>JAREYC010000001.1:44977500-46177500 GCA_030015325.1 Cryptoblepharus egeriae
GCACAATGCTATCTGTCTGTCTAATGGTCTCTCTCTCTCTCTCTCTCATCTAATTTCTATATCTAAGGAATTTCTTGGGAAAAACAGTGTTATTGACAGGAAAAGGTAAATAGAAATACTTTCTAAGGTGTTGCCAGAAAACTAATTGAGTGGTGAGCAAGAGGGGGCATTTTAAGATTTGTGCAAGTAAAGTCTGTGGAAGGCCCTGGGCTGATATCTCTCGGACAGTATTCCTATCATACTGGTTTCATAAAAGGGGTTGATGGGAACGGTCTTGGGTTTATTCCTGTCATTCTGTTTTTTTTGGATCAAGTGAAATAGAGCTATTCTTTGCTCCTTTGGGCAAAAGGGTATTTTTGCTCTTTGCCGGCTGTCCATGGACACAATCCTTTAGCCACTGTTGCTGTGAAGCCCCATTCTAGTGGGTCTTGTGCAGGACTCTTGAAGATGTTCCAGGAGGGGTTGTACAGCAAGGCAACACAGAGAATTCTTATGTGATCTGAAGTCAATAGGAGCCAAAAGGATTGTTTGGTGTCACCATAAGAATTCTGTCCAGGTGCCTGAGCTCAAAGCACAGCCTTGGCTGGGGGTCAGACTTTTGAAGAAAGCTGCCATTTATTTTTTCCAGTCAGAATTTTGGTTTAGACTCATCAGCTCAAAGTAAAAAAGTCATCTGGAAACTGAATTTCACCTTGTTCCAATGCAAAAATCAGAAATCATTTCAAGGTCTAAATGGAAACAAGCCCGGATTGCTTGAGACATTGGTGAACCAAAATGAAACTTTCCACAAGTTTGGATGGAGTTTTTAGAGTTTACAACAGAGCTGGAAGCAAGTTAATTTTTGCCTGGGATGGTTGCCAATCTTTTGCACAGATCATTGCGTTGCAAGATATTATACATTTTCTTTTCAAATTAACAACAACAACAAAAAAATCATTTGGAGGGGAACTTTTTGAAAGCAGTAACAATACTTATTTCCTTTTTTGGCACAGGGTCCATCATTTCAAGTATCACAGCAACAGGGTCAGTCCATTCTAAGGACGGCTTCCAAAGTAGGCCATTCTTTTCAGTTGATAGCAGAGGAATGAGCGTTGTTTGTCTTGGCGACATAGCACAAGCTCTCCACCTGCATTTGATTCAAGGCAGACTCTGACTCCTCCTTCCCTTTTGAGCCGTGGAAGTATAGGAAGTCAGGAAGGGAACAGAGAGAGAACACTTTGTACTTGCAGCCAGACCACTGTTTAACTTTTTCAGCCAAAAAACAAACATGAATATGGAAAGATTTTATGGCTAGATACATCAACAATCTCTGCTATTCTGAAAACCTCCTTACAATTGCCCACTTGTTCAAGGCTTTTCCACCTGCAGCTATTAGCTATATATCCCTTGGTAAGTGAAGGATTTCACAAGTTATCTGACATTTCAGTCTCCCCCAGGACATTTGTCTGCCAAGAAATCCTGCCGGCTGCTCTGAGATTGTCCTGCTTATCACTTTACGTTCAGTTCTAATTGATAAGAAAATACATGGGTATCATGTGATGTCCTTAGCACAGAAGCCTGGGTTTGTTTCAGATATACTGTTTTCAGTATAGTGATAAACAAAGTTTCTGAGACTCAGGTAAAAAGTAGATAAATAAAATCACGCCAATGAACAAAAAGGCAAATATGTGTACTCACAAAATCTGTGTATACGACTAGAGAAAAAAATGTTCTTTTTTTCAAAGATAAAATTATTTTGAAGGAAACAATTTCAAAGAACCAATAGTACTCACTTTTTGGAATGAGACACTCTTTCAATATGCAGCTAAGTAGCATGGACACACACACACACACACACACAGAGAGAGAGAGAGAGAGAGAGAGAGAGAGAGAGAGAGAGAGAGAGAGAGAGAGAAACAGGAGGTGTCATGACTCAGTGACAAGTATATTGCTTCTAGATAGTGAAGTTTGCCATTTTTGGCATTTGCAAAGGTTTGGAAATAAAGTTAACCACCAGAAGGACCCATCTGGATTTCAGCTTAGTTTGCAATGGCTTCACCGACACTTTCACATGGCAGTTACCCTTTTTTTGTCCAAACTTAGCAAGTTTAAAGGAAGGATGGCAGCTATAATTGTTACCTTAACCTAAGGGCTCTTCATAAGTTACTAAATTTCTGTAATGAATTTTATGCTCCGATTCTCTATTCCAGACAGAAAGCCTGGAAACTGTAGCTTTAAATTTTTTTCTAGCTCACTGACAGGGTGAAAGAAAATAAATCATAATTCAGAAAGCTCCTTTTGGTCTAATCAGAAATCTTTATAGTAGGCTTGAGAACTTAGGGCCTACTATAGGGAACAGGAGGTTGGTGACAGGAGGGGGAGTGAGTTTTCCAGCTTTTTCCCTGACATTTCAAAAAGGATCCGGATTTGAACCAAGGAGAATGCACAATTTGCCACACAAAGTAAATTTCTTCTTTTTAAATTACTGGAATTTGGGTTTATATTACTAAAGGAAGTGCTGTTCACTTCCAAAATGGAAGATTGTCTTGAATTCATGACAAACCATGCATTTGTAACATAAAAAACAGTGTGCAATTCTAACCAATTTAAGCTGGAATAACTCACTCATTCCGTTTCTGTGGTGGTGTGGGAAGGCCAGTGCATGTCTGTGCACTGGCCTAACACCCATCTTCCAACGGGAGTGGTGCAGAAGTGCCTTTTGACACTTTTAGACACCTCCAGGTAAATGGGGTCTTGTGCCAGGACTTATGCCAGCCACCTCCAGGTGGGGGAGGTGGAGGATTAGGATTGCAGCCATAATCAGACATAGGAAGTTTCTTCAGCATCTGTCTATTGTATTTTGAGGACAGGTTTCATCACAACAGATCTGTTTCTTTCATGTAGGATGTCTTTACCCTGAAGGAGCTGAGGATATTGCTGCTTATTCATTACAGATAGAAGATTTTCTGGAAGAAACTTTGAAACTACACCAGACTCACTTTTGAAGAAATCTAGAAAGTGAATGTGCTAGTTTAGGCTAAATATTCATACAGAATGTGATAGCAGCTTCATGCAGCTGATGCGATTGCAGTGGGTGCAAAACTGAAAAGAAAAAGTTTTCAATTGATGTTCACATTGTTCTGTTCACAAAAGTAAGACAGGGAACTGTGACTCATAAAAATGATTTCTTTTTTGCTGTAGAGACATTGAAAAACAAAAGAAGGATGGTAATACATGGTGTGTCTGTGAATACAGAACCTTAAAAGCAAAGGGGACTAGGTCTAGAGCAGTGATTCTCAAAGTGGGGGTTGGGACCCCTTTGGGGGTCGCCTAGAGCTTTCCTGGGGGTCGCCTAAAGACCCCTGGTGCAGGGGGCCAGGTCAGGCTTCCCAGACCTCCGGCTGTAGCTACACATGCACTGGGGCTGAATGACAGCCTCAGGGCCCAATCCTATGCATGCCTACTCTGAAATGAATCCCATTATAGTCAGGGGGGCCTTTAGTCCCATGTAAATGTGGATAGGATTGCAGCCTCAGGGCCCAATCCTATGCATGCCTACTCTGAAATGAATCCCATTATAGTCAGTGGGCCAATCCCATGCAAATGTGAATAGGATTGCAGCCTCAGGGCCCAATCCTATGCGTGCCTACTCTGAAATAAATCCCATTGTGTTCAGTGTGTGCATAGAACACACATTTCATTTGTAACAATGAAAATACATCCTGCATATCGGATATTTACATTACGATTCATAACAGTAGCAAAATTACAGTTATAAAGTAACAACGAAAATAATTTTATGGTTGGAGGTCCCCACAACATGAGGAACTTATAAAGGGGTCATGGCATTAGGAAGATTGAGAACTACTGGTCTAGAGGTACAGTACGTCAGCTGGCATTAGCCCCAGAGCAAAGCTACAAGGAACCTGGAAGGAGCAGCAATCTCTCCTACAAGCCTTAACAAACCTCAAATATTTAAAACATTCTCTTACAAGGATATATTTCAGAATGGAACTACATATGCTTCACAGCCTTGACTCTCAGGGGGGTAGTGAAGACAGTTACGAAAGCAGTCATGTACCAGACCCTTTAATCCTACGAACTTCTAGTGAGTGGTTTTATCAGGCCTGAAGGCAAAGATGGAAATCAAGGGAAATGAGACACTTGCTGCATGCACTGAAAACTGCCTTACATTTTTACAGAAGACATCAAGTACTTAGGATCAAAGAAGAAAATGTCAGGTTGCTTTGTCAAAGCATTTGGTAGCTAGAATTCATTGCTTGCAACTTATATAAAACTTGTCCCTCTAATGTAGTGCTTTTAAAACTCTTAGTGGTGCCTTGCAAGACAAACACAATTTGTTCCGGAAGCATGTTTGTCTTACAAAGCATTCTTTATACAAAGTGGATTTTCCCATAGGAAATAATGGAAATTCAGATGATTGGTTCCACAACCCAAATATATTCATATTAAAATATTAACTGTATGTAAAAATGATGACAAAACACTGTAATCAAATTCAAAACACTGTAATATAATACAGAACACAATTAGTGTAATATTAATAAAAACAGTGTAATATACTGTGCAGTAAAAAAGAAAAGAAAAACCTTTATGGCCAAGAATGATTGATTTGGTGAGTGGTATCTTTTTGAGCAACTTTAACAAGGAACCTATCTAAGGACACGTGCCATTGTCTCCTTTTCAGGATTTCAGGGAAATGTGACATTGTATTATCATGAAACAGATTACCCTAAGGTAATCACCGCACCCTAGAGTTGTTTATGGCTAGCAGGACAACCTGCAGGGTATCACCTTTACCCTTTAAGTTGTCTTTAAAGAGTCAGCAACATATAAGAACAAAAAAAGAACATCTCCAATTTTCTCAGGCCCTAATATACCAAGTTCTCATTTATTCTAAACGTGAACTTATGCTAGTGATTCACACACATGACATGTCAGGAAGGTACTAAGGTACTATTCTGTAAATGTAATTTGAACTGGCTTCTGTGAGAGTGCTTTAACAGTGTGTGGATGGAGTAAAATTGAATTTACAATGAAAACCTTTATCGTAATTTTGACTATGGAGAAATATACGGCTTTTCAAAAGAGGTGGTTTCAGTCCAAATTCTATTTGCCTTTCAACTGCTAATTGTATTTCAAGTAGCTCTATGTGATGCCAGGAGCAGTAATAAATTTAAACTAAATGATGAAAATAATACAGGCTTGGTTTTGCGGGGTCTCCATCTCTGGTGGGTGGCACCTAAATATACAATCATCTGAAGTGCCAGCAGCCACTTAGCTGCTTGAGTATGAATCAATGTGTAGTTTGAATTGGCATTCAAATGGGTTTAAAAATGGCTAGGGTGGGGCACAAGAACATAGAGTTGCCTTATTTCTGTGGCAAGGCTATTTTTTCTTTTTTTATTTCACCCCTTTTCGTGGGTAGTTTTCGTTTCACATACTAAAACAGGATCAAGGGCACACACCCACCTCCATCCCTTTGAAGCTTTTGAACATGTGTGGTCCTTCTGAAGGCAAGATTTTTCAGTTAAAAATGGAATCTTAAACTATGACTTGGGGTCATAATAATAGTCCCCAAACTTTACAAAGATACTGGAAAAGCTTACCAATAGTCCAATTCCTTTGTGCAAAGATGCACCAGCTGTTGAATTTAAAGAAAGATTTCAAGCTTGGGACACATCCTAGGTACAGAAACATTTACCCTGGTGTAATCCCCTGCAGGTTTAGTTACTCAACTTGGACTTGTGCCAACTATATCACAGACACAAGTTCATGCTGACCTGGGAAGGCAGATCAGGTTGACTGAATGGATCTGGGAAGGCTGCCATTGCAATCATCGCCACTTTGTTCCACCCACTCTCCAGCCCTTGCACAGTCTTACTAGAGGCAGCGATTGGGATGTGCTTTCCAGTGGAGTCACATTTATGACTTCTGCAAAGTGTGGTACTGACAGAACAATTGTGCTGCTGTCATACTATACCCTTTTTATTGGACCCTAATTGTGCTTTTCCCCATAATCAATAGAAGTTTTGTTCCATGAAAAGTTCTTAAGAGATAAGATTGTGTTAACTGAAATAGATTTCAGTAATTTCCTGTTTTATATTGGCACAATCCTAACCAACTTAGGCCATCTCCCTGTCCCTGTGCTTGGGGTAAGGAGGCTGGAACATAAAGGTGGATAAGGGTAAGGTGGATATGGGTAAGGTGGATCCGTAACTGGCTTGATGGCCACACTCAAAGGGTTTTAGTAAATGGGTCTGCATCAACCTGGAGGTCAGCTTCAATTGGGGTACCCCAGGGCTCTGTCTTGGGCCCAGTTCTCTTTAACATTTTCATCAATGACTTGGAGGAAAGGATACGGGGGAGCCTGATCAAATTTGCAGATGACACCAAGCTGGGAGGAGTAGCAAACACAACAGAAGACAGGAGAAACCTCCAGGAGGATCTGGATAAACTGGAATCCTGGGCTGTAACAGAATGAATTTCAACAGGGAGAAGTGCAAGGTTCTGCACTTAGGCAATAAAAACCAAAAACACAGATATAAAATGGGGGATATGTGGCTTGGCAGCACAACATGTGAGAAGTATCTTGGAGTAGCCGTGGATCACAAGCTGAACATGAGACAGCAGTGTGATGTATCTGCAAAGAAGGCAAATGCCATTTTAGGCTGCATTAAGAGGACTGTAGCTTCCAAGTCACGAGAAGTTCTAGTTCCTCTTTACTCTGCATTGGTCAGACCTCACCTTGAGTCCTGTGTTCAGTTCTGGGCACCTCACTTTAAGAAAGATGCAGCCAAACTGGTGCAAGTCCAGAGGAGAGCGACAAGAATGATCAGTGGGATGAAAGGAAAGTCTTACGCAGAAAGGTTGGGGGAACTTGGGATGTTCAGCCTGGAAAAAAGGAGGCTGAGGGGAGACAAGATTGCTCTCTTCAGATACCTGAAGGGCTGTCATAGGGAGGAAGGGGCTCATTTGTTCATAGCTGCTTCTGAAACCAGGACTAGAACCAATGGGTACAAACTGCAAGAGAGGAGATTCCGGTTGGATATCCGGAAAAAATTCCTGATGGTTCGGGCGGTTTGGCAGTGGAACAGATTGCCAAGGGAGGTGGTGGACTCTTCCTCACTGGGGGTCTTCAAGCAGAGGCTTGATGAGCACCTGTTGGGGATGATCTAGGAGGATTTCCTGCTGCAGGCAGGGGGTTGGACTAGATGACCTACTAGGTCCCTTTCAACTCTAGGATTCTATGATTCATATCTGTACACTGGCCTAACCCCCGTTCCAGGAAGGTCCCAGCCTTATGGCACTTTTGTGACACCCCCCAGGCCCACACAGGTCTTGGACTGAAGAACACAGGACTGGGGATTAGGATTGCAACTATTGTCTCTAGTAACATCTAGAAGCAATTGCTGTTGGCAGTAATAAATAGGGAGCTGGCAATAATAAGCAAGAGGTTGAAGCTGAAGGATAAGCTGAAGTGGGCCTGTAAAGATCATAGCATTTTGTCAGCTGGACAAAATTGATCTTTTATCTCACAAAAAGTGTACAGTACACACAGCATGATGGACATTTACATTTCCCCCAGAGGACAAATATAGCTTTTGTCTTAATGTCTGTGATGTCTTACATGTAAGGAAACCAGACAACACAGACAGCTCCAAAGGGCATTTTTATGCCCACATAAATCACAGCTTTTCATGGGTACTCTGCTGTTAAAGAGTTACTCTAAAACTTATGTTTTACCACTGTTTTCATAAAATAAACCACTAACCCTACAATCCAAAGTAACTACGGGAGCACATAAGAGACATTACGTGTACCCATAGTTACTGCACCATCTAATGAAAACCTATGGGAAATTCATACTGCAATCCACAGCAAACTGTTCGTACACCGGAGCAAGGACTCCCCGTAGTTACTCTGGATTGTGCCCTAAATGAGGATAACCTCAAAGCTCACCTAAACTTTCAATGTGTCTTGACACAATTTCTTTTACACTACAAGATAGTATTTTTGCCGGTGATGCACATAGATGCACATACACTATTGTTTCTGTATCATGTTTTGGTAAAATATTGGCATATGTCACTTTCAAAATAACACTGCTGTTCATACAAGTGATTAGGTCATCTAAACAGTGTGGATGACATGCAAAACTGGGCCTTCTCTTCCCCAAACTGGAAAACTTCAGCTTGTACCATATGAATTGTGGGATTTTTTTGTTTTTCATAAAGCAATTTCCTAGTTAGAAATGTGGCCCATGCCTGGGTATGCAGATTTCTTTATTTTTGTTATTTAAAATTTGTGATATTTGATCTGAGAAAACCAAGGGACAGAAAAATTGAATGTGTACTCAGTGGGTAGTAAGTGACACCTTTGTTGTTAAGTACCTTAAATTATCTAAAAAAATTCAAGTTCCAGCCTGTGTTTTCATGTTCAAGTTTTAAAAATAAAAGAGGCAGAGTGACTGCATTAAGCAAGCACAGCCCAAACTATTTGGGTGCCTAAGACTAGGCTGTACGTGTTGTACTCACAGACTACGAATAAGAAAAAGGAAGATAGGAATCCTCTCTGGACCCTTTTTAATGGTTGGGGATAGTGGTGGCCAACAAGGTGACCTTGTTGTCCAGCACAATGTGACCATGGATGCATAATTCCACCAGGGCTCATATATTTTACATTTTTGTGAAAGCATGAGAAAATGAACCTCTATAGAAGTTAAGGGTACATTCCTAATCATGTCTACTCAGAAGTAAGTTTCATTGTTTTCAATAGGTCTTACTCCCAGGAAAGTATGTTTAGAATTGCAGCCTAAGAGATTCTTTTAATTCACGTAAGATTAAACAGGAAAGTATAAGAGCACATCTTCCCAAAGCTCTTTGGCTGTAACAGTGACTAAGTTGTGATTTATAGAGTGCTCTAGATGGTTTAAGCATAGTAACATCCAACTCTGTTCTAAGGTTACATTACCCTATTTATCTGGATCTGTGTTTAATCTAATTCAGATTAGTTATATCTGGTTGGGTATACACCAATCTATACAAAATTAAATTGTTCAGACATTTCTAATCTTTCCTGTTTTGTCTGCCATTCTGACAAGTCTTCCCATAAGTCTCCATATACCTCTGCCACTTTAGCCTTCTTACAAAAAAGAGGTGAAAATGTCATGCAAGCCAACTAGCTCTTCCCAAGTGATCCTGTTTCTTCCATGTTGTTTCTGGATTGCAACTAGAGCAATGTCCACACTGAAGTGGAACTGAAGCTATTCCTGTAATGGAAGAAATGGTCCTATAATTCCTTTCTATTTTAAGCTATAGTTAACTGTCTCTAATTCAAGTCTGGAGGTCTGATTACTGCATTATTTTCTGCTGCAACCAAGTCATAATGAGGCCATTTTACCACATCAGTTGGGTGCAGCAAACATTTCATTTGAATAATACACCCTCACCTGTTGAGAGCTGGCATTTACTATGCCAGGGTAAACCACTGAGAAGTAGATTATCCCTGATGTGGTTAACATCAGACCTTGCCCATATGATGAGAAATGAAACAAAATATTTACCACATATAGTTGATGTGGGTAATCATCAAGCAGTAAGAGAAGAAGGAGACTTCAGACTGTATATGTGGATGTTTACTTATGAACCATTCTAAGCAGCATGGTTCATCTTTGCATAAATTATTCTGCCTGCCTGCCACTGTAGTAGCTTTCTGGAATATTTCTACTTAAGGCTATCCAAGTTAACACTAAGATTGCAAAACAGGTGAACATTAAGGTTACAATCTTCAGCTATATTATGTTCCATTGAACTAGACCAAAATTTCCACCAAGACCTAGGCTGCAATCCTAAAGACACTTTCCTGGGAGTAAGACCCATTGAACACAATGGGGCTTACTTTTGAGTAGACATGGTTAGGACTGTACTCCTAGTCTACATAACAGAATGAGGTGATAGGTAGAATACCAAAATGGAAGAACAGATGACCACTTCACAACTGCAAGTTGGTGAACATACTTTTGGATATGATTACCAAACACATACAACCCCAAAACTAGTCTTGAATCCTGTTTCCCTTAGTGACCCATCAGCTACCTCTGGGAAGTCAACAAGCAGGAAGAAAAAAACATACAGTGGAACCTTGGTTTAGGAGCGTAATTCGTTCGGAAGCATGCTTGAAAATCCAAAACACTTGTTTATCAAAGCAATGTACAGTGGGTCTTGCTCCCAGGAAAGTGTACTTAGGATTGCAGCCTTAGGGCGAAATCCAGAGTATCTACAGGGAGCCTTGCTCCAGTGTAAGAATAATTTGCTCTGGGTTGCAGTATGAATTTCCCATAGGTTTTCACTAGGTGGTGCAGTAACTACGGGTGCACGTAATGTCTCTTATGTGCTCACGTAGTTACTCTGGATTGTAGGGACAGTCTCTCAGGTATCTCAGTCTGCAATCTGCCCCTTTCCATTCCCCCCTTACATCAGAGTGAACCCCACTGACTGTAACAGGCTTACTTCAGAGTAAACATGCAAATGCTAATCTCTCAGTAGAGGCTGAGGAGCTGCTGGCATAGCACTGAAACTAGCCACATCCTGCCTAGGGCTATTTTTTTTTGGCTTGTATTGCAAGATAAAATTTATTAGAAATGTTTGCTTGTCTTGCAAAACACTCTCAAACCAAAATGCTCTCAATCCAAGGTTTTGCTGTACTTCTCTTCCTCCACTGAAACTGGAAACAGGTTAGCAGTAGCTGGGCAAAGGACGGGAGCTCACCCGGGACTTGAACTGCTGACCTCCTACACTTCAGATGGGCAGGCTCAGCGCCTTTAACCACTAAGGCAAATACAGCCCTATAGTTACCCAGATTTAAGTCATAAGAATATAAAAAGAGAATCAGGCCAAAGGCCCATCTAGTCCAGTTTCCTGCATCACACAGTGGTCCCTGCATCTGGCATCTTGAAGTTGTCCATATCTACATACATCCCTTATGGCTTGTAACCAGTGATGGTCCTTTCCTCCAGGAATTTGTCCAATCCCTTCTTAAAGTCCGAGAGACAGATTTTTAAACATGCATAGGACTGGAATGTATGCAATGAAATGAGCCAGTGGCAAACTATGCCTAGATTGGGTCACAGTACCAAAACCATAAAATGTGGGTGAAAGAGAGATTAAAACACAGCCTAAAAGGTCAACTGCATCAAGCCTTTGCTCTTTGCTCATCAACAAATACACATGAGGGCAGTGCAGAGTACAGTTGCTTTCAAAACAACACCCCCTGAACTTGAATTGAAAAGGACACTACTTGTGTCGAAGATTGGATTGCAAATCTGATTGCAGGTTCAGGGGCCAAGTTTATACTCCCGCTTCCAAGACACACAAAGCACAATGGCCATATAAACCTCATTGGTGAAAGAAACTTTTTAAGAAGTCAGAAAAATGGGAGGAAAAAACCAGGCTCCATGTATCTTAGAAGATTGTAGCTGCCAGATCTCTTTTGAGGACGACAGTATCTAGTTAGAATATCTTTCATACAGCCCTTTAGCTGGGCAGAGAAAGAAGGGGGGAAGAGGAAAAGCTTTTGCAAGCTTTTATCAGACGACTTTAATTACTTGACCCAGATATCATATTTGGTGATTTTGTGCTGATCCTTCAGTTTGATGGATCAGTTACAGTTCACTGTAAGTTCCAACTGTATTTCCATGCATTGTGTTAAGTTCTGACTCAAAAGCAGTTTTATTTGATAAAAAACAGATGGCCTTAAAAGAAACTTCTTTCCCATTAGTTGAAAACATTATTCTTTGGAGTCGAATGTACCTTACCAAATTTATAAGTGCTGCGTCTTCCTGCATGGCATACAACATTACTATATTTTTTGCTGCTGAGGGACTTGGAGAAACTGGGGTGATGACCTTAAAACCTTATGAGAAATGGAACAGCACATGGTTCTAATTTTATTTTCAACCTTGCCCTTATGCCGGCATGTATGTTTACAATATGATTCACCTGTTGACCTTTTGCTCACTCTTAAAATATTAGCCAACATATTTCAATCCCAATCAGAGTTGTATGTACTAATTAACTTTTATATGGGTTGTTTTCCTTTATTCAAATTTTGCGTCTGCAAGACAATAAGGAACTATTTACTGATTTTTTTAAACAAAGAAACAACAGCAGCGTAAATAATTCTAGGATGCACTTCTGAACATATATCATTATCTTGCTGGCACAGGTGGGCAGATGCCAGTTCGGGCCTACTCGCCTGAACCGGATCTTCTCCCTGGGCTGACATTGGCGATCCGGTCACAGCCGTGGCTGCAAGAGCTGCGGGGACCGGTTCGCCAGCGTCTGCCGACTCCAGGTCTCCTGGGGCTCGCTGCCAGGAAGCTTAGTGCGCCTGCGTCCAGCTGGACTCAGGCGCACTAAGCATCTTGGCGCTGAGAACGCTTCAGGAGACACACTGCGCATGCGCCAAGTCTGGTGCATGCACAGTGTGGCCTGGTTAGGGCCGGCCCCCATGCCCCCTGACCCCAGCCCCGCCCCCTGACCCCAGCCCAGCCCCTGAATGTCCAGCGAACCGGATCTTCAGGGAGGCTGGACCCATCACTGCTTGCTGGGGCTCATCAGTTTGGCACAGTTGGGCCACTGCTTCAGCGGCTACAGTGGCTGCCCATTTGTTTCTGGGCAGAATTCAAAGTGCTGGTCTTGACCTTTAAAGCCCTCTATGGCTCGGATCCAGGATATCCGAGGGACCGCCTCCATCCATACAACCTGACCTGTCACCTAAGATCATCTGGAGAGGGCTCTGCTATCCATGCTGCCACTGAAAGAGGTGAGAGGTGTGATGGTTAGGAGCAGGGCCTTCTTGGTGGTTGCACTCCAGCTCTGGAATTACTTTCCCTTTGACATAAGATCTGCTCCCTCCTTATACAGTTTTCGGCAGGGCCTAAAAACATTCTTGTAGGCAAAAGCTTTTTAGTTAAAGAGAGGTTGGGGGTGTTGTGTTTTATCAGTTTTTAGCCAATTTTTAGCTACTGTTTTTATGATAATTTTTAGAGTGGTGGGTCGTTTTTATATACATCATAATTTTGTTTGTTAGCCGCCTTGAATCAGCCTTGCCGAGAAAGGCAAGATACAAATCCAGTAAATAAATAAATAAATAAATAAATAAATCCAACCCCCCACTGCTGAAATATTTTGGTGCAGCAGCACCTAAATAGCCAAATAATTGCAAAGGTCTGTGTGAATCAGCATTGTGATATTTGGTCTGGGAAAGGTGGGTGACTCTGCTGCCCAACTGCATCTTTCCTGGACCCAAACCACTCATTCTCTCCCCCTTCCCTGCCCAGTTTCACCTCTTGTCCAATTCTGCCCTCTCCTACTCACCGGCTCTGGCCATCTTTCTGGTTTTTTTGGGAGGGGGAGGGGAGGAAACACTTCTTTAATCTATTTTCCAAATTGTGAAATGAGGCTGCTTCTCCAAGGTCCAAGAATTAAAATAGACTATATCAAATCACAGGCCACTTCAAGGGAAACCACTGATATCCTCAAGGGGAAACTGCACTTTTTAAAAGGGCTGCAGTGGCTTAGTGTTTAGAGGCACTGTGCCTGTCAATCTGAAGATCAGAAGATCATTGGCTTGAGACCCAAATATTGCAAGATGGAGTGAGCTCCCATCCTTAGCCCAGCTCCTGCCAACCTACCAGTTCAAAAGTATGGAAATGCAAGTAGATAAATAGGTACTATTTAGGTACTCAGTAATAAATACCTATTTAATAGGTATTCAGTGGGAAGGTAACAGTGTTCCATGCACATGTGAGTCTTCAGACAATGCTGGTTCTATGGCTTAGGAAATGAGAATGAGCACTGCTCCCTAGAGTCGGTCACGACTCACAGCGCAACCTGTGGGGGACACCTTAACCTTTATTTTGAGTGCAGGATACACAGCCATACTTCCACACCAACTTCCATAGGTTCTCTGGGCATGGAGGTGAAGGGAAAACCATATAATTATCATGGGCACTGTTTAAAAAGCATTAACAATAGTCAAGCCAACAAAAGCATCTATTGTATCTGTCATAGATCCATTCTTCTGTGGGTTTATTTCAGCTTCTCCAGGGCACAGTTTGAAGCATTACAAAAATCTGCTAAATCCATTCAGACAGAGACCACAGACAAGCACAAAAATGAACATGTGTACTACTGGCAAAGACAACACTCCAACACACCTTCCAATACTTGTACATCATCCCAGTTATTCTCTAGATCCTATGGGAGCAAACAATGTACTCTGTGATTTCCAAGGCCCTGCAAGATATGCGGGCTAGTAACATTTGGGTTTAATCTAGAAGTGAGGAGTGTGTTTTGTTCAATTGTTAGCAGGTGCAACATATCTCCTTCCTCTGCTTACCAACCCTCAACAAAGTGTTCAAATATTCTCTTGACTTATGAGTGAGGCAAGACTTCTGGTTTACTGGATCTTAATCTCTTCCACAAACCACTCCACTATAACTGCATAAAGCAAGCCTCTGTCAGCCTTGAAAGACTATGGTATTGTGCTCGGCACTGCATACGCTGCACGCGAAGCACAAAAGCCTGGGTTAACAACCTATCCTCCATAACTGCATAGAGGATGTGATGTGATATTAACCAATTTTTTACATTAGCACAGTTCACCCTTTTCTTCGTTCCCTTACATCACTTCTGCAATACCCCCGAGGTCAGCATTGGAGTTGCACTGGCCTAATTGAGAGTTAAAATTGCAGCCACACACACTCTTCAAATTGTCTTCCCAAACACCACCCCACACCCATCTCACACAATACAGGTGTACCCTAATTGCCATTAGAGAGAGCTAAGATAAATTCACAGAATTTATAAAGAATTTATAAACTTTCTAACAAGAACAGGTCTTTTGGTGATATAGTGCCCCAACTTGTTACAAGTTAATAGGTCCCGATTCCTTCTCCTAACTCATGCAAAAAATGCTATCACACATGGAAAGGTTGGAAGAGCCAGTATTTCTACACAGAACTTCCTAGAAGATCTTCATTGTTTAAAAACATGCCATCTCAATACTGTATTACAAAGAAACTAAGAACTACAACACTTATAAGAACATTACTCCCCATGGTGAGAATGAAGAGCCAGAGACAGATGTTGGATTAAAGGGCCACTTTATTAACTAACTAAACAGTAGTTAAAACAACAGGGGACTGCTAACAAAGTCATGCTGGTAGCTACAAAAATAGGGATGGGCGAAAGCCTGACTCAGGTCACACCCCGCACTGGGGGTGCCCATCAATGCCAACCTGAAGGTCGAGACAGCTGGACGCTCAGTCAACCAGTTGCCCAGTTGACCTTGCCTAAATTCCAGGTACAGGGTTATCCGCCTAGGCCTATGTCCGGATAGGGCATCAATAGGCCCGCTATGCATTGCCCTGACCCTTGCTGTCTTAGGCGATCACCAAGGGCCTATCCTGCCTACTCCAGCACAACGCCTGCCACATGGGGAACCTGTCTAGAACATGGTTCCACCGCCCCGTTAACAGTCCCCTGACTAAATCCCACAAAAACTCATCCAAGGCCAAATCAGAAAGATGCACCCCGTCAGAGCGAAAAACGTGAGGCAGCTGCCACATAACATGACGGTGAGGAAGCACCAGCCCATCCCAACTGTGGACAAAATTTGCCAAGTAGGCACTGACCCTCTGACGGACCAAATCAACCTTGCGGATATCCCTGGCTCCCCTCTATACCCTGTGAGGGAGGAAAGAGGACCAGATAAACCACCATAAACCAAATTCAAGCACCACCATTTAATCAGGGAGAGATCCTGCCTGATCTGCACCCGAAGAGAGACAGTCTTGGTCCGGGTCAGATCATTCTCTCCCAGCTAACATCTCTCCCCGGCTGGACCATTCCACTGGGGGAGGGGGGGGCGCAAAGTGGGCCAGCCCATTATGGGTCTAGCTTCATTTTGTTGCTTACAGAGGCTATTACTCATTTGCTACAAGAAATCTATTGAAATGTAATTATATTCTCTACTCTAATGAAGGCTTTAAAGAACTACCAGCTGTTCATAAATCAGCTCCTAATTCTTTTACATATGTGTGTGTGGGGGGGTGGGGGTGGAGAGAGAGCGCGAGAGAGAGCAGTCAATATAATTCCTTACATTATAGAGTCTCAAACTAAAATTCTTTTCCTATTGTTTTTCTTTTTTTTGAGCAATTGCCAAATGTTGTTCTGCTCATCATAATGCTTGGCAGTCTTGTAATGTGTCCATAAAGCTTATGCCAGCATTGTTGGCTTGATTCCTCAAGCAATGAAGACATGACACCACCTCTGCTGCTATCATTTCAGGGATCGTGATCCAGAACATGGAATCGCCCAGTGTAAACTTGGAGTCTCCCACTGAGAAATAAAATCAACGAAAGCCATCACCAACTGGGAGACTACAAACTGCCAGATTCCTATTTATTATTAGTGCTTACTCAGGAATAACAGACAAGATGATAATTTACAAGGTAGGGGAGCATAAAACCCCATTATGCCCATTTTGTGGCTGAAAAATAATTCTAAACTGCTCCACACAAACTTCTTAGAATGTGGCCCATCCACCATTCCACTGATTTTATTTTCCAACACACACTCTGCCTAGATCTTGGGCATTAATACTGTAGTAAGTAACAAAGGTAGCAAGGTGACAGGCTATTTATCTTTTTCTGGGTAGTGAGTACTTGTTATACAATGAAAAAACCATATAAGAAGCAACATATTTTCCCTAGAGGCACACAAAACACATAGAAACAGAGATCACAACTGATTATGGGGTAAAAACTTGAGTTATGTTAGTATTTTTAAGGACATATTGCTTAAAGAGATGAGTGGGATATATCTACCCCATACTTTGTGTGTGTGTGCGTGCATATGTGTGTGTGTGTGAGGGGGGGGGGGAATTCCTAGAGCTACAAAGTTTAATTCCAAGAACTTTAGAGGATGCCGATTTCCAGAGGATGCCGATTGCTAAAGGCAATTAAAAAATTAGGCATCCCTTTGAAAATAGCCTCCTTGACATGGTTGCAGACAATCAATCAACCTCCCTCTTCTACTGTGGGACTTAGGATGCAGTCCTAACCTAGACTGGCACAACTCATCGGTCTTCCCATTCCTGTGGTGATATAAGGAGGAGAGCCCATGTCTGTGCACTGGCCTAAACCTCCCCCGGGAGTGACATACAAGTGGCACTTTTGTGACATCATGAGATCAGCACAGGATTTATGCCTGGGTTTAGGCCACTCTAACTGGAGCCTAGGATTGCAGCTTTGGAGAGCTTTGTTTCAGCCAGAGGCAGACCCCTTCACTTCTCCCTACATTAAAAGAATATAAAGTGACAATCACTTCTGTCCCTGATGCAGGCAGGGGAAGGGAAGAACATAGGCTTTTTTGCCCAAGGGGATGTTTATCTATTAATTTAATGTGACACTCTGAGTCGTGTGAGATAAAACAGCGGGTGAAAAATCTGCTGATAATTAGCTTATATCTGTAAAGTATTCCATAAAATGTACATTGAAAAAGCCAGTATAAAAGAAATGAATTGTCACAAAATTGCACTGCTTTATGTAATCAAACCAGACAAGTTATCTGCTTAGTTTATTCATGTAAAATGGTTTTAAAACAATAACTGTGTTGAGGTTGAGTTACTGCTATCTGATTTAGGAGAGGAATTTGACAAAGTGAGAAAATGCTTTCAAATTCTACATGCAACAGATGTTGTTTTGGTCATTTCCAGCTGGCTGTGAAGACAGAGAGTTCCAGAACTGTGGTTTCATATTAGGTACTAGTGTGGGCTGAGTGAATTCTAGGAGAAGCTGGGGGGTGGGTGGGTGTGCGTGTTTAGAGAGGGGGCTCTCATGAAAAATCTGGCATGCATTGTTAAGAAATATTACTGTCCTCAATTTTTTTCCATTACAGTGTTTTCTGTACATAATTGCTTCTTGTTTTCCATTGAAGACTGCCAAACAACAAGCATGCAAGAGGACAGAGTGTAGAAATTCCACTCTTAGTGCTGGACTATGTTAGTAACATTGTGAAATACCAGTTTACTAGGCTAATTTCAGATCTGCATGAAACTGGAAGGAATTCTGTCTGAGCTAAAACCAGGAAGATAGTCACCAGGGACCTATAAACAGTCTATAAATCATAACCATGACCTATATCTCAATCTAAGCTTGAGTCCAGTGCAAATTTTGAGCAAACATTTCATATTTTTTTCAAAAAGCAGAGATTCTAGATAAGCATGAAGAGCCTTAATCATGTCAGGGGGACCAGACCTCTGGATTTCCCCAGTGGCCTCCTGCAAAAAACCCCTCGGGGGGGAACCCCAGAGCCCCTCCAGGATTTCCCCTACCCCCTCTCATGTATACTGGCCTCAAATGAGCACATTTTAAAAAATAATAATGTTGAAGTCACTTGTGTTGCTTTAAACTGCTATGAAAGCATCTTACATGTTTGGGTCTGAATCATGCATGTTAAAAGGTGTTGAAATTAAGTACAGGAAAGCAATAAAAAACATAAAATATTTTTGCTTTATTTTAACATGTACTACATTTGCCCTACATTTTTGGGGTGTACTACAATTTTTTTAAGCAGGTAGGAATTTTGGGTTGGGGGGTAGGAATTTTGGCCTGGGTGTTGGAATTCTGGATTTGGGGTTCACAAATTTTGGATTTGGCATCTGGTCACCCTGATCATGATTGGTTGATGCCCATCTAAAAATAGCCCAATTTGCATAAATTTGAATTTCCGCATTCTGGATCCGGATGGGCATCTAAGGGTTACCACTCTCAGGGCCCAATCTCATTCAACTTTCCAGTGCTAATGCAGCTTACGAATGGAACATGGGCTGCATCCTGTGGTTATGGTGGGAAGTCATAAGGACCTCCTCAAAGGATTGTTCTTTATCTCACACCTTCCTTATGGCAGATTAGCATGGGAATGTTGAAAGGATTAGGCCTTCGGTCCTCACCAAATGGCAAAAGAGAACATCACCAACCACCTGTTGAATTTCTGCCTATCATGAGGCACAGAAGTACAATGAGAAAAAAATGTGCGAACCTACTACAAAGTATTCTTATGCACTTCCACCAATTTTGCCCCCAGCACCAAGGATTCTTGGAGGTTCATGTGGGAACCAGAAATGACATCCTATTTAATTCACAGCTATTTATTGAACTATAATTTGACCTTGTTTATATAGACATAATATAGAGTTTCACCTGGGTATTCATGAGTGAAAAAGTGTTTTATAAACTGAAAGCATTCCATTAAAATGAATTTTCTTCTTTTCAGGTATCTTGTATCTAGCTATAATAAACAAACAAACAAACAAACAAATGTTTTGTGTTTTTTAAAACATATTTTTTAAGGGCAATCTATTCAAAGGGTTTACTGAACCTCTAAGTTTACTGTATTAGTCCCACTTGAATTTTACATAAAACTGTTTTCATAGCACGATTGAATACCAGCATATTTGTGGTTGCAGTCACATGTTTTTAACTACATTGGATTTAACCCACAAATGTATTCAGAAAGATATTTCCATTGTTTCAGCCAGCTTTAGAGTAGTTGGATTAAGCTGTGGCACAGAAAACTCTGGTGTGTGCACGCATGTGCAAATGTTACCAACATTCTTAAAAAAGCAAAGAAAAATAGATTCCACATACAGTTATAAAGAAATTAATTCAGATTCACAAAATGTCATTTTAAGATTGGTTATTGTACACTGACTATCTGCCAGAAAGGCCAGTGGTGTTTGCGTGCGTTTATATGCATATGTGCGTAGGATGGATTCTGTTCTTATTTATACTTGATAAATGTCTGGAATAATTTCACTGTAAAAAAAGCATAGATTTGAGCTAGGCATGGCAGTTATGGTCTGAACACAGTCTGGTTTGTGGGTGACACATCAGTGACTATCCTTACATTATTATCTTAGTGAAGCATAAGGAATGTTTGCTTGAAAATATCAAGTGTCAATAGAAGCTTGGAGAGAGTTCTGGGCTTACACCTTGATACATTTGGAAGCTTCTTTACCTTGAGTCGGACAAATCAATCCCTCCAACACAGTGCTCTGATTCTAGTCTTCTTTTCCCCTCCCTGTTGTCTAGAGTTTTTAATTGGAGATGACATGAATGCACCTAGAACCTGATGTATGCATGAAATGTATGGACGCTACTGCTAAGTTGCAGGCCTTTTCCCAAAACATAATTTATTCTGTAGATAGCTTTTCCAGTTAAATATGTTCTAAAACTAAAAACTAGTAAACGTCAGCCCAGCTAGCTCACGCAGTAGAACATGAGACACTAAAACTCAGGTACGTGGGTTTGTGCCCCTCATTAGGTGCACATGTTTATACAGACGCAGTGGCTCAACAGTTAAAGATGCTGTGCTTGTCATCCTGACTGTTGGCAGGTTGGTGGTTGGCAGTACTGCAAGATGGAATGAGTTCCTGTCATTTGCCCAGCTCCTACCAACCTAGCAATTCAAAAGCATATAAATGCAACTAGATAAATTGGTACCACTTTAGTGGGAAGGTAACAGTGTTCCGTGTGCTCTGGTGTTGTCATGCTGGCCACACTCCATCTTGTAACACCCAGGTCTCAAAGCTAGGCTTGTCAGTTGACAAGCACGGTGTCTTAACCACTGAGCCATTCACACACCTGGAGTGTACTTACATAACCTACAGGTATAATATGAATTTTTAGCAGATATTAGAGGGATGTGGGTGGCACAAGTGGTTAAGACACTGTGCCTGTTAACCAGTAGGCCAGGGTTTGAGACTCGGGTCCCCACAAAGGATGAGCTCCTGTCCTTAGCCCAGCTCTGCGACACAGCTGGAACCAATCGTATTGACCCTTCTGTTCCATTGGACTATTTCAGTGGCATGGAGAGGAAAAATTTGCTGCTTGAGTAACAGCCTATCCTCCATATCAATCTACCCAGGCCTTTGTGCTTCGCATACAGCATCGAGCACAATACCATAGTCTTTCGAGACTGATGGATGCCAATGCGAGAAGCAATAAACTGATTTTCAATAAATTGGGGAGAAGAGGTTTCTTCTTTACACAAACACAAAGAAATATGTGTGTATTTAGTATTTATACAAACATGTGTGTGTAAGATCTGCATGTTAACTTGATCTTGAAGAGTTAAAATTAAAAATAGAAAGCTTGCTAACAATATCTAACTGTATCAGTTTGCCTGTCATACTGAAATATTCCTTTTGCTGGTAAGATCTTTCTTCCATTCTTTCTTCACAGCCATGAAAGCAATTAGGCAAAAGTCTTCTGTTAGTGAGATCAGAGATAGCCAACTGGCAGCTTATCAGTAACATCAGGCTACTGATATGATTTTGTACAGCTCCCAGGACTTGGTCCCTGCAATCCATTACTGGTGCCCACAGATGAGAGTAAAAGGAAAGATAATGTATGAGTCACCAAACTTGGCTTTAGGAAAGGTTTTCTGTTAATTGTAATGTTTCAAAGTATTGGCTCAAGTAACTTGAGAGAGGCAGGCTATAAAACGTTCCCTAACAACCTGTCTCCTTGCTTATTCCAGTCAGGAGAAGGAAGAGGAAGGGAGATGGGAGAAATTACATGGCTTCACTTTAAAACAAGATGGTCTTCACTAAAAACCATTTGTGGTTAATTGAGATTGCTTCCAAACCTGAAAAATCAAAGTCCACCACTGTAGCTGGATGGGTGTGTAGCACACCACACCATACATACACACATCCCATAGAAAGTCTTACAGGGCAGAAATGCATAAAGCACATTTCAAATAGCCCAACATTTTGCAAAATTGGCATGTTCCTAATTTTCACAACACAGCACATAAGTCACTATCAGTGATGGGATACAAAGAAATTCACAATTGGTTCTGTGCCCATCTGGCAACCACTTTTAAATGGCTATTTTTATACTTTACATGTCCTATCTCTCATTAACAACTGGTTCCATAGGGTAGGTGCGAACCTGCTGGAGCCCACCACTGGTCACTATGCTCAAATGGCTTCTACACATTTGGAATTGATTACTTGGGGATGCTGCACAAATTCAGGGCAATTCAAAGGTGTCCCCAAAGAACAGTACCTAGCAGAATGAGCTTTCTGTCTAGAGTCAACAAAGCAACCAAGTCCCTTGATAGCAAGGGAGTTGTGATCACTGCAGTCCCACCACTGCCATCAGAGCAGGGACACTTCCCGTAACCCATTTCTGCCCAATATTGGGGGAGAATGCCTACTTCTGGTTCCCATGGTGGGTTGCAACATCCCACTTTGAGAATTGCTGCTCAAAAAGGCTGAGGGTGCAATCCTAGGAGCACCCTGGGTTGCCGCAAGCCCATTGTGCTGGCCTTGGAGAGTCACAAACATGCCCTAAATAGATGCTGGTAAATGGAGGTGCTCCAGAAGGAGGCTGAATCCACACTCAGCCCACCACAGAGCTCAGCCAAGCTCAGCCATTGCAGAGGTCTGAAGAGGGCTGGGAGAGGGAAGGGAAGAGATGGGAGGGAGGTATTCAGGATGGAAAGTGTGAGGGCAGGCAGGACTGTGGGTGGGGAGGGAGTGGAAAGTGGGGCTCGAATGGCAGTTATGCTGGATCCAAGCCCTGTTTCCCAGGAAGCCAAGAAGCTCCTCAGATCTGTGGCAACTTTGGAGATGGTTCAGATCTGAGCAGACCCATTGGGGCCACTGTGCTCACATATGGGGTGAGGGGAAAACCTTACATACCATAGCCATACATACCATACCATACAAAACCTTACATACCGTACCATAGCAGCAGTCCCAATAGGATCAAAACTTTGGCATTTGTAATACCAAAGTTTGCTTCTTATCACTCACCTGAAAATGATTTCATGTCAGGGATGGATGTTCACTAACCTTACAACATGCGTTCAGAGCAGGTAGTGACGTTTCACTGTAAGTATTTGCAACTAACTTCATCTGATACCTTTCTTGCCACATGCTTTCTATATGGTTTCGAAAAGTATATATTATATGAAATTGGCCCAAGGCAGTCACATGAAAGTCTGACCCAGTGCTGATTTGCTTTTATGAAAACTGTGGATGGTAAGAAATGGAAGTCTCCAAGTCTGGTTCAGCTCAATTACCCTGCAAATTATATTCCATTTGTAATACAGCAATTAAGACTGGATTTTAAACAGAGCTTTTCTGAAGAAAGACAGAATGCAAGAACGTATTGTAACTGTAACTGTATAAGGCACTCACTGTTCTTTTGTCATATTCATTGCTGCTACAGGGATGACTTCTCTGTTTTTGTTTTTAAATGGATCTCAGCCACAGGAATGTTGATAAATTTGATGGAAGTTAAATGGGAACTGATATAATCTGATGCTTTTTGTATGGCCACTGTAGATTTGTAAAAGAAAGAACGTTCTTAATAATGTTTGAGCTATCCCTGTTGAATTACACCAACTGTTTGCAAGTGAACACAGGCTGGGTAAGACATGAATTTATGGCATGAAAATAAGACAAATTTGTCATAAAAAAACACAAACTAGCAACAACCACTGTATTTTGTTTTTTCCACAGAAGAATTCTACAAAATCCATAGCCCTCTGCTGGCTCTACAGAGAACTTTATAAGCAGAAGGGATTTTTAAAATCCAATGACAGATTGCACTGTGCCACATCTAATTTTTGATGATGTGGCTTTTTTCATGAACTTTGATGAACTTTTTTTTTTTAAATTCATCTTTCTCATTATGATGAATTTTTTATGAACTCTCTCATCATAAGAGAGTTCTGCTTCAGAAAAAATATAATTTAGAGAATAATAATCAGATCTAGAGGCACTTCTTAAGAGTATTATAATTTGAGCTGGAGCAAACTTTGTAGTGAAATAGCCTACACAAGAATGGGGAAGGAGAGAGCTGAATGTTTATTTGTAGGTTTGTATATTAAGGAATGTGCTGGGAATGCTTAAAGTATCCTTGATCTGATTATCCTGTCCGGTCATAAAGACTATTGTTGAAGGAAATATGAAGAATCTGAATAAAATTCATATTATACTTTTTGTGCTTGTCGTACTGGAGCACAGGATGATTTCATGCTGTTAGATTTGTACTTTCAACAATTAAATCTGCACTTTTAAACCTTTAGGCAACAGGCATGGTGCTATTTATCTTTTGATTTCTTGTAAGGAATTCACACTTGACTTTCAGTTAAATAATTTTCCCTGTACTACCAAGTACAGGAAATTGACTATAAATGAGCAATAAAAACAAGTCATTCAGTTAAATGTTCCACTGATATTACTTTCCAATTTCATAACATTTAGGAAAGGAAATATGGATCAAAATTAATCTTACAATATATTAACAAATTGGTCTGTTAATTATCATATTTCCTGTTTTAACAAACACCAAGCAGAAGTCATTTGTTACTCATTTCATACAGGGTAATTTTGATTTGAATGCTCTGGTGGTTTGCTGCAATGGACTACAACACTTATACTTACTGAAAGACAAATTTTATTTATAAAAATATTATTTAATGACAAATAATAAGGAAAAGCAGGCTGAAATTTCTCCTAAGGCAAAAGATGAATTCATTAAAAAAAGAATTCATCATCAGCCAAAATTGTGTTGTCAAGCCACATTTTAAATTTATTAATGGCAGAAAAACCAAGCTATACATTTGCTTAAAAATACTATTCACATACAGTTCTCTTACACCCACAACCAGAGGCTGATAGCTAGGATTGATTTCTGCCAAATCAATCCTAGGGTCCTGCCAAAGCTTCTCATCTGTATCACTGCTACAATAATGCCCGAACAACCTGTGCATGTAACCATGGTGGGATAACAATTCATAGCATGTGGGTAGTTCTTAGGCAAGGATGGAAGGAAAAGAAAGCTATTTACTATGATAGATGGGGAGGTGTTTCTGGAGCTGTACATACATGCTACTTTGAGATCTGATACAAAGATCAAAAAGCATCATTAGAAACATGAACATTAGAAACATGACAGCCTATGTCATGTTTGCACTCCTCTACTTAAGAGTACGGGAATTTTAAAGTTTACTGAAGAGCAGGGAGGAACAGGAGGTTTCTTTAAGAAGGTTGGAAGTAAACAGCAGGTAGATGGATCAGGTGACTAATTATACAAATTGGTGCATGAAGAAAACAAATCAAGGAGCTAATTAGATGAGGCTTCCAGGGTTAGGAAAGTTTTTGGCTATAAATACTGAACTCTTCCTTTTCTCTCTATATTCAGATGGGAGTGGATGTTGGTAGAAACTACATAATTCCAGCACGGAGGGACTACTTTATTTTAAGCTGCAACAAAAATTTACTAAGGCTGCAATCCTAAAGACACTTTCCTGGGAGTAAGACCCATTGAACAAAATGGGGCTTACTTTGGAGTAGACATGGTTAGGATGGTGCTCTTAGTCAATGTATATTGAGAGATACTGTAGCCAGCAGTGGGTTTCAAATAAATTAACAACAGGTTCTATGTCCCAATAACCTAAATTAACAACAGGTTCTATGTCCATAGAAAAACAGGTTCTATGTCCCATTAGTGACCGGTTCTCAAAAACAGGCGCTCATTAGCAAAAGGGTCTATAGAACCTGTGAGAACCCCCTGGAGCCCACCACTGATTGTAGCTCACTCAATAGTTTTATATTTGACTATGGGTCAGTTTTATTCTGTACCATCAAGAGTTCCTTTTAAGTACACACTTTGTAAGTACGTACTTAATGCAAAAATTAAACTTAATGACTGAAGAGTCATTAGCAAAATACAGCCTGTTTTCTCAAAGGGATATTTTAAGTGAAAATGCTATTGAATTTACACTTTTGCTCACACAGAGTGAGAAAAAAAGCCCCAGTAACTTCATACAATCAGAGTTTGTTCAATTAGAATTCCAATACTACCAGCAGCATTTCTTAGAGCATGCTTCAGTCAGAATGTTACTCAACAAATATGTTTTGCTAACAAGCTCTACTCTTCTACTGTTTTAATTTGCACACCCTTAAAATGAAACTTTAGCCTCTTTATTTTGTCAGATGTAGAGAAAATTGGGAGGCTGTGGCCATTGTTCTGAGGCTGAGCTTGTTAGTGAAACAAAGGACTATTTTTTTCCAGTCAGTACTGTTTGTGCATTTACCCCATGACATCTACTTGGAGTCATTCCCAGAAGGAAAAAAAAAGGCCAAACACATTCTTAGTATTTGCTTACTACAGCATAAAAGCAGTTCTTAGTTACCAGATCTTTTTGGCAGCCTTTATTTAGACCGTGACATCAAAGTGTATAATATTCTCATGAGAATGAAAAACAACAGATAAACATCACTGTACCATTCTGTTGTTTTTAAGAATTAGAATATTCTCTCTTGGGCCCAGATCCAAATTTCACTGCAGTCAATGAAAAGCCCATTAAAGTCAATAAAAATTATATTAATTGACTTCAATTAAGTTTGGTTTTGGTCTTTTGATGACCTGCATTTTGAAAAATGTTCTTAGAAGTGTTCTGGAAACTTTCGGCCTAAAAGTCTAAAGCAGGGGCCTCCAAAGTTTTTGGCAGGAGGGCCACATTATCTTTTGACACTGTGTTGGGGGCCCAAAAACTAATTTACATTTAAATATATTTACATAAATTTGCCTATTAGAATGTATTAAAGTGGATTACAAACTGGAGTGAATTACAAGACTTGTCCATGGGCTGGGTAGAGGGGTCTTGCCAGGGGCCACATTGAGGCTTGCTGAAGGTAGCATCTGGCCCCCAAGATGGGATTTGATGGTCTGAAGGGCCAATCCTAACTTTCCAGCACTGATGCATCTGCAGTGCAAGTGACACCTCTCCATTGGAGGATGCAATGCAAACGCACGCCTTGTTGGCACAGTTGCATTAGCAAGGGAAAGTTGGACAGGATTGGGTCCTAAAATGTACAATGTGATGAACTGACAACATTAAAATCAGAGCCAAGCACGATACCATAGTCTTTCAAGACTGACGGAGGCCTGCTTTTTTTATGCCAATAAAGGTATTGGTATTCATTTGTATTTATTATTTATGTTCTGGAGAAGGGGTCTCCAAAGTTTTTGGCAGAAGAGACACATCATCTCTCCGACACTGTGTTGGGGGCCGGAAAACTAATTTACATTTCAAATTTGAATAAATTTACATATAAGAATGTATTGGAGTGGATTACAAGGCTTGCTCAAGGGCTGGATAGAGGAGTCTTGCCAGGGGCCACACTGAGGCTCACTGAGAGCTGCATCTGTCCCCTGGGCCGGGGTTCAGACTCCTGATCTAGAGACCAGTAATTTTCATCCAGTGTGTTGTGGCACACTGTTTTGCCATGGATCATCTGCAGGTGTACCACAGGAGTTTGAGGAGGGTCATTTTGGATATTTGAAACCCCTAAAAGTGGCACAATGTGCCTTCTCAAAAGTAAAGAATTTGATGTGCCTTGTCATCATAAATTTAGCATCTGTGAGATGAATTTTAGCACCTGTGAGATGAAAAAATTGAACATCACTGATCTAGAAAAGGCCCATTGTTAGTATTCCTCCACAACAGCTCCCAAATTCCTGGTCTGTTAGCTCTGTAGTTAGACAGGATGTCTTATCAAACCAGGAAACAGCAGAGACTGGTTGGTGCTGTATGACTTTAAGAGACTGGGATCTCTTATTACTGGAATTTTTCAGCACAACTTCCCCTTCCCAGTCCAGAGATTTGTATAAAAAATTTTTATACAGTAACCATTTAAAACACAACCAGTACTGTGTTGGCCATGGTCATTTTATTCTCCAGACTGTGGTAGATTTTTGCTAGTGATTAAGAAAGGGCCCAATCCTATCCAACTTTCCAGCAAGCTGCAATGATGCAAGGAACATTTGTTACCTTGAGGCCTCCCAGACACCTCCTCTTCCTTCCCCACAACACACCTAGTTGGGATGGCTGCACCAGCATGAGTAAGTTGATGGAACTTAAGCAGAAGCTGCCCAGTTTCTAGAAGTGAACTCACCACTACAGCACAGTTTCCACCCCCACCCACCAACATCCACCATCAGGGTGGTTTCACCCCCACCCACCATCACTAGAGATGAACTGCTACCAGTCAGAGGCATAGCTAGGGGGTGCCGTTGGACCTGGCAACAAGCTTTTGGGGGACAATAAGTTGAGCTTGACACTAATAGCTAAAATTGTGAAAAATGGAGCCTCCTGGAGAGTCTAGGTGGCCAGGGAGCTTGTGGGGGTGGGGATCTGTGTGGGGCAGTGTGGAAAGTGTGCCTTTTCAATCTGACAATGCTGCTCCCCATCAGCAGCATGGGAATGTTAAAGCTGCACAAAAAGACAAAGATTCCATTGAGCCAATGGAGAGCAGTGCCTCCATTAGTGATAGTGAAAGTCAACCTCTTCTCTCTGGCATGCATGAGAAGGGCAGGGGGAGGGTAGGGAGGAGATGGGGAGTCAGCATGGTGGAGGCATGGAGGAGGCATTCTACGGTGAGGGGAGGGCAGGACCATTGGTGGAGGGAAGGGAGCTAGAGGCAGGGCTCAAATCCAGCAGTTATTCACATGTGTAGCTCTTGAGATGTTAGTATGTCATTTACCACATATGTGTTCAAAGTATAAGCCATTGGTTTCTCTAATCTGTAGTGACTTGCAGGTAAGAGAAGAATTTTTCAGAAACTCAGATGGTGAATTCAGGGCAACTCTTTATGTGTGAGTATTTATTAGAAAACTGGAAGAAGTTAGCTCAGTGGGCAGGCAGCCTTACTGGTGTGGGCAGATGCCAGTTTGGGCCTACTCGCCCGAACCGGATCTTCCCATTTCTCCACCGCTGGTGAACCAGCAGCGGTGGGGAAACGCAAAAACATAGCGGACCAGTTCGGGCCAGTCACCATGTTTTTGTGCCCACTGCGCAAGCGCCAACATTGGCACTTGCACAGTGCCTGCTCTGAAGCAGGCCAGCCCGCTTCAGGGCAGGCACTGTGCTTGTGCCAATGTTGGTGCCTGCGTGGTGCCTGCCCTGAAGCGGGCCAATCTGCTTCAGAGCAGGCACTGCACAAGTGTCAACATTGGCGCTTGCGTGGTGCCAGCCCTGAAGTGGGCCGTCCCACTTCAGGGCAGGCACCGCGCAGGCGCCAACGTTGGCGCAAGCGCAGTGCCTGTACTGAAGCTGGCCTGCCAGCTTCAGTACAGGCACTGCGCAAGTGCCAATCTTGCCTGCCCCTCGCTCCGCCCCAGACCCGCCCCCTGACCTGGCCCCTCCCACTTCCGGCAAACCGGATCTTGGGCAAGGTCGGGCCCACCTCTGAGCCTTATGTATTGCCTTTCCATTGCTGGAAGGAAGGAAGGAAGGAAGGAAGGAAGGAAGGAAGGAAGGAAGGAAGGAAGGAAGGATCTTCTCTTTTCAGATCTTTCAACAAGACTGAAGCTCACCAGTCTGCCATAGCTACCAGGAAGTTGGCACAGAATGTGCAAGAAATGCTCCGCACCTGCCCCCTTTGTTTTTCTAGAGCCAAAGCAGGACATAAGATTTTTTTTTTTAAAGTACTTGCTCATGTGAACAGAGAGGGGCAAGCAGGAAGAAATCTGAGTGAATTACTCTTGTTGTTCCTCTGAACTGACAGTACAAAATTCCTAGGTCTAAATTCTGAGCACCGTTTGTGCTATGAAAACTTTTTGAGAATGATGTATGGTACAAAACATTCAAAATGAGCTCAGGAAGTTAAGTATAATTATAACTGAGTCTCACTGAAATATGAGAACCAAAGGCCTATAAATTTCATCAGAAATCTAAACCCTGATGCACAAGAATTGCTTTCATGACCTCTCTGCCTTTTCTTGTCATTTATTTCCCAACCATTGTAACATTGCTTCCTGTCTGCTCCTATCTCTCTGTTCCTTCTAACAACACCAAAACTCTGTGAATACAATTAAAAAAGCTTTACATCTGCATCTCCACTCCAAACTCATTGAAGGTCTTTAACACCCATGAGCTTGGTAAAACTGGTTCACTTGCTTTGTATTTAGTGCCCAGTTTGATTTTCCCACTTAAATAAATATTAAGTTCCTGTAGACAGGATGCTGAATTCTATTTGCTGATTTTATCTCTGTATGGCAAAAGCCAAGAGTACAGGTTTTTCATATGAAGATATACTTTGGCTGCTCTACAGCTCTGTGAATGAATTTCCATTGTCACTGGATAACTTACACAGTACCTACATTAAATGGCAGATGTCAGATTTTCTTATACTCTTAAACTCCATATATGTGTGTGTATACTTATACACATGCTTTGTTACTATTGACTGACTTGCTTACAGAGGTATTGAAAATGGTAAGATATTTCCAAATAACTTTGTCAAAGCAAATGTGATATTAAATGCATGTTTGTCTAGGGATCTCTTTTAGGGCACCATTCAAACAAATTTAGGCTAGCCTATCTCACATGGCTTATCTTACCATGGTGGTGTGGGGATGTCGGCACATGACTGTGCACTGGACTAACCCCGCATGAGTGGAGCAAGAGTGCTTTATGACACTTTTGTGACACCCCAATTCTGCATGGGACTTGTGCCAGGGCTTATGCTGAACTAACAGGAGGATAGGATTGCAGTCTAAGGACAAAACCCAGAGCAGTTATGGTTCCACGCAGTTACGTCACTCTCTAGTGTTATCTTATGGAAAGTCACCTTAACTGCTCCGGAGCAAAGGGCTTAATTCGACTTTAGGATATGGGCCTAAGTTTCTTTCACCCAAGTAAATTCACAAGACCATTCTTTCATTCATCAAAACCAGGGTATTTCATTCAGTATTGGGTTGCCTTCTGCCTCTTCAAGTACAGATCAGCTAAGAGTTAAATAAGCCACTTTAGTAGCATGGCTGCCTCCAAAAGGTTCTGTGCTTCCTCTAGTTTATTTTTTCCTTTTCGACAAGCTAGTTAGGCTTATTCATGATAGAGAGGAAAATTCTGAAAATTCCGTAATTGTGTAAAAGTAACACCCAATCAATAATAAAATAATGCCCAATCAGGATCACAGGAAGCTTGAAAGATGGGATATAAATCTTGCAAATAGACAGAACATTAAAGATATTTTAGATGTTTTCTCAGTGGTCCTCGACACTCTGATATAACACTCTGATCCTAGTAGGATTTCTGATCCTGATTCTTGTTCTGCAAAGTTACCTGGATGTGTGGTACCCTGCAATCATGCCTTAGGATCAGATCTGCTCCACAAAAGGTGCAAAGCCAAGTGGAGCCTAGAAACCTGAGACTGCTTCATGCTGGCCAGAGAATGGGGCATGGATCAGGCGTAACTATTGGGTCCTATAATTGCCTCCTGCCCGAATCCCCTCAAGGAAAGGTCTCGCCCCCCTGCCCTGGAATATCTCTCTCCCTCTTCCAAGTTCAGTTAGCGCAACTTACTGAGCTGCATGGTCCAGAGTGGTGCAGGGAGGCAAGAACTGGGGCCAGTGCAAGCCTTGCGTTTCCCCAAATGTAGGGCTAGGATTGCGCCCTAAGGTCACAAAAACACCCTTAGCTTTGATATATTTGTTAACAGCTGCCAGAAGTTAGCTCATTGAGGAAAATACAGTTGCTTTTTGTGACACAAGGACCGTTCCTGTATATGCTCCATGTTTTCATTTGGTGTGGCAAAGAATTCTGTACCACATAACCGCTGACCACAAGACAGATGCACCTGTAGCAACTCAAATGTTGGCAAGCAATCTTCTAAAAATCCACATCAATTAACATACCTCTGTGTGACCTGAGGCATCTCTCAGCAGAAAGAAGTGGATATGAAAGTGTGTTTGTTTTACCTTGATGTGCTATGCACAAGACATTTCATTCGATATTTATTTAAGGATTTTAATCATAGGCCAGACCTGGTGTGAGATGAATGAATGTTTTCATAGTACAGTTACTCAATTTGTAGCCTTATGGCTGAATGCTCAAAAACATCATGTTTCTCAACCATTCACAGGTGTGTCAGATAGACATTTAATTGCTTCATTTCATGGCATTTCAACTGGTTGCTTCTGTTAACATCTCAAAATGCAAAAGTTACTTTTGTCAAGAGACATGTAATTCATGAAATTCACACGCATAAGTTTTATAACACAGAGCAAGGCACAAATTGTTACAAAGATGAAAACCTCATCATTGCAGTGCTCTATAAAGAGCACTCGGTGGTGGATCATGGGGCCAGTGCTGAATCTGGCCCAGTGTGGGCTTGAGCTAGGCTAGATCAGGTGCTGAGCCTGTGGAACTGCTCCCAAACATATTTTATTCCACATTTGCAGCAGTGTGTGCTGGCAATATGCGAGCATGCAAGGGTTAGGACTGGGCTTTCTGTTGCCTATTGACAATGAGAAACTAAAAAGCTGAAGGATTGATGTAAAGAAATTGAAAGCAGATTGCAGATCTCAGAAAGCAGATGATGAGAGGGTGGAGACAAAACACCTATAGAGGAATATAACCTATTAGATCCCTTCCAACTATATGATGCTATGTTTCTGAAACTAAGATAGGATCGCCTAAGCTGTACTGAACACAATGAGATTACTTCTGACAAACACCTCTAACTACAGATGAACTGGAGTGCAAAAATAAATTGGATGCAATCCTAACTTAAGCTAGCCTAATTCATCGGTCTTCCTGCTCCCATGGTTATTTAGGGAAGCAAGAACATGTATGTGCACTGGCCTAACCCTACCCCAGGAGTGGTGCACTTTGGCAATCTTATGGAACTTTGGGTCAGCAAAGGACTTATGCCAGGGCTTAGGCTTCCCTAACCGGAGGTTAAGATTATAGCCATAAATGGATACATTATGAGCTAGCTGAATTTTCTGGTTTAATACTAAAAGAGCAAGGCTTAGGTTTCATTTGAGAACTTGGTTGTGGAGTATTAAAAATAATTAATATGTTGCATGAACTTCAGATTGAATGTGATTAAACAGGAAGACTGAACAGAAGAATTTTTCACAGTTGAATTTTAGGTGAATAACTGGTTTCTATTATCACAATTAAAATGATCTCAAATGTTCTATACATCAGGCAGTTTTATTTCCTATCCTATTTATTACCTGAAATACTTTTCTATCTTCTGCTAAATGTACCTACCACTAAGAACTGCCTATTTCAAATGTCTGCCTATATCAAATGTCATTGTGCAGTATTAACTGTTTTTTGGGTTTCATAACATGCATTCAGATTCTCTATAATGTAATGTGCAGATGGCAATAATAAACTGTTCAACGTTTAATTAATTAACCCTGGCCTACTGGTTAACAGGCACAGTGTCTTAACCGCTTGCACCACCCACAACTTCTTGGGCCCTCAAAGTTATCAAAAAAGGCCAGCTCTCAATCACCACTGCAATGATCAGATTTATTTAGCTTTTATGAATATTTAAATTCAGAAAAATTGCATCTACAAATGTTTGATCTCTTTTTGGGCTGAGGAGAAATGTGAATTTGATTATATTTTTATACTTTTATGGTGTTGTTTTATGGGATTTGTGTCTGATTTTTATATGTTTTATATGGCTGGTCAGTAGACCGTTAATAAACTTGAACTTGAATATTTAAATTTTTTGATAAGATGTTACTAACAGTCATGATATTCTGAACATTTGCTTAGCCATCTCTACTACAAAACCTAAGGACAGGTATTAGTGTTACATAATATGTTCTTATGAAAATGATGCCTGTATACTTCCCTCATTTCGTGCTTGTCTTCTTTTGCTGTAGTAGGGCAGCTCTACTGCATTAGGAGTTAATTTATCGCATTAACTCTGAAGCACACCAAAACAGTCCGTCCTTATGTTCCAAATCCTTTAGGACCAATATTTCATGATGGCTTTTTCAACAGCCATCGTTTTTTGAAAAAGAAAATCTGAGAGTTGTTATTGAGCTACCTGAATTACGGATACTTTGACTGTTTCCTTTTTAGATTTCAGCTTGTTCTTACCCAAGTCTATTTCTGTTACACCATACAGAGAAATGCTCAGCCAAAAATAGTAGTATTAGCACATAGAAGAAAGTATAAAGCGACAGCTGGCTTATCTAATTCTGCCTTGGTAACTGAGTATCTGTTCTTCCACTCAAGGACCACTTACTGCCCTTTAACCAAAACAGCTGCAGAATACATTAACTGTTACAAGATGAAATACACTATTTGATTTAAGATTGAGCAGTGGGGGGGGGGGAATAAGAAATCCTACTGCAGCAGTTTGGTATTAACTGGCTTTGACATAAATTGCACGTGGCACATACCATCTGGCTTCTTAAAGAAACCAGGCACAGTCTGAGTTGTCCTGGGATACTCCACTTCTTTCCGTGACTGGCTATAAGAAAAAAGTAGGCTACAGGAACACAGAATTACTGCAGGTAGCTGTGCCCACCCATTAAAATAACAGAGAGATTGCTTGCTTTAAGGTTATTGGGATATGACCAAAATTTCAAAAAAAAAAAAATTCATGTATAGTATTGAACATAAAATGATATAAAATCTTCAATATAAAAGTGAAGAATAACTGACTGACTGTCTCACTGACTCATCAATGCCCAGAAGCTAGAAACCTAGAAGCCACAAAACCACTGGACCTAGAAGCCTAAAATTTGGGGAGGGTATTTCTTCTTTGACGTAGGCACCCGCTAAGAACTGATTTTTAGAAATTTAAAGCAGAAGGGGGCAAAAAGGGGTGTAATGTGTTTTCATCCCCATACTTAACTTTAAAGATCAACACCCAGCCCAAACCCCTGGATCTAGAGGCATGAAGCTTGGGGAATATATTCCTTCTGTGATATAAGCACCCAGTAATAACAGATTTGATGCCCACTGGTGCCTGCTGGTGCCTGGTAGGGATGCCTGTTGTCCAATGGTGCCTGGTGGTGCCTGTTGTCCAATAGTGCCTGGTATTGCTCACTGTCTGCTGGTGTTTATTGCACAGTGGTGCCTGGATAGCATTGGTACCACTGGAGGCTCTCTTGGTAGACCAAGAAAGAGTGAGTGGGGTAGAAATGACTTGTCTTGATTTAAAATAATGGCGACATTTCTCAAAAATCTGTATGGCCATATGAAATGTACCAGTGACTTTCTAAGCTCTCTGACTCCTGAAAAAATCTTAAAGAGCTAGAAGTAAAACTCATGTGTTGCACTGAAATGTATGGGACACAAGGGATCTTGCTACATTTCAGTAGTTAACACTATAACACATGACTTACTGGTCCACAGTAAAAGCTTTCAAAATCTCACAGCCAAATTTCTTTGTGCTGTTCTTAATCTATGAAAGTTTCTGAAATATTTATTGCAATAAAATGTGTAGCTTTTTTATCTCAGGGATATATGAGTTTCCTAGATTAGTTGTGATATGGCCTAAATCAGAGATTATTTGGGTGCAAGTTGTTGGACTCCATTATTGTCTTAAACACAATGTGTAGCATCATATTTTAAAGTTGCACTAGTTTGCATTTTGTAACAGAAAGGCAAATATTATTTTATCACCCTCATCTTTCAAAAGAACAGGAATATGGTATTCTAAAGCAATGGTTCTCAAACTGGTAAATTTTGACCCACAGGGGAAAATCAAATTACCAGCAATTGCCTACAACATGATTGGGATGATTTGTTACTGCTGGGGAGGCATTTTTTAAACTTACTGCTGGGTGGGGGGGGTTGTTGTTATGGCTCTCTGGCGAGTCTGGGAGCATATGAACCCCTTAGCAGCCCTTCTGGCAGCTCCAAATTGCTGTAAGAAGCCGTTTTTTCCATCAGTTTGGAGCTCGAAGGGCTACAAAGAGTCAAAGGCTCCTGAGACCCTCCAGAGAGCTGCACTGTCCCCAGTAAGTTTTAAAAATCCTTGTGGCATCATTGCCACAAATTGTGCCCCTTTCCAGGCCCCCTTCTAACCCCCTCATCCTACTCTCCTCATTACTTTTCCCCCAGCCCTCTGCTACCCAGAGCTCACCTGCTCCAATATGCCAGTAGGGTGATACACACTTTCCCACCAGTGCTATTAATGTACTGTCACAACATATTTTATGGCCAGCTTGAATGGAGCATGGGATTGTAATGATGGCACAGAAATGGTACAATATGATTTTCAAAGTACTGTGAATTATTTTGATATAATGCTACAATCACTGTGTAAATATAGTGTTCCTTTTGCCCCTGCAACTTTAAGAGAACTTTTTAAAAAAAATTCTAACGTATAACAATATATATCATATGTTATATTTATATCACACACACACGCACAACAGTGAACACAAAACTATGTCCTCAGAGCTGACTGCTCAAAGGGCTAGTCTGGAACTTCCTCGTCAAGAAACAGGAAAGAACTTAGCAATTTTCCATAACCGGTTTGCTCTAAAACTACCTAAAGCAAGATAATGTGGTCAGCTTGCCTTTATCTCTCTGCTTCCCCTTGGCATTTTAGTTCCACTTCAGATCCCTATTCTTTGAAGATGCTATCTGGCTAGTTAGAAAGAGGCATAAGGACTCTGAATCACAGTTGTGTCTAGTCTACAGCACTTAGCTAAGGAAATGTGCTGCCTGACACTAACCAAGAGGGCCATGACAGGTTCAAGGCATTTCCAACTGTGCCCTGACAACATCTTTTTAGAAGTTCCCCTAAAAATATTTGCACACACTTAAAATTTTAAAAGTGCACAAAATGAGCATTTTCTTCCTTGTCAGTCCAAATGGTTCACTTTAGTTACAGTGATATAAATAACATACAACCAAACTGCTGAAGCAACACCCATTCTGGGCAAAAGCTGCAGAGCAACTGCAGCAGGGATGAGCTTATGATATGTGGATATGAAAAGATTCAGATTCCATGCAGGGAAGACTTTCATTTCAGGCAAAACCCTTTCAGCTCTCCAATCTTAGACTGGCGCTTAAGAGTTTAGTGTTGTAAATTTTATTTGTCCTCTTCTAACTTTCTATGCTAACAATATTGGTACCATGTTAAGGGTGATGGATCATCCCGACATCACTGACCAGTGCACCTGTCAGTCTTGACTTGTGACACAGGATAGATGCATAATTTAGAGGTTAATCCTATGCTGCCCTGGTGCTGTGCAGTATAGTGATCCTGAAACAGCCGCTGCTTTATCCAGTGGAGCAAGAGCAGTAGCTGGAGGTCTCCTTGGGTAAAGGAACATCAGTTTAATTACCTACATGTTGTGGTCCAGTGGCCTCAATTGGTCTATTTAGAGTTGTGCCTTCTATTTTGCAGACACAGATTCAAGGTGACTCAAGTCTACAACACTTGTTAAATTATACATACCGGTATGTCTTTTTAAATAATTACTGACTGTACTGAGTGCATTTTTTTTAACCTATCCCAGTAAAATCATACCATTCTAAGGCTGAAATCCCCACCTTGAAATCAAATCCCCTTGATCTCACCTTGAGTGAAATCCCCACTTACTTGGGAGTAAGCCTCATTGACTATTATGAGACTAACATCTGAGTAGACAGGAATAGGACTGCCTTCTAAGTTTCTCCCATATTTCAGTCTTGCCTCAAATGACACCGAATACAGAATAGGATGTTTTCCTCTGACGTTTTACATGAAGAAACATTTGCTCCAACTAGTTCCCCATATTAACCAGAAATGTTTTTTCCTGTCTTTGTTTAAAGGATCAGTTTCATATTACAGATTATATTACAGAGCAATGGATACCTTGATATCAGATTCCACCCATGTCAGCTGATGCTTCGAATTTTATTGAAGCCATTTTGGACACTGCAAAATAAATGCCAACTACGGAAGTACAAGCAATTGCCTTAATAGGCACTACCTATTTACAGTGTGAAGTGGGAACCTGTTGTAGGTGGGAACCTGTAGTGAAGACCTGTTATAGCTTTTTCATAATGTCCAAAGCTATGCCTTAAGCAGCATTCTTTCTTGCAAACAGCTCCTTCCTTGTTAAAAGCCCTGCATCACCACAGCTTTTAAACTGCAGCTTTCATAACTGTTGCTAATTATATTCTATTTGACCAAATTAAATTCTTTTTGGCTAGTAATCTCTTTTAAATCTTATTAAACACACTAACACGTGTGTCCTGCAGCATGTTCCTTAAGACATTTCCAAATATCGCCAAAACTTCAGCTAATTTTAGGTGATCAGCCACATCTACTGATCAAAGCCTCATTTTACCTTAGTATTTTGTTATCTAATGTAAAGCGTTCCACAATAAATATATAATTTAGGGTACTGTGTTCCATTAAAAAGTTGCAACATGCTGATTTTTTCTCTCTGTGTATGTGCTCCTCTCATTCAAGGAGAAATTTAAAGTTTGTTTCAAGATCTAGATAGTAATCTAGTTAACTAGAAATAATAAATAATTTTTTCCATCTGCTGCTGCCAATCTTCTTTTACTGAACAGTATTCTAAAACCCACAGTTCCGTTTTCCTTGTTACCAACCACAAAAACAACCAGCAGCCACAGCTCATACCTGCTGAATGCACTCTATTTAGCTGCAGAAATAAAGTTTGCATGTGAAATGCCACACTAATTAAACCGAAAGGATAAGGTCAAAAGTAAAGCATGGTTCCACCCCATGATACCTTTAATCACCCCTAAATCCTTTATTAATCACTGCATTATCATAAAGTATTATATCCAGGGGCGGGCTGACTCCCTCCCAACAACTGGTTCGCCGGAAGTGGGAGGGGCCAGGCCGGGTCAGGGGCCGGTGTCAGGAGGCGGGGTGGGGGTGGGGTGGCGGGGTGAGGCGAGGGGTGGCCCCAATCCTGGCACACTGTGCATGTGCCAAGGTTGGTGCATGTGCAGTCGCGTCCTTAAGAGGATGCGACTGTGCTTGCGTCAAGTTTGACGCAAGCACATTCGCGTCCTGAAGGGTTGGGGCCAGGGTTGGGACAATTAGAGCATGGATTTGAGGTTGGAGGGGAAATGTCCTCCTGAAACCATTTTCAGAACTTCTCTCAATGTTGCTTTTTCTGTGATTGAAGTGACAGGACAACACTCCAAGCATGAAAAAGGAAATCTCTTACACCAAATTCTCATCTTCCATGCTCAGCAAAGCCCATTGATTTGATGGGTCACAAACAAGCAAGAGAACGGTCCAGGTGGAAGCACTTCTGCATGTAATGAGGATATTAGGTACACATTTTCCTCCTTTTAAAAACACTTTCTAGACAAACTTGGCATCCATCAGTCTTGAAAGACTATGCAAAACACGAAGGCCTGGATAGATTGATATGGAGGATAAGACAAGGCCTGAGATATATGACTTGCTGCAAAAAGTACATAATTCCCTTTCTTCTTCCCCCTAAATATACTTCCTTATAGCAATTAAGAAAAATTCAAACACATGATAACCAATAATGTAATATCTCAATTCTCTAATCTAACTTTGTTTCATGATACACCATAGTTGTATAAACAGCAATTAAGCTGACTGAATGCAAGAATGTGAAAAGACAGATTGAATGTCCCTGATATAAAATTTAAAGTGCTGACAATGCACTCTAGAAAATACTGTTAAAGTCTGTTGCCAACGATGTCATCATAAATCAGGCAGATTCTTAGAAACAGCTCTGAAGCTAACCTGGGTGACAACACTGAACAATAGCTTATTGTACTGAAAGGGGATTATTTGACACCACTTGACATTGCATCATACCATTTTACCTCCTGCACAATCCATACTCTAACTCGTTTCTCTTCCCCCCTCCAACCACTGTTTGAGGAAGGCAAAAAATAGCTTCTTTGCATCAGCTCAAAAGCATTTGTCATTCAATCTACAGTCTAGCATTTCTGATATTTATGTGACACAAAGGTGTCAAGAACCAGTAAAGGAAAGGGAGCACAAGAGAGCAAAACAGGATAGATTTCACCCTCTAGAGAAAACTTGATTGCAACCTATAGACTCTAGCAGTTGTTATGCAAAAGCAGAACAGGCATAAGAGCCAGCTAGATTCAGGCTGAATAGTGCTCTTGTGTAGGATCATACTGGAAGAGACAAAAAACTCCAAGAATATAACTCCTCTTGTGTGGGAGATATGGCTGTCAACCCACTGCACAAACAATAAACCTATACAATCTGGAACAGAATAAAAAAGATAAGCATCTCTGACATGTCAAGGATTGGAGTGGACACACCATAAAGCTGGACACACCAATTGCAGCAGCTCAGTTCAGATCCATCATATCCAGAGGAATCCCAAAGGACTTTCACTCTTAATTTTTCCATAGAGTCAAGATGAAAATCTTACATCCTCCAACAGTACCTATTAGAATTCCTCTAGATACAAAATTCTTTTGCTGGGTTAAAACTGATGGGATTTCAAAACTTCAATTTAATTGTTGAAAGTGTTTGTTGTTGTTTTACTTCATCCCTGTAGACTCCACGTACCAAGCCTGGTTACTTCATGAATGAATACAGGCTGCTTTTAATATATGAAATGAAACCTAAAATTCCTTGGCACAGTTTCAGATGTTAAATAAAAGAGACTGTGAGCTACCACTAACCTGTTTCCCTGAGCATTGCTACAGTATTGGAGTTTACAAGCATCGAAAATAAATGATAATATTCCAGAGAGCTGAAATAAATAAAGAAATGGTAAACAGAGCAGCCAAACTTTATAACCACAATAACTCCTTTCTTCCACCACGTACTGACTCACTGATCAACGCCCAGCACAAACTGGTGGGCCCAGAAGTGTGAAATTTGGGGAGTGTGTTCCTTCCGTGACGGAGGGAGTCACTAAGAACCAGTTTTTGGAAATTCCAACCAGAAGGGGGTGAAAAGGGGCGCAACGCGTTTTCCTCCCTATACTTCGCATTGAAGAATTGATGACTCATCAACATTCTGCCTCAACACCGGACCTAGAAGCATGAAATTTGGGGAGGGTGTTTCTTCTGTGACATGAACACCCACCAAGAACTGATGTGGAGAAACTTAACCCTTAAAAGGCTGAAAATGGGTGCAACTTTTTTTGTCCTATAGTTAACATGGAAGACTGACCAACATCCAGCCAATTTGGTGCTCTGTGCCTGGTGCACTGGGGGGAAGTTGTTCAGACAAATGGATGCACTGGGGAGGATGCTGTGCATGGGGGGGGGGTTGTGCATGGGGGACTGTTGCCCATGAGGGTCAATGCGCATGAGGGATGTTGTGCATGGGGGATGTTGCGCATGGTGAGGTGATGCACATGGAGAGGTGATGCACATGGCGGTATGTTGCACATGGAGGATGATGCGCATGGGGGTAGTTGCGCATGGGGGATGATGTGCATAGGGGGACGATGTGCATGGGGTGGATAAACATGGGGGTTGATATGCATGGGGGGTTGATGCGCAGTTTTACTCCTGTAACATGGTTATGTTTTCGCTAGTAATAATAATAATAATAATAATAATAATAATAATAATAATAATAATAATAATAATAATAATAGAGGAGAAACAACTGGAAAAAATCTCCAGCTACCAAGACCTAAGAATCGAATTACAGCATATCTGGTGTAAGCCAGTGCAGGTGGTTCCAGTGGTAATTGGCACACTGGGTGCAGTGCCCAAAGACCTTGGCAGGCACCTGAAAACTATTGGCATTGACAAAATATCACTCTGCCAACTGCAGAAAGCCGCTCTTCTGGGATCAGCATGAATTTTACGCCGCTACATCACACAGTCCTAGACTCTTGGGAAGAGTCCGACTGGTGATGTGAATGAAACCAGCACGAAATTGTCTGCTGTGTATTTATGGATAATAATTGTTGATAGGCCATTTCTGTCCAGCTCACATGCCTACATATTTGGTCCCTGTTGCATACATGTAACAATGGGCAGAAATGGTTTTAATGAACAGATTCTTTGCTCAGCTGATCAACCAGGATTACAGAATACATTATATTGAAACAATATAATTTGGGACTATGACTGTGGATATAAAAGAAACAATTATCTAAGCACTCGTTTTTTCTCTGCACGTTAACAGTACATATTCAGCTCCACCTCAGACTACACATATGCAGACTGCACACAAGAGTAGTGTGGGCTCAGCTTTATCATACTTTCATCATGTTTATCTTCAAAATATTAGACAAAACAGGATTTGTATTATTTAAAAAAATACTGAATTGCCTCAAGATTGCAGGTCTCATCAGTAACTTTAATACCTACAAGAAAATAAACACAAACAACTACTTCCCAGAATGGTGATTTATTTGCGCAGCACAGATAAACCCTGTTATCTGATATGCTGGCAATTTCCTACCATTTCTGTTCTCAGGACTTTCTCAAAGGGTTTTAGATAGACACTCTAAATAACATTGGATTTTTTTGTGTTTGGGTATAAATACAACCATAGTTATTCTTTTATTCAGTCATCCTGATTGCAATAAATACAACCTTACTGAAATGAAAGAGTATATGTTAGCATTATCCTGCTGTCCTTACAGCAACAGGACCAGATGTCAGTTGCAAAATCTCTTGCTTATAAAGGAAAAGGTGTCCTCTGCAGCCTATTTTGCTAGTCATGACTGACTCTACGGAGAGGTGCACATCAACGCCAAAGAGCCAGCATTGTCTGAAGATGCCTCGCATGGTCATGTGGCCAGCATGACTAAATGTCAAAGTGCACGGAATGCTATTAATAGCACGGAATTGCTATTATGCTATTTATTTATTTGCATTTACACACTTTTGAACTGGTAGGTTGGTAGGAGTGGGAGCAATTGACCAGAGCTCACTCTGTCTTGCAATACTCTGGTCTCAAACTTCTGACCTGCTGACTTTGAGGTTGACAAGCACAGCATCTTTAACCACTGAGCTGCCGGAACCCTGACATTTCCATATCTGCATCTTTAAAATGCATATACTGGAGAGTTGGTGAAGGCTTCCAAAGACAGAGGTTTAATCAACTGCCTAATGAACAAAGATCTTCAGGTGCACTTTCTTTATGCTTCTCTCAATATTCATTAAATATACAAACACATACAAAGGGAGCTGAGGAATTCGATCTAAAAGACAAAATTTTAGAACTTTCTCCCTTTACAGCTATGTTGTTTCTTCCATTTGGGGAAGAGAGGACAGGAAGAAGTGATAACTTCTGAAAGACAAGGCCTGAGCTGGAGTATAGTACACATAAGGTATGACATACAACTTTACTAGTAAACCTCCTACTATCTTGGTTGCTACTGTTACCAGTATCACACATACACACATCAGGACAGGAGATGATCTCTCTTGTGGTCACTACGTCCCGATGCCTCATCTGGTATCCCCCTTAAACTTTTATAACTTCCTTCCTCTATCCTTGCATTACAAGATCTTGAAGCATGAGTCACAGCCACAGAAGAATGAAAGGGGGTTGATACCACATGGTGTTGTTTTTGTGGATAAAGTGATAGCTAAAGGCTATGAAAAAGTGGCTGCTTTGATGGAGATGGGAGGTGGAAAGAAGTTTTATACAGCACAACTTTGATAGTGACAGACACAATAAAATGGAAGATTTTTTCTCCCAAAAATAATTTTTAAAAAGGAAAGATTTGGCTTTGGAGTGTTGGTGTTCAGAAACATGTCTCCCAAAATGCTGACAATTTTACAACAGTTGAAAAAAGGAATATTTTTGAATGCAGATTGGAATAAAATTTTTTTTTGAAAAGTGAAGCTTAAGAGCCAAATGAAAAGTCAAATAATTCTTATTTACAACTTTTATATTTTATTATATTTTATATTATATTTATAACTTTTATATTCCTGAGAAAATTCAGAAAAAGGTAAAAGAATCTGGAAAAAGAATTTTCTTCCAAAAATGCTATCTTAAGAGAAAAACAAAAAACTTCAACAAGTTGTCAGTGATGTTTCATTAATGTACATATCATCAATCATTAAAAGAATTATCATGAATCACTAACTGCACAATCCTGTAACTTGGTGAAGACTCATAGCATTAACATATGGAAGGGCTTCCTCATTCAGGTAAATGGAGGAGACAGCTGCTCCAAAGAGGTTCCTCTTTATTCAGCATTGGTCAAACCTCACCTTGAGTACTGTGTTCAGTTCTTTCTCACTTTAAGAAAGATGTAGCTAAACTGGAGCAAGTCCAGAGGAGAGCGACAAGAATGATCAGTGGGATGGAAGGGAAGCCCTACGAGGAAAGGTTGGGGGAACTTGGGATGTTCAGCCTGCAGAAGAGGAGGCTGAGATGAGACATGATTGCCCTCTTCAGATACCTGAAGGGCTGTCATAGGGAGGAAGGGGCTCATTTGTTCATAGCTGCTTCTGAAAGCAGAACTAGAACCAATGGGTACAAACTGCAAGAGAGGAGATTTCGGTTGGATATCCGGAAAAAATTCCTGACGGTGAGGGCGGTTCGGCGGTGGAACAGATTGCCAAGGGAGATGGTGGACTCTCCCTCACTGGGGATCTTCAAGCAGAGGCTCGACGAGCACCTGTCTGGGATGCTCTAGGGGGATTTCCTGCTGCAGGCAGGGGGTTGGACTGGATGACCTACTAGGTCCCTTCCAACTCTATGATTCTATGAAAATACATATGCAGATACACAGGCTGCCCCAAGACAGGTGGGCAAGTTCAGGAGAGGCATGTTGAGGGCATGTTTAGTATTGCCTGAGGCAAAGCAGTTTGTATCCAGAGCCTGTTTCCAGGGCAGAAATTCCTTTTTCCAGCTCTTTAGAGTTATACCACCTCAAGAGCAGGTATAGTAATGAGTAGACCCAAAGGGATCCATGATAAGCCAGAGTAAGAATGACAATGTTGACCAAAAATCTGAGTTCTTGGCCAGCCTAGCTGCAACCCCTGCCTCTCAACCTCAGGTTATGGCACAACTACGGCAGCCCACTAACCTGTGGATACAGCAGGCTACTCCAAGAAGCCCCTTGTATTCACTGCAGACTGTACTGGCATCTCATCAGGGACTCCTTATAATGTAGGCACCACAGCTGTTCCTTGTTCAGTGAGACCCCGGGGGGTCTCCTCAGAAGCAAGCCCTACCCAGAGCCCTACCCTACTGACTTGGTGCCTACTTAGCATGCTCTGGAGCAGTTAGGGCAGCCCAGGCTCCGTGACTCTCTGGATGCAGCATAACTTTCTGCTCTGTTTCAGAATAGTTGGGGCAGCCCGGCTAGGGCACTCCTCACAGCCCTTACTCTGGATTGTGTCCTAAGACATTATCAGGAATTGCACCGTGTGGTTACTTTGCTGCTGCCACTCTAGGTGTAATCCCCAACCACATCTAAAGGCCTCTCTCACTCTTCCTCTTCATAGGGAGAGAAAAGGAAATTTTTTTTCCCTAAGACTCATGCAGAAGTGGCATGTGCCAGGCAAGTTGAATCCCAACACTGGCACAACAGAGCATGCTCTTCCTAGGTAATGAACAGTAGCAAGGTGAGCAAACTGAAAACACACACAAGGTACTTTGAGAGCAAGCAAACTGTATTAAGAAGGGTAGAGCAAAGCCGAAGTCAGGTACACAGTCCGAGGTCATATACATACGAGTCAAATAGAGTCCAAATCAATTTCCGAGGCAACATCAATGTATCCAGTCCAATAGTCAGCAATATGAATTGTCAGTCTGGCAGCACTTTGACATATAACACCACTCCAACAAACCCACAAAGTAGGTATAGGCAGCAGCATATTTATGGGGAGCATAATGTCTATCCACCAGTGGGCCTCCACTCACACAGGTGGTGGTGATATCCTGATCGCTGCCTACATGGTGCAGAACATTTACCTTTAGGCACATGTGCCAATGATTATTGCTCTTTTTGTGGCACATAATATGGGAGTCCAATTTCCAGGCCTACTGGAACCTGACAGCATGCACCTCCTCCAATATCAGAAGAGATTTGTGCCACCTCTGGTGCTGCTGAAGCCTTTTTAAAAGCCAAAAAAACTCACTTGGAGCACTCTGGGACCACTGGAAGTGGCACCCAGAAGGTAAGTGCCACAATTATTTCTGGGTCAGGGGCGAGAGTGGCAAAGACAGAAGTGCCCGTGGGCATGGGATGCCCAGAAACCAAATCTGCCTTACAGAGCTTGCTGGAAAGAGGGTGTGGAGATATAGAACTTTTATCGCACCAGCTGCCATCACTGCAACTTCTCTACATGGAACTGTCTCAGGTCCTACAGGTTCAATCTGACCCCACCTGCTAATCTTCTCCAGCCCCTGACATATCCATGGGCTTGATTTCACAGTGAAGAGAGAACTGTCTAACAAGTCTCATCATCACATAAATAACACGATCAGGGAAAAACTGGGCCCCATGGTTGAACTTCAAATGAAATGAAATCAACCTGCCCAGAGCAGCAACATACTTGGTATTTAACCTGAAAATTGTTTGTGAGAAAACTCTCTGTCCACAAGCAAATCCTCTTCCCTCCCTCTTCAAGTATTGTATTTACTTTAGTATTTCTAAAGTATTGCTATAAGAGCTAGAAATGCAGAATCAAAAGTATTTTCCCGGATTTCTCTGTGTCTGATTCAATGTGCTGAACACACCACATATGCCAGTTTTATAACTCAGAATTAGCTCAACTAGTTAAACAATAAGATATGGCTTGCTTTGAACTTTTTGTTGGTAGAACTCCATTTGTTCTTTTCCTGTTTGCCTTATATTATCCTTTGGACAATGGTTGGCTTTATTTTAATTATCAGGCAGCTCTAGTTTGATGCACAATTCTTCTACTATAAGGAATGCAATGAATAACAAAATAAACAGGACACATGAACAGATATGGGTAGTAGCAGCTATTATCAATCTTATCCACATTAATTTTATGATGCTGTCTATTTATATTTTGAACCACAGACTACCGCTCCACCACCAGCAAACCTGACAGACAGAGAGCACAATCCTAACTAAGGGCGCAATCCAGAGTAACTACGTGGAGTCCTTGCTCCGGTGTAAGAACAATTTGCTCTGGATTGCAATATGAATTTCCCATAGGTTTTCATTAGGTTGTGCAGTAACTACGGGTGCACGTAATCTCTCTTACGTGCTCCTGTAGTTACTCTGGATTGTAGGGTAGGTCTACTCAAAAGTAAGCCCCATGGTGTTCAGTGGGTCTTACTCGTACTCTCAGGAAAGTGTCTTTAGGATTGCAGCCAGAAAGACACAATCCTTGTTTATTGACAGCCTAATTTAGGCCTACCTTGTCTTCAACTCTGTTCAGCCGGGCACCAACTGTATTAGTCCCTCGATCTTTGTTTTTTTCTGCACAGAAAGGAACATTTTTAGATGAATATCAAATGTTACAATAGTATAGAATTAAATCACGTGATTAAATCATTAGACTGCTAGGGCTACTTAATTGAAGACTGTTGACAGATGAGTAATTTTATTAAATGAGAGCAGCTTTTTAATTCCTTTCAATAGTACTGTCTCAAGCCTTGCATTTTATGGCCTCAAGTACAGAATGCATTCTGGCTTCATATTATGCTTCAAATCAGAAGAATTAAATGACATTCAATTTAAGAACAAAAGGTTCCACCACAAAAGCTAAAAAGTTAAACCACAGCAAAAGCTGGCAGCAGATAATCTGAGATACATATATGTGATTGCAGGTGATCAAAAATTTGCACATTTTATTTGTGATGAATAAAATGTGGAGCACATGATAATCCTGAATTTCATGACTCATCATGTCATAAGAATAGAATTACAGTTTCTCTATAAGAGAAGTATGTTTACCAGTTTCTATTGTCAACTATGGAAGGCAAAGAGGGTGAAGACAAACCACTCAGTGGCTAAGTGCACAGTAATCTCATAGCGTATGTATTTCCAGTAATCACTCAATGGATAATGCCTATCTATACAGACACAGGAAAAAATTCCTTGGAGTACAGAAATATATGCTTTGGTCCTTTATTTATTCAAGTGTCTTTTGTGATGGAATACTTCCTCCTTTCTCTTAACAGTAAAACCCTGGATTGAGAGTAACTTTGAAAGACAAGCAAACATTTCTAATAAATTTTGTCTTGTAATACAAGTTATGGCTTAAAATACAAATGGAAAAGTCCCAGCCAGGATATGGCCAGTTTCAGCACTCTGCCAGCACTTTCTCAGCCTCTCCAAAGAGATTAGCCTATGCATAGCTACTCTGAAGTAAGCCTATTATAGTCAGTGGGGCTCACTTCTATGTAAGGGGGCAATGGAAAGGAGGCTGACAGACCTAACCTTGCATGTCAACTCAAAGGTAATCCCTATCAGTAGGCAGTTCACACTCAGTTCCGTAACTCTGTTATGTAATTTAGGATGCAATCCTAATGTGACAAGCATAAGCCCCTTGTTCCAGGTTAGAGGTGTCACATATTGTGCCATTAAGCACATTTGCACTATCCAATGAAGAGGGGAGACCAGCACAAGGAGTTGCACTCTTCTTTCTGTGCTGTTGCAGGCCCTGGGACAAGTGGCCAAACTTGGCCACTGCAGGGGTTTGGAGAGATGTGGGTAGTGCAAGGAGGAGGTGGGGAAAGGTGTTCAAGGGTGAGGAACTGCGGGTGGCAGGTGAGACTGTGGCAGGCGAGATGGCGGGTGAGATGGAGAGTGGAAGGCATGGCCAAAATCCAGCTTTATGGTGGATCCTAGTCTCATTCTTGGGCAGCCCAGGCAATCCTAGGCTGATTGGATTTGTGCCACCAATTAAGTGGTGCAGATCTGAGTAGCCCCATTTGGGTTCCTGCAGATCCAAGAGGGAGAACGTTTTCTTGCCTCAAGTTGGTAAAGCAGAACCCGAAACTTGTATTGGATAAAGCACAGACAAACCAGCCTGCGTGTTCCACCACATCAGTGATGGGCCCAGGCTGGTTCGGGCCAGATCGCCCGAACTGCTTCCTAATTTTGGCCGCCCTTAGCTACCATACCAGTAGCTAAGGGCAGCCAAAAACCTGGGTAGACAGGTTCGCCGCCCGGGGGAGCCCATCACTGCACCTGCGTCAACCACACCCGCAGCCGTACTTGCAGCCGCAGCTGCACCCGCAGCGTGCTCGGGTGGGTGATGTGCCCTCCCTGGCCCTGCCCCTGACCCTCCCCGGCCCCACCCTGACCACTCCGGCCCGCCCCCTGACCCCAGCCTGGCCATGCCCACTTCGGGGATACAGTTGTTGGGCCAGGCCGGGCTCACCACTGCACCACATGTTAGGATTACACTGTGAATTATATGAAAAAGCTGCTTAATGTACAGTTGTATTTAATTTAACATAAATGTATAAAATCTTTATGCATAGTTGCAGATTTTATTTTAAAAAAAGAAAGGGAGTATAATCACTTTGGGCTAGAAAAGAAGGTGCAATCAAATTCTATAATATCTGGTATTAATTTAGTCAATGTTTCTATGGCCAAGCACACAGACATGTATTTAATTAACATTCAGGGAAAGATGGACACACCCATGTTTCCAAGCCATCCAATCTGATACTTCCTTGCTACCAGTCAAGATGCACATGTTCAGTAGTGGTAGTAGATGGGGATGTGCATCGAAAAAATACATTAATGCAAGCACTGCATTCAATTGGATGCATAATCAGATGTGCATTTGATATGAACATCCAATCCGCATACTACCACAACAGCCACATATTAAGTCCCAGTAGAGACAGACTGTGGCACTGAAAATTCCAATGCACAGCAACCAGATAAGAAATGTCAATTCACTAGTTTGGGCTGTGTGTGGGAGGTACATTATTTCATGTAAAACCTAAACTAGTGCTTGGGATTACTGAAAGACTAGATGTGAGAGACCAGATACCAATAGGCTTCCTGACCTTGAATGCACCTCCATGAACCTAAGCTGTTGAAATAGCTGGGGTGTGTCCAAGGTGTGTTGAACTGGGAATAGGAGGATAAGATCTCAGCGTGCACCACTATTGCCAAGATTGTCCTTTTTCTGCCCTTGGTTTAACCTGGTTCTTACTGCAATCCTCTACTGTAGTGATTTTCAACCAGTGTGCCATGGCACACTGGTGTGCTGCAGATAGTCCTCAGGAGTGCCAAGGGAATCTGGGGATTGACATTCATTAATAGGAAAATTGGGAATTTGAACAGTCTGGTGTGCCTTTTCAATGGTAAAAACAATTTATGATGTGCCTTGACAATTTCAGTGCTTGTTAAGCATGCCGTGAGATGAAAAAGATTGAAAATCACTACTCTACTGAAGCATCCTCACTGCCACCTTATCTTCTCCTGCAATATGTCCAAGAGCTTCTGGCACACATGCAGGACCTCTGAGTATTTGCACTGAGGGCTTTGAGGTGCAAAATCCCAGCAGTGTACTGAGCCGTGTGTTACCTGGCCTTCCAATTACTGTATGTATGTGTAGCCCACTCACACGGGCTCCATGTCTTGTAACTTTCCATAGATGTAAACTTACCTGAGACAGAAATAAACAATGATGGTTTTCCTATAGACTGGTCCAATCTGATGAGAAAAAAGAAGTGTGTCAATTAAAGGGAAAGAAAATAGTTTCCTAAAACTGAAACAAATATTTTGAATAAGTTCAATGTTTACTTTTCCTTCCACTGCATATAAATTTCACATTTCACATTTTAATATTGCCCTTTCTCCAAGAAGCTGAGGGTAGTGTATAATTCCTCCTCCCCTTTTCTCCCCTGTGAGGTAGCTGAAGCTGAGAGACTGTGACTGGCCCAAGGTCATCCAAAAAAGCTTGAACCTTAATCAACAGACAGTTGAACCTAAATCTTCCAGGTCTAAGCCTCCTGTACAGTGGTGCCTTGTAAGACAAACTTAATTTGTTCTGGAAACATGTTTGTCTTACAAAGTGTTCTTCTTACAAAGCAGATTTCCCCATAGGAAATAATGGGAACTCAGATGATTGGTTCCACAACACAAAAAATTTCCATATAAAATATTAACTGTATGTAAAAATGATGACAAAACACTGTAATATAATACAGAACACAATTACTGTAATAAAACACTGTAATAAACTGTATAGTAAAACAGAAAAGAAAAACCTTTAAGGCCAAGGATGACTACCATATATACTCGAGTATAAACTGACCCAAGTATAAGCTGAGGCACCTAATTTTACCACAAAAAACTGGGAAACTTATTGACTCGAGTCTAAGCCTAGGGTGGGAAATGCAGCAGTTACTGCTGTTTTAAATGAGGAGAAAACAGCCAATGTGGTGAGCCATCAAGCTCCTACATGCAGGAAGGAGAGTGATCAATCTGCTGATTTGGTGGTTTTTTTAAAAGAAGGAAGCAAAGCAGCCTTTCCTGCTTTTAAAAAAGGCTGACCTAAGCTGAGCTGCTACTGCAGAAATCCACTTCTTTGCCCATCTTATGACAAGTATAAGCCAACCCAAGTATAAGCCAAGGGGGGCTTTTTCAGCATTAAAAAATGTGCCGAAAAACTAGGCTTATATTCAAGTATATACAATTTTCACTAAAAGAGTCACTGGTGTCTTTTTGAGCAACTTTAATAGGGAACCTCTCTCTGTCTGTGAGATCTATCTATGCAAACAAGATAGGCAATTTGCAGCAGCAAAAGCTTCTGCCTTGATGGAAAAGAGGCAAGATCCTACGCTGTCTACTCAGAATCAAGTCCCATTGTATCCATTGCAGCTTACTCACAGGAAAGTGTGGATGCAAAAGTGGGACTTACAGGAAAGCAGGGTGGAGAGGGGTCCAAGCAGGGAGGGGGTTTCCTGGGGGGGAAGGGTTTCTTTTGAGAGGGGGGTCCAGAAGGGGGTTTCCCTCCTACCTGATGGTGGCTGCTGCAAGGGCTCAGCTTCTGCTTGAGGCTCAGAGCACACTACTGCCTGTGTGTCCCTCTGCTGGCTGTCCACTGGTACTGCAGGAAGGAGGAGAAGTCCCTCCTCAGCCACCAGAGCCCAATCAATGAGGATTTCATAGAATCATAGAATCATAGAGTTGGAAGGGACCTAGTAGGTCAGCTAGTCCAACCCCCTGCCTGCAGCAGGAATTCCCCCTAGAGCATCACCAACAGGTGCTCATCGAGCCTCTGCTTGAAGATCCCCAGTGAGGGAGAGTCCACCACCTCCCTTGGCAATCTGTTCCACTGCCGAACTGCCCTCACCGTCAGCAATTTTTTCCGGATTTCCAGCTGGAAAAGATTTGTCTTACAAATCTTACTGTTCATCTTACAAGGCGGGATCCATAGAAATTTTAATTTTTCTTTCAAAACATTCGTTTTATAGGGCATTTGTCTTATGTGGTACCACTGAATATTTTTTAGGTAACTCCATGTTTTTGCCCTCCTCCAAATAGTTTTTATTCTGTTCATCTGCTTTAGACATAAGTTTTATTGTATGTTTTTATTTAATTATTGTAAGCCGCCTTGGGCATCTGTTGTTTTCTGGGGAAAGGTGGGATATAAATCTTATAAATAAGTATATAAATAAGTAAATAAATAAATAAGCCAGAATCCTGAATTACTATGCCATCCTGGGTTTCAGAATGAAGTGCTTACAAGATTATTAGTTCCTTTGCAGTAATCCATTGGAAGTTGTACTGTGAATATTAAGGAGAGAGTCTGATCCAAATAGGATTTTGTGAAGAAGCCACTGTTGCACTAAAACTTTCTACAGTCTGTTAACTCTTTTTTAAATTGTACATTTATTTCAGCTTTGTGGGCAGTGCAATCCTAACTGCCCATTTGGGTCAGCACAAGTCACTTGCTAGAGGTAAGTCTGAGTCACTTGGTGAGGAGGGAATGCCAGCATAGGGAGATGCACCAGATTCCTCATGCTTATGGAGAACCTGCACACTTTGCTTTGGCCATTATCTGCTTCTTTTGCTAAATTGTGTTCTACGATGTTACAGATTCAAGATCTGAGGCATCAGAGAAATGGATAATGCCTATGATTTTCTGGCCCATAGTCAAATGTGAAGTTGCCAAAGATCTCCTGTGCCAGCATATAGCTGCCTTTTAAGAAATTATGCATCAGTTATGGCAGTTGGATTCAGTACCATACCTTCTTTGAAGCTCTTTTATTCGCACCATTAAGTTGAGATGACCCTGAGAGTACTGTTCTATAACGTCACGCACATCATATGGCTTTCTAGCTTGCTGTAAAAATGGAAAAGAATAAAACATTTGTAAAGATAGTGCACAGCATTACTTTTAAATGGACCATGCATGTGTGACCACATTTCACACACATTCTACATAAACAGTTATGGAGAGAGGCATGTATCCCCCGCTTTCTTACAAAAAAGAGTAGAGGTAAGAAGGAAGATGCAAGCAGAGGGAGGGGGCATAAGCTGCACTATTATCTTGACCTAAGCTTTCTTTTGCTGATCTGATGACTAATCTCCAAGAGACTGCAGAAAGAGAAACCATGCCAGGAGTTATGTACAAGTCTGTTGTAGGCCACATGCTAGTAGACACACATTTCTCCACCTCTCCTCAAGCAATGCAGGTGGAGGAGGAAGGTAGTGCAAAAGTGTATCCCCATGTCACTTTTACTCCACAAAGTGAAAGGAAAAAGATCTGCTTTATAAGTCTGTTGTAACCTCTCTCTCTCTCTCCTCCCCCCCCTCTCTCTCTCTCTCTCTCTCACACACACACACACACACACAGAGAGAGAGAGAGAGAGAGAGAGAGAGAGAGAGAGAGAGAGAGAGAAATCTGTCCTGAGGTTATGCAACTTGCATCAGTGGGAGGCTGCGGGGTGGAGGGGGGGAGAAGAGGCAAGAAGATGGAAGATTCAGGGTACTCTTCACCCTGACTGCCATTGCTACTTCCTTCTAGTCCCATGCTGATGCAATTTGCATTGATCCACTTTGCACCCACTAAAGGTGAGTTGAAAGTGGATCATCTGACCCCTTTGCCTTGCTATTGGCATGGGTTTTTTTGTTTAAAAATAGGAGGACAGGATTTCCGGCTTGATTTACAGGGATCACACAAATGAAGGCACTATAAATCAAACTATGAGTCTTGTAGTTTCGCATTTGAAGAAACTGCATCAGGAACAAGGTAGAGGGCTTTGAAAAAAAAGCAGACGTGGCAGCCATGGACCAAAGGCATCTGGTAGCATTCCAGATTGTGCTGTCCTTGCTCTCTACCGCTCTCCCTCAATTTAAATAAATCTAGGGGGATTACTTCTACAAGTGTCTATAGCTACATTTTCTCACTTTTTTGTCACTTATAAGTGAATGGGGTTCATGACACTGGTGTTTGATCCCCATCTGGATTTTGTTTTTGATCATTATAGTGTATGTTGTGAATTGACATTCATTCGGATAGAATTGTACCACCTGCCATGCTATTGTATGTTTTGCTGTGCTATAAATGGTTGGAAAAGACCATTTCAATTATGCCTTTAAAACACTTTAATGATTGTATAAAAGTTATAAGGATTTCCCTCCTCTGCATTTAAACTGAAGTGCTTTAGTAACCATAAATTCAGTACAAAGATCAGGGAGGGAAAAAATTAGAAACCATTGTATGTAAAACACCTCATAAAATTACTGAAATGTTAAAATGTACCACGGTGAAGTTTTTTGTACTGGAAGCTAGCAATATATATGCATCTGAGAAGCTCGGACCCTCACATGTTCACAACGTTAAAATATTTAAGCATTGGCAATACACCTAACTGAAGAAAACTGTTGAGGCTATAATATTTTGAAGACATGGTGCTTACAAATATGGAAATCCCTATAAAGAATAATAGATCTTGGTTTTTACCTTGTGGATTGCATGCATAAGAATTCAGTGAACTATCTATCTACAGTATTTATATATCACTTTTCTACTAAAAAGTTCACAAAGAGGTTTACAAAGAAAAAGAAAAAATTAATAGCTAATGGCTGAGAGAAGGAACTTGAGTTCTGTGCTTATATGTCATTGTTTATCCATCTGTCCTCTCTTTGCTAGAGTTAAGGGGCTCTGACTGATAGGGGAGGGTTGGATGGGAAGTGGAAGCTCTGTGTACATCCACATTCCCCTTAATGGGCTAGCACACTGGTTGCCCTTACAACACAGGGCATGCACCAAAATGATGGTGTCTACTAAAACAAAGAGATCAAGAATTTAAAGGTTAAAATAACTTATCTTTGGCTGCAATCCTAAAGACACTTTCCTGGGAGTGAACACAATGGGGCTTACTTCTGAGTAGACATGGTTAGGATTGTGTTCTAAGTCTCCCAAGTTTTGTACATAAATTTAGAAAATGTTAATGTGTGTCATTTTTCCACAAGTTTAATTGCCACAAAAAAAGAAGATAAACTCTCATACTGCACATTACACATGACGGCATTGATATTTCCTATATGATTATAATCTCTGTGTAGGGCAATCATGTTGTGAAAACATTGTGTTCATGCCATCATACGAACATAAAATTTATAAAAATCAGGCATTAAGTTACTATGATACTAAAAGTGTGTAACATGTATTACTAGTAAAAACAAATACTGTATCGTCAATAGATTTTGAAAACCTTGGGTGTGATCCAGGCAGATAAGCATCTTTTAATTTCAGTGGATTCTCTGAGAAATTTGAAAGCAAAATCTTACTTGAATGTATCCATCATGAAAACTATGGTGTTAAACAAATTTTAGAACCCTCTTAAGATTTTAAAAAAATCAACGAATGTGATATTAATTTATGGCCCAATCCCAAATTTGCAACTATGGCCCAAATCTATGGCCCAATCCCAAATCTGCAAATCCAAAATGGCAACTGCTGCTTCCTATGGGTACAAGTACTTGGGATAAGGCAGTGCTTGCTCCTTAACTCTGGGTAAAATCCCTGCTGCACCAATGGGTCTCTTTGCCTCTGTGCCCACATTTGAGGTGATAATGGGACCAATGGATTGTGATGCCAACCTGTGATGGATTGAGTAGATCCATGGTAGGTTGTCTGGGTCAGGATGGAATAAAATATTTTGCAGCAGACTCTGTTGCTATCTCCAACCCCCTTGGAATCCTGTTCTTCTCCTTCATCTGTTCCTACCCAGCCACTTTCCATGTTCCCACATATCCTCACTGCTGAGCAGTACTGGCTGGCTGTGTGATGTCCCAAACTCTGTCTGTCCCAAATGTTGCAAAGAGCTTTATGCCATGTTTGTGACATGTTTGTGAACCAGCAGTAGGCATGTACTGCTGGCAATACATTTTGGTCTTAGGATCTTGGCCTTAATCAACTCTAGCACCTTTAACCAATTTAACATTTCATGACACTTGATGAAATGGGAATGTACATAGGTTGTGTGAAATTGCATATAACATGAACATCTACTGCACAAAAAAATGCATGGAAATTTGAATGCTCCACTGGACACTTACACATGTGGATAATTGAGCATCACAAACCAGAAAATGTAGAACCCACGAAACAGATATGCAGAGAATGATGGGATTGGCACCCACATAAAAAACATGTGTGAAATATACCTGTGATAGTACAGCCATGTGTTTAGAAGTGATTAAAATTATGTGGCCAAGACAGCCCTGTATCTCAACTCAGATGGGCAATGACCATGCAGTCATCCAAAGAAACATTGGATGAACCAAGAGGTTGAGGACAGTGTTGCTGCTGAAGAAACCTTTGATCAGGCCAAGTGGAGAAAGGCATGCAAACAGGTGAACCTTGTACCTATGCAGGGTAATCACTATCTCCCAAATCCAGAGTAACTATGGGAGCATGTAACAGACTCTAAGTGCACCCGTAGTTACTGCACCACCTAGTGAAAACCTATGGGAAATTCATATTGCAATCCAGAGTAAGTTGTTCTTACACCGGAGCAAGGACTCCCCATAGTTACTCTGGATTTTGCCCTAAGACAAAGAAAAAGTCTACTGCACAAATAATTGTATTTTTGAGAGTTGGGGGAGGAGAGGAAGGCATGAAATAAAATCTTATAACTTTACCACACCGTCACAGTTGTGTGATCTGTTATGACTTTTTATGCTCCTTACCTTGGAGAGATGCCTATCATACCCTGGAAAAATTTATAATGATTTTCCTAAAAATTGTACATCACCATCAGCAACTATACAAACCCAACCTTTTGTGGCCCTTCTTTTGACCAAACATTATGCTACAATGTAGAGGAACTGTGTAAATACATAGCTTTGTAACTCTTGGGTCCTTAACTGTGTTGAAAACAAACCTATATGTTTGTTTTACTGTTTTTGATTACTTTTTGTTTGGCTTTATTTTGTCCCCTTTTCTAACTAGGAACTTTACTAATGGTAATAATTATTTTAGAGGAATTAATCTTTTCGGCCTAATATGACAGAAAAGTGTTTGCTGAAGGCACAACAGAAAGTGTATACGTGCACAGTGGCTGTGCACAGTTATTCTCCATTTGGTTGAGTGGATGCACACTGTGTTTCCCTCACAGTAAAGATGGAAAAGAAGGGAGGGAAGTTCAAGCTACAGGAAATTCTGAGAAGTATAACCAAACAATAGCCAAGTACAAGCGTGTGCACCATCCTTTGAAGTATAAAGAACTTTGAACTACTTTGTTTGCCAGAAAGCCCTCTGAAGTGATTATAGAAAATTACATACACAATTCCTGATTGATAGCAAGGTAACTGAATTACGTAGAAAAAACAGCATAGTTTGCGGTAACACTTTGAAATTTAAAGCTATAAATACATCAAGGGCGTCTGGTGACATCACTGTAAGCCACAACAGACATGTCAGTTCCCCTTGTCATCATGAGACCCCAAACTATATTTTTAGCTTTGTTCACTATGTTCAGCAGCTTTTATTACTCATTTTAAGTAGTAAGTAGTATGTGGGCAAGTTCAGCTTTGTATGAAATAAAGGTTTCATTAACAGAAAAAGTGCCTTTAAAAATATGACTCATTAAAAATCTGGAAATAGAATTTGGCTCTTGCTGGTATAGGATCTGACTGCAGAGGCAGCTACCATATTTTAAGTATTTTTAATAATAACAATAACACAATAAAAGTGTGAGAAAAACACTTGGCTGTTATGCTATCCTCCAGAAACAGTAATGTATTCTCCCTACCCATCTTGTTGTCTACCAGTTGAAAAGTGCTTATGTTTCAACATTTTCTTGTTTGCAACCTCCATTCCCTATTCTAGACAAGTGAATGATGTGAGAGGAATACGCTTACGTGGATTGCAAGAGGCTACAATCAGAGAAGTAAGGTAAAGTAAGGCAACTCCTTGCAGGTAGCCCAGCTAGCTGTGACTGGCCATAGGGTGTGGTGCTCATCTCCGCTTCTGTGGCCAAAGAGCCAGCGTTGTCCAAAGACATCACTGTGGTCATATGGCTCATGGCTTATCTTCCCACCGAAGTGGTACCTATTTATCTACTTTCTAACTGCTAGGCTGGCAGGAACTGGGCTAAGAAAGGTGCTCACCCCATCTTGTAGTACTCGGGGCTTGAACTGCTGACCTGCTGATTTGAATTCTGGTCAAGCAGTATTCTAACCCTGAGCCACTGCAGCCTCCTGATCAGAAAAGGAGGAGGAACAAATTCCCTCCTCCTCACACAATATTGTCTTATAGAGAAGGACAAAACAACCCCAGGTTGTTTTTGAGTAGGATGAAGCCTCCCTCTGGGATTCTATCATTCCACGAAGCTACCTATTTACTAGGTTGGGTCAGTTCTACTCTATGCAAGGATTCAATTTTCATTGTTTTATTATGCCTGAGCTCAACACAGTCTGAGGAGAGAACTGTGTTGTTGTTTTTTTGGACCATCCATTCCCCGGATAGTATGGCCCAACTGACCACAAATAACTGTTTTTACAGTACAAGACAAAACACTGCAAATATAGCATTAAGGGGTAGTGTAAGATAAATGTAAAGGTTCCTGGCAGGTTGCCCTGCCAGTTGTGATTGGCTGCAGGTTTCCCTGATGCCTATACAGGCACCAGCCACAGCTGTTGGGTGCGGCGCTCATTCCCAGGTCAAAGCTGAGAGCCAACATTGTCTGATGACTCCTTTGTGGTCACATGGCCAGCATGCTTACCTTCCCACCAAGGTGGCACCTATTTTTCTACTAGCATTTACATGCTTTTGCACTGCTAGGTTGACAGGAGCTGGGCTAAGGACAGAAGCTCACTCCGTCTTGCAGCACCCAACTCTCAAAGCCCGGCCTGCTGAATGACAGGGATGATGTCTTAACCAGCTGAGTCACTTCAGCCAGAAGTAGCAGTGTGGTTGCCTTAGGTGCCCAAGGAAAATCAATGATACTTCATTTCAATATCTAGACAGAGACTTGTGAAGGCAACTTCTTCAGCATTTGTCCTGTGTGGTGGCAGAGTCCAGTTGTTCTGGATTGGAGTCATCCAAACCATGGTTGATGTGACATTGGGGAAACCGCCCAGCCTATCAATCACTAGGACTGAAGTGGTACTTATTTATCTACTTGCATTTGAATACTTTCAAACTGCAAGGTTGGCAGGAGTGGAGATGAGTAAAGGGAGTTTATTCCATTGTGTGGCACCAAAGCGATTAATGAAGTTTTGAAAAAAGAAAGGTTATGGATAATGCAGGAGACTACATGAGAATTATTGGCATTCTCCAGAATGCAGGAGAATACTGCATTACTCCATGATATCAGTGAACCAGATAATCCTTTGGTGGCTGAAGTCATGAATTTATCTTTCTTCTGTGTGTGCATGTACATCCATGTGCACAAGTATGTACGAGAGCAAGGGAGAAAGGTGGCCGAAACCTTCCAGTGTACCAGTAAATTTCAATCCCAACCTTATCAGGACCTCAAGAAGGATGAGATAGAAACTAGGCTAAGAAACTAGGCTAAGGTAGTATTCTAATCTCTAAGGCCCATTGAGTCAGCCTGATAATAATATACAGCTTGGAATTAATGAAGACATATGAGAATGTTTGCATTGTGAACAGACAGAGATAACAAAAGGTGATAGGTCAAGTCCATTAGCAGAAAATAACATTTTAATTCATGCTACATTTCAGGGGCTTAGCCTGTTCTCAGTGCATCCACAGTTGAGTAGCCTGCAGCAAAACAACCACCCCATTCAAGAAGGAGAATAGTGGGTGTAACTCACTGTTACTAAAATGAATTACCTCAGTCTTCCCTTTCTTATGTCCATAAATGAAACAATAAGCCAGGTGAATAAAATGATTTATTTAGAAAAAGTAGCTCTTTATTTATCAACTCACCTGAAATTTCTTCTTTGCCACAAAGTACTGCATCCGACGTATCACCTTAATGGCAGAACGATGATGTTCTCGCAAGCTATGGGAAAAATGAGAAGGGCAAGTCAGGAGGAAAAGAGCATCTCTGTCCAGATAATAATGATAATGACCCTCAGTAAGTGCTTTGTAACTAGTGAATGGGGAACAACTACTATTATTGAGACAAAGCTATTAAAATCCCAAGTTTTATCTCTCCAATTTGTGCTAGGACTTAATGTCTTTCACAGCATTAAGCAGGGAGGAGTGTATGAAACCTATCCGTGTCAAATTAATCCCTTCAGTTATCTTTCCCACCTGATTCCCTTAAAAGTCACAGTCATTTATGGTGAATGATACAGGTTTCAGATTTTGATACACAAGGTTGTAGAAAACAAGCAACTTTACATTTCATCTGAAGAAAAAAAAATGGAAAAACCAAGGATAGGTGGAGATTTGACAGCCACACCTTTTAAAAACTTTTCTAAAAACAGGTACTTCTCCCACAAAAGAAACAAAAAAGCAGTACAGCTTTTAGTTGTATAACCACCAAAATGATGCATCTCAGCACCAAAAGCAAATCCACAAAAAGGTCACACTGATTTAATTGGAATTTGAGCATGTCAGAAAATTAAGGATACCATGCCAAATACTTGACAAGAGTATTATTAAAATAAATATAGCAAGCAGACCAAAACAGTACAGTTCTTTGCAAAAAGGCTTTTTCCTCAATTATTTTTTTGTAGAGTAGTACCTTTGTTTACGAGCATAACTCATGCGTGTAATCCAAAACACTTGTATATCAAAGCAAATTTTCCCATGAGAAATAATGGAAATCAATTTGTTCCATAACCCCAAAATCTATCTATATATATAAAAGAGAAAAGTCACTGACTGACTGACTGACTCAATCACTCACCACCGCCCTGCCAAAACTGTTGGGCCTAGAAGCGTGAAATTTGGGGTGGGTGTTCCTTCCATGACTGAGGGGTGCACTAAGAACCGGTTTTCAGAAATTCCAACCAGAAGGGGGTAAAAAGGGGCACAATTTCCTTCCTATACTTTGCATTGAAAGTTGATGACTCATCAACATTCTGCCCCAACTGCTGGGCCTGAAGCATGGAATTCTGGGAGTTCCTTCTGTCACCTGAACACCCACCAAGAACCATCTGGAGAAATTTAACCCTTCAGGGGCTGAAAAGGGGGAAACGTGTTTTTGTCCTATGCTTAACATGGGAGACTGAACAACATCCAGCCAATATGGTGATCAGTGCCTGGTGAACTGGGGGATGTTTTTCGGAGGAAGAGGTTGCACTGGCGAGGATGCTGCGCATGGGGGGAAGCTGCGCATGTTGGAAAGTTGCGCATGGGAGGATGATGCGCATGGGGGGAAGTTGTGCATGGGAGAAGTTGTGCATGGAGGAAGTTTCGCATGGGGGACTGATGCGCATGGGGGACTGATGCGCATGGGGGATGATGCGCATGGGCGAACGTTGCGCATGGAGGAAAGTTGTGCATGGAGGAAAGTTGCGCATCAGTGGATGATGCTCATGGGGGAAAGTTGCGCATGGGGAAAGTTGTGCATGAGAGGAAAGTTGCACATGGGGGAAGTTGCACATCACCGGATGATGCGCATGGGGGAAAGTTGCGCATGGGGGAAAGGTGCGCATGGGGGATGATGCGCATGGGGGATGATGAGCATGGGGGATGATGAGCATGGGGGAAGTTGCGCATGGGGGAAGTTGCGCATGGAGGGAAGTTGCGCATGGGGGGAAGTTGAGCATGGGGGGAAGTTGAGCATGGGGAGAGGTTGAGCATGGGGGAAGGTGCTCATGGGGGGATGGTGCACATGGGGACAGTTGCACATGGGGATGGTGAGCATGGGGGTATGATGTGCATGGGGGAGTTGCCCATGGGGGGAAGTTGCGCATAGGAAAAGTTGTGCATGGGGGGAATGATGCGGATGGGGGGATGATGCAGATGGGGGATCATGCGCATGGGGGGAAGTTGCGCTGATGGGGGGATGATGCGGATGGGGGATCATGCGCTGTCGTATGGGGAAATTTTACTCCCACAACGCGGGTATGCTTTTTGCTAGTATATATATAAAAGAGAAAAGTCACTGACTGACTGATTGACTGCCTCACTCATCAATGCCCTGCCAAAACTGCCAGGCCTAGAAGCGTGAAATTTGGGGAGGGTGTTTCTTCTGTGACAGAGGGGTGCACTAAGAACTGGTGTTCAGAAATTCCAACCGGAAGGGGATGAAATGGGGCGCAACGTGTTTTCCTCCCTATACTTTGCACTGGGGGATGCAATTGACTGAGGGATGGTCTGCCCCAACCCCGGAACCTAGAACTGAAATTCAGGGAGGGTGTTCCTCCTATTACATGAACAACTACCAAGAACCAATGTGGAGAAATTTAACCCTTAAGAGGTTGAAAAGGGGTGCAACATGTTTTTGTCCTATACTTAATAAGACTGACCAGCCTCCAACCAATTTGGTGCTCAGTGCCTGGTGAGCTGGGGGGGATGTTGTTCAGAGGAAGAGGTTGCACTGGGGAGGTTGCTGTGCATGGGAGGGTTGATGTGCTTTGGGGGTTGGTGCGCATGGGGAAATGATGCGCATGTGGGAATGAGGTGCATGGGGAGATGAGGGCATGGGGAGATGAGGCACATGGTAGGATGATGCACATGGTGAGATGTTGTGCATGGGGACTGATGCGCATGGAGGGTTGATGCGCATGGTGGACTGATGTGCATGGTGGATGTTGTGCACAGAGGAAATTGCGCATGGGGGATGATGCACATGGTTGACTTATGCGCATGGGGGATGATGCGCCTGGGGGGATGATGTGCATGGTTGACTGATGCGTATGGGGGATGATGCGCATAGGGGAGATAAACATGGGGGTGTTGCATATGGGGTGGATGCGCATGGGCGGTTGATGTGCGTAGGCAGTTGATGTGCAGTGGGAGATGTCATACGGGGAATTTTTCTCTCGCAACACGGGTACATTTTCACTAGTTACTACTAACCACAGTGGGATTTCTACAACAACTAATCTAGGTTCAAGAGCAGAATCTTCTTTGTGGTATAAGCTCACCCTCTACCTGCCCAGCCATCAAGCAAAACGCTTAGCACATTAGATGAAATCATAATTTTTGAAACAATGTTTATCATAGTCATTTAGACAAAAAGGAATTGTCTTTGTGCATGATCCCAGTATGGATCTGGCTGGATGTGTGCCAAGCAAGTCTTTTCATTGAAGGCAATAATTAATAGTTTCACAAAAGTCAATTTAATGTTGGTGAAAGACAAGAGTGTAGGTGACTGTGCTCATTTGAAATGCAGTAGATGGGATTTGTTGGAAGAGATGGGAACATATGCTCGTATATAGCAGCACTCCAGCCACCTTTTTGAATAAGCCTGTAAATACTTTCTTGTAAACACAATATTAGGAACAAATCCTGATAAAACAGGAAAAGACACATTATTGTTCCAAAGACAAAACTATAATGTCAGCAGCAGTCATAAACACATTTACTTAACGCAAGCATTGAGCTGGTAAATATTTATATGCACATCGTTTTAAATACATCAAAGTTAAATGAATATAATGGATGCAGTGAGAAGATTTCAGTTGCTGAGTAAAACTGTTATCAGTGTCCACAGTGAGTTCAAAGCAAAGTTAAACTGTTAGGAAGATAAGAGCTATAGGCGGCTGATTTTAAAAAAAATTCAGGGAAAAGGATGGTTAACAAACGGATACATCTATACTTCCCTCAGGAAACTGCAACTACTCTGAACCCCTTGAACCCATGCAGTGTGTATTTTTCCATTGCACCTGCACCATGCATGCATGGTGGGTACTTTTAGCATTGCAGCAAGAGCCCATTGAAGATAACATTAATGCAGATGTGGTTTTGGGATATTCCAGACAGACCTGTTTCATAATTTGACATACAGAGAAAGGAGCCATGAAATTAAATACTGCTATTAAGTACAATTCTATTGGAATGTGCTTTAGAAAAGTGTTATCATGATAAGCTGCTGTTAAACAGTAAATTCTTACACTTTTCATTTTGATTTTATAAAATTAGCTTGTCTTACCTACTATGACAAAGGCAGGAAATTCCAAACGTCAGGTCTACCCTTAGCTTTAAAGTTTGAATTTCCTGGCTTTGACAGATTTGGATTATTGTTTGAATGGCATGTGCTAATCTTGCAAAGCACATTCTTTAAATTTTCACTTCACTTTAGTGTTTTTGGTTTAATTTTGTCATGTAAAAACATCTGTAAATTTGTCAAATTCCAAAGACTTTCAAATTTTGTACAAGTTGTCAGAAGCATATTGTCCTTTTGATCCTTTCCTAAAATTCCTAATCTTTACTGGCTAGCATTCATTAGATTCCCCTTACATGGAGCAAGGACTGCCCACAATGTTCAAGTAAATATTGATACTCTCGCATTAATAAACGATCGTAGGACTGAATCCAACAACCACCACCACATTATAGAAGCATTATACTTGTCATAAATTGTGTTTTGAAATTTCATTGTTTGAGAGTCATATGCCACTCTTGAACTGTAAGGTGCTGGGGAGATCACTGAACAGTTGAACTTGGCTATCAATAATCAATATTCTGTTTCCAGGACCACCTACTCTACTACCAGTTGCTAACCAGGCTGAATAAGCAGTGCAGTGTTAGGGCCTCATCTAAGCTGCAATAAGTGTCAGATGATCCCAAACAAGTCAACTGAACTCACCTAGGTCTGTCTCATCAGTCCAAGGAACTTGACGTGGTGCTGGCAGCAGACTTCTGGTTTATATTATATATAGTACTTCATAATATACTTGATGGGGCTTAGAAACATAACATTTTTTTCTGTTCTCTAGATTTCACACACGAGACTAAATGAAAGCACTGGCCAAGAAGTGCTTTCCAAGAAGCACTGGCCAAGAAGTGTTGAAAGCACTGGCCAAGAAGTGAAAGCACTGGCCAAGAAGTGTTGACCTTTTGGGTTCCTGATTCACATCTAAGAGCTCCCCCAACTGCTGGATTTGAGCTTTAAAGCCTAAGACAACTTGGATACCCATTAGGTACTTTGGAAAGTGCCTGTTCTTGTATGTACCTCCCCATTTCTTTATCTGTCACAAGACTGACTACAACACACAAAAGAGCCTTTTCCATTGTGTCACCCCCATGGTGTGGCTTTAAAAAAAAACTATAAAAGTGTTCTTATTCTTCATGTGCTTGACTAAGATTTACAGCACAATCCAGAGTAACTACTGGAGCTCTTACTTGGATGTAGTTATCATGCCACATGTGGGAAACCTATCGGAAATGCATAGAGCAATCCTGAGTAAATTTTTCTTTTATTGATGTTAGAGCTCCAATAGTTACTCTTGATTGTGCTGTTAGTATTTTAGCTGGTATGGTGCATTAGGTTTTTTTTTAAAATACATATTTAATATGATTGCAAGTGCATTATTATTTACTGTGGTTGCAGTCCTAAACTCCAGTTAGGCTAGCCTAAGTTTAAGTCCTGTGCTGAACTGGTAAGTGTAAGGCTCCAGTTAGGCTAGCCTAAGTTTAAGTCCTGTGCTGAACTGGGGGTGTCATGAAAGTGCTGTAAGGCATTTCTGCACCACTCCTGGGGGAGGATTAGGCCAGTGCACAGACATGTGCTTGTCTCCCTACATCACCATAGGAATGGGAAGATGGATGACTTGTGCCAAACTAGGTTAGGATTGCACCCTACCTTACAATATTTGCAAATATTCTGAGGCGTATTATGAAGCAAGAAAATGTATTTATGATTAAATTTATCTTTTTTACCCTCAAGATTTCATTGATTTACACACAATCACTGTTTTCTACAGAGATTTACACACAAGAGCAATGGAGCTGGCATATGTCTTTTTTTGTCAGCAGTGAAAAATTTTCTCTTGAAACAATATCCAGTGGAAGAAATCTGGAACACCCTCTTGAAGCCATTTTACTAGTACATTTAAGCCTAATGAAATCTTTCAGCATTTGGTCTCTTGAGAATTTTGGTATAGAATTTGTTGTAGTCCAAGGTTAGCCTAATCTTTTCACACATTCTGTCATTCCCAGCAAGGCATTCATGATGGAGCCTCTCATTACAGAGCTGTGTTTTACATGTGATGGGCTGAAGTAGATCAAGTTGCAACTTCAGGTATTATGTAACAGGAAATGAGTGACCACACTATAAGGGGATTGAAAGCAGAGTAAATAGACTATCGAATACTATGGATGCCACTTCACTTTCTTTTTCATATCCTTTGTTGGAACTTGAAAATCAGCTTTCAGATATTCATAAAAGCAAATTTCTTCCTATGGACAAGGGGCCCAATCCTATCCATACTCCAGTCATCAATGCAGCTATGCCAATGGAACTTGTGTTGCATCCTGTGGTGGAGAGGCAATCACAATTTTATTCCTTTAACTCAAGGCCACATTGCAACTTTACCTGCACTGAAACATTAGATAGAATTGAGCCATAGAACCTCTAGTTTTTGCTTGTTGTGAGAAACTAACAAGATGATACTACCTATGAAATAAAATTATTTTAACATTTAAAAAGAGGTTGATAGCTACTGGCAATTAAAAAGCTATAATAAGGACAATTCCAGTCCAAAATGAAAGTTTTAAAGACGTGACAATATTATATGATATATGTCTCTTGTTTGTCAGAAGGACTGGCTAAAGTGTGGTAAGTGGATCTTATGTCCCAATCCTCTCCTCCTCCTCCACTGATATAAGTATCATAATTCATGGCTGTTATAAATCATTCACTGTTGAGGTGTGCAGAGGATTCACTGGTGAGGAGGCAGAAGTGGTTCCCCTGCACCAGTAGATCCATTAAGACTCACTGGAGCAGGTAAGCTTGTGCAGAGGGTTGGAAAGAGGCAGGAGGGGGTTGAACAGGGATTAGGTGGGCAGATTAAGCCCAGGAGGAATGATGCAGAACAAAGTGGTGATGGGCAAGGAGAAAGGTGAATCAGCCCCAGGAGAGAAGCAGGATCAGAAGCTCATACTGAGTTCCAATAAGACCTGATTTACTTTCCCAGGTTAATGCTGGCTTACATTGGCCACAGGGGCTTATCCTGACACAAGTGGTCAAATACCCCAAGGAAACCTCCAGCAGTCAAAAAAATCCCCATCAGGATACACTGGTGGCAATGTGACACACCAGTAATAGGACTGGGATGTGAGTCAAAATATTTACATAAAATACATGTAGTACCCCTGCTTAATACTTAGATGCCCATCTAAAAATAGCCCAATTTGCATAAATTTGCATTTCCGGACTCTGGATCCGGATGGGCATCTAAGGGTTACGGACATCCAACTTACAGGTGTCCCTTCTTAAGGTCAGCAGCATCATAACTTTCACAAAGTACAACAGTGCTGGTTTTTTTAAGGAAGATAACTCCTTTTTGATGGAGTGATGGGAAAAGGAGAGCCAGTGGTATACTTAACAAAACTGTACTTGTGGGTCTCCCAACTAATACAAATGAAAAATTTATTTTATAATTTAATTATTTTATAAATAGTTCCACAACTATGGAATGCCCTCCCAGGGGAACTGAGAAATTATCTCTCATTACTTTTTTCAGTAAGGGTTCAAAACTGGCAATGGGATGCAGTTTTGCTTGGCACTTGGTTGCTGAGTGGTTATTTGCTCTCTTCACCTCTGACATACTATTTTATGGCTTGGATGTTTCCCTGGACTCTTATCTGTTCCACATTGGCTTAATGACTTCTTCTATTTCCACAGAATGTTGTTCTGTTTTGATATTAGTCTTTTACATTGTAATGCTAAAATTTTATGCTTTAATGCTAATATTACTGTTTTTTCCTCATGTAATGTCAAATTTACTTTTTTGTTTGATTTTTGAATTTGTTAAAATGAATGTTCTATTGCTATGAGGTTTTTTACTTGCTGTATTACCTGTATTTGATTTTAAATGTTTTGTAAGCCTACTTGGAGATTTGCTTTGACATGAGAAAGAAAGAGTATAAATCCCTTAAATAAATAAAATAAAATTGTTGCCTCCTGTTAATGTTCTGAATGTGTCCCATCTAGAGTGCAGGCTGCTTGCCTATTGTAACTCTGCTCTTAAAGCATCTGTAAAGCATACCTGATTGTTAAAGAATAAAATGAAAGATTATTGGCATATGGGGAGGCACACAGGTTTGGCATATGTCCCAAAAAACAGGCCTGATTTTTGGGGATTTTGTTCACATTCTGGCAAATGGAACAAAGTCCTGACCCAAATTTTGTGGAAAAAATAATGGCAACCCTAGATATGCAGGGTGTGTGGAAATTATACTCATAGAGTCCTCTTGCACCTGGGGTTTCCATAGAGCCAACCCCATCCCACCCGGACTGGAACCTCTGTGGATACAGAGTGGTGACTGTACAAACTTTTAAAATACTATTATTAAACTTTATAATTGAGGACGGGGGGTCGGAGCAAGGCAATGATGTCAGCTACCAGCCAACAGGCACATTTAAAAGACAATTCTTCTTCATTCAAGATCCACCATGTTGAAATCCATCTAGCAGAACTAGACAAATTACATTGGCTATGGACCCCCAAAACTGTCTCTCTTGCAATGGGGATGTTTGTTCAGAACTTTGATTTATCAGTGTAAATTCCAGAAACCTGATCTATCCTTTTGCTCTAAATTTTGTTCATGTATGAAACATAACAATATAATCTACACACACACACACACACAGAGAGAGAGAGAGAGAGAGAGAGAGAGAGAGAGAGAGACTAAAGTAAATCCAAGGTCAGTGCATCTCTGAAACCTTCAGCAGTTTTTATTCTCTTATTTTACAAATACAGAATTGTCCGAATGCAGAGTATTTTACAATAGTCTGAGTATAATCTGCTATTCAGGCTGCTCTTTCACCAACTTTTATTTAAGCAGTTTATCTTGTTGAGATTAGGATCTCTTTTATAAAGAAATACCTGGTAAAAGCAGGCCCCTGGTTTTGAATGTCAGCCCATATTTCAATGCAGGGAGGAGGGGGAGGGCTCTTAATAGCAGCATGCTCTCAACATAATCTTTATCAGGCAACAGGAGAACTAATGCCAACACATTAGAGATAATTTCTCTAGCACTATGGATGATCCAAAGACAGCTTGTTTATTATCTTTAAGTCTCCCATCCTATTATCCTGAGTTTTTATCTTGGCTTTTCATTGCAGGCCCCTTTATAATGATAGATTTAAAGACACAGAGACCCAAGCACAGATTTTTAGAAAGTCTGAGCCAAACTGGCTGGTGACACAGTACAACACAACAGGCCTTTAGGGGCCCATCTCTCAGGAATGACAGGTTTCATTGAGGGACATGCGCAAGATGAGGGAAGCAACAGATAGGGCTTCTTCCTGCTTCTGTATCCCGGATCATGCCCTACTCTTTGGAACACCTTTCCTCTTGCCAGGCTACAATTTGTATGCAACATGAAATTAGCTCTAACTAATAAAATTATTAAAGAAAACTTGAGATAGTACTTTATCTCAGGTAAAGATCTAAACATCAATTCCAGAGAACCTGACAATGCACAATTTTAGATATTAGAAGACAACCTCAATTGCTGCATTGGAAAAACAGCAGCCTTTAATGCTGTTGTACATTTACTTGGTGGGATGATACTATGTACTTTTGTGGAGGAAACTTCCATCTATTTGTTTCAGCTCAGGAAGAGGCCAAAAATATAGGATGGCAATGTTCAACACATCCAAAATATAGGATGGCTGTGGGAGATCTTGACTCAGTAATTCTTGTAGAGTAGTAAAGTGGCTAATAAAAGTTTCAAGGGCAAGTGAGGTGAAGCTCAATAACTGTTTTGTCTCTGCTACATTATCTGCATGAGTTCCCCTTCCCAGAGTAAAGACTGAATGTTATCACAAGGCCAGCCTCCATGATTCCCCAACTCTCCAAAAAGAAAAGCACTCCTTTGTATAAATTAAACCTGTGGTCCACATTCCAGCTAGGTAGGTGTTGGAAGTTTACCAAAAAATATGTGGACAACAAAAGGAAAGAGACAAACAGTTTTAGCTCACATTTATATGAAGGGGCACCAGAGCACATTCTATTCAAAGCATTCTCAAGATGGTCCATGAGTCTGAATTCAAGCTTTTCTCCTACAAGTATTTTTTTAGATAATTAATCTTGATTATACATACAGTATAGCTCTGTTCTCTTTCGGAATCTGAAGTAATGAATACTAAAAAATGTGGCCCTGGCATATAAATAGCTACATCTTGCCAGTTTGCAATGCAGGTTGGACATAATCTTTTGTTTCCCCAAGAGTGCTCTAGTGTTTCTCGGCAAAGAGAGAGCAAACTGTACTTACCATGAGCAAGAAACAGTTGCAAATTATTTTAGAACAGTCTTTTCTCCTTCTGGATCTATTTTTCTTGCATTTCTTTTTACTGCTTTTCTTTAATTCTCTACTACATTGATTGTAGGTCAGCAGGTATCAATGATAAAATATTCTTTATGTCAACAAGCTGAATTCTTTATAACCAGGCTTCATGTAGAATACGTTTATAAAAAGCCAACCTTTTTCTGTAATGCAGATATTCATTTTGCATTACAAGGAAAAACGCACCAAAATTAGGTTGGTTCTTTGTTGACATTGCTGTTCTTGTCCCATGTGCTTTGGGGTGTTATTACTTCCAAAGGTTTAACTTTTCTTTATTTTTCACCCAATGCTGCACATTATAACTGCCTCTAATGCAGAAAACCTTCATTTTAAAAATTCTGAACACATATTTTCAGTATGAATTTTATTATTTATTAAAGTGAAAGTATGAATGAATGCTTCAAGTTAAACATAAACTAAAAACTAGTTTAATGATGCCAAATTATCTTCCATCCTGAGTCAGAAGAAGGTAGTATAACCATACTGCCAACAGTAGCCTGTTCTTTTGCACTGCCTGAATCTATCCCCCTCATTTTTGCCACCATTGCAATTCCTGATTTCTTTTAATTGGAAAGTAGTTTACTGTATCTTTCCCTGTTATTTTTGACTAGCCATAACTCTTTTCTGGGTGTTATAAGCTTCAGAGAGAGGCTGCAATTATAAAGACACTTTCCTGAGAGTAAGACCCATTGAACACAATGTGGCTTACTTCTGAGTAGACATGGTTAGGATTGTCCTCTAAAACTGGAAATGCAACATGGTAAAGATAATAATTGTACCAGAGTTCAATGGCAGGTGTGATACCTCAGGTGGGACCTTGTAGGCCACATGTCAGGACCTTAAGGGCTCCTCTGAAAATTGAGAGTTGTATTTTGACTCAAGATTTGCAAAAGAGCCTATAAGCACTGCCATAAGAAGGCAGGGTCCATCAACAAAACTGACACTAATAAATGGGGCTTTCCCTCGAGCTCACAGACAGCCTAGTATTGAAAAAAATCTTGCTCTTAGAAGAAACAGATGATAATAAAAATAAAAGGAAAATAGTGTATTCAGTGGTACACGCACAGAGCTGCACAATTGTAAGAACATTTTTTTAAAAAACAAGCCCTACAGGACACAGCAAAGAAAGAGATCACAGCAATCTAACATGAGAGGAAGTTGCACTGAAAATAATGGAATTTACTTCTGAGTAAACATTTATACCATCGTGATGTGAGTCTGAGTCTGAAAAGTTCAGACATTTAAAAAACAAACAAACCAGAGTTCACTGGCTCATGTTTCTGTGTCTGATTGCCCAGTTCTTGTATTTTTCTTTCTTTAAAAAATATAGTTGGGAAGACTGCCTCACTCTTCAACCCCGGGAATGGAAATTTATAGTACTGTAAGTTCAAATATTCCTTTCTCCAATGCTTCCAGGGTGGGGCAGTCTTTGCTTCTGGCATGCAGAAAAGGATTTCAACCCAAGGGTGGGATTATATTCTCATCCACTAGCACAACCTTTGGATGACATGTCAACCCAAAGGCTGCAGAAAAGGAGGCAATAGTGACTAGTGAGCATAGGATTGTCAGGCTGCTCCCCTGCATACTGACTCCAAAGACAACAAGCCCTATAAATTGGAGAAGAAGCAAATCTTTCAAGGAATGAGCTGCAATCCTTTCTTGTTGAGAATGTCTCTGGGCTCAAAAAGATGAAGACAATCTCTTCAGACCAAATAAACACAGAACTAAATCTGGAAATAAAAAGCACATGTGGGGAATGCATGGAGGAAAGGTTCTCTTTACCCCACTCTGTACCAGAGAGAGAAGACTGAGATTGTGCATTTTGAGGTGCTTGCGCTAGGCCCTTTTTCAACCTGGACTGGCTGGCAGCCCAATCCTGAGCTGCCCGGAGTGTAGGGATGCTGCAGCCCCAAAAATGGTTGCCAAGGCATCCTGCCTGCCCCGGGTAGCTGCCATTATCTCATTGGAAGAAGAAGATTTTCAAATTCAGAGTCCTGTGTCAGGCTCCAAGGCCTAGCAAAGGTATCTGTACATGGTGTAGCTAAGCTCCACTTAAGCACTGCCTGTGAAGTTCTGCACACAAATCTATTGAATATAGACACACTTTCAAGCAGACTTTAAATCTGGAACTAATTGCCCAATCCTATTCAGCCAATGGAGCAGCAGAAAATATGTTCCATTGGTGCAGCCTACTGGAAAAGTGCTGTAAATCACTTTGCAACAGCACTACCAGCCACCATGCCAGCAGTAAGACCAAAGCCTTCCAGCTAATGCTGGAGGTTGCAAGGATGTCCCTGCTGGACCAGGTAAGTCAACATTCAATGACTCGGTTAGGGTTAGGGTGTGAGAGTAGCTGGATCAGGCAAGAAGAAAGCAGTATCAGTGGTGCTGGTGTGCACAATATTCTGTTTCCTTTCTCAGTCCAATCCTCCTCCATAGATCAACACAGATCTTGCAATGGACTGTGGGTGGCGCAAGCGGTTAAGACACTGTGCCTGTTAACCAGAAGGCCAGGGTTCGAGACCCAGGTCCCCATAAGATAGGGTGAGCACCTGTCCTTAGCCCAGCTCTGCAATGCAGCTGGAACCAATTGTATCGGTTCTGCCGTTCCATTGGACTATTCCAGTGGCATGGAGAGGGAGGATTTGCTGCTTGGGTAACAGCCTATCCTCCATATCAATCTACCCAAGCCTTCATGCTTTGAGTGGAGCATTGAGCATGATACTATAGTCTTTCGAGACTGATGGATGCCAGTGCTTGTATAGAGTCAAACAGATCCATAGTGGTTGGTGGCTCTTAAACAGGGATGAGGAGATCTCCAGCAGCCAGAATTCCTCCATAGGATGCAGCTTAGTCTGCACCTATGCTGCTGCACTGAGACATGAAAATTTTGTTAGGATGGGCAGTAGGGAAAAAAACAGTCCCAGTTGTATTATATATATTAATTAATATTAGTGACTTTAAACCTTTTTCATCTCATGGCACACTGACAAAGCACACCATCAGTTTTTTGACCATTGACAGGACACATCCTGCTGCAGGAAAGGAGCTTAAATCTCCCAATTTCCTTACTAATAAATAGTCCTCAACAAAATCCCACATCACAACAGTTTGACACAGCACAGAGGTTGAAAGTCCCTGAGATAAATGTCTATTTAGGTTTAAAAATAGCCTGCTTACCTTGGCAACAGGGCAGGCAGGCAATGATCAGTCTCACTTTCAAGCTCCAGAGCTTAGAACAATTTCCTTTCAGTTTGGAGGCAGATGCCTCCCTTCCCCTGCAAAGAATACAAAGCAAATAGGAAAGGATTCACTTTGCATTCTTTCCTGCACTCCAGGGGGAAGGAAGGGGTCTTCCTCCCAGTTGATTGACTGCCTTCCTGTCCTGATACCATGGTAAGAAGGCTATTTTTAAAGGGCTGCCCAATCTTTTAATTGCTTTTGTTTTACATGAAAATCAGCATGCATGGAGGTTCCCGGAATGAACCCTCCCAAATGCTGAGATTCAACCTGTAGTTGATTTCATTTATTCGTTCTGTCTCACATTAACATTCCCACATGGCAAAAATGCCAAGAGAAATGTTCAAAGGCACACTTGGGCTCACTCATATATGTGACTATCCTGTAACTTCAATAACAGCATTCTTAGCATTCTGCAAAGTCTCTCTTTTAAGGTGGTGGAGAAGAAGCATTTTAAAAAAAGAGATCTTTATTGGCTGGGCTTCTTTCCTACTGGAAGGCTACACCTTTCAGTAACTGCAAGCACTTAAAGCCCTGACTAAATGCCATATTTTGTTGTGGTTTCATGTAAATTTATTGCACAATCCTAACCATGTCTACTCAAAGGTAAGTCCTATTGTGCTCAATGGGGTTTACTGCCAGGAAAGTGTATATAGGATTGCAGCCATACCCTACAATCCAGAGTAACTACGGGAGCATGTAAGAGACATTACGTGTATCCGTAGTTACTGCACCACCTAGTGAAAACCTATGGGAAACTCATATTGCAATCCAGAGCAAATTGTTCTTAAACTGGAGCAAGTACTCCCTGTAGTTACTCTGGATTACGCCCTTGGTGGCACAATGAAACCCAAAGCAAGCAGTGACCAATACATATATTATAAAACCCTGGCAAAGGATTAACCTTTCATTATAACTGTTGCTGACCTCTTGAGAATGATTTTTAAAGTCAATATAAATCTTGTCATAACCTCACAGCTCATATAATTATTTAGGCTTATTATTAATGATTAAAATCAGCAAGATTTAATGATGCAAAATCATTTGAAAATTATGCTGCAGGTGAATTTCTCACATTTACTTTCTAGTGTTAAGTTAGAGATATTTACTGATTACAACCAAATGAATCACTAAATGAATTGAGCTAACAAAAATAAAAATACCCTCCCCAACAATAACCATGCAAAAACCTACACATAAAATTTGTTATTAGGATTTGAATTTAGCAAGAACATAAGGGGTTAAAAGCTATTCATAGGACTGGAGAACTAAATTTTAAAGAAAGAAAGATTATGAGAGAATCTGCTCCAGGCTGTCGGACCTAATTAAGTTAATGGAACTGGTAAATTGGCTTCTTTCCAGCTCATGTAGAAAGGAAAGTGTTTTCAGCTGAGAAGTGAAGGGGATTCAGTTTCAACTTGGCTGTTCAAGAAGATTATTAGCTACAAATAATAGGTGCAATAAAATTATTTGGGCCAACATCACACATGAAAGCTCATCATAGAGATGAGCATATACCCTTCCCATCCATTCCATTCTATAACTGTTGATTTCTGATGGGAAATTTGGATTTCAGAATCTTCTTAGTGTAACTTATTCCATGCATGCACAATAACTTAATTTTTATCTTCATTAGAATTCATTACAAGAGGAAAAAAAGGGGGAAGCAAGGAATACCCATGCTAGACACTGAAGACTTTTTGAGCAAATAGATACTCACATGCAGTGAGTATTGATGTCCCTCTGCTACAGATTTTCATGTTTGTAAGCTCTTTCTCTCCCTCACTGTCAGGGTGACCATATGTTATAACCAGAAAAGGGAAGAAGCCCAATCCAACCTGCCATTTTAGCCAGTGTAAGCCTCCTTCATTGGCCCTCAAGAGACACAAACATATTATATGGCTAGGGTTGTACAGAGGAGGAAATTTCAGGCAGGTTTAGCTCATTGTAGAAGGGTTTAAAAAGCAGTACCTGCTTTTTATGCATTTTCTATGCAATACTTAAAGTATTGTATTTCTATGCAATACTTAAAGATAGAGGCACTCTGTCCTCCATTCTATATGGTCACCCTGGATGGCCCTGAGGTGGCTGACCTGCCCAGTGTGGTCTTTGATAGAGAGCCACTATCTTGTTATTACAATACATTTCTACAGTGCAGAGGCTGTGGAAACAGAACAGGGGTTGGAGTGTGTGTGGAAGTACTATTGCACTGCTACTATTGCACTGCTAGTGTGTGGGGGAAGGGGAGGGGATCTGATAAATTTTGTCCAGGTTCTACCAGATATAATTTTGTAGAAATCTACTACAGAGATCCAAAAGCAAGAAACACCAACCAGAACACTCAGCCTATATCATATTTGCACTCTTCTACTGGAATTTTAAAGTTTACTGAAGAGCAGGGAGGACCAGAGGATGTCCTTAAGAAGGTTGGAAGTAAACACCAGATAGATGGATCAGGTGATTCAAACTGGTGTATGAAGAAAACAAATCAAGGAGCTAATTAGCTGAGGCTCCCTGGGTTAGGAAATTTTTTGGCTATAAAAACTGGACACTTCCTTTTCTCTCTATAGTCAGATGGGAGTGGTTGTTGGTAGAAACTCTATTTAACCTGATTTAATTTAATTACCTAGGCTTATGGTTTTGTTGAGCTTCTAGCTGGGAAAGTTTGTGTTTCAGTGTCTCTTCTGTCTATATTTTAGTGGAGATTTTTAATCTGTGTTCCTTGTGATTTCAGGTGATTTTTTAGTTCTCTGATAATGCTCTAAAAATTAAAGTGTAAAAACAGTAGATACAGCTAACCTTGATTATGTGGACTTAAAGCCTTAGGATGAATTTTTGATTCTGTGAGCTTTCTGTAGATTTATGATCACTGGCTGATAGTGATTGAATGCTGCTGTATTAAATTAACATGCATCCCAAGCAGTTAAGACGCTGTGCCTGTTAACCAGCAGGCCAGGGTTTGAGACCCGGTTTGGCCCCACAAGACAGGGTCTTGTGCATAGAAGAGGAAATTTAGGCATGAGCTGCTTTAAAATAGTGGACTATTTTTCTTCTACGTTGAGCTAAAACTGCCTAAATTCCTTCTTCTATGCAATGGTTAAAGGTACAGGCACTCTGTCCTAAATTCTATATGGTCACCCTATTCTTAGCAGTCATACGCCAGTAAAAACCAAGAGCAAAGACTGTGTTTAAACCACATTGTCATTTGGGAAAAAAACTACGTGTATGTAAATGTGGAATTTACATAATTCTGTGTAATGTATAATTTTGACAACAAAGAGACTTATGGAGGAGGTGCACTGAATTGCCTGCCCCACACCTGCTGAGAAAAGTAGAGACTAAGAGCACAATCCTAACCCTGTCTACTCAAAAGTAAACCCCATTGTGTTCAATGGGTCTTACTCCCAGGAAAGTGTCTTCAGGATTGCAGCCTAACTGGTTTGATAAGAGCATGTTTTTTTCAGATGAGGGCACCTCCAAGCAAGCAATTTCCCAAATGAAATCTGATATGGTTCAGTTGGTGCAGGAACACTACGAGTTCACTGACCCTGTGATGAATCCAATGTACATGTTTAGCCAAGTGTTGTAAAATGCTGAGGTGGCAAAATCGAAGATGTTTGGCATAAGGCTGTGGTGGGGAGTGAGTTTCTTGTATCCTCTTCCATGTAGAAAAGTGTGTAGAAAGTGAGCAAAGCAGGGAGAAGTATGAACTAAACCTTTCCTTCAAAACGTTCACATAGGGAAGTTATGATGCATGGAGCTTTCTGAAATACAGCTCCCACACCTGCTGTCAGAAGCAAAATAGTCCATAATTCTACTCTTCTTAAGAATTTGGCTTAATCAGTGTAATGTGCAGATTGGGGTCATGCATTAGAATGAGTAATGTGCAATAAGGCTGCAATCCTAAAGATACTTTCCTGGGAGTGAGACCCATTGAACACAATAGGACTTGCTTTTGGGTAGACATAGGATTGTGCTCTACATTGTTATATCAACATTTTATGTAGCAAGAAAGTAAAGCATGAAAATACTACTCATGCATCTATAAATGTGCAACTGAAAATTCTGTTTGGGCCAGACCTTTGAGATGATATGTAGACAAGCATTCAGACCCCCTGCTGTGTGTGTGATGGGAAACACTGGTATTGCCTGCAGAAGTAATAATACAAGGTAAGCTCCTGTCCTTAGCTCAGCTCTGCGACACAGCTGGAACCAATCGTATCAGCTCTGCCATTCCATTGGACTATTTCAGTGGCATGGAGAGGGGGGATTTGCTGCTTGGGTAACAGCCTATCCTCCATATCAATATACTCAGGCCTTCGTGATTCACATGCAGCGTCAAGCATGATACCATAGTCTTTCAAGACTGATGGATGCCAAGTTTATAATCTTTAGAATTACAGTGGTACCTCGCTTAACAAGTGATCCACATAACAAGCAAAAAATCTCTCGAATTCTGCCTCACATAACAAGTGTTGCTTCACTTAACAAGCACACTTGTTGGCATTTGGGGCAGACATGCTGGCTGGCAGCCCTTGTAAAAAGTGTCAGGGCTACCTTGGGCACCTGCCCATAGCAAAAGCAACACTTCCGTGCTGTTGCTCCTGTGGCCGGGTGTCTGCTGGGCAGAGGGAGAGAACAGCAGTGGAGAAGAGTGAAGCAGCTCAGTGCTAGCCGGAAGGGAGCAGGGGAGAGAGAGGCTCAGGATGAAGAGAAGGAGAAAAGTGGGGAGACACTTTGAAAGTGTCTTTGATTGCAGCCTCCTATCCATCTCTACCCAGAAGAAAGCCCCTTTGTGTTAAATGGGGCTTACTCCCAGGAATGTGTCTTGATTGCAGCCTCCTAACCATGTCTACCCAGAAGTAAGCCCCATTTTGTTAAATGGGGCTTACTCTCAGGAAAGTGTCTTTAGGACTGCAGCCTAAGTAGACTTCATAGTTCAATTCCAGTGTTTTGTCATCATTTTAACATACAGTTAATATTTTTATAAGAATATTTTGGGGGTTGTGGAACCAATCATCTGAGTTTCCATTATTTCCTATGGGAAAATCTGCTTCACATAATGAGCATTTCACATAACAAGCATGCTTCCGGAAAAAATTAAACTTGTTATGTGAAGCACCACTGTATTATGTTATTAACATAACCTATACTCATATCCTTATTGTCTTACAACTCATTGTTTAATGCAGTAAAATTAAACTTTGCACCTGCTTTGCAGCTGAACATTACAATTGCCAATAAACATTTTTTATCTCAAACATTTTAAAAATCAGGGTGCACATTAGATTTGATGGTGCATTAGATTCAAGTACGTATGGGTACTTGGAACATAAAGGGAATGTCAGGATGTTGACTGAGAGATGTGTCCTGTGACTGTTTATGTGCCAGAAGAGTGAAGACAGACGCAGTGGAGTAGATTAACTATTTACTGTATTTACAGTTGAGAGTATTTCAACACAATCTGGGTCATACACATGAATTCAAGTCCTTCTGTCTGAATGCCTCAGAGCTACCAGTATGCGTCTGCTCTGATGAATAGTTGAGCTCCAACTGCCATTTTCCAACAAACAAGACAGTTTTCCAACTGTCAAATCTCAACTGGCAGATATTCAAATCTGAACATTAATCATCTCAGCTTGCCTAGAACCAACTGTTAGATTGAGAATTCTAACAGGGTCCTCTTCCTTTAGTCAAGAAAGTAAAATGCATTTGTATGGTATTTTAGCACTCAGAGGAATGATTAGCAGCAGATACAATAGCATATCCTGGCCTTTGTTTTGTTGCAAGCACTGTTACATATATTGTCCTGAAAATGAGATTGACAGTACTACCTCATGCTTTTTCTTGACTGAAGATACCAGCCACTTTGGCTGCAAACCTAACCTCTGATTAGGCCAGTCTAAGTCCCAGCCGACCTGTGAGTGTCACCAAAGTGCCGTAAGGCACTTCTGTGCCACCTCTCAGGGAAGGTTAGAACAGTGCACAAACATGTACTTGTCTCCCTACGACACCACAGAAATAGGAAGATTGATGAGTTGTGCTGGCCTAGGTCAGGATTGCACCTTTAGATTTTTTTTTTACTGACCAGAGACAAAACAAAGGTAATTAATTTATTATTATTATTATTATTATTATTATTATTATTATTATTATTATTATTATTTTAAAAATTTGTATCCCGCCTTTCTCAGGCTGTCTAGCCCGACTCAAGGTGGCAGAAACGTAAAAGACAATTAAAAACATAAATAATTAAATACAGTAAAAACAGTTAAAACATATAGGCTAAAAGATACAGTAAAAACAATATTAAACCAAAGCGCCCCCCACCTCTGCCCTGTTAAAAAGCCCCTTTGAAATAAAAGGTTTTTAGGCTCCGCCTGAAGCTCTGCAATGAGGGAACTTTCCTCAGTTCTAAGGGGAGAGAGTTCCAAAGCCGGGTGCCACCACCGAGAAGGCCCTATCTCTGGCCACCACACCTCTCACGTCTCTTAGTAGAGGCACAGGCAGTAGGGCCCCCTCAGATGACCTTGGGTGATGGGTCGGATTGTACAGAAGGAGGTGGTTCCTCAGGTACCCTGAACCCAAGCTGTTTAGGGCTTTAAAGGTCAGGACCAGCACTTTGAATTCAGCCCGGAAACGAATGGACAGCCAGTGTAGTTGCTGAAGCAGTGGCCCGACAGAGTCGAACCGAGAAGCCCCAGCAACCACATGGGCTGCCGCATTCTGGACTATTTGAAGTTTCCAGACCATCTTCAGAGGCAGCCCCACGTAGAGCACGTTACAATAGTCTAGTCTCGATGTCACTAGGGCATGGGTCACCGTGGCCAGATCTGAATGACTCAGGTATGGTTACAGCTGGCGGATCAGCCGAAGCTGAGCAAAGGATCCCCTGGCCACAGCCGCCACCTGGGACTCCAGGAGCAGCTGCGAATCCAGGAGAACCACCCTCCCTGTCCATTCGGCCAGTCCACCTCCGGCCTCATCCAGCCAGGTCTCCGTAATGCAATTTAGGGCATAATTCAAACCAGTTCAGGTCAGCCTAACTCAACTGTGGTGGTCTTTGTGATGAATATCTTCCTATGTGATGTGGGGATGATGGCACATACACTGGCCTAAGCCTCCCAGGAGTGCAGCAAAAGTGCTTTATGGCACTTTTGTGACACCCTCGGGTCAGCAAAGGACTGATGCCAGCTCTTATGCCAGCCTAAGTGGAGGTTAGGATTGCAGACTTAGAGCCATGCCCTGATAATTCAATGAGTCGAATTCTTCCACCCCAAAGTTTATGCACATCTGCCTTTCATTGCTGTTACTGGTGAATGATTTGTGAATTCTGCCAAAAAGTAAACTTCAGGTTCCCTGCTTATGAATGAAAGCATTATTATCCTGTTCCTAGGATCTCTGCATACAACAGGCCGATTCTAGTAACCAGAAAAGCATGCATTTTTTAGATTCATGCAACGCCTTTAAGACACACCTGGTACAGCAAGAATGCCAAATACAGTTCATTGTACAAGTCAATGTTAATTAAACAGGCATTCTTAGATGCTTACTGCAAGCTAATAGATATAGCTCTGCTATAGCCCTGCTAACTGGGCAAGAGATACTCTTTCAAGTGAATGTTCTTCTTTTATTTACGGGGAAGAGTAACTGGCCCTGTTCACCACAGCAATGTCTGTTATAGTGGGTTCTGCTGGTGTTCTTTTGTATCATTTTAGATTGTGAACCCTTTTGGACAGGAACCCATTAGCCAATACTTATTTTATTTTCACCACTTTGCGAACTTTTTAGTCGAAAAGCGGTATATAAATACTGTAGATAGAAATACTGTAGATAGATGTAAAGGAATGCATGCATTTGATGTAAAACATGCATTTGAGGCCTTCCTTTGAAAGGGAAAAACCACTTGGGATATGTGATTTGGAATGAAGAAATAGAGGGTGGGAAAAGTAAATCCGTACACCAGCGTAACACATTTTGTTCATCAGGTTTATGAAATCAGATGATGGCATAGTTCAGCCAGTTCAGGTGCTGGTGAAGGGCACACCACATAGGATGGCCCACCGACCTGGGTAAACCCCAGAACATTCAGCGGCAGTTCCCTATGTGCTATCCGAACACATGGGGGTCAATGGGGAGCAGTGCAAGGCTTTGTTGCAGGGCCCACCTGCAACCTCGTGGTGGAACGTGTGCTAGAACCATTTCCTATGAGCTTGGCAACATGGCATTTAGCAGTGAAAGTGTAACTTTAAGATAGGCATGAAATGTTAAGTTTTTCTTTGTTCTTTCCCAAATCATCTCAAGAATGACTATTATTAATCTATTTAATGCAAAGAATGTCATTTTTGAATGAACCCATATTCTTCATCCAGTAACAGCACCAACAACTCATAAAATAACTCTTTTCTATCAGGATGTAGTTTTTAAAATTCAGTTACTCTATATTTTGATTTTTTCCTCATAATTTTAGAATTATGTAAATAAACTTGCTTCCGTGCTGACTTCATTCATTTCCACTTGGCAAGAAATTTCTTTCCTATTTTGCTTCCAAGCAAAACAGAATAAAAAAATAGCTGTTTTATTTACCCGCCTTGCACTGACAATTCTGCAAAATTATATATTTATGTGCATAAAGCTAACAATTTGAGGTGAGCAGTATCAGAATGAAACATTTTTTCTGTTGATATTTTTATCATTAAAATAAATTATACCCCAGTGCATGGATTGAAGGTATGCAATATGTCAGCTTCACAGAAGTTAAGCAGGTTTGCTTCTGCTCTGTGTCTGGATAGGAGACTGAATGAGAACACCATGGATGCTGCTTTCTGTTACATGCTATAGGTGTAACAAATAAAAAAGACATATTGAGATATATAAACCTTAATTACCCTACAATCCAGAGTAACTATGGGAGCAAATAAGAGACATTTACGTCAACGTAGTTACGGCACCACCTAGTGAAAACCTATGGGAAATTCATATTGCAATCCAGAGTAAATTGTTCTTATGTTGGAGCAAGGACTCCCCATAGTTGCTCTGGATTGCGCCCTAAGTCTTATTTCCAAGTAAGTGTGCACAGGACTGCAGCCTTAGAGCTCACAGCTATGCATGACTACTCAGAAATAAGAGTCACTGATGACAACAGAACTTACTCCCAAGCAACTGTGTATAGGATTGCAACCACAATCAAAATTTCATTTAATTTGTAGCTGGTTCAAGCATTCAAGACAGACAAACAGCACCTTCTCGTGGTGGAAAGTGTGCTAGAACTTGGCAATATATAATTTTGCTTTGATGATGCCATCAAGTTACCTACTGGAACCTAACTGATCACCCCATCCCAACTCCTTGATTTAGGCAGACAAGTTTGGCTCCCCTATTGCTTGCTACATGCATGCCAGCCTTAGTACTTCAGACATGGAAGATTTTTCACAATCTACAAGCGCATGTGGGGCTAGAAATCAATTGTTTTCAAACACCGTAATGTATCATACTGGTGTGCTTCAGATGCTTCACAGTTGTGCCGAGGGATTTTGAATTTAATAGTAGGGCAATTGGGAGATTTTGAGCCCCCTTCCTGCAGCATGGTGTGTTGTAAAAAAATGATGGTATGCCATGACAATTGTAGTATCTTATCAGTGAGCAGCGAGAAGAAAAAGGTTGAAAATCACTGGACTAAATAATGGAATTTCAAACAAAAGCCAGTTGTAAAATATGCCATAGCTTTTTAGAAGACTGATCTTACACAGGGAATTAAGAGTGTCCAAAAACACAGGAAAATTGTGGGGGAGAAAAATTAGGGGTAAAAAGTAGAGGTTAAAAAAATAAAGTTAGGGGATTAATCACAAGGACATAATTGATGTTCATTCAGTAACATTTGTTTTTCCACATCAATGTCTTTAACTTTGTGTTTTGTGTAATGAGACTTGTGGGAAAGTGTTACAAGGCCCTTCACCATGTGGCTTTCTCAGCTTGTGTTCAGCCTTTCAGCCAGCCAAAGGAGCTTTACAAAAGACATGAACAGCTTGTTGAGGCACCCCAAGCTTCAACAGTTTGCCTGGGTGGGCTTGACAAACAGATGACTAGGAAGCTTTTTGGGTTCCTTTGGATCCATAAACAGATGGACTACGAAAAACAGTGTGCGTGTGAAACAGCAATGTTCTTGTTTAAAGACATTTATGTAACTGATTTTTATTGAAGTCAATTGTAATAAAAAAGAAATAAAATTGTTATGTTTGGATTCACCTGTGCAATATTACCCCCTTTTTTGCATCTAGTGGGAACAGTTTCATAGAAGAAGTTATTCAATCACACATTTGGGTCAAGATGCCAGTGGGCCGAAAACACCAATCCAATCACTAACTCTAGCAGATGAATTAAAGATATAAATCAAAACAGTCTAACAGTGCAACCCTATTATACTCAAAAGTAAGTTCCATTGATTTCAATGGGGCTGACTCCCAGGAAAGTGCTCTACCCTCCAGTTAGGTAAGAGGCTCTAATCTCCTGCTGGCATAAGTCCTCTGCTGACTTGGGATGTCACACGTGTTGTAAGACACATCTGCCCCACTTGTGGGGAAGGGAGGTTTGGCCACTGCACAGGCACACACCAAGCTCCCCAAGCCACCACAGAAAAATATGCTATGTGAGTAAGGCCAGCCTAATTTTGTTAGGACTGCACCATAAAGCATTATATTAAGCAACCTTGTTTTAAATTTAAAGGGAACAAAAACAATAATTAATATTATTAATATTCCTTGCCCATATCCGAAAGCAGTTAGACCTTTGTCACTTGCCAGTTTGTTTCTTCAGTGCCAGACAAATTAGATTTATATTTAAGTAAGAATCACATAACTACTTCTGGCTCACTGCAGAAGTCCTGTTGTCTTATGACAATATTTTGACGTGACAAAAAAAAATACCCATTATTTTTATTTTAGGAATTTCAAGTCACATAATTGTTGTGGGAAATAATTATCTGACAAGAATTCAAATATTTTGATCTATCTGAGATTCCTGCTCAGAATAACTCCATATTTCTTTCAGTCAGCCAGATTTATTCCTTCTAATAGTGGTAGTGTTTACTTACGTTTTATTGGGGGTGGTGTAGATTCATGGCTCTCTAGACTGTACTATTTTTGTGACAGACCACAGAACTGTGCATTTTTCCATGTGCCTCTCAGTTGATGCCCCAAAGCAGGAGTAATAAAATTTCTCAAACAATGATTCTGTTCTATACTTGGCACCTCTACAGAATTTTTCAACAGAGTTTCACAAATACCGCAAGTTAGCCAGCAGCAACCAGAAATTTAATTGTAACTATCAGCAAAGCTTCTGGTGTAGTCTGCCAAAGGAACATAATATTGTTAAAAAGTTGTTTGATCTTCTCTTGCTTTTCATTGCCCAGATGGTACAGGTGGCCATTTGGATTATATGGATATACCAGTTGTACCCTTCCATAAGAAGGTTTGACTTGGACACATTCGTGTAGCACCCGGATATCACTCAGATTAAGTAAAGGTAAAGGTTATACTGCTCATCATGACTGACTGTAGGGTGCAGTGCACATCCCCTTTTCTAGAGCCCTAAAGTCAGCACAGTCTGACATGTGGCTTGCATGCACACGTAACTCTGTCACCTTCCCACTGAAGTGGTACCTATTTAAAAAGCAGGCCTCCGTCAGTCTTGGAAGACTATGGTATCGTGCTCTGCACTGCACACGCTGCATGCGAAGCACGAAAGCCTGGGTTGGATTGTTATGGAGGATAGGCTGCTACCCAAGCAGCAAATCCCCCCTCTCCATGTCACTGAATTAGTCCAATGGAAAGGCAGAGCCGATACAATTGGATCCAGCTGGCGTCGCAGAGCTGGGCTAAGGACAGGAGCTCACCCTGTCTTGTGGGGCCGACCCAGGTCTCGAACCCTGGCCTGCTGGTTAACAGGCACAGTGTCTTAGCCACTTGCGCCACCCACAGCCTATATCTATTTGCATTTGCATGCCTTTGAACTGCTAGGTTGGCAGAAGCTGGGCTAAGGATGGGAGCTCACCACATCTTGTAGGACTGGGTCTCAAAGCCTTCTGGATAACAGGTACATTGTCTTAACCACTTGAGACAACACAACGAATATACATTATCATGTATATACATATACATATGACATACATTATCACATTTGAACATTAAATATCTGAACTGAGCTAGAAATTGCAGTTGGTATAAAACATAATGGTGAGTCTCTTTAACAAGAACTCACTATAGGGAGCATATTAAATCAATTATCAACTTTGGTGGCACCCACTTTGCTTCTAGGCCCAATTCAAACTGTTGGTTTTGATTTAAAAAACCCCAAAGGCCTGAAACTAGAGTTATGTATCTTTAGGACTGCCTCTTCCCCATGAATCTTCCTGTGCTCTCCAGCCTTCAGATAAGCTCCTGCTCTGTGTTTTCTCATTCATCTGAGATTACATAGTGGAGAAACTGGGACAGGGCCTGTAACTTGATGACTATACCGAAGTTCTGGAATTCTCTTCCTTCATTCAATAATTCATTTGTTCCTTTTCCTTAAGAATAAACTGCGAAGACCTCCCTGTTTTGGAAGGCACATGAGGAAGGGTATTTAGAATTTGCCCAGAACAGATGCTGCAATGATAATTTCTTTTTTAGAGCTTTCTTTTGGTTTGAGATCTGAGATTTGCTACGACCATTAACAGACCCCAGATCATGCTGGGATGTACCCAGATCAAGCAACCAAGGGGCCTGTCATGGGTTTTCTCCTGACCTTGTTCCATGGAACTTTTGGAAAAGCTCCTACAGCATGACCTCTTCTGCTTGAGCAGGAAACTCAGGGAATAATCTTAACCAATTTAGGCAAGCACAACTAACCCATCTTCCTGTTCTCATGGTGGCATGTGGAGGCCGGGGCTTGGCTGTGCATGGGCCAAATACCCAGCTCCCAGGAGTGGCACAGAAGTGCCTGACAGCACTTTTGCAACACTCCTAGAGCCAACACAGGATTTGTGCTGGAATGTATGTTGGCTTAACCAGGGATTAGGATTGTGCTGTAAATCTTTTGGCTTTAGAACAAGAGCTTTAGAACCTGCTACTCATTTGCTGCCAATATTAACAGCAGCATGAAGGCAATACACCAACAGGCACAGGCACTAACTCCCAACAAACTTATAGTTTTGTATGTCTGGGTTCTTTTTTTGCATTGTACTATATTTTATTGGCTGTGAGACACTAGACATTTTACTTTAGAATGGCAAAAGTGGCACATAAACCCTTTGGATAAATTTATCTTAGAAACAGATACTGCTGTTTATTTTTCCTAACTATAAGGTAGTAAGCTGCTCTAAATATTAACTGAAGAAACTTCTCATGAATATTAGCTAGAACACCTCATGTGAGCTTTTCTTAGATTTATCTCTGTCTTGTAGTTATCTTTTTTTGTATTTACAAGTTTTCAAATTTCTTCTTTTTACTGTTTCTGACTTTGGACCAACAAATGCAAACGGTCTGTTTTACATAGTATCTGAAAGGAAAATTGGTACACAGTGATTTGTCTGACAGAAATGGGAAAGAATCCATGTCATTGTTTTTGCATTTCATTATAAGTAGCTTTGTACATAGATTCTCATCAATGTATTTTTGAAATCTTTGCTTTATCTCCTTCAAATTTTAAGGACGAAGAATGCAAACTTTTTTTTCTGGTGAGCAGAACCAAATGAAAAGGGGGGGGGGACTCACTAGGAACCACTGAATACAAGTAGCAATTTCAAAGCAAGCACTTCAAGTCAGTAAGCATGGTAATAAAAGCTACAACTGATATTTTTAGCTTGTTCTTTTGCCTTACACTCCATATGCTAAATTTACTGAATATAACACTATGGGCAGTGCACATCTAAAAGCTGTTATGATTAGTACACATATAAAACACCTTTACAAGCTTCACACATTTTGGGCAATAGAGAGACTGAGGTTTTACTTAATTTGACAATGCTGCTTTTTTTACTCTGCCTTGACATTCTCTTGCACACATATACGTGTATACATTCCTTCTAGCTGGTGCTATGAGAACTCCCCATCTGGTCTGCAAACTGTAGAATTTCCTTTCCCATCTATCTCAGAAATATAGTCCCATGACCCAAGAGGTCACCATCTGCTCAGTTACACTGGCACAATGCCTAGTATGCTTGAGGTAATGCCACCATCCTTTCCTCCAATTGTAAACTCCCAATGAGCCAGACATCTACCAGAGTGTTCACACACAATGAGGCAGCTCCTGGTGAGATTATAGTTAAGACACCCACAGAAACTCCCTTCTTCCACAGTAGCCTAGGATGTAGAAATAGCCAAAGATGCATGTAATCTCTTTCTAACAAAAGTCATTTTTAGAAACAAAACTGTGCTGATGTGCACATGATAATATTTTATCACACACATGCACACACACACACACACACACACACACACAGAGAGAGACTCTTGTCCAGCGTGTGTAGTTCCTCTAATTCTTCAGTTAATGATCTTTGTGCACAAATGAATACTGAATGAACCAATCTCCTCCTATTCTTGGGATGCCCCAGAGCAGAACAAATTATACTAAAAATAAAGCATAATCAAAGTTTTCATTGAATGCCATTCATAACATTTACAAACAAGGCTTTGATATTAAATTTCTTAGCTATAATTGGCAAGATCAGGGTGAAGCTAATTTTCTCTATGCTTAATACCTGTTTGCAATATACAGTACTCCTGATAACAATTCTTCATAAAATACAGTTAGTAGTATAAAACAATCCAAGTGTTTAAAGTACTTGGTTAAAAAATATAATCAATGCTCAAAATCAGTTATCTGGTATCCATGTACCCTTGTAGGTGTAGACACACACACACAAACAGAGAGAGAGAGAGAGAGAGAGAGAGAGAATATATTTTTATACTGTATTTTGGTCTATAAAATTTAGTAATAACACCCTCCTGCCAAAGCCATCTAATATTTCTACTGATTTTAAAACTCACACCAATAACTTGCTGAAAAATATTGAACCTAGGCAATTTATTGTGTGAAGACTTGGGTGAGCAAAGTGAAGTCATGCCTTATCTGGGCCTCTGAGTAGAAGAAGAGATTCTGAAGGAAGCTGGATTTCATAATACCTTTTAAAAAGTAATGGTAGTAAGGAAATAGTTTAATTCATGTTTTGTAGTGGAAGCTACTGCAGCACACACACAAAAAATCCACATGCCATACATCAGTTAAGTTCCTATAGACAAATCATGGGAATTGGATTGAAAGCTTAATTTTTGCAAAAATACCATCACTGCAACTATTGCAGCATTTGGGTAAACATTAGAACTCATTCCACAATGGTATTTTTCCAGTCAGTTAAGAAGTTTTTTATCTTAAGTTATCATTAATATTAAGGACCTATAAAGCAAAAAAGAACACTACAATCTATATTGGCACAAAATAGTTAGCATGCATTTGTTTTCTGATGACTCGCCAAAGAAGCAATAGCAATGATAAGTTTTGAGAGTCGACTGGCACTATTGGATGCTAGCTAACCTGCTCAGTGTTCTCTTCCTCTTCTAGATAGAAAAACTAATGGAAAAATATGGAGCTGCTCATTCCCACTGCTCAAATGCTTCTATGATGTTGTTGCATTCCTCCTTAGGAAATTCTTCCATCCTTCCCTGAGTAATCTACCATTTAGGGTGCAATCCTACGCCTGTCTACTCAGAAAGTAGTCCCATTATATTCAATGGGGCTTATTCGCTGGAAAGTGTGCTTAGGATTGTAGCCATAATTTTTCTCTTTGCTGAAAAATTAACAGTCCAGCAATACCTCATCTTCAATGCTAAGAATACAATACAATTTATGTGTATCTACATCAGGTAAACAAAATTAGACTTGTTTAAAAAGGAACCAGAAATATCCAGCTCTTATGCAAGATCCTTCTTGGCATATGAATGCTCTCATAGCCCAGATTTATTTAAGTCCATGTGCGTTAGGGCTGACGTATGTCCCCAAAACCAGGGACAGTTCCAGTTTTTGGGAATTGCGTTCACATTCCGGCAAACGGGACAGAAGGTCCTGTCCTAGTTGTGTGGAAGAGAATAATGGCAACCCTACTCAGATGAAAGGCCTTTAATCATCCATGGGGCTTACTCCCAGGAAACCGGAAACATACAAATTGTTGGGGAGTTAGGCTGCAAATCAGAGTTGAGGCAGTGAGGAGTGCCCTAGTTGGGCTGCCCCAACTATTCTGAAAGTTATGCTGTATCCAGAGAGTAAGGAAGCCTGGGCTGCCCTAACTGCTCCAGAGCATTCTCAGTAGGCATCAAGTCTGTGACACCTGGGGAGGGCTTGCTCCTGAGGAGACCCCCCTCAGATCACTCTGAACAAAGAACAGCTGTGGTGCCTGCCTTATAATGAGTCCCTGATGAGATGCCTGTACAATCTACAGTGAATACAAGGGGCTTCTTGGAATGGCTTGCTGTATCCCCAGGTTAGTGGGCTGCTGTAGTTATGCCATATCCTGAGGTTGAGAGGCAGGAGTTGCAGATAGGCTAGCCAAGAACTCAGATTTTGTTTGTCAACACTGCCATTCTGTTGACAAACAAACAGATTTTGTTTGTCAACACAGCGCACTGGGGCTCACTGACGGCCTCAGGGCCCAATCCTATGCATGCCTACTCTGAAATAAATCCCATTATAGTCAGGGGGGCCTTTAGTCCCATGTAAATGTGGATAGGATTGCAGCCTCAGGGCCGAATCCTATGCATGCCTACTCTGAAATAAATCCCATTGTGTTCAGTGTGTGCATAGAACATACATTTCATTTGTAATAATGAAAATACATCCTGCATATTGGATATTTACATTACAATTCATAACAGTAGCAAAATTACAGTTATAAAGTAGCAACGAAAATAATTTTATGATTGGGGGTCCTCACAACATGAGGAACTTATACAGGGATCACAGCATTAGGACTCTGCCTTGTCATGGACCCCTATGAGATCCATCATATACTCATCACTATACCTGCTCCTGAGATAGTATAACTCTGAGGAGCTGGAAGAGGGAATTTCTACGTGGGAAACAGGCTCTGGATCTAGCATAACTGTTCTGTTCTAGGCAATGCTGAACATGCTCTCAACATGCCTCTCCTGAGCTGCCTAGGCTGGCACAGCTAGGCCAGCCCAGGTCCATCTGCCTTGGGGAAGCTGATGTTGCCTTAGGCTGCCCCAAGCCTTTTCTGGCATAACTAGGCTACCCCATCTTGAACTTGGGCCATCCCAGTGATAGATAGGGCAACCCAAGTGCACTTCTGGATTGCAGCCTTATTTTTTATACCAGCTGCCCCTACAGAAGTCCCAAACATTGTTAAGAAAAATTTTCATGGCAGCATGTTTTCAAGGTATGCCCGTAAGAGCCCAGGGGAGTCTTTAAACTCTTTCAGGGGCTCCACTAACACAACATCAGTGGCTGTCACCTGATCAGCACCACTCCACATGTGCATTGGCATTCTGGGGCTCCCTAAGACTCTGATCATGAGCCAGCAGTGCTTCCCAAGTCTCCATTTAGGATTGCAAAAGGCTCTGGAGACCGAAAACTTTGACAACCACTGTTCTAGGCAAATACTGTTCACTGACTGTGTTTCCTCCAGATTTAATTATTTTATGGATTTTTCCACCATCTTTCAAAGGGACCCAATTACACTTGGAATAGAACATTTTCTGGAAAATGTGTCTTTTTTCTTCTAATTAGACTTGGTATTAAACAACAAAAATATCAATTAAACTTGGCAGCTTAATTTATTACTAAGCAGTGATGAGGCCTACTTTGGAAAAAAAAATCCAGCATTAATGGGGCTAGAAGACTAGGCAATTATGTACTAATAATACAGTTTCACCTCCTAGAGGCAATTGGCAATGACACCAGCAGACTTCTCTCTGACCTAATGAAATTTATGGCTTACCATGTTGAGTCTATGGTTGAATGAAAGAGAATAAGATAAATAAAATACCTGGCAAAGACTGCAACATGGCCAAACAACAATTTCTATGTTACAAAACTGAAAAAGGATTTTTGAAAGTTTGTCTATAATCCTTTAGGCACATTCCTAGAAGTAAGCCCCACTGGACGTAATGAAACTTACTTCTTGCAGACATGCATAGGATGTGCTGAAAGGCTTGATTTTTGTCATAGATATAAAATATTTGCAATTGTATTTAGGTAATCAACTGCAAACAAACGTTTTTACAAGTTACCAATTGACCTCTAGCTTCCTGCAATATACAGTATATGTGTGTGGTCTCTCTTTTAGTGAGATAAGTAATTTGTAAGTCTTTGTTTTGCACTATCATTTACAAGAGTAGCCTTAACAGCAGAATGGGCCATTGCAATATATAATAAGCTTGCAGGACATGTGGGGGAAATCTTTACTGCTTTCCCCGCCACTGGACCCCAAAGACATTGGATAAAACAAAAGCTCACATTTCTCAGTTGCTCATATATTTTAAAATTCTGCAAGGACAAGCATACAATGCTAAAGTTCAGGTTTGTACTGTGCACTTGTGAAATTTCTCATCATCTAAGGCAGCGTTTCTCAAAGTGGGGGTCGGGACCCCTTTGGGGGTCGCCTAGAGGTTTCCTGGGGGTTGCCTAAAGACACCTGGTGCAGGGGGCCAGGTCAGGCTTCCCAGACCTCTGGCTGTAGCTGTGTGCGCACTGGGGCTGACTGACGGCCTCAGGGCCCAATCCTATGCATGCCTACTCTGAAATAAATCCCATTATAGTCAGTGGGCCAATCCCATGCAAATGTGAATAGGATTGCAGCCTCAGGGCCCAATCCTATGCATGCCTACTCTGAAATAGATCCCATTGTGTTCAGTGTGTGCATAGAACACACATTTCATTTGTAATAATGAAAATACATCCTGCATATCGGATATTTACATTACAATTCATAACAGTAGCAAAATTACAGTTATAAAGTAGCAACGAAAATAATTTTATGATTGGGGGTCCTCACAACATGAAGAACTTATACAGGGGTCACAGCATTAGGAAGACTGAGAACCACTGATCTAAGGGAAACGATTCTCTTTGTTTTAAAACAATGCTGGAGACAACAATGATGTCCTAATGTGGGCTTCCCATTATCAGTGGGAATAAAGGTAATTTATTTACAATATACCAGGTTAAGGTTTGACAAGCAGGGTCTCCTGGAAGCAAGCAGAGAAAATCTTGAAATGTTGCAAAGCATTCCAAAATATGTTGTGAAGGGAATCCACAAATTGTTCTCCAAAAATGTATTACACTTTTTAATTTAAAAGAACTCGAAGAATCCAATAGGTTCATTGCCCCCTTTTCCCTTTCTCCTCCTCAGTCAAGGCAAATCTTAGTCAACCAGATTGGAAGACCAGTCTTCTCCCTTGTTAAAATGAATTTCAGAATCTATAATGGGAACATGTATGTTCTTACTGCAAAACCTATCCTGGAGAGGGGTACAACAAAATCCATTTGTTTCATCAACTTCTAATTCCCTTTCACTAACATCTCCTGGGATAACCTTTAAGTGCTCTTTAAGTGACCCCATGTCAATGTTAACAACCTTTGTGACAACCCATTCAAGATTATTATTATTATTCCCTTGTCAAAAATATTGCTCAGTTAACATCTGTTCTTAATTCATACTTTCTGTTTTGTTTTGTTTATGCACTTGGTGCCTCTCACCTGTAACTAGAGCTTTCTTAAATGACAACATCAGATGGTCTTGTATATGTGTACACAGGCAAAGAGCTTGCTTTTGCAGCTGCCAGTCAATATGCCATCTTTGTTGGCCTTTGGGCAGGGAAAATGATGTTTGCAGAAATTACCTTTCCCCACCCCTCCGGAAAAAGAATAAAATAAAAAACAACATTTATTCCTGGAAGCAAAGAGAAACAGAATTCACAGGAGCAGTTCTCAGAACTGTTAAGGAGGATTGTCTGTTCAACCTCTTGCTATTGCAGTATTTATATACATTGCTTTGCAATGAAAAGTTCACAAAGTGGTTTACAGAGAAAAATGAAATGACTAAAGGCTTCCTGTCCCCAGGGATCACAATCTAAAACGATGTCAAGGAATACAACAGAAATCTCTAGAAAGGACACTGCTGGGGTGAGGAGGGCCAATTACTGTCCCTCTCCCCACTAGATAGAAGAGGCGCACCCACTTGAAAAAGTGTCTCTTGCCCACTTAGCAGAGGAGAGCCAGATATGTTTGAAAATTAATTCGTCCCTCAACTGCTATTACTTATCCACCACACTTTCTTCATGTACCAGATGCAGCATTGACTGGTAACCTGAATGCAATGAATGGATGAAGCTATCTTATGGCACATCACCCAAACCTTAGAAGTATCTAATCTGGTTGGCCACAGCAGTTCATTTTTCAGGCAGCCCTGTTTTCCTTCTAATTGAGATGCCAGAGTCTAAACTTGAGATCTTCTAAAAGCAAACCATGTGATCTACCAGTGAGCAATGGCCCCGCTCTGAATACAGGGTCCAATCCTGTCTTATAAATGGATTTTTTATTCACAAATTTGACTCAACACGAATGGCTACTGCAAATCAGTTTAAAAAACTGCTTTTCTACTGTTGTAGAGAGGTGGTAATGTAAGCAATCATTCCATTTTTCAGTTCCAGAATCAAACCCCTGCAGACATTGAAGCACCACCTTATTCAATTAGGTACAACAGACAGGCGAGAAACCTGGAAGTTGGTCTTTAAACATATTTTCCCACTGTGTTCTTTATACATTGATTTTTTTTATCCGCAGGAGGTTCTGGAATTGAACCTTAGTGGATAACAAGGAATACGTGTAAAGGTTTCTATATCTGGCTGCTTGCTGGTAGCTTCGGGATATAAATTAGGCAATATCCTAGGCAAAGTCAACATAATTTGCTATATCTATTTTTTATATTAAGAATGTTTTACTCCTTTGAACAAACTTATTAATATTTGTTAGAGATGTAGAGGACAAATACGAGATCATGCCAATTTGATCATGCCTCAGAAATAGCAAGGATAGTAAGAACAACACACTGAACCTTTACTGTTCTGAAGACACTAACGAGAGGTGTGTTGCAGGGAACAATAAGAACTGGCTTCACCCAGGCTAAAATTTCTCTCAAGGAATGTGCTTGTACGGTGGCATTTACAATAGGGGCAGCACTGTCTACAAGTTGAGAAATAGCTTCTAAGTTATTAGCTAAAAAAGTTATTAGCTAAAAAAACTCCACCTTCTAGTTCAATTACCCCCTGTAGGGAGCAATTCAGCATTCAAACTACAGTCCATTGACATAACACTTACAATAGGATCCTCCTTTCAAATAAATGGAACACCTTCTAATGTTCTGATTAATCAAGATATATAGACATCTACAAAAAAAGCCTAACTAAACATCTGCTTAACTGCTCATGTCCTCATGTCCCAAATTGTCAATCATCTGGGTAATACATAAGGAATTCCAAGTATAATGCAATGAAGAAGGATCACAGAAGAACATAACTTGCTATATATTCCTCCCTCTTAACATGCTATTTGTTCCTCCTTCTGAACACACAGAAATATCTAGAAATGAGTTCTCTTTCTCTCTTTGCATATATGACCACCCATCATTCCAATAAGGAAGAATGGTTCATAGTCTCTTTAATAGGCAGGCAATTCTCTAAAGAAAATCCATTGCTAGTAACAGCCCTGAAAAAGAAAACTACGGTATGTTCAATCTTGCCTGTGTGCTTCCTTGGCACGGCTCTGATTGTAGCACAGACGGTAAACACCCGAGTGTTTGTGTGCAAATAACATTCTACTGAATGATGTCTGCACCTGTGTCAACTGACATCAGTATCTATTTATTCAGTTTATTTAAGCAGTGCAAAAGGCACACCTGCACCCGCTCAAGCACAGAATGACATTTCTCTTGCAGTTAAATGAAACAAAACATGTTTGAAGTGCATATATGGAGAGAGAATGCACACATTATTTCTACAGTCAAATCTTTCTCAAAGCTAGACATACGAGTAGTTTAGTTAATGTAGCCACATTTGAATTACAATCTTACTTTAACAGGATCCTGCAATAGGGCTTTACAAATGCAAGATGTAATGGAAAACACAGTGTATATCTGTATCTATACATATTGAGGAATATCTTCTTACAAAATTAAGGTCCCAGTCCTATACTATTTTCCAGCTTGAATGCAGCTGCATTGCACTGCCAGTGAAACAGAATAGGCTTTTTTTTACCATCAGGAAGCATCTGGGTTAGTCCCTCCATGCAACATCCATGCCAGAAAGTTGGATATGATTGAGCAGTGGTTAAACTATAGTAAAATATTACTGATTGGTTAAAGATAAAGGGTAAAGTACAACCCTGCAGGCTAGTCATGACTGACTATAGGAGGCGGTGCTCATCCCTGTTTCAAAGACCTTAGAGCCAGCGTTATCCAAGGATGCTTTGATGGTCAGGGGGCCAGCATGACTGCTGAAGGTGCGCAGAACATTGTTTTTACTTTCTCACCGAAGTGGTACCTATTCATCTAAGAGCACAATCCTAACCATGTCTACTCAGATGTAAGCCCCATTGTGTCCAATGGGTCTTACTCCCAGGAAGTGTCTTTAGGATTGCAGCCTTTAACAGTATTCCATGTGCCTTTGGCAGTCATGCGCCCGCATGACCACGGAAGTGACTTTGGACAACACTGGCTCTAAGGCTTAGAAACAGGGATGAGCACCGCACACTATGTTCAGTCACAACTAGCAGTACAGGGGACTGCAGGGGACATCTGAAAATATCCCACATGAAAGAATGCTTCATGCCCAGTTAGCAGAGTCTAAATATGCACCTACCAGTGGAAATATGCCCCTCTCAAACCATTTGCAAGCAATTTAAAGACTGTCTTCAAGTTCAGAGTAGAACTTCTTGTTCCAATACAAATGGAGTTCAAAACAATGCAGGACTAGAGGAATTTGCAGGGAAGAAGTAATGGGTGAGATGAGCTGGTTTTATCCCAGTTTAACCTGGTGGATCTGAGATTTCCTAGTTAGTTCACAAAAAGAAAATGTTACAGAGGAAAAATAACAAAAGAGGGGGAGCCATTGTCAGGTGGAACAGTCTGCTACAAATGCCTCACCTATCTTTGGGTTACTTTGACAAAAGCCAGTTTGGAAATGTGGAGTTAATATGTAGTTCTGTTTCAAGACTTCCTTTTGTTGGTATTTCTGAAAGGTAAAATGTATACTTACTTGCAGGGAGGGAGACAGTAACTGGTTCATTTTTTCATTGCAAGGAAAAAAATAGGATTTTCCTTCTTTCTATCACCTTCTTTATCCCACCCCCAGATTATGTTATCACCCAGTGTTACTTTGGAAGATCAGCAAGATCATGTTTCCATTATTGCTAAATTCATATCTCCAGGGTCATCTGTAAAACAAGGAAATTCTTCAAGACTGTATAGCATGTGCTTACCATAATAAAAGCAGGCCTCCATCAGTCTTGGAAGACTATGGTATCGTGCTTGGCACTGCATGCAAAGCACAAAAGCCTGGGTTGGATTGTTATGGAGGATAGGCTGTTACCCAAGCAGCAAATCCCCCCTCTCCATGCCACTGAATTAGTCCAATGGAAAGGCAGAGCCAATACGATTGGATCCAGATTGGTGTCGCAGAGCTGGGCTAAGGACAGGAGCTCACCCTGTCTTGTGGGGCTGACCCGGGTCTCAAACCCTGGCCTGCTGGTTAACAGGCACAGTGTCTTAGCCACTTGCGCCACCCACACCATAATAGTCCTAAGGATAACATCACAATAAACAGATCACATGAATGAAGCTTTAGAATTACTACAAATCCTGTCCTATCTGTCTACACTCTGAACCATCTGGCTTTGTCCACTCTTGGAAATTAGGCTGGGTCATGCACTGTTTTTGAATGTCAGTGTGCTTGAGTCTAGTGCCTCAAGAGAAGCTTGTTGCTGATCTCCTTTTCACATAGTCCTTCAACTACCTTTTCAGAATATTTTTTTTTTTCAGACAGCACTGTACAAGAAAACATGAGACAAATGTGCGTGAAGTGCAATGCCAGATGCCCTTCAACCTTTCGCTATTCATTCTTCCAGCTGAATGGTTTAAAAAATAGTATTTGAGAGAAACCAACTGACTATTTCAAAGTTTGAAAGGTGAAGGTAGACGAACTGTTTTTTAAGATTTCAGGAGTCTGTTCTTTTAACTGCAATGCTACATGAAATTCAATACATTGTCAAAAATTATTTTTACATTGTCAATAGGAAAACCACAAAATGAATTACAGTAACAAGAAGTAAAAACCAAAGAGAGAAATAAAAAGGGCTTTAGCAGAAAAAATATGGGTTATTCATAAATATTTATTTATAATTTATTAGATTTGTATCCTGCCTTTATTCCTTAACAAAAGCAAACCCAATGTGGCTAACCATTTAAAAAAATTAATAAAATACCATTAAAACGAGATAACAAAAAACAATTAAAATACTTGATTATTCTTTTACATCTTTTAAAAAAGTGCTAGTCATTCATAATATGATTCACAAAATTGAACACTCCTTGTCAAAGAAATTTTAAATAGCTGCTACAGCAAACTTTGAAAACGGTATAATTTAAAGCTCTACTTTCAGATTCACACATACAAATCCTTATGTGTCATGTAGAATAAGCCTTGTCAGTTTTAACACATTTTATTGGGAAGTTCAATCTAACCCAGATGCTTGCTGACAGATATTTTACAGGTGATGACAAGATTCCACTAACTCACTACATATGATTTTAGTTAATGCACGTTTCTCAGAAATTGTACTCTAAGATCCCAGAGTTGATTGCAAATTACTACTGAGAAAAAAATATTTTCTATTTAATAAATAGGAAAGGATCAACTTCACATGCAGAAGCTTGGAGAACATAATTACATCTCACATATAGAGCAAAAATATCTGATATTAAGGGTGCAATCCGGACTTAGGCCAGAGAAAATGGTCCAGCTAAGCTGGTGTAAGGTAGGCCATATCCTGAGCTGACAGTAAGGCCAAATCCACAGGGCTAGGAGGCCTCTAGGCTGGCCTAACTGCTGATGAAGAGCAGCAGCACAAGGGCAGCATGCCCACTGGGCTGTGGTAGTTGTGCCATATCCTGAGGTGGAATGGTATAGTTGTGCCATATCCTGAGGTTGAGAGGTAGGAGTGGTAATTAGGCTAGCCTAAAACTTAGAACCTTTTCATTTGCTTCCAATTTTATTCTGGCGTATCATGGACCTCTATGGGTCTACTCAGATTTATGCCTGCTCCTGAGGAGTCCTAAGTTAGAGGAGCTGTGAGGGGGTATGTCTGCCCTAGAACCAGGCTCTGGATATGGCCTAACTGCACTGTTCTAGGTCATGTTCAATATGCCCCTGCTGACCTGCCTAGGCTAGCACTGCTAGGCTGGTGCAGGTCCATCTGTGCTGACTTATGCTGACCCAAGCCTTCTCTGGTGCAGCTATACTAGCCTACTTGGCATAGGCAGGCACAAGTGCCAGACAGGCTAGCCTAAGTGCACTTCAGGATTGTAGCCTTTATCAAATGAATCATTACTTTTGCTATTCATCCAATTCCTGTGAGAAGGACGTACATGTTTGGTCTGCAGGGGGAGGGGGAAACTACAACATTGCACTCTTGTTGGTATGCATTACACTGGATGTGAAATGAATGGCAAAGAGATTTCACAACTTTCTCAGGACTGCTCATTACAGGTGAGGAGAGATTGGGTTATGGCTGGTTTAATGAAAGTAGAGATGCTCCACTATCAGTGCCAGATTTATGTATAGCTAAATAGGGGGCCCTTTCTTGGGGGCCCCAAAAAGATTTAAAGGAAAAAACTGAATGTACATTTCCAAAATATAAGATAAAAAACAAATAAAATAAAACCTACATACGGCAACAATGTTTGTGTTGTGTAGGTCCATAAATTACCATATAACATATATTCAAAATAAAAACTTTAGTTTGTTGTTGACAAAGGACCCATAAAGGTCCCCATTACCTTCAATAGCTTAGGGTCTCATCAAACCTAAATCCGGCCCAGTCCACTATCAGCATGCAGCATAGGAATTTACTAAGGCTGCAATCCTCAAGGCACTTTCCTGGGAGTAAGACCCATTGAACACAGTGGGGCTTACTTTTGAGTAGACATGGTTAGGATTGTGCTCTAAATGAAATAAACACAGGATCATATTCTCTTAAGTTGTCAACTTGACAATACTTGAAACACTAAGTTATTTCAAATACAATACTTGAAATGATTGGGGAGGGGCTTAAAGTAGAAACATTTAAAAGAGAATAAACCCAGTATTCCACTGGATTTTAGGAGTGCCCAACTCCTTAGGCACACCTAAACTAAATCTTAGGGTTTCATTTGGGATGTATATACTTCTCACCAAAATTTACACATATAACTGCATGCACAGACTGTCAATGCTGCTGAAATTAAAGGCTGTCAATCTTCCTATATTGCACATTTCTAACAGAACATTTGTTACACATGTATAACGACTGCACATTTGTAACTGAAATGGGGGTCCTGGCAAATATAATTTGGGTTATACTTTAGGCTAGAACTATTACTAAAAGCTTATGTTTAAGAGGTTTTTGATCTGTTACAGTGTAGTAGCTTAGGTACTTTTCGGAAATTTCATAATCCTTGTCTTGGACAGATGGCACTGCTCTTAAAATAGTTTTGTCTTGACTTTGTTTTCTTTGGCAATTATATCTAGACAGTAACCTTGCAATCTGACAAAATTACAGGACAGCATTGAAGTGTATGGCCCTGTGAATAAGCCCATGAGGAATCTCTGAACTGTAGCCTCCACTTACATGGCAGGAAATTTTGAATATCCCAATTCTAATGAAGTTAATAACAGAACACCATTAGATTTTCAATATGCTCTTGAGGGGAAAGTAAATGTAGACAACTCTTCAAGATCAAGTAGGGATTATTTTTTTCTATATACTGTAGTTGAAACTGAACCTAGAAAGGATGTTTTTTTAATTTTCCTTCCTCAGATACCCAGGGTAATTTCTACAAAAAAATCCCCTATATGTCAAGGGCAGGCCATTCTCAGATACCGCCAAGTTTATTCTTGTTTTGCATTAATGCAGATGTACGGGATCCATTTGTTATCTGACATTACTGTGAACAAAATTTCAGAATTTCTAGACTATGATTCAATCCAAACTATGCATGTTTAAATTCAACTGATTTCAGTGGGAAAATTAAGGATGTTCTTAAATATTCTTGCTTTGCTACTAATGGAAGAACTGAATGGGACTTAAAAGTGCTTAACTTTGGCAGAAACTTGGCACCTAAAACTGTTTTTAAAAACACATTATATAAACAATATTGCTATTTTTCAAAACAATGTAAAAAATTATGTAAATTTTTTTCCTGCCACCTCCCACCCAAACATTTAAAGCATACTATTACAGGATTTAATAATTTTAATTAAAAAAAGAATCCTAAATAAAGGATAAATACTGTGTGTGTGTAACCTCACAGGGGCCAAGACTGACCTATGTTTGATACAAGATTGATCAATCTAGACCTGTTGATATAATCCTTTGTCCCTCATAACCAAGTATAAGATATTATTCTCTGTTCCCATGTTTAATGCAATGAAGGGAAATACCAGCAACTAGTGCTATGCCAGAGCTAATTTGAGTTAACCTTAACTCAGGATCTGAAGCCCTCTTTATTTGGCAGTTTCATATCTTGATTAAATAAAAATCTTAATTAATTGGCATTAACCACAGTTAAAGTTGTTGCTGAAGTTTTTTAAATGAAAGCAGGAGGCAGGATTTGTACAGCAGACGGGAGCTGGAACAGAGAGCAGACACTCTCAAATTTAGTAATGATAGTAAGCAGGCCTTAACTTGGAAGATAGTCTTTCTAAGAGTTAGATGGAAGCTGCTCTGAGCTTCCTGAAGGAAGAACACAATAGAAGTAGAATGGACAAGTGAAAGTATTTAAAGGACAGATTACCCAGGAAAGCAAACGTGACCCCTTGAAAAAGTATACAAAGCTCTGGACTTGCAGTGTGCTCACCCACAGTTAATTTATTCGTTTAAAAAAACTAAATTGGAACAAAAACTAGTATATCTGATGTCAAAGAAAAGCCTGTCTTCTTTTTATACATTGGAAAAATTGTTCATGCTTACGTAGTAACTGCCCCCAAAATGCTGCCAAGGTCACTGTGCATATAGATTTATTTCCATAAAGGAGTCAGTAGTGCCGGAAGGCAGCTTGCAAAAATACATTTGTCTCTTTTTTGTAGTCAAATTCAACTTTAGACATCCATTAATCATTTTTACAATTAAGAATAATTGATCACTGCATCATCCTTGGTGAGCAGTAAATTCTGACATGAATGTTGGAAGAGGAATGGAAAACAATAATATCTATAAAGTTCTTTCACAAGTCAGAATTTCCTTTTGGGATACTTGGATAAAAAAGACATGTTATTCTGACAGCCTAATTATATCCTTGAGATATACCAAAGTTATCTGCTGACATGCCAATATACACCTGTCTATGGACACAGAATGGATGCCAGTGCATTTTAGAAAAACAATGGACCAATGTATCTTGGATAACACTTGAGCATTGATGCAACTCTGATGCATAGAGAAGCCAAAACAAGGAGGAGATGGAACATGATGTGGGGAGGAGGACTACAGAGGAGTTTACATACATAACACCCTTCAGGCAACAGATGTGCCCCCAATACTGGATAAATGCTATGCCAAGTACAGAGCTGATATCGTTATGAATAGATTGTCCTACTAGTAGAAGGGTAAAAACAGCAAAAAAAATTGCACCTCCTATCTCTCTTTGTTTCACCCACTTTCCTAAGACACAGTCCGAGGAAACAGACTACATTTGGCAACCAATTGTAACACATCAAGCAGGCCTCTGTCAGTCTTGAGAGACTATGGTATCGTGCTTGGCGCTGCATACGTTGCACGCGAAGCATAAAAGCCTGGGTTGGATTGTTATGGAGGATAGGCTGTTACCCAAGCAGCAAATCCCCCCCTCTCCACGCCACTGAATTAGTCCAATGCAAAGGCAGAGCCAATACAATTGGATCAGAGAGCTGGGCTGAGGATAGGAGATAACCCTGTCTTATGGGGCTGACCCGGGTCTCGAACCCTGGCCTGCTGGTTAACAGGCACAGTGTCTTAACTGCTTGCGCCACCCACAGCCCACAACACATCAACCCCTGTACTAAAACCCCTGCCAAGAAGATTACACCCAGATGATCAGACATGCAGCATGTTGACTATCCTCTTTTAGGTCTCAAAGGAGAACTGTGGTGATGGGAACTATCATGAAAGGACATTTAGCACATGAAGGCTTGAACAATGTCTTGTCCCTCACAACAGTCTTGTCCCTCGCAATGTCTTGTCCCTCTCCACATGCAAACACCTAACTCACCACCACAATAGAGGAATGACAATGTACCTCACATAGTAAGCAAAGGGGGGGGGGGAAAGAAATCCCATGCCAATCTCTCTCCCACTCTGATCCTCTTGGCTGCCAGACTGGGGTCCCACCATCATTAGCCACTCTTTGGCCCTGTTCCCTTTATATGGTGCTATTGACTTAATTCTAGTGATTTTGCCAAGGAAGTCTTCCCCAATCTTGTTTATTTACTTTAAAATATTTCTATATTTCTATGTATTCATATTTATATTTTTCCAGCCTTCTAGCCACTCACCTCCCATTCACTCCCTTCTAAGGAGGTAGCCAGCACAATAAAACAATCCAATGAAAAGAAAATCCCTATAAGAAAAACAAAGGCCAATATGCAAAGACCACACCAACCAAACTAACCACAAAAATAATGTAACTAAAAGCAGCAAAACAGCTCTGCCATAATCATGAAAATATCGGTAGATGGTAGAGAGAATAAATCCATCTTTAGCAACTTGGGTGGCAAACACAGGTAGACCATCTTACAGTCCTCCAAAAGTCACTTTCTCTGGAGAAGCCCTGGTGGTAGCCTGTGGTGCTCAGGATATTGGGGCGACCATTTCAGCACCTTGGGAGTACTAGAACTATAGGAAGCATAGGGCTGGGCTATTAATGAGTCTTAGATTTGAAGATTAGTCATATGAGGGACTGTTGGAGATAATGTATTTGTAGGGATGAAAATTTAGATTGTTAAGACAAAGGGAGTAAGTAACTATAATACTTGACTTCACTCTTGCTATACTGTTAGAGATACTCTATGTAAATCTCTCTTTTTTAAAAGAGATGAAATTATAGGTGAAAATTCCACTAATAATTAAGTTATACCTGTATAGGTGTCTCCTGCTTATCTGACAAGTTAGTGATTGGAGCTGCGGTGATCAGAGGACATGGTTAAAAAGCAGAACTCAGTCTTTTTTTAGTTTACAAATGTTGTGCCTGATGTTTTTTTAGTTAGCAAACTGCAAATGCCCTGTTTATCTTACAAATTCCTGCTGTTGCGCAAAAATTTCTGCAGGACTCTCATTAATTCCTTTGGGAAAAGGAATAGACCAGGAGCTAAAGTGACCATGTGAGCTCTCTCTGTCACATACGAACACATGCCAAACCATATCATAGAGAGAGGGCAATTTTGGCCTTTAGATCAGCAGAGAGGTTGAAACATGCATTGAATGAATTATTTCTGGAAAGGTGTTGAAAGAACGGATCATCAGAAAACAAACCGTCAGAAAACTAGGGAATTATTATTTTAGAGCTCCTTAGTCTTTCCCAAAATAAGAAACCTAATTATTTTAATACTATACACATTAACACTGCAATCCTAAAGACCTGGGATTAAGACCCACTGGGAGTAAGACCCACTGAACACAATGGGACTTACCTTTGAGTAGACATGTGCTCTAAGAATTCCAAGTGGAGGATTTCCTCCAGTTTTCCAAAAATAAATTTATATTGGCAGTTCACCGGTTATAGGCCAAATGGCAAGAATTTATAATGGAAAGTACTATTCAATTTACTGTTTTCTATCTAGAATCCTGTTTAAAGTTTGATATTAAATCATGTAACATTGTGATGAAAGGTTTGTTTGTAAGATCTAAAGTTCACATTCACATCCAAATTCTAATACCAGAGACTAATGTTTTCCTTCCATTTCTTGTTTTTTCTCCTGCTAACACACACAAAAAATATCTTCCTCAACAAATATCCTCAGCATACCATGAGGGGAAAAAAGTCAGTTTTCTCTTTTGCCAACAAGTGACTTGTTTCATATTCAGTGCATGATCATGGAAACTTTTACCTAGACTGCAGCTTATTCACATACACTGTTCCAAAGGATCAAATGCATATGTTTAGTGCCTAATACATTCATTTTGGTGAGTGAATACAGTTTTAACACATGAACGATGGAAGCACTTCAGTAAGAATTAATCTGCAAATCTGAGTTGAGATTGCTCTTTTGTTTGCTGCATCAAATATTTGTCCCTGGCAGTGGCTCTGCAAGTGGTGGTAGATTAATTCTTAGTGCATGTGTTGATATTTTTGGGGGAAAGCAAAAGAACACAAAGAAAGAATTGAAAAAGCAAAAGTAGGAAAGAAGAGGAAGGAAACAAGGAAGATGATGAGCAGCATCTATAAAGAAAAAAAATCAGAAAAAAATGTGGAAACATGAGATCAAAACTCCATTTTAACCCAAGAATGAATAAATTTGATTTTTTAAAAAACAAAGTTTATATTTTGTGATAAAATTAGCAAAGCGACAGATGAAGAGAAATGGAAAAAGCTTAAGTTCAAGATGGAAATGGAGAAAGGTTAAGTTCAAGATCTTTTTTCATGCTTTGTATGCATGACAACTGTTCTGCTTTTAAATCACAGTACAAAATATAAACCTTTTCATCAGAAAACAAACACAGCAATGTTTGCCCATAGACGGCTGTACTTTGATACCTTATGCTCTCTACAATTATTTGGACGGTAAAAGGGGAATTGTGAAAAACACTTTGCAACCACAAATGACATCATGTTAACCCTTGTTACAGAGTTCTACCCTTGGGTCAAATGCTTATGAGTCACTGTCTAGTTTAAATGAATGATGTCATCTTATGTTACCTCTTTGGCAACAAAAATCAGTGGTGTCTTTCAACTGTCTGATCTTAAAACACCCGATGCCATTATGTGAAGTTAGTTACCAAGATAAAAGGGGTAGGGGAATACCCTTGCCTGAATTTCGAGAAAGGCAGGAAATGATCACATTCCTCTTAACACCTTTCAAATTTATTCTATGAGTACTGTAATGACATTTGGCAGAAAAAATGCTGAAAGGGAATTCAAGTTACCAAATTTGGAACTGCCAAACCCAAACCAAGTAAAGCCTGAACCAGCCATGGAAAAAATCCTACACTCCATTATATTCACTCCCTAAAACAGCAAATAAATCCAAATACAGATGTGGCAAGGAATGTTTATGTGTACTTTTTGTAAAGGGAGTACTAGTTGTACAATATTATTACAGTTCAGTTTTGCAGAGCTACAGAAAAGAGGGGACCTTTTTGGCTGGGGGAGGGAAAGGTCCAGCTAAGAAAGCAACATTTTAAAAACAAAGCTAGCTGGATGTAATGGGAAGGGGGAGTCAACCAGACAAGACAAGAAAGATAAATGCAACATTTTCTTACCACTTTAAGCTGTGTCCAATTGGTCTTCTCAGACCTAAGCCACATTATTTTCCTGGCATTAGTCCAAGAAGACTTAGGTTTATTTGGGGTGGCTAGTGGTTTGGCATGTGCACTTGCCACTGAGATCCTCACCCTTCCACTCACTGCCCACACCCTGGGTTTGCTCCACACTCTGAACTGCCCATGCATCTCCCCTAAACAGCCACCTCCAAACAACAAACCTGCTCTAGCAGGTTTTGGGAGCCTATATTGTCCATCTGGGGCTTTTTGGTATTTGATCGCTGTAATTCTGTGAGAGCATTTTTGTATCATTTTGCCTTGTCCCATAGGTCTGTCAAAAGATGCCACAAAAGATGTGTAAGAACCTTTTGCTTTTCTGCAAAAATCTGAACTTTTCTTGTCTCAGAATACACTCTACACTTTATTAGCTTAACTCAGTATACACTTTAATTGTAAACAGGGGTGAAAAGGTACTTTAGGCACCAAACCATACTATACTGTGTAAATAAGAGTTCTGTTTTAAGGGAGAAAGATTTGAATACTTTTATATGGTGATTAAATGTAAATATAACAAGCTATTGTTTTGCAGCGGCAATCAACACCTTATCATTACATTAATCACCACAACTCTGAAGATCAAAGAAACACTTCTTGAGAGTTTTGAGGAGAGTTTTCATAGATAACATAGAGGATTTCATAGTTGGTTTCATAGATCTTTCTGAACAATAACATTAGAATTGAACAAAAGTAATGATATCCACTAAATGGCACTTGTTTTAAATGTTTAAAGTTTATATTTGACTGAAATGTTTCAAATAATAAAAAGTAAATCTTATGAAAAATTATAAAAAGTAAATTCAAATCACAAAAAGGTAAATCTTATTGTCAAACTGCACTTTATACACAGCAGAATGCAAGTTTATGCTGATAGTTTTATTTTAAAAATTCTGATGTTGTAGTTAACAATACTATTTTGTCTTTTGATTTGATTTTAACAATACTAGTCAACAATGCTACTCCCGGATCAGTGTGGATAAGGTTGCAGCTTTTTAGGTATTCGGCAATTTTTAAAAACTTATCAGCATCTGCTTGAGAGGTTTAGGAAGGTTCCTTAAACAGGTTTTTAAATTTACATTTATTGTCAACTTTTAATTTACTTTCCTAAGGCTGCAATCCTAAAGACACTTTCTTGGAAGTAAGACCCATTGAACACTTCGGGGCTTACTTTTGAGTAGACATAGTTAGGACTGGGCTCTAAATTAAATTTGATTTTGTTGTTTGGGGATGACAAACAGGTGACATCCTGTTTGATGATGTCACTTCTACCTTTGACATCACTTCCAGGTTAATGACATCACTTCTGGTGGGTCTCAATAGTCTGTCATTCTAAATAGTGGGTCACAGTGCTAAAAAGTGTGAGAACTACTCTTCTAAAGGATTGAGCATCATATTGCCTCCCGATGAAAGACTGAATTGGGAACAGTTTTGAGGGGAAAGCAGTTTGATGGGAAAAGATTATACAACATCTCTCCCCTCCTCACCAGTTCTCCTTTGCAACATGTTTGTGACATCCCAGTGCAGCCAGTGTAGAGACGGCTGCACCAAATCAAGCAGGACTGCACTGGTAGTTGGACTTTAAATTAAGGATATACTTTCCAAAGGATCAGATCAAAACTGGAAATCAATTGCAATTTTAACTTTACTGTAATTTCAGTGGGTGGAGAGTGAGGTCAATGCTAAACTATTTGGATAAACCTCACTACTCAGGCATCTGTTTTGTTTCATTCTTGCTATACTGTAATCTCAAAGTTTTTTTGGCCCAGTTCTCTCCTGTGCGTTAGGCACCATGCAAAGCATAATGGCTAAACTGTACTCATCAGTTATTCAGCTGGGACCACAGGCAGCTCTTGTACACTAGAAAGAGCCAAACCAAGCTGTGTTGCAACAGTTTCATCCATATAAAATGTACCAACTGCGTATAAAGATTAAATTCTGATTATAAATAATCAAAGCACAAAAGGACAGTTAAAAAAATTACAATTACTCCCAGGCATAAGGATGAAGCCAATGTTAAAAGAATTTCCTCAGTGAAAGCAAACTGTCTAATGCAGTCCTCCTCAAACACGGGGGCTACAATCCACATTTGTGTAAAGGTTTGACTATCCCTTTCAGGGGCATGGAAAGGTGGAAAAGCAAGAGAGCGATCTCATCAAGAATGGAGGAATGGGGGGGGGGGCAATTTTCTGCCCCACCACCATTCCTGTCAGGTTGTGCAGGTTTTGGGGGAGGGCAGGCTAGGTCATTTTTTTAATCACTGGGTGTTCTGGAACAGAATTCTAGGCCCAAATCCTACCCAATTTTGTGGCTCTGACATAGTTGTATCAAAGGGGCACATTTTGCATGCTGCAGTTGGAGGGCAATCTCAGAGGCCTCCGCAGTGCAGTGGCATAGTTAAGAGGTGCAGGGGTGCAGCTGCACTGGGGCACAAGCTTTAGGGGGGCTACAAGCTGAGCTTGACACTAGTGACTAAAATTGTGGAAAATGGCATATGTATGAATGATAATACCATCATGTTATATATCGTTGGAAAGGTAAATTGATTTTATTGTTGTAGGGGGGATTTTTTTCAACATCAGACAGCAAATAAGTGCTTTAGCTCTGCCATTAGCAGAGCAAGTGTATGTTTTACTGTTGAGAAGGAGGAGGCAGGTTTCCCCCCATTTTCTTTTAAAAAATACCTAGGATGACACCACTTCCAATTGTGATATCACTTCCAGGACAACATTTTGAGCTTTGCACCCGGCTACATGATCACTAGCTATGCCACTGCCTCAAAGTAAGCGATGCTGCAGTGCACTTGCCTCAGTGCTGGAAACTTGCACAGGATTGCATCTCTTATGGATATCAAGGGACAACCTGTATTCTTTCTGTACATCAGGAAGTGGGATTTGCATGGGAGAGAGCACCCACGGATTGTGATCTTTTAGCCATGCTTTAATTCAATCTTTCAGGTTAGTTTGCCATGTATCTCAGTTGCTCAGGTTAGTTTGCCATGTATCTAAATAAAACTAAAATAAACACATTTCATTTATGTCTCCCATCCATATGTAAACACAGTCTGACCCTGTCAGCTTGGAAAAGATGTATGGTGGCAGGACAGAATTTTTGTCTGCAACCAGTTTTACAGCAGCCCTTAGAATGTAAAGCTCCACACTTTTGTAAACTAAAGTAAAAGGAGGGTTGTGCTTCCTTCTCCCTTTAAAACAAGTGCTTATAAATGCACATGCACAAAAGCTTTCCATAATTATTTAATATGGAATCTTTACAATTACATGGCTTTAACAGATCAATCTTTAAAAATCAATTTTACTGGAAGGAGTCTGAGCTTATACAGCAATGTAGACTTTTATAGTTCAAACACCACAAAGAGTTGTCACTGTTAAAACCGAGTGTATGCCACAATATTTTATGACTTTTTCGTTATCTGAGCATGAGCACAATCCTAACCATGTCTACTTAAAAGTAAGCCCCATTGTGTTAAATGGGATTTACTCCCAGGAAAGTGTGTTTAGGATTGCAGAATATGTGGACAAGGCAATTTCAGTTTGAATACTTGGTGGACAACAAAATTTGCTGGGAAGAAAAAAAAGACAATTTAGGAGGTAATTTGAGTCCCAAATATCCCATGCCTCCCTTTGTTCTATTGCTTCTTAAACTAGCTTTTTCCTTCCTCTGCCTTCCTATGTAGTATTCTCCAAACAAAATGTAAGCTTTGGGGGGCAAGGTCCTTACACTTTTGATACTTTGCAGAGCGTTAGATGCTAGTAATCCCATTTTAAGGTATTTCTGGCAGATGAATAAGATTGTATGTAAATAAATGTGGACAAAAGGATAAATGTGGGCCAAAGGAGTCACAGCCCCTAGTGCTCCAATCACTATTGGGATCACATTCACCTTCACTTGCCACAACCTTTCTAATTCTTCCTTCAAACCCTGATACTTTTCCACCTTTTCATGCTCTTTTTTCCTGATGTTGCTATCGTTTGGTATCGCTATGTCTATCACCAGGGCAGTCTTCTGGGCCTTATCTACCACCACAATGTTTGGCTGCTTAGCCAGTACCTTCTTGTCTGTCTGGATATGGAAGTCCCACAAGACCTTAGGCCTGTCATTCTCCACAACCTTCAGAGGGGTCACCCATCTGGTCTTGGGAGGGGTTAGTCCATAGGCTGAGCAGATGTTCCGGCTACTTGGTTATATATATATATGTACACACACACACATACACACACACACACACTTTTATTTTCCTATATGAGATGTTTTAAAATCATACCATAACTTGATTTGCATTTTTCCCCCAAAAATACTTGTATACAATGGGTATTGCCTAAGGGTGATTCTGGAAAGAGAGGCCAACTTAGGGAAAAGGATAAATGTTTATGGTGGATCCTTCATGGTCAAAGCAGAAAAGATATTGTGAAAGAGGGCAGGCTACATAACATGGTAAACAAAAGGGTCCTTTTTGGCAGCACACAGATTAGAGATGGGTTATCCTTTCCCCTTCACTGAGAATTGGCAGGCTACAACACTTACTCTAAATCTTGCCAAGTTCTAAACAAATGTTTTATTTCTCCTAACTAATTATAAATCATCCCCTATTTAAGAGAAGAGCTGTATTTGTTGAAGTTGATCTAATGATCTTGTTGAATCATTATAGTTTATTTTAAAGTAAACTTCATTAATTGTTTTCAGTGACACGTTATTACTATTGCAACTCATAATGTAATCAGAAGGGAAGGTTTTACATTTAAAGAAGTCTAACATTTAACATTATTAGGAATAATCAATGCTATTCTGTGATACTAGGATCTGAAGGCATAGAACTTGCATGACCTTCTCATAAAATTTTGAAAATTCTAATCTTTTCTAGCTAATCCTAAATTATAATTATAAATTATAAGACATTTTGAGTGCAGTCTTAACCCAGAACAACTCATTGGTCTTCCAGTTCACATGGTTCACATGGTCTATGCACTGGCCTAATACTCCCCTAGGAATGGTGCAGAAGTGGCACTTTTGCAACACTCCCAGACCAGCATGGGACTTACACCAGCCTAACTGGGGCTTAGAATTGCTGCCTCAGTCTAAACAGAAACCCCCAACCCAGAGGTTCCTAAACAAGGGCATCAAGATGCTCCAGAGAGGGAAACCCTGTTACTGCTCTCTTAAGATGAAAGCAGTGATGTTATCACAATTGCATCACTGCCAGAGATAAAAGGTTTCTAAAAAAAATTCTATTAGCGACACTAGCCTTCCGGGGAGTACAGACAGCTACACTCTCCTCTACTATGCTCCATGTTCCTTGATCAGAACAATTAAAAACACTTGTCTTGAACTATACCATTATCACACAGGAGTGTGTTGCTCAGCAATTCACTGAGATTTCATAATAGAAATGAAGCTCCTGGACTTACACATGAAGTTGAATACTTAAATGTGAGTCTGTGGTGCAATCCTAACCAATTTAGGCACAATCCAGAGCATGTTCAGCCTGCTCTGCCCTAATTGCTCTCTCCTAACTATTCTGTATCCAGAGCAGAAAGTTATGCTGCATCCAGAGAGTCAGGAAGCCTGGGCTGCCCTAACTGCTCCAGAGCATGCTAAGTAATTGACACATGGGGAGGACTTAATCCTGAGGAGACACCCCTCAGATCACACTGAACAAGGAACAGCTGTGGTGCCTACATTGGTGACATGACTCTGTGTCACCTGATGCGGAAGTCTGTGCGTCACCCCTGGGATGCGTGCATCTCCCTTCCTGGACTGCGCAGTTGCCAAAGTTGGCGCCTGCACAGTTGTTTCTGAAGCCAACTGACTTCAGAAAGAGTACTGCGCAGACACCATCTCTGATGCTTGTGCAGTACTTTTCTGAAACCTTTCGGCTTCAGAGGAGACTGTGCAGGCGTCAGAGTTGGTGCCTGTGCAGTACTCTTTCTGAAGCCATTCGGCTGCCGCTCCGCCTCTTGAGTGAAGCCGAATGGCCGTGCAGAGGCACGGACTTCCTCCACTCTAAGGAACTCTCCTCTGAAGCTGTTCGGCATGCTCAGTGTGTTTCTGCGCAGTGCACCTCAGCTGGCTGTTTGGGCCAGCTCCGAGGACAAGCGGCAGTTTCTGGCTGCTGCTCCACCTTGGAGCAGGCCTGAATGGGTGTGCTGACGCCCTGGGCCTGCCAAAGGACAGTCAAACTCCTCCGGCGCATCACCCCATATGGAGCGCATCACCTAATGCAGCCCACACCAGCCGCACCAGTCTGGTGACGCCACTGGGTGCCTGCCTTATAAGGAGTCCCTGATGAGATGCCAGTACATTCTACAGTGAATACAAGGGGCTTCTTGGAGTGGCCTGTTGTATCCTGAGGTTTGTGGGCAGCCGTAGTTTGTTCCATATCCTGAGGTTGAGAGGCAGGGGTTGCAGCTAGGCTGGCCAAGAACTCAGATTTTTGGTCAACACTGTCATTCTTACTCTGGCCTTATGGACCCCTATGGGTCTACTCATTACTATACCTGCTCCTGAGGTAGTATATCTCTGAGGAGCTGGAAGAGAGCATTTCTGCCTTGGAAACAGGCTCTGGATACAGAGTAACTGCTCTGCCCTAGGCAATGCTAAACATGCCCTCAACATGCCTCTCTTGAACTGCCTAGGGCAGAGCAACTAGGGCAGAGCAGGTCCACCTCTCTTAGGGCACCCTATGTTGCCTTGCTCTGCCCTAAGCCTTTTCCAGAGTAACTGGGGTGGAGCATCTTGTAGTTGCTCCACCTTAGTAATAGATAGGGCAACCCAAGGGCTCTTATGTGGACAGATTTGGTTGGTTCATTATTACTCACCTATCATAACTTCTTGTGGTGTTGTGAGGAGGCTAATGAATGCTCTGCCTCACTCATGGGGAATTAGGCCATTGCACAGCATATGGCGGCCTCCCCATACCACCACAGGTGGTAGCTGTGGACTGCAACTTTAATTAGTTGCAGGGTGCAATCCTCACCACACTTTCCTGGGAGTAAGTTCTATTGAACACAGTGGAACTTACTTATGAGTACACATGCATAGGATTGCACTGTAAATTTTTTTTATGATTATGCTTTGTTTATTTAATTTTAATATTATTATGTAATGTTTATTCAATATTTTAATTTAATTAAATGCTACCTGAATATACAGGGTGTCCACAAAGTCTCTTTACAATTTCAAGGTTTTATTAAAAAACAACAACAAATGAATAGACAAATCTGTGGAGATTATTACAAAATGAGGAGTAGCTACTGAAGTTTGTTTTTGCCTCATTTAATACACCTCTTTATGGGAACCATTAGTTGCATGAATCACATCAAGATGGTGGTTGATTAGTCCTGTAGGTTTTGTTGAGTTGCATATCAGATTTTGTTTCAATAAATCACAATGCACATTGTGCCTTTTCTTCAGGAGTAGCCATTTTTACGGGTTTATTCAACAAGCCTCTCTTTCATCAACAGGGATTACAAACTTTGATAATGACACAGGACAAATTTGATTAATATATCTCATCAACTGCCTTTTAAAGTATTTTTTTGAAATTGTAAAGAGACTTTGTGGACACCCTCTATATAAAAATCTATCTCAAACTTTTGGAAATAGGTTGAATCTATATCTAAATTTAAGAAAACCACTGGAGAAGGAAGCGGACAATAGTAATAGGGCTATACCAATCATATAGCATTGTGCAGCTTGTGTAACCTCCTTTCATGATTATCAGCAGCAGACTGCATAACCCCACCCCAAGTCTATATAAAGATCTTAAACCTTAAGCATTTCACCCTTGGCTTCTACAGCTTAACTGTTTTTACAATCATTGCAAGAAAACACCTTACAACAAACACTTTTTAATCAATTCAAGTTCTAGTCACTAGTCCTTGAATAACATAACAGGTTCACTAAAAAGCCATGCGTACAATCCATGGAATGAGCCTATCACCATATTGAAGAGATTTAAATTTAATTTGCCTTTTATTTTAGAATAAAACGACAGAATTGCATTCTTCTCCTCAAATAATCTGAAGCTAGTTGTGTTTCCTGAAAACTTAGCAGACATTTCCCAATCATAGGAGACCTACAAACTATGCTAGGGCAAATACATGGGGCAACTTGACTGGGGCTTACACTACACTATAAACAGAAGTGATAACAAGGATCAGTGGAGGTTCTTTTGTCATAAGTGTACAAATTAGACAATTGTTCCATGCATCACCTACTCTCAGGATACTATTTTTGTACTGTAAGAAGCAGTATTCCACAAGACATGCTTATTTGTGCATGAAGATTGCAAAGCTTGAAAAACCTCACATTCAAAGCAGCTGCATATTATATGAATAACCCTGCAAAATTATTCATGTGAAAAGAGGAAAAATTTTACTGTACTATGTGGCTGTTAATTACTTTTTTCCAAAACTAATTTTTTTTTTTGGGGGGGGGGGGGGTTTGTAATTTGGAAATGAAGTACTGGAACTGATCAGTTAAATGAAGCATGAACTGCCCTGCAGTTTATGGATTAACAACTGTTGGGATTTAAATCATTTTCTTAACAAGAAAAGCTTTATTTTTTTTCTCCTGAGAATATTGGGGGGGGGGGATTATTATAGAGTCCTTTTCCTCTCTACCATCAGATTTTGCCACATCATAGCTACAGTCTTTCTGCCTGTATTACACAGCACGTCAGGGAAGCTTCAAAGCTTCAAGTGTTTCAAACCACTAAGAATGCAGAGTGGACTAACAGCCCAATCCTCCCTAAATCAAATCCCCAGAAGCACAGTGGTTCAACACTTGATCTGAAATAAGCCCCAGCAACCCACAAAACAGGTCAAGTCAGAACTGCAATATCCCTGTTGCAAGTTCATATTGTCCCATAGTAGGCAGATGATGCAAGCATATCAATCTCATGAAGGGCTTTAGAATGTAGGTGCACTACTGGTGAATCTACCCCCATCTCAGGTCCTATCTACCCACCTTGCCCCTCTAGTGAGCCTCTTTTGCTCCACTGATGTGTATAGGAAGGCTCTGGGCTATTCAATGTCGTGCCAGTTCACTGAGCTACCAAAGTGCTTTATGGTCTTTCTCTGGGAGCCAGAGAAACATGTGGTCCACTCTTTATAGAATTGGGCTGTTAAACTCACAATTAACATTTTTGTATGTGATTTTCTTGAGGTTTTTGAACACATGAAAATCGATTAAAAATAAAATATATATGTTAAAATGAAGGAAAGTAATATGGTTGATGCATATACATAAATGTAAACACAAATAAGATGACATGTACACTTAATAAAAGTACATTGATCATGAAAATACAATTCAGTTTGAAATGCGCATGTTCTTTTTCATATAGATTGGTTTCCTGTTGAAAATATTCAGATTTTGAAGTATGCTGGTTGAAATGCAGTGTGTTCTTTTCCTAGCTCACTTGAAACTTTGCAACTCTCACTGAGTGGCATTTTATTACACATAAACACAGAAGTTACAAAAAAGCTATGCTTAAACATTAGCATAATGATAACAATCACCACACTGTTCATTCATTCAATCCTTCTGCAATCTAATTTCCGTAAAACTGTAAAGAGACCTTTGTAACTGTAAGATGGGCATTTAAACAATCTTCCAAAATCCCATTGTGACATTGCAATATTGCCCAGTGTCTTGATCTCACCAAGGTTCAAGACAACTGGTGGGAAGGGAAAAGTTCACCAGTCTAATGATCCTCTGCACTCTTTTCATAGGCAGTTCTAATATGATAATGAGGGAGAGTGGAGGAGGAAGTTAGTAGGCAGAACAGGTACAATTGTGCTTCACATTGAGCTTGTTTTAATTTAGTCAGTTATGATTTCATAGCAAGGCAATTTGAGATTGGGTGTTGAAGAGAGAGACGCTGAACATTAGTACTCTGTTGTACTTGGTAAAGAATGTGACTCACATGAATAGAAGAAAATGGTGTAATGAGATATGGGTTCTCCCCCATACAGGCATAAACAGAAAATTTCATTTATCATGAGACAGTGTCAACGTAAATGAATAATTTGCCCTGGCATAGAATGCCACTGGGGCCTACAACCTTGCCCCTTTGAATGCCTTCTTCCTTCTCTGTTATATTCCTGTAAAGCACACTTTACAGTGAGATAAATATCTTGAAGGATTTTTAATACAGAACAAATGCTTTATTATTTTCTTTATTATTCTAGTTTAGCATTGCACACTATGCCATGCTGAATGCTCTCTATGAGGTAAGCAACCATTTTTTTGCCAGTTCCCTCTATTCAAATTATGCTCCACACATTTTTTTCTCCAGTGTGTAAATAACATTTCATTTTATAGCAAACCATTCCCTAAGGATATGGCATCGTGTACTATGTTGATTCTGGACTATGTCTTGTATAACATACTGCCTATGTGATGTAATCTTGGCTCTGTAAGAGTCCCTTCAATGAATTTTCCAGAAGGCAATCTCCCATATTATAATCTTAGCAGCTGCCCAACTCAGGAATGGCCATTTAAAATTTATTAAAGTTATTCTGGCCAAATACAGAGGGGAACCAGGAAAGTTTCTTGAATGAAGACATCTTGGACCATGACCATACAAGGAAGATTAATTGCCTTCCACCACCCATGGAACAATGAATGTGCACACATACAGACTGTAAAGATGTAAAAATCTGGGCAGCACTGAAAAGATAGGAGTACATATTTTCAAAGGTTAATTGTAAATTTCTGGGAACAATAACTCATTTGTTCATTATCTCTAATACTGTAAGACTGGTAATGAAAAAGAACATATGTAAATCTGAAATTCTACAAGTACATTTTTTAATTTCTCATTTTCTCCTTCTATACACTATATAAAAATTAGCACTGTATTAACAATATGTAAACCACATCCAGGGACATCTAGGATTCGTGTCACCCGGTGCGAAGGCCACCTTGTCAACCCCATGCAGTGGTGGGGAGGGGGCAACAATCTGAACGGTGGGTGTGGTTATGTGCCACTGCCCTGCCTCTGCTGGTTTTTTGGTAGTATGTTTTCACAGAAAAATGATATTTTAAAGTGATTTGTTTCATTGTATTGTGCTGTAAATTATGCATTCATCAGTATATAACTAGATGGGATTATTTCTATAAACCATGAAATACTCATTTTGGTCACTAGGGGTGTCACCCCTTTCAAGGCTGCTCCCTATCTAAACACCTTAGTGATGTCTGTCATCAGGACCATTTTAGAAGCCTTGTATGCCCCTGAATTGACTTTCCACACCAGTCAGTCACAGTTCACTTTCATTTTCAATGCATTTCAATGCAATCATCAAGAACCTCCTTTTGGGGTGATTTGTGGGGGCTATGTTCATTGGATCAGGACAGTTCTGATGTCCTTGGATACCTCTCTGCCTGCCCTTTGTGGTGATCTATGGCATATTTGCCTACTCATGCGTAAAGACATGATATGGATCACTTTAATTTCCCACAGAGTTAAATGCTTTTTTAAAAGGATTTTTTGATAGGAACGTTTGATAGGAATGTGCTATTTCAAAATGGAGATTTGCATTGGATTAAATACACATACAACAGTAAGTTTATGACATGATGGGGTTTTCTGCACTATTGCAAAGTTGCATTTTTGGGGTGTCACAGCCCTCCAGTGCCTTTCACACACTCCCAAGAGTGACACTAGGTGCAGGCTGCAATCCCCTGAACCCCCCAGCAATGCCCCTGACCACATCATATTTTCTGCATCTGGAAGTTCCAATATAACTATCATGGTTCATAACCACTGATACACTACCATTAATTAAACATTTTTAAAAGAATGGACTTTTTAAAAGTACATTCTAATTCTAATTCTATTAAAAGTCAAACCAGTGACCAACAACATCCAGTTTCCCGCTGCTCCTGCCACATTAACTTCCAATCTCCTCTTTATTTTAATAAGTGGCAGGAATTCCCTGTGACCTGAAAGAAGCTGCATATGAGCAAACCCTTTGAGAACATTTATTCTGCTATGATTATAGACTTTACATAGTGAAACTTTCACAGAGTTATTCTAACCTCTTCTTGCTATTCCCAGTCCTCATTCCCATAAGAATTCACCAGGCATTTAATAACCTCCCAGTAGAAATCCTTTTACCCATTGCCTCCTACTTATTTCTTTCCTTTCAATATAAGAAGCTGCAACTGCCCCCCCCCCAAAAAAAAAGAATTTAAAAAATTTAATGTAAGAAGTTCTGGACTCAGTAAATAAAATAAATTATTTTCTATTATACATACATACATACATATTTATATATACATATACATACATACATACACACACACACACTTCTAGGCCCGGCTGTTTTGGCTGGGCGTTGATGAATGCGTGAGTAAATGACTTTTCTCTTTTTATATATATAGAATATATATTTATATCTACAGTATTTATATACCACTTTTCAACTGAAAAGTTAAAAGTGTATGTATGTGTGTGTGTATATATATATGTGTGTGTTTGTGTGTAAAAACTGAAATGTCACTGAAATCTATATATATAAAAGAGAAAAGTCACTGACTCACTCACTCATCAACACCCAGACAAAACCACTCAACCTAGAAGCATGAAATTTGGGGAGGGTATTTCTTCTGTGATAGAGGCACCCACTAAGTACCGGATTTCAGAAATTCCAACTGGAAGGGGGTGAAAAGGGGCACAACGTGTTTTCCTCCCTATATTTTACATTGAAGAATCTCTGACTAATGGATGCTGTGCCCCAACCCCCTGACCTAGAAGCATGAAATTCGGGGAGCATATTCTTACTGCGATGGGAGCACCCACCAAGTACCAATTACTAGAAATTTAACCCCTAAGGGGCTGAAAAGGGGTGCAACACATTTTTTGACCTAACATTGAACCAGCCCTAAAACCTGAACCTGCCCAGTAGGGGTGCCCACAGTTGTGGGGTGTGTGTTGTGCATGGGGGGTGTGGTGCATGGGGGAGTGTGGTGCATGGGGGTGTTTTGCAATGGGGGTGTTGCGCAATGGGATAGTATTACACAATGGGAATCTTGTGCAATGGGAGATGGCACACAGGGTGGATGGCACACAGAGAGGGGATTTTACTCCCGCAACGAGGGTACATTTCACTAGTTTAATCATATAAGTATTAGTCACCAACAAATCAGCAAACAACAAAAATCAGTGGCCAACTTCATGACATTCACACAACTGAATAGAAGTTCTAATTTTAGCTTGGACATAAGAAAATAAGAGCTGACACATACTGATACCTATTGGTTCCATGACATTCCATTCTATATTAAATTACACTGTGCAACAAAAAAATTTTTTGTTTCTTTCCTGGAATGTTAGAGCTGATTTGGTGTATATTGGGCATACTGATTCAAAATATGTAAACAGTTTTTCTCTGTTAGCTACAGTTTTTGAGATACAGCGCTAATGAGTGTCTGTGTGTCTGTCAATCAAAAGTCTAATTTGCCATAGGGTGCCATGATGTTTATATCTCAAAAACTAGAGCTAATAGGTGAAAATTACTGTTATATTTGAAATCAGTATACCAAAGATACATAGAATCAGCTCACAAAACCACTGTTGGGTAGTGTTATCTATCAAATGATATATAATATGATGGTATTATTCACAAATATCAGGATTCAACAATTTTGGCCACTGATGATGTCCTCCCACCAAAGCTGTCACCTGGTGCAGTCTGCCCTTCCCACACTATCTACACCAGTGCAGACAATAACTGAGAGCTAATTCACACTTCATACTGGAAACCACATTTTTCTCTACAAAAAGTTTTATAAATTATTAGTAAAACAAAGCTCTCTCTAGAGGATCCTTGTATAAATATGTGTTTTTGAAAACAAGCACTACAATTTGTAGCATGGACAATACGTGACCATACTTTAAAATTTAGAATACAGCAGATTCCTAAATATATTATTTCCATTTCATCTTAATTTAAATTTATGCAATTGTGATTATATGAGATACACAAAAAGTGGGTGACACTGAGATTTGTTTTTGTGTCACATTAATATTTCACACACACACACAAACGGCTACTTAATACTATTATGTTTAGAACTTCCTAAATGTGAAAAATGGTATTGTGATAAGTAGCCAAAATGGATTGAGATCACTGAAATACAGCTCTCAGAAACTAGGCCAGTGTTTATTACTTACACATTCAAACTTATAAAATATATAGCTCTGTTGACAGTATTTATTCCTGTAAACACATGGTACAAAAAAGCAGAGTCCTTAACAGGCCCCAGGGACATCTTAAATTATCCAAACTTAAGATTTTCTTAATGTGGAATTAATTCTGATACCTACTATATTAACAAAGAGGCCCTGTTTTGCTTCAGGTAGTAAAATAAGCAATTTTTTCCTCCACTATGTTCTAGAGATTTACCACAGGATACTCAGTCACAGAACATTCTCTTTACAGCAATGTGCAAATCTCTTTCGTACATACACACACACACATACACACAGCAAAAAGAAAAATGCCATTCTGTTTAATGATTTTTTTAAAGTCTAGGATTAGCTTTCTGAACAGTTGAACATCCACACCGTTTCTACAAACACCGACCTTTCCCTGTGCTCCACACCATATCACTCTGATTTTCCCTCCTATCCCCCCCGCCCTAGTGCCTCCATTGCCCTCTCTTAAAACATAGTTTCTCCTTGCTGCCATTCTCATCCTCCTTATTCCACAGCTCTGCCATTTCAGAACACAGGGTGGGAAAGGTAGAAAAGACAAGAGCAATGAGTGAATCTCCTACTACTTCTTTTATTTCTTTTAACACAGGGCATTAGGATTGCAGCCTTACCCCGAAATCCACATAAGAGACTTTACGTGCACCCATAGTTACTGTACCACCTAGTGAAAAACCTATGGGAAATTCATATTGGAATCCAGAGTAAGTTGTTCTTACAGCGGAGCAAGGACTCCCCGTAGTTACTCTGGATTCCAATATGAACCCTTAGTCAAATTAGCAGGCCAACCCTGTTCCATTTGATTTACAATATGTATGCATTTCACTCAAGTGAAATCCCCATTACACGATAAATCACAATTCACTACCTGCCTTGTGACAACTCATTGTGTCCTTCTCACAAGAGTGAAATGTGAAAAATTTCCCAAAAGAGTGAAATCTATACAGACTGTAGTGGTTTCACCTGAACTATACATATTGTGAACTGTGCATAATTGTGCTAATTTTGTTAGTGTACTGTGGTAAAGAACTTGGAATTTCCTTGATGAAATTTGTGTAGTTTCTTTGGCAAAGAATGAATATCTTTGATAAGGCACATGTTCTCCCCAGTTATGCCTTTGAGATCAAAAATGGCAAGCTTCCCAACTTAAAGAGTGTTTAGGGAAATCACAAGAACATGACTGTAGGGCATCTGCATCTGTTATTGCAGTCCAGGGTTTATGAGCATCATTACTCACAATACTTTAATGTTATTATCCTCCAAAATACCAACAAGTCAAGACACATGCTATTGTCTCTGGTCTATAGAGAATAAATAGCATACAGAGTCTTGAGATGTTGTCCACTAAGACCACCAGGGAAGCATCTTGTAAACAAGGATGCTAACAACGTCCTGCAAACACTCCATAGCAGGACCACTATATTCCTAGGTAGACAGTCTTAACTTGATTGGCTGATTTTAGTATGTTAATATATAACTTCTGATAGTACACAGATTTTTAATTATGGTTTGTTTCATCAGCCTGCATTAAATGACACATCAAATAATATATAAGATGACAGTGGAGTTCCTAAAAACAATAGTTTTGGTCACTAGTGTTATCACCCCCCCTTGAGGGTGTCCAATAAAATTAACACTTTATTGGTTCCATGCTATGTCATAATAACATCTCATTGGCTCTTCACTGCACAATCCAGAGTAACCACAGGAGCCCTTACGTCGACATAAGAAAAATTTACTCTGGATTGCTCTATGAATTTCCCAAAGGTTTCCACTCAGTGGCACCGTAACTACGTCGATGTAAATGTCTCGTAAGAGCTCCCACAGTTACTCTGGATTGTGCACTTACATCTCATCCATTCTGAAATAAAACAATCCACTTCTTGTTATATAAGACAGTGGTATTCAAAATGGGGGTCAGGACCTCCTTGGAGGAGGAGGGATCCACCATCTTGGAATGTTGCACTGGGCTTTCCTGGGAGTCTCACTGAACACAATGGGACTTACTTCTGAGTAGACATGGAAGAACATCCCAGTAGGTTTGACAGGGATCCCAGACTGATTTTTATGTTTGAAAGGAGGACCCAGGCAAAAATGCCTGAATATCAGTGACATAAGCCAGTTGTAATTTTATTGTTTTTGGCCATTACTTTTGATAGAATGTAGACATTTCTATCCAGTTTGTTTCATTGAATTGTGCTGTAAATGATACACTGCATGGTATACAACATGATGGTATTAGTTCTAAACAATCACAATTTTCACAGTTTTGGTCACTAATGGTGTCATTCCAAGAATGGCACTGGGTGGTGTGCCTCCTGCTACACCACTGAGTCATGGGGTGGGATAACAACAGATCAGTTCTAGAAAACTTGATAGTATTTTCCAAAAATAGGCCCATCTACCCTGAATCCATCTCTGCCATATGTTGCCCTGTACAGCAGTAAATCATAAATTTATTCTCAAAGACTTAAAAAACACTGCAGAAAACAGAAAATGAGGGAAGAATGTTGAACTAAACAGAAATGTGCAACTGATTTTGTTTAAAAAGAAGATTAGATTACTTGCAACATCAATACTTTTTAAAAGTTACATTAGTAATTATGGAATAATCTTTTTTTCTAGTAATACACAGATTTCATGTAGCATTAAATCTTTTCAAGTTGGTTTTAAATAATTTAAATGTGCAACATTCTAAACATGAAAAAGTCCGCAATCCTATCCACACTAAGGCTGCAATCCTAAAGACACTTTCCTGGGAGTAAGACCCACTGAGCACAATGGGGCTTGCTTTTGAATAGACCTGGTTAGGATTGTGCTCTTACCTGGAAGTAAGACCGATTGATTATAGAGGGAGTTACTTCTGAGTAGGATTGTGCTCACACATGCACAGATTCCCAAACTCTGTATCAAACCTTTTAATTCTTGAACAATATTAGCTAAGGGATTCTGCTAAGAGTGGAATTTTCTGAAGAACTGGCGTTAAAAGACTATGGGCGCAATCCAGAGTAACTACGGGGAGTCCTTGCTGCGGTGTAAGATCAATTTGCTCTGGATTGCCATACAAATTTCCCATAGGTGGTGGTACAAATTTCACTAGGTGGTGCAGTAACTACGGGTACACGTAATGTCTCTTACTTACTCCCATAGTTATTCTGGATTGTACGGTATATGATACAGGCAAAAGGCTGAGTTTAAAATATGAAATGCTAACTTTCATTTATATGACATGCTGTAGCATTTACGTAAATAATCCCAGAGTTAGCTTATGTTTTTTATATTAAATACAATGCCCCTTAGAGAAGCCCTTGCTCAGCTCTTTTTCTTTTGGCCTTGAGTAAATAAATTGACATTTCAGCTCAAGAATATGCTGCCACATAAGCAGTTGGAGAGTTAAGTCTTTGTTTCCAAATGCTTGCAAAGCGGGAAGTTCTGCTATTACTTTCTTTTTGGAATTTGGTAAGTGGAATGGGGAAGGTACAGCTAAAGCAAATTTTACCACCTTTCAAGAAGCAGATGCAGTTATTTAATTCCAGATGGCAAGAGTGCCACCAGGCTCCAAGGCTTCAGTTGCAATACACATGAATGGTCTCTCAAAGTGACCTGCCAGCACAGCTGTTTGGCAGCAGGATGAAGTGCTCTTATATAAACAAGGTTTGAATCCACCAGCAATCTATCATGTGGAATGTGCCTGCTGGGGAGACAGAAAGTACAAGACGAAGAAGTTGCAGAACAAGATCTTAGGAAAGAAAAATAAGCTTGAAATGAGAAGATAAAGTTAAACAATGACAGAGAATAAAAAGAAAAATAGAAAGGATGTCAGCAGAAAAAAGTCAATACTTGAAAGGAGATTCCGTAGGAATTCAAAGAACTTGCATGTATTAAAGGTGTTATCCCTTTTCCCAGTCCCATTCTACACCAAATGTGCTTAAGATGAACCAAATGCTATGCCTCCTGCTCCTGAAACTATAATCATGCATATCTTTATGGTATGGCACACTTTCTTTAAAAGGTATGTATGTACAGGTGTGCTTCCTTATCCTCAGGGGTTCTATTATGGAACCCTTCTGCCCACTGACATCTGAAACCACAGATAAGGGGGAACACCTATCCACGTGGACCTGGCTGCTCTCCTGGATGCAAAAGAAACTCTGTTCCCCGCACCTCTGAAGGGGCCACTGAGCTCAGGAGTTGGGGAAAAAAGCAAACTTCACAGAGAAAAATGCAACTTGCCAAGTATACTCAAGTTATGGTGAGTAAACCTGCAAATTTGCAATGCCTCTGCTTAATTATGTCTGAATGGAAATCAGCCATAACAGGGACTACATTCTTCATGCAAATGACATGCTGAGCATATTATCAATGAGCAGCACTTGTGTGAAGAGACCAAGGTTTGGTCTTTGCCAACTCTTTGCCAACTTCTCCTGGAAACATCAAATATTGCTTTGTTTTTTTTATATCTTGAGAGGATTGGCAGAAGATGGAGAAGAAGAAAAGTGCTCAATAACTAAAGTAGTATTGTTTTTATTATTGCTAAGACGTCCTGTTTTTAAGAACCAATATCCACTAGAGCAGGGGTGTCCAAATGTTTGGCAGGAGGGCCACATCATCTCTCTTACACTGTCAGGGCATGAGAAAAAAAGAATATACAAAATTTGCATAAATGAATATATTAGAGATGGTACTTATATAAATGAATGAATTCAAATCAGTTCCTAAATACTTTCTAACACAAAGAGGGGGTGATCTTCAAACCTATTCATAAGTACTTTCTAACAGAGCGGAGGTGTGTACTGCCTCCATAGTTCTCAGAATACCTTCTGGAGTTGCAAGGATCACACCTCCCCTCACCTCTGGAGGATTACAGGCTTGTCCACAAGCTGGATAGAGGACTTGGTGAGAGCTGCATGGTCCCCCTGCTGGGGTTTGGGCACCCCTGCACTACAGAAACGAAGGCAACATTAAGCATTAATTATTCACTGAATATATCTGGATGCGTCTCTGATTACAAGTTCTAAATAAAAGTAAATGTTTAAAAAATTGTAATCAATTTGTAACAATGCCTCAGTACAGTTACTCCAAGCAATGGCCTCAACAACTGTATGTAATAAACCAGTTCCAAAGGTAATTTGCACACATAGTTTATAAAGGCCCTGTAGCTCTTTTAAACATATGTTTCTTTGATTATAAACAGCTGATGTACTTCGGTAGATTCAATTTTTCCAAATAGGCTTCCAAAAAATGGATTACATTCACAGCAAAATAAGAACCAAGCTAAGTCTAACGCTGTATGCTGGAACCACGTTGTCAATTTTACCACACACTGTCAACCTAATTTTGTGAACACTAAACACCAATTGCTCAAATCTTTATGTCCTTTCCCCACTTTTCTAAAATAATAAAAACAATGACTCAGATACTGCAGCTTGAAACATGTTTGGTATAACAAATTTTTTGCACAAAGCCTAACCAATTTAGGCCAGCACATCTGAAGCTTCTCCCCATTCCTGCAGCCGTGTGGGGAGGCAGATGCATATCTGGCCTAATCTCTACCAGGAGTGGAGCAGAATGTCTACCCCCAGACCAGAATGGGACTTGAGCCAGCCTAACCAAGGATTAGGATTGAACTGTTATAGTTCAAAAGTGTTAAATCTCATTTTCTGGTGACAACCCAGAGCAGAGTTATTTTAATGCCTTTTTTAAAATATGGGTAGCCTTAAACAAAATCCTCTTTGTCCACTTGTCCACTTAACATTCTTTCTGGTGGTGGGATGAGGGAGGGCCAATGACAGGCTCATTTCAAACCCCTATATCATTTGATTGTGCAAGCTGAAGGCAGGGCCAGACATCCCTGAGGTAGCAGGTTGGGGAAGGAGGCAGGAATGTCCTATATTGCCTTCTGTCTCTGCAGCTCACTCATAACTGAATCCTATCCAATGTGCTGGCATTGATGCAACCACACTTATGAGGATCTGTAGTGCTTTATTCTGTAGGAGGGAGATAGCCAGGGAAGCCTCCTCAAGATAGATATCATTTGTTCCCTTACCTTGGAATTGTATTGCAGTTGCACTAGAGCTGGAAAATTGGGTAGAATTAGATTCTCAGTTAGTTGCCCAGAGAAGCCATGCTGGTGGCCAACTATCTTGCTGGATCACTTTCCAAGCTGGACCAGACCATGGAAAGGTTTGCAACAGCAACAGCTGTGGAAATTGCTGTCATTTGCAAGTCAGCTACAGACTCCACTGCCGTTCCTTGCCCTTTCTGAAGGTTTTCCAGAAGATTTAGCCATGGCTATTTCTTCCAGATTGTTCTCTGGCCACAAGTTTATCTATGGTCCCAAGTGTTGCTGACTCTGGCAATGGGAAGCTGACACCACTGCCATACATGAGTGTATTTTCAAGATGGTAGTTATAGGACCATTTACAACACATTATACTGATAAATATTATGGCACAGTTAATTCTGGATGAGGATGTACAATTCTTGCAACACAACACTTCAAAGCGACACAAAGAATGTACAGTTCTTGCAACAGAACACTTCAAAGTACTTATGAGGTGGCTTCCAGAAACACATTTCTCCTATCCTTTACAATTCCCTTCCCAGAATGCAAACCTAGCCAAGTCTGCCAGATCATTTCTCTAGAGTTCCTTAGTTAGAATATTTATTTTGCCCATCAAAATAGAAGGGAAAAATCATATTCTTGGTAGGGCGGGAACAGGGTTGATAGACTGAATTTTTCTACACCAGCCTGGTTTATCTCAACCAGTAAGGATATAGCAAAATGAATCAGACAGTGAAGAGTCACTGCACAGCTAATCCAATTTAATTAACTATGCGTCTAATAACATTTCCTTTAAAAAAGATATGATTTGCAGTGTGTTGCATGGAGGAAAACATAACCTGGCCCTGACCTGAGCTTTTCCTATTGCTGTGCCAGGAAAAAGTACCCAATAAAGTAAAACAAAAAACACAAAACTTTTCCCCAGTTGAAAAATTAAGATACATTTATGAGATTTATATCCTGATCCTTTGCAGGTTTATTGTGAAATACTACTCAATTCAGTAGAGTTTTCTCCCAAGAAAACACACAGGATTTTAGTCTTTTAAAAGTTCCAAATTGTGTTTGAAGTTATTTACATCCCAATCCTAAACTGACACATGCATGGTCACAAACATGTCATAAAGTATTGGTTCTCTTTCATTTTTTAAAAATGAAAATCTGTTGGGACACACTGGAAGTGATGCTATTAATCTGGAACTGATGTCATGGCCAGAACTGATATAATCAAGCAGGAAAGTTGAAACCCAACTTAGGCAGTCTTATTGACCATCATTGTTGAGAGAGAATATTGTATATAGCAGCCTGTTAAAAGTATAGAACTGTAACATGCCCCAAATGCAGTCACATATGATGTATCAAATCTAATGTATTAAAAATAAAATATTGACATGAATTGGAACCACCTGGAATTGTTTCATGACCCACCTAATGATCCTAACACACAGGAGAAATCCTTCCATAAAGCACATTGCAACAATGCAGTGGCCAGTGACTGTGTTGGAGTGGCCTGAACTGTCAGGCGTCTGCCAGTGTTGGAGAAGAGCCCACCAACCAAAGTATATCTAATACTGGAAGTCAGGGGGAAGGGGGGGAAGAGGGGAGGACAGGAGGAGAGTGGTTTAGCACAGGAGAGTGTGCAGTTAGTGAAGGAGATTTTTCTCTATATACTAACCACCATCCTGGAGCTGAAAGCTACAATCCTATTCACAGTGGGATTTAAGGACCTATAATTTATGGGTTGCAGCATTCCTTCTTTTCAAGGTATCTGCTGTGGGTTTATCCTCTTGCATATGTCAGGATGCAGAAGCTCTGCGGACAGCTGGGCAAGGGGGGGGGGTAAGAAAGAAGGAGCATTTCAGCTTTCTCCCCCTTTCCCATAACTCACTTTCCTCAGAGGTATCAGTTTTCATTGTGCAGTGGCAAGGGTGAGGAGGAGGAATGGAGAAAGGAGGAGGAATCCACATAACATTAATCCCTCTGAGCCACTGTCACTTAATCTGCCAGATGCTCATGGCTTCCACTCCTCTCAAGAGAGTGAGTGGCACAAATACTCCATCTCTGGGGCTTACTCTTGCTCCTGGTGGGCACAGACCGGAACAGTGATTCTTGAAGTGATGTTATCAACCTGGAAGTGATATCAATGCCATGTCAGAGCTCCTCCATATCTACTTTATAGAAAGCCCCACTGTGTTCAATGAGACTCCAGAAAAGTATGGATAACAGCCTGAGTGCCCCAGTCCAAGATGGTGGCATCTAGTGGCAGATTCCAAGATGGCTGTGCGATCCTCTTGAAATGAAGTCGCAACCCCAACCGCAAGGGAGTCCTGACCCCCACTTTGAGGGATTGAGAATGCACACAGTCCAATGAGAGGAGCTGAAGATTTTGGCTGTTTTCAAGTACAGTGGTACTTCGCTTAACAAACGTTTCACATAACAAGCAAAAATTTCCAAGAAATCTTGCTTCACATAACAAGTTCTGCTTCACTTAACAAGCAAGTGCACTATGGGCACATGTGCTATGCAGCCCTGACACTCTGCATGGAGGCTCTCTAAAAGGGCTGCCGGCCAGCACTGCTGCCTCTAACTGCCCCCAACTTGGAGGCAGTTGCCTGGGGGTGCCAGAGGCAGCTGTCCCTAACTGCCCCCAAGTGCCCCCACTGACCACCTTGAACCTCCAGCAGCAGCCCTGGTCAGCCCCCAGGAAAGGGTCTTTGATTGCAGTCTCCTAACTATGTCTACTCAGAAGTAAACCCCATTGTGTTAAATGGGTCTTACTCCCAGGAAAGTGTCTTTAGGATTGCAGCCTAAGTAGACTTCCTAGGATCATGCACACTGAATGCATGTTTTGAATTCAATTCCAGTGTTTTGTCATCATTTTTACATCAATTTAATATTTTTATATGCATATTTGGGGGGTTGTGGAATCAATTGTCTGAGTTTCCATTATTTCCTATGGAAAAATCTGCTTCACTTAAAGAGCGTTTCACTTAAAGAACAGGCCTCTGGAATGAATTAAGTTCTTTATGTGAGGCACCACTGTACTGGCACACTGGTGAAGACCTGAGCAGCAAAAGCCTTTGCATCCTGCTCCCCGCACATATAATGCAAGATTTGCACATTCAGCCTCGAGAGTAAAAATAAAGACACTGCAAAGGAGATAACTCACAAAACATGTTCCTTCCCATAAAGTTCCTTCCCTGTGTTCCTAAGCTCGTCTATGTGTGTGTGTTTTTCCTTCTCAGTCTGGAAAGAGTTTATTTTGAGTAAGAATTCAGAAGAGAAGTTGGCTTGATAAACAGAAAGAAGCATTTCAACTGATTGAAAAACTGGGGAAGATCATTAAATACAGACCACACCTGGCATAAGTTCAGCACTGCTGAAGTTCACAAATGAATTATCCATGTCACAATAAACTTCAACTAAGTGTGTTTTGAAAGTCTTGAAATATTAAAACCTTATCGTCCTTTAAATATTTCCAGAAAGAAAAAGTGTTATCCAGAACATTTTTTTACTGGGCTTCCTCAATATATATGAAACTTTTCAAATAAATTCAGCAAGAATACATTCCAACTGTAGCCACAAAAGGGGTGTATTCATTTTTATGCCACATAGTTTAAAAGAAATGAACTACAAAAACACCCTTAGCTACAGATTCAAATTGCTTTGCTTCATTCTCGAGTGATATTTTTATACAAACTATCATATAATTTTAAACAGTATTATTTAGAACTATTAAAAGGCCTTTAGCAAAAAACAGGCACATTATATCTAAGTAATGTAAGTAACAACATTAGAAACCATTGGAAATTCAGAAATGATGAATTTCAGTTTTGCTATTAAAGCTTAGGCCAGAATACCTTTTGTTATTTTAGGTTTCACTATTTAAAATACCCTTCTCTTTCCATCTTCAGAACTTGAATGTCCTTATATTGCTCTGGCCAAAATATCATTATAGATATCTTTAATATTAATAACGCAAAGAACAAAGTTTAATCAAACAGATCTCTAATTTTAGTGAAGCAACTTTTCAGAGTTTAGGGGGTGTTTTTTCCCCTTTTTATTAAGTGAATTCTGTTTATAGCTAAAGGGCATGTAAAGATGATATGTCTCCAGAGAGATAATTTCAGAGGCCTGCACATGCTCTTGTCCTCTTCCCATCACCACCAAACTGGTTTTTCCTGCTGTTGTAGGATTGGGAATGACACCACAGTAGCATCCAAATAGTATTGTCTGCTGCAGAAAAAGAGGGCATGTCCTGTTACCTGTTACCCTCACTTTATGGTAGAACTCATCTGCTTCCACTACGCTTGGCGGTAGGAAAGCAAGCTGGCAGGTCCACACATGTTGGCAGCATATATACATACATACTTTCAAAGAAGAACAGGTATATGTTGTTTTATTGTGAGATGACATCTGTTATTACCCCTCCCATTTCTTCTGTAATGGCATATATACTGTCTATTCAGATCCAGTGACTCCTCTTTTCATGTTTCATATGAATTGTCCACTTTGTTTTTCAAGCACTGTGCATATTTACCTGCTCAAACACTTGTTTGATGCTTTATATATTTATTTTGCACTTTAAAGACTGCTTTGGTGGAGAGAAAGTCTGCATGACTGACATGAAGATAACCATTCCCGTATAAATTGAGCTTTTTATAATAAAAAAACCAACAGAACAGGTTTTTCCTGAGCTTGATCCATGCATCCAAAATGTGGGTAAAGTGCTTCCACAATGGACTCACTGCTGAAATGATCTATGGGCACAATCCAAAGTAACTACGGGGAGTCCTTGCTCTGGTGTAAAAACAATTTACCGGTACTCTGGATTGCAATATAAATTTCCCATTGGTTTTCAGTAGGTGGTGCAGTAACTACAGGTGCACATAATTTCTCTTACGTGCTCCCGTAGTTATTCTGGATTGTAGGGTATTCTATTTATACCTTAAAATATACAAAGGTGCTTGAAAACAGTGTTATTTATCTTACTCAGAAGTAAGCCCCTTATGTTCAGTAAGACGTTGGAAGTAAACCTATCTTACTGTAAATAGGTTCAGGCAAAATGTTGCAGCTTGCTTTTATTATCATCAGTGGGAATTAAATAAGGCAGCTCTTGAATTATTGTCCTTTACCCTTCTACAACTTTATGTGCAGATACCTTCACTCTCTCTTTATAAGTGATTTGATGCTCCTTTTTATTACTCATGCTCTGTGTAAAAGAAAGGGGGAAGTAAAAAACACAACATCATGGTGAGCATCTAATACTGGCAACCAGGCCAAAAACCTACAGACATTACAAGCAAACATGAGGTATTTGCAGTAGGGGACTGTAGCATGTTCTATGAATGCAGGTTAAAATTTAATTAGTTTTTTTGCAGCTGCATCTCATTGCTGATTCATGTTCATCTTGTGATTCATTGCAACTGCAAAATCCCTTTCAATGTCCTGCTGCCAAGCTTAGACATTTCCCATTCTATATCTGAATGCTTATTATTTTTGCCTAAATGCAGGACCTTGAATTTTTCCAGTTTGAAGTTCATCTTGTTCAAGCCCACTATTCCATTCTGTCAAATTATTCCAGAATTCTTTTACAGCTGTCTTTTGTTGTGTTTGCTACTCTTCCCAGGTTGGAATCATCTACAAAGTTGATGAAGCCTCCTACTATCCATTCATCCAAGTCACTGATGGAAATATTAAAGAAAACCAGGCCCGAGACAAGGCCATAGGGCATTCCACTCAAAACATCTGGGTTAATGTGAAGCCATTGATGAAGAGCCATTGATACATTGATGCATACATCATTTGACGTAGAGTTTGCATACAATCAGCCGACCACTTGTGAATCCACCTAAGTATTGACATCCATCAGTCTCAAAAGACTATGGTATCGTGCTTGACGCTATATGCAAAGAACGAAGGCCTGGATAGATTAATATGGAGGATATTATGGGTAGATTAACATGGAGGGTAGATTAATATGGAGGATTTGCTATTACCCAAGCAGCAGATCCCCCCTCTCCATGCCACTGAAATAGTCCAATGGAACGGCAGAGCCGATACAATTGGTTCCAGCTGCATCGCAGAGTTGGGCTAAGGAGAGGAGCTCACCCTGTCTTGTGGGGACTGTCCCAGGTCTTGAACCCTGGCTGCTGGTTAACAGGCACTGTGTCTTAACCACTTGCCTATGTTTTACCAACTTGCTAAGATGTTATGGGAGCTACTAAGCTCAGGCAAATGTATTTTGTGATCTAGAAGATCTTATACCTTGTCAAGCACTTTTGGAATGCCTGTGGTGAAAGTAGGGTCAGAACCAAACATACTAGGAAGTCAATGATGTTTGCTCTGGAAGCTTTTATCTCTTATCTCCTAATGCAATTTGACCTTGCTGTAGATACTTAATGATGAAGGCAAAGGTGTTCTGCACATCCTCAAAGATGTGCTCTTATTTTTCATTAGGTTGTGAGTCGCAGCAATAAAAAGAGGGCCTATGAATAAGTTCCACCATTATAATGGTAGATTTGGAAAGTTGGAACTGGTCCTAGCCTTGGAACTCAAAGAATCTTTGCCTCAAGCCCTATTCATTCTTCTCCATCTGGTAAAAAGGGAAAGGAAAAAAGAGAAAAGGGAAAAGTAAACAAAACAGAAAGTATTTCTGGATTTTGTAAACACTAAACCTCTGTGTTTCACAAAAGGGTTAACCAGACAGCAGAGGCTTGCAGTTTTTTGTTTGTTTGCTCTGTGCTTCACTTCAGCCAGCCAGCAAAAGAAAAGGAAAGGTATGCAGCTGCAGACAGCTTTTCTTTGTTGGGTGCTGGCAATGGGGTGGGCAGTACACAACTTCTGCCAGCCAGAAAAGTGTAATGCACTCAGGCATTCTCTCGCTCGCTCTCTCTCTCTCTCTCTCTCTCTCTCTCTCTCTCTCTCTCTCTCTCTCTCTCTCTAATACCTGCTCAGTTTTGCTGCTGGAAACTTGATCTTAACAGTGAGGGCTGGAGCACTGCCTATTGAGTCTGCACATTTGTTATTTATGAATCCTAGTATCACATCTCCACCTGGAGCAACATCACTTTCACTGGGAGACTTTTGCAGCCAACCAAAGTGCGGCCCCCGTGTCTCTTTTTCTTCCCACAGGACGGCCTCTCTCTTATAGTTTTAGCAGTGGAGTACTGCTACCTCCTGCACTGACCTTGGTACTAAAAGGATTTGTTATGGCACCATATGCATCAGCAATAAAAGAAATTCTAATCAATGTATTATTCTAAAGGCTGACAGAAATGTTAGGGGAAAAAATTCTCACAGGAAGAAAGCAAGACTAGTTGTATAAAAAAAAAAATCAAGGAGCCAAAATTTTTTGCTGTAAATCTTGAGTGAAATAATTCCATTAAAAGTTGTCAGGTTTATGATTATATCCAAAATTCAGATTTCTCTAAGCAAAAAGCAACAAAATATTTACAACTTTCAGAATACTAGTTTATGCTTAAATAGTTAATGCAGTTAAATCATCTATGTGAAGAAAAGGCAGCCAAACTCAGTGCAAGTCCTGTTTCTGTCTAGCTGTTAAGCATATGAGCGTGTACTCTTTGGCTGTACATCAAGAACAGCTGCCTGAAATGTAACACAACACAAAATGTATCTAGTTACAATCTGGATGAGGTACGCGGGACACACAATACGGACCTTTTCCTTGCAGCAAATGAAAACAGTGTGCCAGTTTCAGTGTTTTAAAAACATGACTAACATCTTTGTTACCAAGTTAAATTAGAACTTTGGCCTTACGAAAAGATAGCCTTTTACATAAAATGATTAAAATCTGAAGCAAAGATGTATTTGAAGACAAGCAGAAAGACAACATGCTTTGATATTACAGAATTTATAGCAGACTTGAGGCATACTCTGCACTGATGATATAAGAAACGCTACCCTACAACTTGCAAAAATAATACACACCTGGGACACACACATCTGCATCACAATATATTGTATGTGTCAAGTGTAAGGATGAGTTTTTCCTTCATGCTTTATCTCTGCATTTCACACTCTTTAATATACTTTGGGTGAAATCCTAAACTAAGCCAGCACAATTCATTGGTCTTCCCCTTCCTGTGGTGATGTAGGGAGGCAAGCGGATGTTTGTACACTGGCATAACCCTCCCATAGGAGAGGCACACAACTGTCTTATGGCACTTTTTTGATTCCCCAGGTCAGCACAGGACTTATGCCAGGGCTTAGGCCAGCCTAACTGGAAGACAGGATTGCAGCCTAGGATTGTTCGCCTGTCCCAAGTCCTTGGGAACACCCAAAAAGGTTCATGACAAATAAAAGCACAAGAATTCTTCTACAATAGGAGGAGGATGTGTGCAGCTCCTATGCCTCCAAAGTCTTCTAGTGAAGCAAATAGCTTGTGACCAATTCTAAATTTTATTGCTGTCCTTTAATACTGTATTTAATTTGAGAAAAAGATTCACAAAAAGAAAGGGAGAATGAAATAAATTTCATGGAAATTTGGATCCTTAGACACTCTATCCACCTCCCCTGCTTCTCATGAGCTCTGTAACAGGTAACTGGCAATACAAAACACAACTTTACGACTACTAGGTAAAGCAATGGTGTTCCTGGAAAGAGCAAAGGGGAAAAAGCCCCATAGCTCCAGGACCAGGACACTTTCCTTATCTCCATCCGGGACTTCAGACAGCCCCAGATGCTGCACTTCTCTAACTCTCTGAAGGCTACCTGGGGCCTCCAGAGGGCCAAAAATTGCTACTTTCAGTTTTTGGCCAAAAACTTCAGGCACCATTCAGAGTGTGTCTTATCTGGCTCTCCAAAGGCCCCTAGATGGTAAGGTGGGGCATCCTGCAGTCCTAGACCTGTCACACATGGTTCTCCCCCTACACTACCAGTAAGTTTATCCTGTGGGGTTAATTAAGCTGAGTAGTGGCAACAGGTCCAAAGTTACCCAGTGAGTACTCAGAGTATCACTGCTGAATTTAGTTTCAAAAGCCTTCCTAACATATTTGCCAATATCTATCTATCTATCTATCTATCTATCTATCTATCTATCTATCTATCTATCTATCTATCTATCTATCTATCTATAGTAGTGGAGAAAAAGAAATAAATGCTCTATGGGAAGCAAAGCCTTTAAACCACTTTCACCTTTCTATAAAAGTGGCTATGTGGCTATAAACCTTGGGAAGAGATTTCAGCAGAAAATAGAGATATTATAGTATACATTATACTAAAATTCAGCTGGAATTATTCTGCCATTCCCAAAGCAGACAGTGCATTTACACACATGCTATCAATGCCACTTACAGCAAGTTGCCTCACAAGCTCAATTTTCCACCACAAAGTGGAGCACTCAGGCACACCTGCCAGATCAGTCCAGATGGATACATAAAGTGCTACCACAGGACAATAGCACTCTTGTTACTCAATCCTTTCAGCTATTGATAATAAAAACATGAACAACGTAGCCTGACGGATAGCCCTCAGGGTAAAAAGCTGCTTGCAGCACCCATGAACACTGTACAAACAAAAGCTCATTAACTATAGTGACCACATGCCAGAAAGGCATGTGCTGAAATAAAAATATGTCATTAATAATGCAGTATCATGTTCCAAAGATAACTTATTTAAAAATCAACTACTATCAGTCATCAAATTCCTGAATTAAAGTATTATCACTTGAATGCATGTATGAACTTAATATCAACAAACTCACTGTCAGAAAGGCTAAAATGGGAGACCTCAGATACTGAAGCTAGAACCTAGTCCAACTTTGGATGCGTTACAAAGTGGAGGAATATGTACCCAAATATTTTGCACATTTCCTAGTTCAAATGCTGCTCCAAAAGAACCAAATTATTCTGTTCCACAAAACTCAAGGAAAATGATATACCGGTATGTGATCAGCTGTCAAATCAAAATACTAAACCACAAGTTTGAAGTTTCAGGTTTCAGTGGGGGACAGTTGTTGGACTGGAAACTTTTCCATACCCTGTGCACTTTTCCTTTGGTGCTGGCAGTGACCAAGGGGGAGAAGTTAAATGTGCATTTAGTTCAATCCTGATTTGAATTATTCTTTGTGAAAGGGTATTGAAATTTCATGGAATTGTTTTTGATGCATGACTTTCCAAAAACCTTACACGAACTGTGCAACTGGATCAAAAATAATGCTGCAATCAACTAAAAAGCCTCAAATCTTAGGCTAACATGCAATATTTCTTAAATTTATAATTTGTAAATCTGAGTGAACCTCACCAGTTACAATTTTAGTTAAGACTCAACAAACCATTTTTCCTGATTCCATTTTGATTAGGCCAAGCAAACTGGAGGCACCTACACCAAAGTTAACTAGAGCTATTTACCTCCCCTGTGAAATCAGCTCTAGCATCATCATGTTCTGCACCTCAAACACCCCTGAATTTACCGGGGTGCTGTAGGGTTTCACAGAATTATAGTTAAATGCCATGTAAACCTGGAGCTCCAGCCTGCACAATGTCATGAAGGTCTATAGGGATGATATGTGTTGTATCAGCAGATGCAGAAGCCTCTACAACCTGGCATGTGAGGATGCCAAGAAATGTAAACCAGAAACTGTCTGGTCAGGTCTAGTGTTATTCACACAAGTCATAATCTCAAATTTGCCAAATTCTGAATGATTCAGAAATGTGGTAGCAACTATTAACGCAAAAGAAAGACAGCCATCTATAAATGCTTATCAGTTGATATCCGTAATAGACTACTGGAGTAAAAAACATTAAGGACAGAATCTAATTTTCCAACTCCGGGGAAGGACAATGAAACTCCAAAGGAACAAACATTGAGGAGGCCTCTCTGATTGTCCTCTTCCCAACTACAGGATGCCACAGAGGCACTGCACTGGAACACCAAAGAGAGAGCTACAATGCTGGTTAGGACTGTGCCCTAAAGTATATGTATTGTGTCAGTGAATGAGTAAGCATATATATGCTATTGTTATGAAACGTGCTATATGTGTCACTGAGGATCAGGGTAAATAATTTGTTTAGTGCGTATTAAAAAGCCTCGGAAGTAAACAGACAGTTGAGGTAGAAAAGATTTTTTTGTCCTATGCATATGTTTAAAATTATGATTCTATTATTATGGTCAGTTACAGAGTTGAATCCTTTTCACTTTGCAATATTCTCCAACCCAGATGTTTTCTTCCACATTTTAAAAAAATTCCCTGAAATCATAATCATATAACTGTAGCCATATGTTTTGATGGTATGCATTCAGAACTTGTGGAGATTCATGGAAAAATAAAGCTGTTTTTTAAAAATAAAAAAGTAAAAATCCAGGCTATACCATGCCTAAAAAATACCACTCCATTTTTAATAAATTAAGGCTGCAATCCTAACCTGCAGTCTGGCCTGCCTAACACCAAGCACAAGTCCTTTGCTGACCTGAGGGTATCACAAAAGTGCTATATGGCACTTCTTTGCCACTCCTGGGGAAGGGCAGGGTGACCATATGACTGGATTTTTCTAGATTTGTCCTCTTTTTTGGCCTTCTGTCTCAATGCCCTCCAAAAGGACTTCATTGTACTCCATTTTGGCTTCATTTTTAAACTTTGCAATGGTGTGCAGTAGCCTATCATGTCATATGTCATTGGATTTCTATTGAAGAGCAGAATCCAATGCAAAAATCAATTTTGAAATATCTCCTTCCTATCAAAAATTATGGCCAAAACCTAAAAATCAAAAATATGAAATGGGAAAGTGAAAGTGCCCAATATAGGGACTTTACTCATGAGTAGGCAAACTTGCCATTGTCTGCCAGAAAGGCCAGACTGAGAGGAATCCAAGACCTTATCCTCCTTTTTAGGTTCAGGCATCTGATCACCCTGGGGGGAAAGGGTTAGATCAGTGCACAGACATGCATGTGCCTCTCTATATCGCTTGGAAAAAGGAAGACCAGTGAGTTGGGCCAGTCTGGGTTAGGATTACACCCTAAATAATTTAAAATTTGCATTAATAAAATTAATAAATTTGAATTTACCATTTTTTACCGAATTTTTTGGCAGGAGGGCCCCATCATCTTTCTGACACTGTGTTGGGAGCTGGAGAGAGAGACAAGCTGGAGAGGCCCCAACCCATACCACCTTCCATAGGACATTTTCAAAAAAAAAAACACCTGGAAGGATGTGCTTTATGCCTTGCAATACATTTCTGTAAGACCATATTGCAATTTAAGATTCACTGGGTACGTAACAAAATTCTGAAAACACTATTATTAAAACTTCCATTCCAGCCTTATCCAAAAATGCCGAAGCCAACTAAAAGCTAAACTAACCCAAATTCAGATCAAGCACTGCTCTGGTTTTACGTAATTTATGATCTACCTCAGCAGACAAGGCTTGTGGGAGAGAGGGGAGAGAGCAGAGAAAGTAAAATCAATCTCTCAGCCAAGTCTTGATCAGTTTTTTGAAAACCATACACAATCCTCCCAGCCCCTCATATGACTGGTATATGCTTGAAACACTAACTGCAAGACCTAGTTCATTTGCAGAGCTGAAGAAATAGATGTGTGCTGATGTAGGAATGAAGTCGTATTTAAAAACTGCTCCTCCTCCTGCTGGATCTCAAATCATGTGAAGCTGTTTAAAAGCAATATTATTTCCTCTAACACTATTTATTTAGTGTTATTTCCTCTATTTATTTCCACTATTATTTCCTCTAGTTATTTCCACTATTTATTTAGTGTTATTTAGTGTTAGAGGAAATACTATTTCCTCTAACACTGCACATCTTATACCTACTGTTTTTGAAATGGATAAAAATTTGCTACATTGAGGAGCAATCATAACCAATCTAGGCTGGCATAACTCACCTGGCTTATCTTCCTGTGGTGGTGTGGTGTGGTCGATGTATGCCTGTGCACTGGCCTAACCCCACCAGGAATGGGAAAGAAGTGCCATACAGCACTTTTGTGACACCCCCAGGTCAGAATGGGTCTGATGCCAGGGCTTATGCTGGCCTAGCTGAAGGATAGGATTGCACCCTGAAAGCCCAATCCTTTGCATGTTTATTCCAAAGTAAGTCCTATTATAGTCAATGGAACTTACTCTCAGGATACTACGCGTAGAAATGCAGCCTGATTCAAGAAACATTGCTCTTAGCTGTGAGCTATTAAGTTCAATGATTCGCTAACAATAAGTTCCAACAAGTGGTTTAATCTTGTAGATTTTCACTTTTTCCCTGAATAAATATTTCCTCTTCAATGTCAACTCCATTTTCTAAATTTTCCTTGCCAGAAATATTTTTGTCATTGAACATGGGTGCTGACAACATTTTCAGAAAACTTAAGAGACCACTCCCGAGTTCTTCATGCCAGTACCCTACTGGCCCCTTAAGCGCAATCCTAACCCCAGATAGGCCAGCAAAAGTCCACTGCCTGTCCCTGGCCTGGGGAAAAGGCAATCCCAGGTGGTTAGGCTGCTGCATGGAAGAGTGCTTGTCTCCCTCATGGACCACAGGAACAGGGAAACCGGCAAGTAACACTGGCCTAATTGGTTTGGATTGCATTCGGAGTGTTGTAAACTCACTAGCACTAGTGTGATATTTGGCAGTCACCCAGACTGCCAAGTGGCAGAGAAATGAGTGGGGTATGGGGGGAGGCATTCTGCATCAGTGGGGGTGATAGAGGACGAGAAGGCAGCTAGGTGGGAAGGAGCCAGACGGGAGGAGGCAGGACCAGCACAGCTCAGATCCATTTGATCTCACAGGCTGCTGCAGAATCAAGTAGCCCCATTGCATGGCTACTTTCCTTGCCCCAGGTAAGGAGACTTAGGATACCACGGCAGCCATTTCAGCACAATGGTAATACCAACATCCCAGACAGCTTAGGACTGAGTTGTTAACCAGCTCATCCAAATAGAAATTCCACTAAAAGCTTTTGACAAATTTCTTTTTAAAAAAAATTAAGTTTGGGTGGAACAGAGCACTTGGGTTCAGCCAGACACACATTTCAGATCTAACCTTTGTATAAAAGTTAATTCTGGAAGACAAAGCTTTTCATTTTTTAATGAGACATTATTTACAATGCAGTGAAGAGCCAAGGGTAATAAAAAGGACCCAGTGCAACCTTCAAGGTTATCCACAGCTGCTGAGAAGCTTCTAATTATGATGAGCTGTTGCAGCCAGAACTTGGATTCAGGACAAAAGAAAAACTGTACCATGTTCTCTCATTCACCCTTGAGGTTATAATATTACTGAGAGGTTCCCTCGTTCCAACACCACAATGGCCCTGCTCCCTTTTATGTGTCAGGGAGATAGAATAATTTGTAGAAAAATCAACACTAAGTACACAGTCACTCCCCTAACAGCCATAAAAAGTACAGCCAAGATTTTTAACAGAGCTTGGGGTAAGTACTGTATGACAATTCCAGCTGAAGGAAAATGGTGAAACTCCTATAGAAAGAGGAGTAGGCCAGCTCTGTGTTTGTTTTTTTATCTACAAATTTCATTACTTGCTTCTTCCTATTACTGCTTTCTCACAACCCAATCCTATACGCCCCACCCCGATGATGCAGCCATACTAAAAAGGCACACACTGATTCAGTTAGGAGCAGGTACTTTCAGAAGGGAAAGAGGATTTAAATGGGTCATCAGCAATCTTGCTAGTACAAGCCTAAGGGGAAAGAGGAAGCAGGGAAGCGGAAGTGGGTAGGTTAGGATCAAGCATATGTCACTTTTGTGACACTCCCAGGCCAACCCAGGACTTGTGCTGGGGCTTAGGCTGGCCTAACTGGAGTTACACTTGCTCTCCTAGATTTCCTAGAAAACTTGTCTTATGGAGCATATCTGTCTTACAAAGCATATCTGTCTTAACACAAATACAATGTAATTTGTGTTTAACTATTTGGCCTCATCTGAATTGTCTTCCTTCATAATAGAAGCTTTTTGTAAATACCAGGGATATGTTCATATGCTGATATCACCAAGCTGATATGATACCAACCAAAACATGTGCTGGCTGAATGGCAAAAACTAAGTAGAAAGAAAGGCAAGTATCCCTCCCCCCAAGATACTGGGGTACCAATGTATCATATTCTGTTCAATGTATCTATCCATAATCCTAGTGAATAGAGGATTTGTTTGACGAGCTCAGTACTCAGGCAGGTATACACAAGGTGGTTTTGGGAAAGCTGCATTATGTTTCAAAAGAGGGTTCATATTCTATTGTAGAAACTTCCTATCATAAAACTAAACTCGAAAAGATGGAGTAATATCTGGCAAGGTTCACTGAGGCTGTCCAGATATAAGTGGATAAGAGTAAAAAAAGAAAAAAATCATATTAAATAATAGATTCAGTATCTCAAGTAAGATAAAAATCAAGAGTAACACTGGGTGATCCAAAGGAATTTGGCCATCTCTGTAGTTACTGTTCCTACTAGCATCATAATCATTGGCATCCTTCAGTCTCAAAAGCAGTAACAGTAATAATAAACATTTAAGTGCCAACTCCATGGCTTGCTGCAAAACATGGCAGCAACAATCCAAAACACATCAGAAGAGGAATATGCAAGCAAAGTTAATATCTTTGCCGTCAGTGGCATAGCTAGGAGGGTGCAGGGGGAGCACTTGCACCAGGCTATAGTCTTTAGGCGGGCAACAAGCCAAACTTGACACTAGTTGCTAAAATTGTGAAAACAGGATATGTATGAAAAATAATACCATCATGTTATATATTGTTGGAAAGATAATTGTATGCAGAATGCAATGAAACAAGCTGCATTGGGATATTTATTTACTATCCAAAGTTATGGCCAATTAACCAGAAAATGAAATATAAAAGCCTATGGAACAAAAAGTGGATTTTAAAAAATCAAATGTTCCCATGAGAGCCAATGAGATGTAATTCTGATACTGTATGGAACTAATAAGACATTAATATGAATCAGCTCTCATTCCCATATACATGTTTCATAATACCTATGCTATCTGGGTGTATAGACACTTCTATGTGGTGCTCCTCTTGTATCTAGCAGAGAAAGAAGAACAATTCTTCTTTCTCCCATCACAGTTTCCCTAACCAATAAGGGACACAATTTTCATTTTTTTACTTAATTAAATTTGATTTTAATTTGCAGGGGAAAATTAATTTCTTGTTTAAAACATACCCTAGGATGACATCACTTCTGGTTGTGACTTCACTTCCGGGACATTTTGAGCTTTAAACCAGGCTACATGATCATTAGCTATGCCAATGTTTGCAGTCATAATGATTTTATTGAATTTTGACAAATACTATTTGCTTATAAGAATGAACTTTTACAAAAGAAACTACAGCCAACCCAATGCATATATAAAGTGCTATACATGGAAACTTTTGTCAAAGGCTTCAAGACAGGAACCCTCTACAAAACTAACTGCAACCATCAGATGTTAATAATCCAGAACAATAAGTCAAAATAAACTTGCACAATTCACCATCAGCAATTTTCAGGAGTTTATCACCCTTTGATAAATTTTGCAATAGTTGTCAAAGGCTGCGATCCTAAAGACAGTTTCCTGGGACTCAGACCCACTGAATACAATGGGGCTTACTTCTGAGTAGACATGGTTAGGATTGTGCTCATAATCACATAGGTTGCAATCCTAAAGACACTTTCCTGGAAGTAAGACCCATCGAACACAATGGGGCTTACTTCTGAGTAGACATGGTTAGGATTGTGCTCATAGTCTCTTCTATTTTTTTTTAAAAGAAACATCCACTTGCCTTGAGCTAGAATGTTGTTATGCTCAGAATCATAATCTTTCCAGAAAATGTAAATGTGAATTCACACAAAAGAGGTTTCCTTATATGAAGATACAGTAATTGAAAAATATGTGTTTCAATTGTACCCAGTCTTGCTTAGTTTATTTTAAAAGTCTAGAGAACAATGTATTTTGTGACTGGGGGATACTTACATGAAATCATTTTATGCCCACAGCCTAACAGTTATTACAGTTATCTCTGTGCCTTATTATCAGATATTTTGCTCTGCTTGCAATTCCATTAAGGATGCTATTTTTCTCAGAGAGGAAAAGAATGGGTTGAGACTGAAGACAGAGCAGGCCTCCGTCAATCTTGAAAGACTATGGTATCATGCTTGGCGCTGCATACGCTGCATGCGAAGCATGAAAGCCTGTGTTGGATTGTTATGGAGGATAGGCTGTTACCCAAGCAGCAAATCCCCCCTCTCCACGCCACTGAATTAGTCCAATGGAAAGGCAGAGCCAGTACGATTGGGTCCAGCTGGCGTCGCAGAGCAGGGCTAAGGACAGGAGCTCACCCTGTCTTGTGGGGCCGACCTGGGTCTGGAACCCTGGCCTGCTGGTTAACAGGCACAGTGAGTTAACCACCTGCGCCACTCACAGGCCACAGCCTTAGTCATAATATAAATGTTATTTATAATACAAATATACATCAAAACTATAATGCAGGCAAAACACATGAGAACTATTAACCTACCTATGTCGAGGCTAGGACAAAAACATACATATGAAACTAGGCTTGGAGACATAGGTTTTATCAACCTAGGCACAATTATGCTCCTGAAACATGCTCAGAGACCAATCCTATGCATGTCTTCTCTGAAGTAAGTCCCATTATAGTCAATGGGGCTTACTCCAAGGAAAGTGTGGATAGGATTTCAGCCCCACAGACAGAACTGCTCAGAAACAGGAGGCAGGATGTGCCCTGAAGCACACATTTTGCCAAGGAAGAAAAAAACACAAAGAGCACAAGCCTAACCATATCTACTCAAAATAAGCCCCACTGTGTTCAATGGGTCCTACTCCCAGGAAAGTGTCTCCAGGATTGCAGCCAAAGGCTCTTAAGGTCCAAAAGGGGAAACAAAGTCAAGCCAACTTCCCTCTTCCTCATAACTCAGCAAAGACAGAATGTTACGGGATATACACATATACATGTGGACTTTAATGTACAATTAAAAAACGGTTCCAAATGAAACTGTTATTTTGTCTAAGGGTATAATCCTAACTAATTTATTCCGGCCTAACTGATCTGGCATATCTTCCTGGGGTGGTGTGGGGAGGTCAGCGTATGCCTGTGCACTGGACTAATCCCCGCCATGGTGGGGCAGATGTACCTTATGGTACTTTTATAGCACACCCAGGTCAGCACAGGACTTATGCTTATACCAACCTAACTAGATCTTAAGACTGCAGCCTAAGACTGTACAAGTCCTGTGCTGACTTGGGGATAAGGCACGTCTGCCACACTCCTACAGAGGTATGTCAGTGCACAGGCATATTATGATATCCACACACCACTATCAAATGATATGCCATGTGAATTAGGCTAGCCTAAATTTGTTAGGATTCCACCTTAAGAAAATTAAAAGGTGCCACCACAGAGCACTGCACACATCCTCTCTCTCTCTCTCTCTCTCTCTCTCTCTCTCTCTCTCTCTGTGTGTGTGTGTGTGTGTGTATTTTTAATTTGTTCAATTAAAAATATGGGAGAAAAAAAATCTGGATTAAGTTACCAAACCAAAAAATCCTAGTTCAGCGGGTTGACAGCTGCTGTTAGCAATTTTCACAAAACCACAGCAGAGTTTGTCATCTTTACTCGGCCCTATTTCTGACTCTCCTGAGGAAAGGCCAACAACCATATTTTGGCCCAACTTTCGCTTGTAATGAGGATTAATTGTGTTACTTTGTTATCACTAATTTACTATTTAAACATATAGCAAAATCTTCAGAACATTTAGAGAAGGACAATACTTTTATTAGGTAAAATATTTAAAAGGTTTAGCCATATGAATTTTAATATAAAAAGCAATAGGAAAATACTTAAGGGTTTCCACTTATTCATATGTCTAAAGGGCATTTATTTAAGAAAATGAATACTTTTGAAGTTTTGTTTTATTATTGCAAATGTTGCTTCTTCTAAGTTTGGAAAAAATATGGGAGTAGGGCTGATGCAAAAGTTTGATCTGAAGGCATCTAAAAACATGAAAAATGTAGCAAAACCTGCAGGGGGTGGTGGGGTGATAATTCCTAGTCTAAAATGCAAACTAGTGAGGAGATCAAAGAAAAAGACGACTTGGCTAGCAGTAGCACTGACTCCTGTCTAATTGAGGTCCAAGTAAGATTTACCCTTTCCTGCCTTAGGAAAAATGTCTGTAAAGAAAGTGCATGAATCTTTCTGGCTTTTGTAAGTAAAGGTCTATTTCTGGCACAGTTACATTTAATTAAAAGCTTTTGATCAGTAGTGCAAGGATGAACAAACAGTATATACAGGCCCTAGGGACATCTGGGTGACAATTAACACAAAATATAGTATATATTAATTCAGGCTCTACAAAGAAGGTTGATTTAGAAACAGATTAAACTTCCTACGTAGAAAACACTGTGAAAACATGTAGAAACTTTCTACATAGAAAACACTCAACTCAAACATGGATTAATGCATAACAATTACATACATATATTTGAATTTCACTCTGTGTACACGCAGGGACAGTGAGGCTACTGAAAAGGGATGGCTGATCCCAGTTTCCTAATCTTTGTACACTAAGCAAGTGAAAATGAATTGAGATAACTCTTCTATAAGCACAGATAAGAATATTCCCATATTTCAGTAAGCACAGATAAGAATATTCCCATATTTCAGTAGTTTTCCATAAATGTAGAACTACTGCCTTAGGCGAACCTCTGAACTGGAACTCAAAATATTGGAAGTCAATGTCTCTGGTTAATAGACCTTATTTTTAAGACTGTAGGATGTGGCTCTAATCCATAGGCACAATTAGGGCTTAACGCAGTCCCTAGCCAGCACCAGTGGTGGGCAGCGCCTGGTTCGGGCCGGATCGCCTGAACCAGTTGTTACCTTTGGCCCCCCGCTACCAATCCGGTAGCTACGGGGGGGCCCAGAAAACCGGGAACCCCGGTTCGGGTCACGCACTGCACGTGCACCAACCTTAGCACACGCTAAGCGCAGGGTAACCCGGCCTGGCCCCACCCACTTCCGGGGAACCGGTTGTTTGGCCAGGCCAGGCCCACTACTGGTGGCATGCCCTCCCTGGCCCCATCCCTGACCCTCCCCGGCCCCACCCCCAGCCCCCGCCCCCCGACCCCGGCCTGCTCATTTCTGGTGATCTGGTTGTTGGGCCAGGCTGGGCCCACTACTGGCCAGCACCAGTATCTCATGTACTGCCCAGAAGATAGCCATTGCAAGAGTGCCATTAACAATGGAGATGCTAGTGGGAAAGGATGTGTGAATTACCCTGTAGTCTTCCTCTTCTAGCTGGTGACTGGGAAATGGGTCATCCTCTCAACCTATATGCTGCTGTAGGTGCCACTGGATTCTCTGTGTTATTCACATTACTCTTCCACGCTTGGTGATTGGGGTGTTTCTAGCCTCATCAGTAGTGTGTCACTGGTTCTTAGGTGTTCCTCAATAAGTTTGAGCTTCATCCTTTTCAGTGCTGTTCATTGGACCTACCAGTGGATACGTTGCTCGTGCCAGAGGAACTTATGTGGCAGAGTTTTTGAATTTGTTCTTTGACTGAAGGTTGATGGCTGCATCTAGGTCAATGTTGGCCTGTGATCCATCTGTGATCATAACTTTGGTCTTGTCTGCATTGCAATGTTAGTAAATAATGTTTGTGGCCTCTGCATCTGTGGTGGTGAATATGGCACTGTCAAAAATTAGGTCAGTCAGGAAATTATTTGTGTCAATTTGTATCCTGTGTCTGCCCTTGAATGCTTTCCTCATAGCGGCATCAATCACAGTATTAAAGAGCAAGGCAGAAGCAATATCTCCCTTGCAGACTCCAGTTGGGATAAGATATTCCTTGGACAGCTCATTTTGGATCCACACACTGCTGGATGAGCAAATGTATGATGCTTGGAGAAGTTGGACAATCTTTAGCAGCACGTTCTAATTCTCCAAAATGCTCCACAAGGCAAGCCAGTGAACACAGTCAAATGAGGATTTGAATTTGATGAAGACAATGACCCTGTAGTATTACATATACAAGTCCACATGCTTGGATCTTAATAAAAGTTCGTTTACTTGAAGATCTATCCATGTGCTACCTGTAAACCTATCAAGAACCTTATATTGGATAGGTGGTAGAAATAGAAAAATCTAAGCTTGCCTCTTTATCAATTGTGTTTCCATCTTCCTTTTTGGTGTGGACATGCTGCACTGGAATCACTCAGGCACAGTTTGTTAGCCAGAGCTGGCAATGAAGGCGGAATGAGAGCATGGGAGAAAAGTTTGTAGATGTTGTGTCGAAGATTGCTTCTAATTCCAAAATGAAATGCAAAAGATTTAGGGGCAGAACAGAGTCCAGCTTACATATTCTGTTTGCAAAGTAATACTGAACTGCCAAAAGCACAGCAGCAATTACAAAGAATAAATCAGCTTAAAAACAGAGTTGAGCAAATGTACTGGAAAAAGAACAGAGTTACTAGAACAGATTAGCACAGAATAGAGGCACAATCCACCAGGAGTGACTCTTTTAAAATGATCCCTAAGATGAATGAGAGCTGTCCAATAGCAAGGTAGTGGTCTCATATAGGTCCAATTATTCTGGTGGAGCTGGTGGAGGAAAACATCTTATTCCCTGGTAAGTGAATACAGGACATAGTTGATACCTTACACAGCTGAAATGCAGGGGGCTGGAGAAAATTTTAAGAGCCAGCAGCTTACCTTTGGAGACTGGACTTGACAAATGAATAAATGATGCTAGATTTGGGTGGGCTTCATGTGCAGCTTGGCACTCCTGCCGCAGCTCATTGGCCTCTCACGTTCCTCTGCATGCACAGAAAACCCATCACAGCCAGCCAACACAGAGCCCAATCCTGTGCATGTCTGTGCCTGTTGACTCTCACCCCAGCAGCACACAAGCCGTTTGGTTGCTGCTTTGGTTTATGTTTACAGTGCCTCTCTCAAAATGCCGAGATTTAGAGCCCCTAGAAGTTGCCCCCAGTCCTTGCCCCTCCTCCTCCACTGTTGCAAAAGAGAGGATGTGTGGGGAGGTGAGTGGGAGGCAGATGATCTCCATTTCCTCACAGGCACATTTCTTCATCCCTCTCAAAGCACTGGAACACACTGAGCCACAACAGAACTGCAGAGGAAGAATGTTGAACAGGACAATGGGAGAAAACGATGGAGTGAGTGAAGATTGCCATGGACGGACAGACAGATGGACGGACGGAAGGAGAGTGCCGTGCATCAAATGGAAGGGATATGCTACTCAGCTGCTGAGGCTCTGAGGTGCCTGCTATGGGACTGCTGCAATCTTGAGCCCTAGAGAGAAGTTGCAGCGGAATCAAGTTTTCTGTGTCTCTTTCCTCCCGCATGCCTGCAACAGCACCATCTTCATGGATAGGCATTGTTGCCCATTATTCCCTGCCTGCACTTTGTTGCCCCCACCCAGTTTCCCTGTGCAATTGCCACCCCCTGCACCACTCAGCTAGGCCACTGGCTCCAGGTGATGCCAAAATAGACAACAAGTTAGTCCTTAGGTAGATAGTACATTCTAGTTTATTATTAAAACAGAACATGTCGAAGTCAGATCCCAGCTGCCATTCCAGCTGTTTTCTACATAGGAATTCTGACCCCAATTCAGTAGGCTTAAGTTTGACCTGCCTAAATCAAATACATGCTAATGTTATTTATTGAATCAGGACCAGTACATTTCAGGGAATTTATTTCCAAAGACATTTGGGAGATTTTTGTTTTATTTTTTTATGCAAGTTTCCTTCAGTTAATAAGAAACCTAATTTCTGGCTGTAATATTTTGAAAAACTGCAAGTGTTTGGCAGTTCTTCCAATAAGACTTGCCAGCATCAAGGCTATTCATTCCCTTGCAACTTATAATTCTGAAGACTTAAAGTAGCCAAGCTTCTTCTCAACAGCACTTCCACAACATATCAAAAACAAGAACTTATGCTATACATGTCCCATGATCCCAAGGTATCATAGGAGGATTGAAAACATGAAATATATTATTAGTGTTTACCTATCCAGCCATCACTCTTGTACAGTCAACAGTTAGACATCAGGAAATTTTCAGGATAAATTCACAATCATATTGTTTCAGTGATAAACACAGTCATAATATCACAACCCAACTGCAAACCTGGCCCTGGTGATGTCTGTGGCTAGGACTGCAAAATGCCACACTGAGAAACACTGATTAAAATGTTTCCTGGATGGTAACTTTATTGTACTGACAGCACAATTCTAATAAACCCTACAGCATGCAGGCTGACATGCCTGTGCTGCATCCAGCATGTTTGGGGCTGATGTCAGGCTAATTTGGGGCAAGGAGCAACTTTTCCTTTTACCCTGGATAATGTGGTAGCAGCCCTACTTAGACCTGTGCCACCTCCAGATTGCTAAGGAAAGCCAAGAGAGCCAAGCAGAACCAATCAGTCAAAAGCCATTCTGCATTGCCTGGAGAATCGGACTGAGATCCAGCATATCAGCTGGTTCCCAGCCCTCCCTCCCTCTCGCCATTCTGGGAATGCCCTCTGTTAAAGAATGATATGCAAAGCACATTAACAACGTTATTTCTAATCAGATTCCATTCCTTGTCTTTAACTTTCATAGACTGTTTGTTCTGTTGCAAGACTCACTCAAGCAATCCTGAGATTTGCCACAGACAGCCCAATCCAGAGCAACTATTCCTTGCACATAAGAGGCCTTAGGGTGCCCTATCTATCACTAGGGTGGAGCAACTGCAAGATGCTCCAGCCCAGTTACTCTGGAAGAGACTTAGGGCAGAGCAAGGCAACATAGGGTGCCCTAAGAGAGGTGGAGCTGCTCTGCCCTAACTGGGGCAGCCTAAGCAGCTCAGGAGAGGCAAGTTGAGGGCATGTTTAGCATTGCCTAGGGCAGAGCAGTTACTCTGTATCCAAAGCCTGTTTCAAGGCAGAAATGCCCTCTTCCAGTTCTTCAGAGATATACCACCTCAGGAGCAGGTATAGTAATGAGTAGACCCATAGGGGTCCATGATAAGGCCTGAGTAAGAATGGTAGTGTTGACCAAAAATCTGAGTTCTTGGCCAGCCTGGCTGCAATCCCTGCCTCTCAACCTCAGGATATGGCACAACTATGGCAGCCCACTAACCTCAGGATACAGCAGGCCACTCCAAGCATCCATCTTGCACTAGAAGAACTGCAGCTGTAACTGGTTGTCAGGAACTGCTGGGCTTCCTTATAATGTAGGCACCACAGCTGTTCCTTCTTCTGTGTGATCTGAGGGGGGTCTACTCAGGAGCAAGCCCTCCCCAGCTGTCACTGACGTAGCATGCTCTGGAGCAGTTAGGGCAGCCCAGGCTTCCTGACTCTCTGGATGCAGCATAACTTTCTGCTCTGGATACAGAATAGTTAGGAGAGAGCAGTTAGGGCAGAGCAGATTGAACTTGCTCTGGATTGTGCCCTTCATCTAGAATTACAGTACAACATGGTGGAACGAAGGGACTTAAATATCCACAATCATTTTAAATCATTGCCACTATTGGATTTGCACAAAACCAGGAACCAGGAACAGACTGGATACTAGACCAGAAGAGTCTGCATTTCTTTTTGTCCTTTCAAATCTGAAAGCCCCTGGTTATGAAGTTTGAAGTTATTTCATACTGTAGAAATGTGGATGAGGATTGCAGCTGACGCCACCTCTGTAATGAACATCTACTGTGTAAATTAAAGACAAGAAGGTAGCCTGCAGGTGAAAGCACAGCTTGAGCACCCAAAGGTCAGACGTGCTATGCCCAGTCAGACATTTAATGAATTTCTACCAAAAAGCTGCTTATGTAACCAACAGCCAGGTTACGCTCTTCAAGAGGAAAGGGGGGAAGAGTTCCTTTTAGACCACTGTGTCATTCTTGATTATTTATAAAATAAATTTTTAAAAATAAAAAGTGCAATTCTAAATTTCCAAGGCTAGACATTTTTTGAAGTCCCTTACAACTACCTGGGGATAAAACCTAAACTATTAGTACAGCTTTTTTCTGTCCTGTTAAGTTACAAATTTGTCATATGACAGACATTTCCCCTTCCCACTGCTTGCTTCCCCTTCCCCAACTGCTTGCACCAATCATACATTTTCATAGGAAAAAGGGAAGCTTATATAATTTTGTCTGAAGTCATTTGCCTTCAGAATAAACCTCTGAGTTTTATAACCCAACAGTCTTTAAAATTGATTGACAAAATGATTCACCAGGTTAATTCACAAGACAACAATCATGTGAGGCAATTCTGGTAAAGCTAGTTTAGTCAGGTATCCATCTTTCATTTTGGCTGGAAACAACAGTTCAAGGTACCCTGAGGGATTCTGTTCAGCACAGATGCAGAGAAAGGCTCACAGATAAAGACGACAGGAACACATTTTTCAAAATGTCTTTCCCCCCTTATTCAACTGTCAGGAGAACAAATACATTGTCCAGTGAGGATTATTAATGAGCATATGCCCAGCATTTAAAGAAAAAGCTTCTGTAAAGTTACGGCTTTGAATTACATCCTCCCCTGCCCCCCCCCCCAAAAAATAGGTATATATACATTTTTTTTACAGACATGGTGGGGTAATGGTAAGAGGCTGCATAACCATATGGCCTTAAGTTATAGATTTAGGGCTCAATGTTATCCAACTTTCCAGCAGCAATGCAGTGCTGATCCAGTGGGGAATGTCCTACATCTGAGGGGGAATCACAGATGGCTCATCAAGGGAAGGGAACAAATGTTCCCTTACCTGGGAATGGCATTGTAGCTGCATCAGCACTGGAAATTCGGGAAGTTTTGGGTCCATAATTTATTAAACAAAGGCAGGAATGCCCAAACTGCAGTGAAAGGATGCAGGGATGACACTATGGGGTGCGGCTTGTGCAGTCCATACCAGGTGATATGCAAGGGGTTCATTAACCCCATCGGCACATCACCCCCATCTGGCATGCCACCCCCTCATCTCTCCAGACTAGCTAGAGGCAAGCCTGCCTTTTGCTAGTCTAGAGAAGTCTCAGACCACTCCAGTCTTGTGAGAGGAAGACTTGCCTCTAATGAGACTGGAAGCACACATGTGCTTCATACTTGCACAGGAGCAACGTTTCTCTGAAATGGTTTGAAGATCCTCCCCCTTTTCTGTGTTAGAAAGTGTTTACGAACTGGTTTGAATTCATATAAGTTCAATTTCTAGTATATTTATTTATTTAAATTTGAAATATAAATTTATTCTTTTTCCCCAAATCCCATCATAGTGTCAGCAAGATGATGTGACCCTCCTGCCAAAAGGTTTATGCACACAGTAAGTGTGAAAGATAGAAATGCAGTTTTAAAAACACTTCCATCCCTTTTTAAAAACTGATTAATAGATGTGTAGGCAGATGGATTTACAACCTAATTTCAGCCTTCATGCATTTTAGTGTCACCTATGAAATGATGTGATCTTAGTGAAACAAATCTTCTGCCCCCATTTCTTCCATATAATTGTTCATTTTTTTCAGAAATCTCTTCTTGCTGTACCAAAGTGGTTCCTTTGTAAATGCGAGATGGTGCCTTACTTTTTCTATGACTGTCGTCATCTGGCACTTGACAATTTTTTTATTGTTCCCACCTCCCACTGGAAACCTCCTGAAACCTACCGCCCAAGACCAAGGAAGATCTAGTAGTATAATGTACCCATCACTAATATATACATTTTGAATCCTGTCTGAAGGAGAAGGAGATGGAGGGATGGTGTAATTTGACATAATTTTTCTTCAGCTGTGTTATTTTCTCCAACGAGAGGGGCAAATGGCAGACAGAAACTGAGAGCAATAAGCCTGCCATTGGCTAAGCAGTAAAGGGATACATTAATTATACTACAATATATTTAATCAAATATTATATGCTTAACGAATAATCCTGAGTGATTAAATACGATCATTTACGTCTTTGCATCAATGACAAAAAACCTTTTTAGTGATGAGTACATGTCCAACCTTGTTATACAATGATTTTTTATACATGGATTTGACTCAACACAAATGGCCACTGCAAATCACAGTTTAAAAAACTGGTTTTCCACTGTTGTAGATAGTCATGCAAGCAATCATTCCATTTTTCAGTCCCAGAATAAAACCCCTGCAGATAAAATCCTTATTCAGTTAGGCGCAATAGAGGAACAAGAAACCTGGAAGTGGGTCTTTAAACCAATGTTTCCATTGTTTTCTTAATACATTTATTTTTTATAATCCAAGGGAGAGCCTGGAACGGAACCCTAGTGTATAACGAGGGACACCTGTATACCATACTTGAATTTGGTGATGGTGCCTGTTGGCACTGCTATAAACCCAATGGTAGTGTTGGGAACTGAAATGACTTGGTCTCAAGCTCTTTAGCCAGATTCTGATAGAAAGCAGGACATATGATCAGAGTTCTAATATTTTCATTGAAAATGTGACTTGTCTTGAATCCTATAAAATTGCGAAGGGGTAACTTGAGGAGTCATAAAGTGCCCCATTATATATTGTTTCTTACTGCAGCCAGGGGGAGGGGGGACTCAAGCCCCAAAGGACTCTTCCCAACACTGAAAATTTGGTTCATTGTTTTGAGTTGAACATTCTCCCAAAGTTGTACAATGTTAGTAGCATGTGACAGCTATAATTACTTTTACTTTACTTGGCTCTTATTGAAGTCCAGGAGAGGAAGAATGCAAGGTTGCCAGAATGGTCACAATCTGATAAATACTGAACTCAACAAATGGTGCAGAAGCTCAGAACCCACCACAGTAAAAAGGAAACTAACCCCACAATCCAGAGTAACTACAAGAAGAATTAAGAGGCACTTACTCTGGATTGCTCTGTGCACTTCCCATAGGTTTCCCATAGGCGGTGCTATAACTATGTCAGTGTAAAAGGTTCCATAGTTACTGTGGATTGTAGCCACATTAAAAATGGGGTTGAGCTGCTGGTAAAGTGAAAATAAAGTCTTATAAAGCTAGATGGATCCCTATAGAGTGATGTTTTTAAAAGCTGGTTTTCGTTGCTAAAGTTTGGAAACCACTAGCATAATAGTGCACTATTCTAGCTTTAGAAAATATTTTCAAATTATGTTTTCAGCTGCAAAATTTAAAAAAATCATTAGAAACTTAGTTCAAAGTGTTTGAGAATGCAGGGAAAAAAACATCAAATACGAGTATATAACTGAGATAAAATATCTAAGCCTCCACGTTCAGATGACTGCCAGGTCTGTGGAAATCTCCTCATTTTTACTTCTATCCCAGAAGTGCTGTTCTCACCCACCCCATTTACTAACAGAGGTCCCAACTGTCTGGTACATTTTCAGAACCACTGCTGTCAGGTATTCCTTATGACCTGCATATTCTAACCTTTGAAGCAGAAAAGTGTGGGGTTGTTTTCTCTTACATAAAAAGTAAATTCTTAATATGAATACAAACAATTATGGGGAGGCAGAATTCAAACAGACTTCTTCCAAGACAAGTGGTCATCCTTTACACAATACTGAAATTGGAGAAAGCAAATAAGATATTGACTTTAGTCTGATCCTCAAGTTTTACCTTCTGTAAGCTGCCCATTTAGACACTGCACTGCAGTTCAATTTTTGGGAACATGTTTTTGGCTATTCTTTATGTGGTTAATTTTACTTTTCTTTCAAGTGTTTTGTGTGTGTGTTCATGGGATTTTCTGAAAATTATTTATTAAAAAATTTGCCTCACGTTCACCTGATCTTCAAACAGCCAGAAATCAATTTCTCTCTTCTCTCTCTCTCTCTCTCTCTCTCTCTCACACACACACACACACACAAACGTACAATATATACTTTTTATTCTGACTTTCAATATCAATCAAAGCATCTATATATGTCTTCTCAACTAAAAGTTCACAAAGACTGCAATCCTAAAGACACTTTCCTGGGAGTAAGTCCCACTGACCACAATGGGGCTTACTTTTGAATAGACATGGTTAGGCTTGTGCTCAAAGCAGTTTACAGAGAAAACGAAATAACGAATTGTCCCTGTCCAAAAAAGGACTCACAATCAAACACAGTTGGCATCAGGCTGAGTAAAGCCTTTGAGCTAGAACACAGGAGAACTGCAGTCCAGATAAAATATTATTTCTATCCCCCTGGCTTACACAGCACTTTTTGAATTCTTAACTACATTCCACAAAATTTATATTGCACATTACCTGATTGGCCTTATCAAAGCAATAAAAAGTACAGTCCTGACAAATACTGATGGAAGAAGCAGGAGTGATTTTATCCTAATGTTTCCTAATTTTTTGATACATTTTATCAAAATAAACAAGAGAAGTCTTCTGGTCAGCCTGATCAGAAGCTACTAAAAATCAGCACTCTTTTCACTTTTGTGAAACATTTTCTATTCAGATTTGTGCCTCAATTATTGTTACCCTGTTTATCAGGTTTCATTTATTATTTTGGTAGATGACAACTGCAGTGATCTTACTTTATATCTTAGGGGGGGAAAGCTAAGCTCTCTTTCAAAAGTATGAATATTCATCATGAATTTTTCATCATGGATTTTTCATGATTACTATAACTGCATACAGGAGGAAAATAGAGGCTTGGTCTAGCAAAAGGTACAAACTTTTAAGCACCTTTCCAGAAAATAATGAATTATTTCCCTCCCACATAACTGAACATGTATAACATTGGCTTGAATTTGCCCTAAAAAGTAAGTCTTATGAATGTTACAAGAATCTCATCATTTAGGTTCTTTTATTTGGCTTAACTAAAATATAAGCTATTCAATGTTTCTTGCATGACATGACTCCCCCCTTGTGGTAGGTTAGATCAAATTCAGTTTTACATTAAGGAATCAAAAGGGTTCAAAAGTAGTGATACAACTTCTTTAAAATAATAATTCTGATCACCTTTATAAAATGCATTGCAGAAAGCAATACAGAAAAAAACAAGAATATTTCCCATGACCAGGTCAAAAGGAATCAAGTACATTAGGCTGTAAAGGGTGTCCAAAGTTTTTGGAAGGAGTCCACATTGTCTCTCTGACACTGTGTCAGGGGCTGGGGAAAAAAGAATTAATTTACATTTAAATTTGAATAAAGGAATGTATTAGAAAAGGAACATACTATATATTAATGAATAAGGCTGCAATCCTAACTTACATTTAGGCCAGCATAGGCTCCAGAACATCCCATGCTGTCCAGGGAGTGTCACAAAAGTGTTGTAACACACTTCTGCCACTCCTTGGGGAGGGTTAGTCCAGTGCGCAGGCATGTGCTTGCCCCCTACATCACCATGAGAGTGGGAAGACCGATGTGTTGTGCCAGCCTAGGTTAGGATTGCACTCTCAATTATAATAATCAGTTGATAAACACTTTCTAACAGAAAGAACAAGTTCAAACAAGTTCATAAAGAGAGGTGGGGTGTAGGTCCAGCCCTCAGAACACTCTCCAGAGGCAAGAAGAGCAGAGCTTGTCCCTGGGCTGGATGGAAGGGGCTTGCCACAAGCTGCATGAAGGCTTACTACCTGATCCCTGGGCCAGGATTTGGGCACCCTTGGAATGCCTGTTTTCAGGAGAATATCTACAGCATAGAAAAAAGGAAAAGGTAAAAGTGTGCCTCACAGTTTGCCCTACAGTCATGATCAACTCTAAGGGCAGTATTACAAGTCCAAACATCCAGTGTTGTCTGAAGACATCTCCATGTTCATGTGTTTGGCATGACAGAAAGCCAAAGGTGCACAGAATACTGTTACCTTCCAAACAAACTAATACCTACTTAGCTACAGTACTTGCATTTACGTGCTTTCAAAGTGCTAGGTTGGCAGGAGCTGGGCAACTAACAGGGGCTCACTCCATCATGGTACTTAGGTCTCAAATCATCAATCTCCTGATCCTCCAAATGAGACTGGTTCAGAAAACATTTATGTTCCCTCCCTCCAAAAAGAATACCTTCATCTCTCAATTGAGCATCTTAAAAATTGAGCATCTTAAAAAAAAAACTTTAGCAGCTTGAGTCAGTTAAGATTATGTAACAAACTGCTATGTCCTCATCTGATTTCCTGAACTACCAGTCCATATCATCATCTGCTGCCCAACACCTTTTGGCACACAGAGATGATAGTTGGCACGCGCCAAGCAAGCAAGACCAGTCTCATAGGATTGAAAGTTTGACTATGAATGCTTTCCTGGTTCTATAGTCTTAAATCTGGTAACAAGCCACATCATGGGCAAGTCCTGACTTTTGAATAAAAAATACAGGTGGGGCCTTGGTACTGGCTAGGGATCAGTACTCGGACTTCCCATGGGTACCAAAAAGCACAAATAAACAAATCCACAGTTTTTAGCCACTTAAACACTTCGAAGGGGACCAGTAGCCCACAGAGGTTGTGTGTACCTTCCCACAGATTCTGCAGGCTTCAGAATAGTCCCAAGGGTTAAAAAAGCTGGTTCCTGTTTCTGGAGGGAAACCAGAAGTGATGTTTTTAATAATTTATAAGGCATTAAAAGGTCATGGAAGTCCCAGAAGGTTCCGCAGAGGGAACTATCATATTGGTGCCTCCTCCACTGCAAATACAGTGTTCCCAAGGTCTGAATGTAACATTGCAAACCACTGCACAGATATTACCTTTTCTTCCCACACCAGGGCTTCAGGAGGTGGTAATCATCATCATAGAAAATTATTATGATAGTATTACAGAGGATGAGTTATGGAATATAAACTTGAAAGAATTCCAAGTAAGTTCAGGTCTGTATCTGTAATAAGTTGACCACTATCCACTATGCCATTTGACAGATCAAATGTGTACAGGAGGACTTTTGTTTCTCTTTTACTAACTGCAGCCCCCACCCTGTTCAACTACTGTTCAGATATGACCACAAAAATTCTTCTGCACACTTGGACTTTCCCCTCTAACTTCCCTGGATAGGAGCCTAAGGTTTTGGCCATTATAAAGTTTCATAGAACACGTTCTTTCCAGCTGTTATGTAGTCTCTGAAGAGTTCAAAAATGGTCCAAAAATGTTTATGCATTTTTGCATTATGCAACCTGAAGAAGTTTTTCTTCAGGATATTTTTAAGTGACTTACTTATATGCCTCCACAATTCTAAAAGCAAAGATATTAAAATAAGTTTTGAGAAAATGTCCAAGGAATTAAAAAAAAAAACCATGAGAAAAGACTGGTTTACAGAATTTACAAATGTCCTAGTACGATTCAGATTTGTAAAATGTATCAAGAGCCATTAACTTTTATAAAAACATTTACCTTAACATTAAAGGGTGTGGACAAAATGAATTCCAATCATACTATTTAAATAAATGCCTAAAATCCAGAAAGAACACGATTGGTTTAGATTTCAAAAATGAAAAGCAAATGGTTTTAGAAAAGCAATATATAAATACTGTTGATTGATTGACTCAAAGTTTTACTACTTTTCAATAGTTACTCCCAATTTGTTTGCATTCAGGCCAATTATATAGGGCAAAGAGTGCAATCACTCTTTACGATGGTTTTTTTATTCCCAATAAATTCATTGAGGGATTTACTGAAACCATTTTGACTGTGTAATGTAGGTGAGCTCATTCTCTTCTGGAATCACTCTCCCAAAGGTTACTGTATGTGAATCAATTGAGAAAGGAGAATTTCTCCCACCATCCAGGGCTTTGCAGGATCTCCCTATGTCTTCTAAGTACAGACCTGCAAAAGGCGAGGTTATATTTCCTGAAAAGGGGTGTTATCCTTTGTCAGGAAAAATAACCTCACCTTTTTCAGGTCCCTACTTATAAGGCATTAAAAATGTCATTTCAAGTTTTCCCCAAAAAAGCAAGTAGCTTTTCTTAAATGCATACAGTCATTCTGAACAGGAGGGGACAAGTGCTGCCTCTAGAGTGCAAGACTCTATGGATCAGAAGGGAGTATAAGTCCCCACTACTTCTCACTGATACAGTGTAAAATCTATGGCGAATGAAAACACTCCAGGGTCACTTGTCAAAGCAATTTGCAGGCCATTTTAGGGCGCAATCCAGAATAACTATGGGGAGTCCTTGCTCTGGTGTAAGAACAATTTACTCTGGATTGCAATATGTATTTCCCATACATTTTCACTAGGTGGTGCCGTAACTACAGCTGTACGTAATGTCTCTGGATTGTAGGGTACTCTGGATTGTAGGGTTAGTTTATTCCTTTATGGTAGGGTAGCCATAATTCTCTTCTACAAAACTGGGAGAGGCCTCTGTCCCATTTGCCATTATATGAACACAATACCCAAAAACCAGGACTACCTGTTTTTCAGGACCCATGGCAACCCTATTTTGATGGAAAAGAATGTATTTCTTTAAAACAGTAAAAATATCATGTTGCTAGTAAAAATGTAATTTCCATGGAATATTAGAAATTGCCATTTTGCATATAAAACAAAGTAATACATGTTGGAGAGTTGAGGCTGAAAACGAGAAATGAAGGCAAATCCATGAAATGTGCTGGATAAAATTATGCAAGAATCACCTTACAGCCCCAAAACAGATACCCTTATTTACTTGAATCTAATCAAATGCACACCCCTATTTTATAAGACTTGAAATTTTAAAAAAATGTTTACCAATGATTGTAATGCACAGCTCCAAAGCAGGGGAAAATTTAGTTTTACTGCATACAATTAGTAATTTGATAATATAATATGGCAAGGGTTAGGGTTATATTATGATTTTTGCCTAATTGCACTACTTTATACAATAATGGGTTTATGGCTACAATCCAGAGTAACCTTCTGCACCTACATTGTTACAGTCAACCTATTGGAAACCTATGGGAAATGCATAGAGCAATCCAGAGTAAGTGCCTCTTACATCTTCCCATAGTTACTCTGGATTGTAGGTTATGTTAGATTTTTATTACAGTATAGTTAACTATTAAATTAAATACTGATCTATGGTTATAATCAAAATACCATATTTACTCAAATCTAATGCTCCATCAAATCTAATGTGCACCCTGATTTTGGAGACTAAATTTGGCTGAGCGTTAAGGTTTGAGTAAATATGGTGAGCGTTAAAGTTTGAGTAAATATGGTATTTGTTCCAGTTTTTTCCCCCCAAACAGGCTATGGCTACAGTCCACTTTCCTGGGATTAAGCCCCATTGAATATAATAGGACTTATTTCTGAGTAGATAGAGTTAGGACTGCACCATGAATTACATGCATAGAGGAGATGATCAGTATGTGCCTTTACACCTCAGTAAGCCTCTCAATTGCCAACGAATCTCCTTAGACCTGCATCAGTACCATAGCATGATGAAATTTCTAGAAATTAGTTCTTAGTGGGTGCTTACATCACAGAAGGAATACCCTCCCCAAATTTCATGCTTCTAGGTCCAGGGGTGAGGGCAGGGGATTGATCAGTCACTGTTTCTTCAATGTCTAGGGAGGAAAACACGTTGCACACCTTTTCACCGCCTTCCGGTTTGAATTTCCAAAAAGTGGTTCCTAGAGGGTGCCCAGCTGACTGAAGGAATACCCTCCCCAATTTTCACACTTCTAGGTCGAGCAGTTTTGGCTGGGCTTTGATGAGTGAGAGAGTGAGTGACCTTTCAAATTAGTCATATGACCTGTGGTGAGTACTGGCACTTTCCCCCAGAAAAAATCACTGATTTATATATATAAATTTATATTTATATATATAAATTTATATATATTAAAAATCACTGATATATATATTTATATATATATATATATATATATATATATATATATATATATATATATATATATATATATATATATATATATATATATATATTTCTTATATAAATATATATAAAGAAATATATATAAAATATATATAAAGATATATAAAGAAATATATATATTTCTTTCAGTGATTTTTTTCTGGGGGAAAGTGCCAGTACTCACCACAGGTCATATGACTAATTATTATTTAAATGCTGGGGGGTGGCCCAGGTACCAATACTGAGTACCAGTGAGTACCCACAGAAAAAAGCCATGCAGTATACAGATATGGAGAGCAGTGATGAGCATCTTTAAAACTACATAAATCCCATGCAACTCAGTCACAATATAAAACTATGTCAGCACCTTACTCCCATAATTGTTGATGGCTATGGAAGCTCTAATGCCATATGAGCCATATGGAAACTCCAAAGCTCATGAGCTCTGAGAAACTTTCCTTTCTACTTCAGAAGGGGATCCAAACCAAAGTCACTGGAGTGTGAGAAGGTTCACAGTCTTAGATCCCAGTTGATTCTTTCTCGGTGCTATTGATATTGCACCAAATAGGACAACACATTATTGGAATGGGGAATCAGGAAGCTTCAATCAATAAAGAAGATTTTAGAAGAAAGGATAGAGAAAGCTACTGATAGAGGGAATAGAATCCAGCACATACTATCGCCACCAAAGCCACCCTATCCCACAGCCTCCCCATTCCTTACCCAGCACTGCTTCCAAAATGGCCACAGGTGGAGTGTTCAGCACTCAGCAGCCATTTTGTGTTTTATTGTGACAAAGCACTTCTGACAGCACCCCAATCCTGCATACGACTGGCTTTGTTTCTCTTGAAATGAAATGAACAGAGAATACCACTTGGGCAAAAAATCTGTATGTGCTATTAAGATCTCTAAAATTATGTGGTGGATTGGTTTAGTTTGCACTGTATTTGCAGGAAAACAATTATGGACTCCAGGTGAACAAGATGGCTTCAGGTATGTATTTAATGGGTCAACTATACATTTTAGCTGAAAGTCTGTAATGAATGCCCAATAATTGTTCAAAGACAAAAAAATCAAATTTGGGATGAAAGAATTTGGAGCAGAGAAGTAGAAGGGGGAGAGGGCTTCATCCTTTTCCACTTGCTTTTTCCTGCTCCAAATTATCAAGCCAGAAACCCCTTTCTTCCCACCAAAGCAAGGTTCAAAATAACTTTTTATAAACATTTATTTGGAACTACACGGAAGGAAAAGCAGCGAGATAGGGAAAATCTGGTATAGAAACAACAGTCATGAAGAGTTTCTGTAATCTCTCCTTCTCATCACATTTTCCCTGCTCCCTCCTCACTTCTCCTTCCTGAAGTTTTTTTTTTATTTTTGAATTATGTATTACCTTTTCAATACACAGGATTACTAAATACCCTAGGAATACTAAAAAATTTTTGCCCCCTGTAAGACCGCATGGGTCAAGTGTGACCCATGCTGGCCTGTACTGTAGTAAGGTACATTAGGTACATACCATGTTCATATAATATACCGTACATATAATGAATAAATGTTGTGTCAAGTTTTAGTATAATTATTTTTATTGTGAAATAATGATTTTTAGTACAATTTTTATCACCTGCACAGACTGCACAGGTCTGCACGGGTCAATTTTGACCCGTGCGACCTTGTACTATAGTTAGGTACATACAATGTTCATATAATGTACGTATAATGAATAAATGTTGTGTCATGTTTTAGTATAATTGTGATTATAATTAGTATAACGATTTTTAGTATAATTTTAGTTAGCAAAATATTGAATAACCAATAAAAGGCAACATGAGTCCAATAGGACCCTGTACTATAGTTAGGTACATATAATGTCCATATGATGTACATATAATGAATGAATGTTGTGTCAAGTTTTGGTATAATTATTTTTATTGTGAAATAATGATTTTTAGTACAATTTTTATCACCTGCACAGACTGCACAGGTCTGCACTGGTCAATTTTGATCCGTGCGACCCTGTACTATAGTTAGGTACATACAATGTTCATATAATATACATATAATTAATAAATGTTGTGTCAAGTTTTAGTATAATTATGATTATAATTAGTATAATTAGTATAATGATTTTTAGTACAGTTTTAGCTAGCAAAATATTGAATAACCAGTGAAAGGCAACATGGATCAACCTTGACCCGATTGGAATTTGCAGAAAAATTTTATATTCAAAAGCTTCGTGCTTCTGGAACTGTAACTGTCTGAATAGCAGGAAAAAAGTCAGAAAGTCTTGTAAGGTAATAATAATAAATTCCAGAAAAAAACACAGCATTTTGACCTGGCCGGTCAACATTGACCCGGATGGTATTCCTTAAGTAACCTATAATCATTGTTACCTTTTTTTGGATCACTAGATATGAATGCAATAGTGGATGCAATACTTTTAATCACATGCTGAATACCTAATTCCCAAGATTAATTATCTCTCATAATTCAGATAAAACACAATTTGACTTTAATACTATGACAACACAAACGTAACTCCATACAATAATAAACATGGGACATCATTGTCGCTTCTGCCCCCCTTCCCTTCCCAAACCTGGTATTTGCGCTTTTTACTCTGCAGGGTGTTCAAAACAGGGAGTGATAAAATCAGTATGCAGGCAGCTGCTCATTGTCTGTGCATCAGAGGAATCCTGTGCTTCTGAATAAGTAAGCAGCTGGAGTCTACTTTAATTACTTAACATCAATCAAGATATATGCCAACTCTTGGAAAACAAGGAATCTCATATTAAGCGACAAGAAAAACCATTTACTATTTAAAAATGTACAACATATATGTATTTATGCCTGCTAGAAGAGATTACTTTCATTCTCTTCTTCATCAGAAATATGAGCCATATCAATCTCTTCTGTCATGTGGTTTGAAAAGGGGTTTCTCTGTCAGTTTCATCAGCATTTGAGTCTTTTAAAAATGAAATTCACAACTGTTTGGATTTCCATGAGTATTTCCATAATATTCTTTTATAGGCATTAAACAAATATTGAATATTCACCTTACACTTTTATAAACAGATCACAATAAATTAGCATTATTTGCCAATAAATTACCATTATCTGCCCATTATTTCCAACTTTCTTCCAGATATACAGCTTCTGCCCATACACTCTCTTTTACTGCACATCAAGACTGGAAATTCATTAACCATAATTACAAATTCTGCATACACTGTTGTGGTAAACTCAGGATCTCTGCCTACTTTTCCTACCTGTCCAAATCACTTGCATCTCATCTGTCATGAGAAAAGTCAGGGAGGACTGGGGAATAAATTAGTCATACAAATCATATTGCTTAATGTTAGCTAAAAAAGTTCACATATCACAATAGTAAGGGCAATAAAGCACGCACATGAAAACTTTTATACCAGTAGCCACTGGCATTTAAGTAGTTTGCCACTGTTTCTCTCTTTGAATTTCTAAAGTAAATCAAAGAATGATGATAATTAATCTGTAAATAGAAATCTAATTTCTTGGCTCAGAAGAATCAAGATGCCTTTAAAGACTCAAGTATGTGAGAAAACAGTTTGATTTTTCTTCCTACCAGCTGACTTGCTTGCAATTTTGCTTCCATTGGTGCTGCTCGTTTTCCCTCTGCAATTAATGATAAAGTTGTCTTTGTGCAAATCACATTTTAAATGTTGTGAGCTACAATGCAAACAAAATTTTGGTGACAGCAGGTCAGCCATTTTATTGGACCACTTGAAAGTGAATAAGCTGTATTTACTCAGTTTCTACAAGGACTGTTGGAAATAAGAGAGAAGATAAAAGCAGGATCATTAATGATATGCTCCATCCAGGCAATACAAATAAGGATTCCGCCATACCACACAGATAAATATGAGAAATGTTTGCTCTGGACATTATGCAACTTTTAAACCAAGGAGCTGACTCCAGATCACAGATATGAGGAGCAGACCATTAACAATACGTTGCTACAATACTGATTTCCTTTTGCATATGAAAGTTTGCCAAATATTTGGCTATTGTCCATTTAATATATAAAGCCAAAATTCTGTCTCTTAGTTTGTGGTTTTGTTTGTGCATGCACTGGTGCCCCACCTACTGGTGTGGTTAAGAATGCCAGTGATCCCTCCCATCTAATATGGGTGTACCCCGCACCTAACTGTGGGTGACCCATATCTCCTGACTGCTCCACCTTACCTAATTTGAGTGTGGTTAAGAACTGTGGGTGGCACAAGTGGCTAAGACACTGTGCCTGTTAACCAGCAGGCCAGGCTTCGAGACCCGGGTCGGCCCCACAAGACAGGGTGAGCTCCTGTCCTTAGCCCAGCTCTGCGACGCAGCTGGATCCAGGCTTTTGTGCTTGGCGTGCAGCATATGCAGCGCCGAGCACGATACCATAGACTTCCAAGACTGATGGAGGCCTGCTTTAAGAACTGTGGGTGGGTCTTCCTTAAACTTAATTTAAGGGCAAACTCTGCAATACTTTGAGCACAATCCTAACCATGTCTACTCAAAAGCAAGTTCCATTGTGTTCAATGGGTCTTCCTCCCAAGAAAGTGTCTTTAGGATTTCAACCTTTATGGATTAAGTCCATAAACCATACATTCTGTTCTTCTCCTTACACTCAAATCAGAGATGCATGTGGGTGAAGCTGCAGGGTAAATTACTAGTAATGAATATGTTTATCAGTCCTGCATTCTCCTATCACAAATCACTGCACAGACCAAAATAAACTCCTTTTAATAACTATAATACTGTATTTACTCAAATATAACACTCACCTTTTTCAGCCAAATTCAGTCTCCAAAACCGGGGTGCACATTAGGTCTGATGTTAATTAGAGTTGAGTAAATGCAGTATTTTGATTATTAAGTATGGGGTGCACGCACATTATATTTGATGATGCATTATATCTGAGTAAATGCAGTTATATTATACATACTTGTGCAAAGAAATTAGCTCCAAATGATAAACCAAATAAACATGTGTTAAGGAACAGCATCACGTGGTGATTCCAACTATTTAATTTATAATTATTTAATTAAGAATTATTTAAATAATTAAGGTTACAATCCTAAAGATACTTTCCTGGAGTAAGATCCATTGAAAACAATGGGGCTAACTTTTGGGTAGACATGGTTAGCATTGTGCTCTAAATTATTTAATTTGAATTAAATTATTAACAATTATTGTAATTATTTTGATGGAGCTGTAACTCAGTGGAAAAAAAATATTGTTGCCATGCTGGAGGTTCATACCATGCCATCTCTAAATAGGACAAAAAAAAATAGCTGCGTCCAAAACCTTGGAGAGGTTTCCGTGCATGGGTTACAACAAGTGTAACCAATTCAGGCTTAACTAGGAAGACCCCAGAGACACTCATAACTAAGCACCATTTTCACAAGACTTGCTGCTCCTTTTCCATTGGGGGCACTTCTGATATCCCTGTGATGACATAGACAAGCATTTACTGCAAAAGATTCCCCATCCTTCCAAGCTAAGTGGAAACAGAGATTTTAAACACATTCCTTAATCTGACTTTTACCAGGCAAGTTTCCTAATAGTACAGAAGGTATCCAATATTTTTGTCAGGTGATTTATATTTCCTGTCAAAGATAAGTAATTTTATGCTCTCAGGTGAAATCTGTTTGCAGATATTTTTTGCCAAGCACATGCCTCCAATTCACACAGCGACTCTTACTCATGCTTTTGTGGTTATGGACTCGGTTTCTTTCATTCGCGCTCATTTTCATGGCCCCAAGGGCATATTAATTTATATGCAGCACTACGGTCCAACATTCAACAGCACATTATTCTTACAATTCCAAAGCCCTTCATTCTTCAACCAAGAGTTACAGTGTTATGCAGCTGGGCTATAAATTTTTCTTAATGCTGATGCATCTCTTATAGAGCATGGATCACTTTTACAGTCTGTTCTGAAGCGGCATTTGATCTGACTTTTACTTTGTAATTGGTTTACATGGATTGGCTAGAAATGTTTGGTTCATATCACAGCACACATTGGAATACTTGCATGAAGGGATCAAAACCAAATTCCATAAATTTAAAACGCTACTGTTTTTCGTATAAAAATAGAGAAAGAGTCAAAAGTCAGAGCTAAATATAACAAGCATTTTTAAATGGATTTTTTGATAAAATAATTCATCATTGTCAATTACATCAATTTAAGACAGGATTGTAACCAGTGGTGGGCTTCAGGGGGTTCACGCAGGTTCTATAGAGCCCTTTGCTAATGAGCGCCTGGTTCTGAAAACCAGTTACTAATGGGACATAGAACTTGTTCATAGAACCTGTTGTTAATTTATTTGAATGCCACCACTGATTTAACCATAAACCATTTATATTGCTCATATATTGCAAATATATAATCAGGCCCAACAATGCATTTCTGTATTACCTGTAAGTTCTATTTATTTTCAGTATCTTAATAGTTCCATTAGGCAAGGTTGATAAACGAAGGCAGAGAAAAAAATAGTACATTATCAAAATACAAAAATGAGAAGTCAGTGAGATAGGCAAGATCTTTCACCCTCAAGCTGACACCCGCATTAAAGCAAATCAATGGGTACCTTGCAAACCTGACCTACAAGGCATTCAACATACCACAATGTCTCCTCTTTCATGACTGTATTGTTGCAATGAGAGACAAGAGAGAGTCCCTCTGTACCACATTGCTGCTGCTTAGAAAGGAAGTTTTGCATTTTCCTTTTCATTGATTTTTCTATTCACAACACAGGCACAATTCAGTGCATGTTTGTTGACACAAAAATAGGTTCAACTAGACACAGTTCTTTTCAATATTTTCAGTATCATATAAAAGTAAAGAGAATCTAAGTTCTCAGTGATCAGAAAAGGCTGCAATCCTAACCTCCATTTAGGCTGACATAAACCCTGACATAAATCCTATGCTGACCTGGGGGTGTCACAAACGTGTCATAAAGCACTTCTGTCCCACTCCTGGGAGCGGTGGTGGTTAGGCCAGTACACAGGCATACACAGATCTCCCCACATCACCATGGGAAGATATGCCAGATGAGTTGAGCCGGTCTAAATTGGTTAGGATTGCACCATAGCGACTTTCATGACAAATTGACTCCACAAGAATGAATATTCATTTAATTCAAACAATACAATACAACGGCCTTTACTAACAGTACATTGATTCCTATCTGAGCTAGCTTTATGCAAATCATTACTCAATACTTTGTCTTTTTCCAGCACACACAGACTAAAAGTTAATGATTGCAAAATTCAGAAGTCTATGACTTACTGTGAGATGTGAGTTATTGGTGTCAGCAATGTTTCACCCTCCAGATCAAGTTCATCAGCAAAGCTGTTGGTCCTAATGAATGGTTGTGTGTTTGCATCTAAAAATGGAGAGTTTCTTTTAACTGTGAAAAAAGAGAGGTAAAGATTAAATTCCTGCATTGCCCTAACACATTTTAAGGGTTATAGATAATTTGTAAGCTTCTGATATATCTGAATGGGTAATATAGGGAAACTACAGTAATTAAAAGCAGACTCAAATGTAAGATTAAAATAACAATTCCATGATTTGTTTCCCCTAGCAAATGTGGACTGAACCATCCAGTCCTTGTAACCTAAAATACTCTGCAGGCCTATCATTTCTAGTGTGTGAAATGGTATCTATCAGCAACTATCAATCACTACTATAAAGCAATCTTTCACTGCATTTCAGACAAGATTCGTGTGACAGTATTCAGCATTCTGAATGGTAAAATTAGTCTCTAATAGTGATATTAGGAATGTTTCCCTTTTACTCCAAAGCAATTTGTAAGGCCCAGATAGAACAAACAGGATAGAGACCAGAGTGGAGCAGGGAGATGGTATTCTGCAGCAGTGCCACCAATATCCTTCCAGGCTTTGATTCACCTTTCTGGGTCTACTTGGACTTCCACCATGAAAATCGCTGGCACAGGTCCAAGCAGTCTCAGCAGGACAGAGAAAGAAACTCTCATTTACCCCAGGTAAAGGTTAAAGTTTCCCCCAAGTTTTACTGCTAGCCATGACCGAATGTAGGGTGTGGTGCTTATCCCCATTTCTAAGCCTTTCGAGCCTTAGGCTTGTTCAAAGATACGTCCACGTTCATGTCTGCTGAAGTACTCATGACTGCCGAAGGAACACGGAACACTGTTTTTACCTTCCCACTGAATTGGTACCTATTAATCTACTTAAAATCATAGAATTGGAAGGAACCCGGTAGGTCATCTAGTCCAACCCCCCCCCCCCCCCGCCTGTAGCAGGAAATTCTCCTAGAGTATCTGACAGGTGCTCGGTGAGCCTCTGCTTGAAGATCCTCAGTGAGGGAGAGTCCAACACCTCCCTTGGCAGTCTGTTCCACTGCCGAACCACCCTCACCGTCAGGAATTTTTTCCTGATATCCAACTGGAATCTCCTTTCTTGCAGTTTGTACACATTGGTTCTAGTTCTGCTTTCAGAAGCAGCTATGAACAAATGAGCCCCTTCCTCCATATGACAGTCCTTCAGGTATCTGAAGAGGGCAATCATGTCTCCCCTCAGCCTCCTTTTCTCCAGGCTGAAAATATCAAGTTCCCCCAACCTTTCCTCCTAGGGCTTCCTTTCCATCCCACTGATCATTCTTGTTGTTCTCCTCTGGACTTGCTCCAGTTTGGCTGCATCCTTCTTAAAGTGAGGTGCCCAGAACTGAACACAGTACTCAAGGTGAGGTCTGACCAATGCTGAATAAAGAGGAACTAGAACTTCTCGCATCTTGGAAGCTACAGTCCTCTTAATGCAACCTAAAATGGCATTTGCCTTCTTTGCAGACACATCACACTGCTGACTCATGTTCAGCTTGTGATCCACGGCGACACCAAGATCCGCTCACATGTTGTGCTGCCAAGCCACGTAGCCCCCATTTTGTACCTGTGTTTTTGGTTTTTATTGCTAAGGGTGCAATCCAGAGTAACTACGGGGAGTCCTTGCTCCAGTGTAAGAACAATTTGCTCTGGATTGCAATATGAATTTCCCATATGTTTTCACTAGGTGGTGCAGTAAGTACGGGTGCACGTAATGTCTCTTATGTGCTCCCGTAGTTACTCTGGATTGTAGGGTAAGTGCAGAACCTTGCACTTCTCCCTGTTGAAATTCATTCTATTTGTTACAGCCCAGTATTCTAGTTTGTCCAGATCCTCCTGGAGGTTTCTCCTGTCTTCTGTTGTGTTTGCTACTCCTCCCAGCTTGGTGTCATCCACAAATTTGACCAGGCTCTCCTGTATCCCTTCCTCCAAGTCGTTGATAAAGATATTAAAGAGAACCAGGCAAAAAAACAGACCCCTGGGGCACCCACTTGAAACCAACCTCCAAAACCCTTTGAGTGCGGCCGTTGAGCCAGTTGCAGATCCATCTAACAATTGCCTCGTCTAGCCCATATTTTTCCAACTTCCCAATTAAAATGTCATATGGGACCTTGTCAAATGCTTTGCTGAAGTCAAGATAAATGACATCCACAGCATTGCCACTGTCCAGTAAGCTTGTTATCCCGATCAATAAAGGAGATCAGATTTGTCTGGCAAGATTTATTCTTGATAAATCCATGCTGGGTTGTTTTGATCACTAAGTACTTGTCTAGATGTGCACAAGTTGTATGTTTTATTATTTGTTCTAATATCTTCCCCAGGATTGACGTCAAACTGACTGGTCTATAGTTTCCTGGGTCTTCTTTTTTCCCCTTCTTAAAGATTGGGACTACATTAGCCCTCTTCCAGCCCAGTGGCATTTCTCCACTCCTCAAGGATTTCTCAAAGATGATTGACAGAGACTCTGCAAGGACATTTGCAAGTTCCTTAACTCTAGGGTGCAACTCATCCAGTCCAAATGACTTGAATTCATTTAGGCCAGTTAAGTGGTACTTGCATTTACATGCTTTCGAATTGCTACCCCAGGACAAGATAAAAAAATGTTCCCTTACCTCAAGTAGGCTTCATGGCTTATAATCCCCCTGGGGAATTCAGCACAAGTCCATGCTGGCAAGTGCTATTGGGAGGCTAGCAGTCTGCTGCCCAATGGATGCCAGTGGAGAGGTAAGAAGGGGCATAGAATGGAGGCAAGGAAAGGGGAGGTGGGGGATAGCTTGGAGAGAGTGGAGACGAGGTTGGCAGGGGAGGTAATGGAGTGGGGTGGAGATCAACTCCACTAGACCCTGAGTCCATGTCAAGTCTTCAACTCCGTGCTGGCTCGAGACTGGCCATAGAATCAAGTAGCCCCATTGTGGGGCTACTTTGCTACCCTGGAGAAGTGGATGAAAGTCTCCTTCACCTGAGGTGGTGGCAGCGACTGTGGCTGCCTGGGGTGCACCCTGAATGTGTGTTTGGCACCACACTGCTGTTTTTTGGCACCACAGCAGCCCTGAGATCCAGGCAGCTCAAGATTGGGCTGCCCAACATTCTGTGCATGTTTCCTGTTCCTCAATTGCTACAAGGTGTAATTACAGTGGAAAGATAATGTATTCAGGATTAGTCTGCCCTTTTCACTCACACAGACTGAAATTACATGACAATTGATTGACATATACCTCAATAACTGTACCTATATTAGGTCCAGTAGGCAGAAAACATATACCTAAGACCGAGAAGTGGGTTTTTTTAGCAAACCAGGTGGAGAGTATAGTAAAATCATATATCAGGGATATTGTTGTATATAAGGAGTACTGTAAAAATCTTAGAGGCAGCAGTGGTTTGCCCTTTTCTAACGGAGTCTTTCCAATGGTCTTTGATAATTAAAAATCTGTGTCCAACCTTCCATTTTTGGTCATAATTATTGAGTAAGGTGGTGATGTCTCAGCTCCAGGGAATTGTGAAAAAAACCCACTGGATTATCTGGAACCTTTTCAAGAGGGGCTGCCTTGGTCACCTTGATTTATGACCTGCACCAGGGATTAATCCCAGGGATGAGATTGGAAGAGTGTGTCCTGCTGGACTTCTGAACAGCTTGTGACACCATTGACCATGGTATCCCTCTGGACTGACTTACTGAGTTTGGGCTGTTTTGTGGTGAGTCTGCTCCTTCCTGACAGATTGGATCTAGAGGATGAGACTTGTGGGCACCTGTTCAGCTCCCTGGCTAATGACTTGTGCAGTGTCTCAGAATTTTTGAAGTATAGAAGTGGTTGGGATGATGGCTAGTGTACTAAATTAAATCCAGACAAGACACAGAAATTCTTCTAACATGGAAGGCTGCAACACAGGTACTAGATCCACAGCCTGCTCTGAATTGAATAGGACTCCATCTGAAAGAGCAAGTTCACAGCCTGCGTCCTTTTGGATCCTCAGTTCCTCCTGGATGTTCAGGTGGCATCTGTGTCTGGGGCTAGTATGCTGGCTAAAGCTGTACCTGAATCAGTTGGATCTGGTGATATGAATGGTCCACACTCTAGTGACATCTCATTCACTGTAATGTACTCTATAGGGGCCACTCTTGAAAATAGTTTGCAAGTTGCAGATAGTGCAGAATGCTGTATCTCAGTTTTCACCAGGGCTCAGTGTCCATCATCTCCCTTGCTGTTATTCCAACAGCTACACTGGCTGCCCAGTTCTTTCCATGGCCAATTCAAGGTGTTGGTAAGAACTTTTAAAGCCCTATACAGCTTAGGACCAGGAAACCTTAAAGAACTCCTCTTCCCATATAATCCTGCACATACCCTGAGATCCAGAGATGACGTGCCACAAGCAAGAAAGGCGACGCATGCCACCATTCCCTTAGCTTCAGGTGGTGGATGATATGCTAAGGATACCACTGCCATCTAAAGCCAAAGGGACAACAGCCAGGTTTAAGACCTTCTGAGTGGTAACATCCCAGAGATTAGGATCAGTTACCAGAAGATATGAGAAGGGCTGACTGGGTAGTTTCCAATGGGTTTTAAAAACCTATTCGTTATTCTTGGCTTTTGAGGAGGAAGAAAGCACATAGGGACCCTTTTAAATCCTGTTGCTATTTTATGTCAATGCTGTTTTATATTTCAGTTAGCTCTATATCGTATACCAGTAATGATAAGGTTTTAAATTTTTAATTTAGATTTTTTTTCATTTTATGTTATTCAGCCCTGCTTTGAATATTACAAAAGCAGTGGAGAAATAAAAATAAAGTAGTAACTGAAAAAGCACTTTTTTGTACCAAATTATATACAGTGGCGCCTCACGTAACAAATTTAATTCGTTCCGGAGGCATGTTCTTTACGTGAAACATTCTTTATGTGAAGCGGATTTTCCCATAAGAAATAATTGAAACTCAGACGATTGGTTCCACAACCCCCAAAATATTCATATAAAAATATTAACTGGATGTAAAAATGATGACAGTACACTGAATTCAAAACATGCATTCAATGTGCATGATCTTATGAAGTCTACTTAGGCTGCAGTCCGAAAGACACTTTCCTGGGAGTAAGACCCGTTTAACACAATGGGGCTTACTTCTGGGTAGACATGGTTAGGAGGCTGCAATCCAAGACACCTTCAAAGTGTCTCCCCACTTTCTCCTTCTCTCCATCCTGAGCATCTCTCCCCTGCTCTTCTGGTTAGCCCTGAGCTGCTTCCCTCTTCTCCACTGCTCTTCTCTCCCTCTGCCCAGCAGACATCCGGCCTCAGGAGGAACAGCATGGAAGTGTTGCTTTCACTATGGGCAGGTGCGGTAGGCAGCCCTGACGCTTTTTAAACAGGCTGCTGGCCAGCGTGTCTGCCCCAACTATCAACGAATGTGTTCTTTACCTGAAGCACTTTCTTTATGTGAAGTAGAATCATAGAGAAATTTTTGTTTGTTACGTGAAACATACTTTACGTGAGGTATTCTTTACGTGAGGCGCCACTGTATAGAGAGGGAGAGGAATCCCATCTGAAATACTGGGGCATACTGATGCTAGAGTACTTTACAGAATTGGAGATGTTGGAGAATTGTAAATGTTGGATACACAATCCTAACCAACATTCCAGCACTGGCATAGTTGTGCCAGTGGGGCATGTACTGTACCCTGCAGTTGAGGGTGGCAGGCAGACATTAAGGCCTCCTGAAAGTTGGGCAAAGTTTGGTCCCTTACCTTAGAGTTGCATTGTTCTTACCCTAGTACTGGAAAGTTGGTTAGGATAGAACTGTTAATGTCAGTGAAAGGCTTTGTCCTCATTAAAAAACAGAAATAACACTACAAAGTATTACTATTTATTTTATGCTCCCAGTAAATTGTAATTTTCTGTTGAAATTGTACAGCTGAACAGAAACTGCATTAATCCGTACACATGTAAAAGTAAATTTTTTCCCATAAATTACATCAGCACGGTCAGAGAGTTTATAATAGAAATGGATAAGTGAGTTACAGGTTTTACCTGGAGAAGAGGGAGACTTGGGAGATGGTTGCTCTGTAAAATAGGATGACCAGGAATGCTGCCGGACTGAGTTAACAGAGGAAAACACAAAGGAAGTGCAGAGAATACAGAAAAAGAAAGGAAGATAATCATCAGGAATCCTAATAAAGTCACAAAAGCATGTTTTAATTTTAAATAGGAAACAAAGTTTTAAATTTAAAACTCTAACTAAAACATATTTAGATGCATAGCCTCTTTACGTCTCTTCTTCATATTAGTAATTTATAACCAATTCAAGAAAAATTCAGGCTTTTTGAACTTTTAAAGAATATGTATACAATTGGAAATACATTTAGCTTTTGACTTGTCTATTCTATCAATCATCTCCATCACTTCTCACACATTTTCCTCCCTTCCAAAGATATTGTGTTAGCCAGATAATTAGAATAAAGAACACTTTCTGTTGTCTTGGAAATAAAATAATTCCAATAACAGCTGATGAGATAGCTTGCTAGATGAAGCTGAGACTGGTCATCATGTGACCATTGAGAGGAAAAAAGAATTCCTACCCTTAAGACATCAGAAGCAGAACCTGCTCTTAAAACAGAGGGAAACAAGATTTTTCCCTCTTCTTCCTAAGTCTTCTTCCTAAGCCTTTTTAGTTTCATTTTAAAAATTAAAGGAACATTTTCACTAAAAAGTATTTGTAAAAACCAGAATAAAAAATATCTTAGAATGAAATGAAATTTTATATTTTTATTGCAGAGCTAAAATAAATTTCTAACATGGGACTTACAGATCATTATCATATTTTATTTAGAATTTATCTAGAATTTCTAGAGAACAAGAAAAAAGGACAATTGAGTAAAGAATATAGATTCACTTATATTCACTTTGTTACAATAAGGGGGGCTTACCGTGGTTAAGGTCCACCCCCTCTCCGCTTGCCTGAGTATAACAGAGGCTGCAGGTGTCTACAGCCTATTCTGGGCTCAGACTGGGCCTTACTGACAAAATCATGCAACTTCCAGTTTTTTTAATTAGAAATGATGCTTTAAAGCCTTTAAAACATGTGACTTTTAATATTTTTATGTCCTTTAGGGCCCCCAATGCCTTTCAAGGCATTAAAAGCATCACATTTGATTATTTGGATAAACCAGAAGTTTCAGGTTTTTACCTCTAAGGCTCAGTCTGAGCCTGGCAGAGGCCATGGATAAACATTCTGCAGGACTCAAGACAACCCTCTGGTCCCTTTAGATCAGGCCATATCTGCATTCACCCATATGTGTGGCTTAATGTAACTGTGGGGGGTTCTAAAGCAGAACCCTTGTCGATATGGTGGCACAGCTGTACTGATATGGGGAAAATGTTATCTGTATATCATAAAATTAATTTGTTTCCTACTTTTTTTGCTTTAGTAACTGAGAGCACAATCCTAACCATGTCTATTCAAAAGTAAGCCCCATTGTCTTCAATGGGTCTTCCTCTCAGGAAAGTGTTTTTAGGATGGAAGCATGAATTATGAAAATGGACAGATATGAAGGAATACACATTCTGATTTGTCATGCCATAGTTACCATAGTTCTCTTCCACAAAATTGGGACAGGACATTCTGTTACACTTCCTATATGAACACAATCCCCCAAAATTGACTGTTCCTGTTTTTCAGGACATATGGCAGCCCTTTTTTCAGGACTTATGGCTACCCGTGCAAAATTTAGAAGAAATTTACTATTAATAGTATGAGCACATGAAAAGCACTGCAAACATTATTAAGTTTTTTAGTCTACTGTACTACTGCAAAATACAGTTTGCTTGACTTACCAAGAAATTTGAACATTCCTTTCTGTCCTGTATACTTGTACGAGTTTTGAGAGAACAGGAGGAAAGAAGAAGAGTAGATGTAAGAAAGAAAAGGAAGCCTTTGTTTCTGTACTGGAGTCAGTACTTGTTTTTAAATTACATTACCGTTCACCTAGTGAAAGTCATAGTTAAAAGCAGTGAAAGAGGCTTGGAACATTTTTTTTGTACTGCATAACCTTTTGAAAAACCTTGAAATGTATGTGAACATTTTACTTGATATACCTTCTGATGCAGTATTCGCCTTTGATATTTCTACATTTTTTAAACCTGCAATTTTACAGAGAATTTCACAAATCTCTTACAACTTGCAAGAGATACTAGCAACTGGCTCTTGAATAAAAAGGATGTGAAATATAAAAATATCCAAGTGTAAATAGCAGGTGTATGAATGAATACAACAGTACACCCCAATCGTGCACTGGTTGTCTGAAAAAATTATATTCAGGATTTTTTAAACAGGATGTTGCACAAAACATCACGAAAAATCAGACACTAATGCATTAAAAGGAAGTTAGCATAAAGATTGCAGAGAGGAGATTTTAGCGAAATTCATGAAGTAGATTGACATCAAGTATACAGCATACTGTTTCTTAACAACCAAACACTTGGCCTTTTCTAAGTAATAAACGTAAGGATTGAACTTTCTTCTTAAATTTGTAAATTAATATAACCATACAACAAGCATATTTTGTATTACCTAAACTAAACGGCCAATATCAAAGCAAAAATTTTACAGATACTCAGTCACAGGGTTAAATCTCATGATATTTCTAGAAATTGAATAATTTCTATTTGTGTAGTGGGGAAGTGAGAAGTGGACAATTTAAATCTATTCCCCTATCCTCAGCAGCCACCTGTGTCCCCTGTAAATACATCTCTGATGCCACATCATCTTCGCATTATTCCTGCTGTGGCAAGATAATTCCCTCCTCATGTATACAGGTGAAATTTTCTCCCTTTTGTGGAAGTACTATATAGGATCCCACCCTACAATGTTTCGGGCCAATTTGGATGTGACATAGGCATTCTGCTAAAGGATCATCCAGGTTTCTCCTCCTCCCCTGCCTCCCCAAAGAGAAGCTGTATGGCACATTATAAGTTGGATAAGGATGAATGGCTGGTGGATGATAGTAGGAATAGAGAAATTAAAATGGACAGGTATAAGCTGCGACCGAAGTCCCCTCATTGTTATCCTTCTGGCAACGCCTTAAAACTTTTTATTTAGACAGGCATATGATGACTTTTAAAGGTTTAATGTTATTGTATTGTTGCCTTCCTGTTTTTTAACCTGGGTTTTTATTATTTTTTACTGTCTTTGTAGAGTTTAATTGTATTTTAATTGTTTTTATTGTTATCTAGTTTTATTGGAATTTTATTGTTGTTTTTAAATGTTGTTAGCCATCTTAGGTTTCCTTTTGTTAAGGAAGAAAGGCGGGACACAAATCTAATAAATAAATAAATAAATAAATAAATAAATAAATAAATAAATAAATAAATAAGACATAAGTCCTATGCATGTACAATACAAGGAATAAAAAAACTTAGGGAGAGACAAAAGAACTTTAGGAGGCTGCATTACATCAAGACCATGCTACGGGATGATATGGTGGACTGGTGAGTTAAGCAAAGCACTTTTCAGCTACTATACATCTACCTAAAGAAATTTATTATTGTGATAGATTAGCAGCCTCTGGAAAGGACAGTTAGCAAAGCAGAGCTGTCACATCCAAACATGTACAGACTCACCAAGAATAATGCTGTGCTATCATCAAAGCCCATCACTATTTACGACTATGCTGGTTTTAGTATATGACATTCTAACCAAAATTCTTACCAGAATTTTCATATGTATCCAAGCTGAAGTTGTCAGACTTCCTGTCATCCATCACACTGTCAAATGTGATTTGAGGAACAGGTAATATTTTATCAGGAGAAAGAGCTCCATTATCTTTTTCTGACTTAAGCTTCTTCCTTTTCACCTGAGAAAAATAATTCATATATTCAAATTATTCATGCTATTAACAATGAGCTACCCTATTTAACAGTTACTTTAATTAAACATAAGAATCACTATTTTCTCTCATAAATTTCTCCCGCCTCTACTAATGACATTGTGACTAAGACAGAACTAAAGGCAATGATTGCCCTAAACCACAAGCTATAAATGGGAAAGGGAAAGGAAGATTATAGTATTTATGATAGTGCCTAAATCCAATTTATGAGCACATTTGATTCCATGAATCTGCTCATAAAGCCATTTTGCTCACTAATAATATCTTTTCTCTGTTCCTATAGCTGTCAGTTTGTTCCCTCATAAACTATCAAATGTTCACTCCCAACATTGGCAATTCCACTGTGGAGGTTGAGAATGTCCTAAATGTCTTCCATTGACTGAAAAGTGGAAGTCACGGTTGAAAATGAAAACAATGTTTGTAAGTAGAGAAACTTCTGTATTTATCTAAAAACCCAATACTATCCTTTTCCCCCTTCCCCACTGAAAGTGGGACAATCTTCAGTAGTCACAAAACCCTCTTCAGTACAGCTCAATCCTGCAGAGATTGAAGGGCATAGATTGCTCTAATCCTCCATAGGATTGGGCTGTTGTTTAACCATGCTTATTATCAAATAGATCCCTGGTCTCACCACCGTAGCCTGTGTTTGATTCCCAGTCAGGGAAGCAAAATTTTAGACATTGCAGTGGCTCAGTGGTTAAGACACGGTCCCTCTTGTTTCAGAAGGTTAACAGGTCAGCAATTTGAGACCCGAGTACATGTGGTGAACTCCTATTCCTAGCCTAGCTCCTGCCAAATTAGCAATTTGAAAGCGGTTCCCAAACCACTCCTTTGGGAAGGTAAGCATGCCATGCCCACGGCAATGTAGCACAGTGGTGGCCACATAACCTTGGAAGCATCTTCGGACACCACTGTTTTTATAAGCTGAGAATCAGAGATGAGCACCTTCTCTTACAATAAGATGTGATTCTATAAGAGGCCTATAAACAAATATCATTGTTGTGCAAATATAATCTATATTCTCTGCAAAGAATTTGGGAAAAATTGCATTCTCTAGAGATGTTATTCTCTAGAAAGAAAAGCATATGGTAAAACAGTTTAGTTCAATTGTTTTACATACTAATATACCTAATGGAACCTGTCCAAGCAAAATAGAAATATATGTCCTTACCGACACCATCCCAATTTTCTTTGGCTTGGGACTAGGAGACATAAAATGATGATTTCTTGAAGGTTTTTTAATGTATATTTTCCAAGTAGAAGAGTCTGGGTTTTCTGAGGCATAACACCTCCAGGCAGTCTAAAACGTTTGTAACAAATGTAATAAATATTAAATTAGGTGAGATTCTGCAGTAGAAATGTCCAAGATCTCTCAATGAGACAGGGTTCCACTTCTGATTTAACCATCATCATAACTTTCATTTCAAGACAATTTAATCATGATTACAACTTTCACTTCAAGCTTTGCAAGCACTCTGCAGTGCTCTTCTCACACACCCAGATCCTGGCAGTGCCTGAGATTAGTCATAAAAATAGGTCTCCTTTACCTTGTGGGGACATGATCCTGGAGATTGTTATGCTGTTTTCCCCCTTCCCGTCCCTTAAAGAGAATGGCGGACCTTAACACAAACTGGGGGAAATGAACCCAGTTGAGGACCACTTATTTAAAGATTTGTAATTATATTTTTATAATATAACATTTAGAAAAATGTAGCATTTATCATTGCATCACCTGAATGAGAGAAGCAGCAGCTGGAATTTGCCTATTAAAATGCTTCTGCCTTTGTTTCTGCTGTACCTTCAGAGCAAATCCAGAACCAAGAATTCCCTGAGGAACAGAATACATGATTGTACAACAAGAAAATAAAACCATGTGTATGTCAGAAATAATTTTTAATTGGGGTTTCTGCCAAATTCATTTAAAATCAAAACATGAGGGTCTGTTAAATTAGGAGCAGATTCACTGATATTGCTTCTGACAAATTTTGACCCATTCTGCTTGAACAGTCATATTTACTATATAGTGTACATACACTCTTATCTATATATATAAAAGAGAAAAGTCACTCACTGACTGACTCACTCACTGACTCACTCATCACCGCCCTGCCAAAACCGCTGGGCCTAGAAGCGTGAAATTTGGGGTGGGTGTTCCTTCCGTGACTGAGGGGTGCACTAAGAACCGGTTTTTGGAAATTCCAATGGGAAGGGGGTGAAAAGGGGCGCAACGCGTTTTCCTCCCTATACTTTGCATTGAGAATTGCTGACTCAGCAACATTCTGCCCCAACTGCTGGGCCTGAAGCATGGAATTCTGGGAGTTCCTTCTGTCACCTGAACACCCACCAAGAACCATCTGGAGAATTTAACCCTTCAGGGGCTGGAAAGGGGGCAACGTGTTTTTGTCCTATACTTAACATGGGAGACTGAATAACATCCAGCCAGTTTGGTGCTCAGACCCTGGTGCACTGGGGGATGTTGTTCGGAGGAAGAGGTTGTGCTGGCGAGGATGCTGCGCATGAGGGGAAATTGCGCATGTAGGAAAGTTGCGCATGTAGGAAAGTTGCATATGGGAGGAAAATCGCGCATGGGAGGAAGTTGCGCGCGGGGGGAAGTTGCGCACGGGAAGTTGTGCATGGGGGGATGATGTACATGGAGGAAAGTTGCGCACGGGGAAAGTTGTGCACGGGGGGAAGTTGCGCACGGGGGGAAGTTGCGCACGGGGGAAGTTGCGCACGGGGGAAGTTGCGCACGGGGGAAGTTGCGCATGGGGGGTTGATGTGCATGGGGGGAGGTTGCGCATGGGGTAACTTGTGCATGCTGGGTTAATGCGCATGGGTGAAGTTGCGCATGGGGGGTTGATGTGTATGGGGGAAGTTGCGCATGGGGGGTTGTTATGCCTGGGGGAAAGTTATCCATGGGGGGTTGATGCATATGGGGGGATGGCATACGGGGGAATTTTACTCCCGCAACGCGGGTACGCCTTTCGCTAGTCTATATATATAAAAGAGAAAAGTCACTGACTGACTCACTGATGCATCACCACCCTGCCAAAACCAGTGGGCCGAGAAGCATGAAATTTGGGGTGGGTGTTCCTCCGTGATGGAGGGGTGCACTAAGAACCGGTTTTTGGAAATTCCAACCAGAAGGGGGTGAAAAGGGGCGCAACGCGTTTTCCTCCCTATACTTTGCATTGGAGAATTGATGACTCATCAACATTCCACCCCAACTGCTGGGCCTAGAAGCATGGAATTCTGGAAGGGATCCTTCTGTCACCTGAACACCCACCAAGAACCCATGTGGAGAAATTCAACCCTTCAGGGGCTAAAAAGGGGTCAACGTGTTTCTGTCCTATACTTAACATGGGAGACTGACCAACATCCAGCCAATTTGGTGCTTGGACCCTGGTGCACAGGGGTGATGCTGTTAGGAGGAAGAGGTTGCACTGGCGAGGAAGTTGCACATGGGTGAAGTTGTGCATGGGGGGATGATACGCATGTGGGGATGATGTGCATGGGCGGAAAGTTGGGCATGGGGGAAGTTGCGCATGGGGGGATGATGCACATGGGGGATAATGTGAATGGGGGAAGTTGCGCATGGGTAAGTTGCGCATGGGTGAAGTTGAGCATGGGGGAAGTTGCGCACAGGGGGATGATGCGAATGGGGAAAGTTCCGCACGGGGGGATGATGTGCACGGGGGGATGATGCGCACGGGGGGTTGATGCGCATGGGGGGTTGATGCGCATGGGGGAAGTTGCACATGGGGGAAAGTTGCACATGGGGATTTGTGCATTTGGGACTGATGCGCATGCGGGGAAGTTGCGCAAGGGAGAAAGTTGCACATTGGGGAAGTTGCGCATTGGATGTTGATGCACCATGGGGGATGGCATATGGGGAAATGTTATTCCTGCAACATGGGTACACTTTTTGCTAGTAATACAAATATATAAAATAATTGGTTTGTGGCAATTTAAGATATTCAGAAGACAAACAAAACACATTTGTCACATACGTAAATTTAAACTCAGTCAGTTTGCAGTAGTTCAAGCAACCTACCGCTGGTAATGCGAAAAATGAAATTGCAAATACAGAAAAGCAAGATGCGATGGTCTTTCCTATCCATGTGCGTGGCACCTTGTCTCCATAACCAATGGTTGTAACAGTTACCTACAATTTAAAAAGATACACATATCAGACCATAAGCATATATAGGGTGATTCAAAATGAATGGGACAAAAAGAAAACACACCTGTGACTTTTTGTCCCATTCATTTTGAATCACGGTGTATGCTTTTCACATACAAGTACTGAGAAATCCAGGGCAACATCTACACAGTCTGATCCTTTGACGGATCTATCAACTACACATGTTCATTTTGCATTACCAAGTTCAAAAGCAAACACAAGCTAGTTCCAGATCATCCACTCCACTTCTCAAATGTCCTATTTCTCCAGCTTCTCTTTCCTGGCCTTCTGACCTGCCCATCACCCAGAGAAGTGGTGCCATCAAAATGATTGCTGCTGCATGCTATGTGTGCCGGACACCTGCCAGTGTCTCCTTGGGAAATGGTATATAAGTATTTAAATAATAATAGGCAAAAAGTTAATTTATGTGTACATAATCATTACCATTTCAGATCTAGATTTACCCCTCTTTATGTGTATGAACAGAAAGATTTTACCATTGTTATATTAATATTCAGAGAGTTTGGAAAATTGTATTGCCACTGTCATGCTGTGGAACTAGAAATATAGCTTTTTGATTAATTAAATAAGCTATCTTTCCAGATTCCCCTAACAGGTAAGTGTTCAGCATCTATAGCAGAAAACCAGTTCTTTGTTACATTTATATGTGGGGCTTTCTCCAAGGATCTCCAATTGCACTTGAAGATACTGCTCAAAGTTGTTGCCAGATAACAGAAGATTCTGCAACACATATCTCAGTATGCAGGTAAAGAAGTCCTTGAATCCTGTCCCCCTACTACACCACAACACCCAAAAAATACATTCTTTCTTCTCCTTTACTACCATAATATCTATCAAATTAATTCAGGATTTATGTCAAAATCTGTAAACAGAATACAAAGTCAAGAAACCAATATGAAGTACTCATTTCTAATTTGTATAATTTAAAATATATAAATAACTGATGTGTAACAGCTATTTTTTTACAATCTTAATAAATAGATGCACACTTGATATAAGAAAAAAAAACATCATTCCAGTGTGGTATACAGAAGAAGCTTATAATGCCAAAAGTAGCCTTTAATTCATGAAAAAGGAAAGAGGGCAGGAAATTGAATTACAACGTAGCTCATGTTAACATGCTGTAAATTTAAAGCATTAATTTAGTCTTCATGACTTGGAAAACTTTACAGTGTACGCATGAGGTTTCAGGGCAATGAGCAGTCTACCCAAATCTAACTGTTCCTTTTGGGGAAAACTCTATCAGTCCAATGAACACTGTACTGCTCGTTTTATTTATATCCAGGAGATATCTGTGAGGTCTGAAGCATGGCTTTTATGCCTCAAGGAAGCACAGTGAGCACAACTGCTACAGGGAGCAATTATTTGATATTTTCATTTATTGAAATAATGCAAAGATGTCAGAAGAAAGAACAGGACTCAAGCTACTAACTGATCGCTAAAACATTTTCAGCATAATTATTCACAGGAGTATTTTTTCATTTTCTTTGTAAACCCCTTTGTGAACTTTTTAGTTGAAAAGTGGTATATAAAAACTGTAAGACAGACAGACAGACAGACAGACAAGAGCGTGCAGGTGGTAGCAGTTTAGCAGTTGCACTGGGCAGCAAACTTCAGGGGGCAATGAACTGAACTTGACATTAGTAGTCGAAATTCTGAAAAATGAGTTATGTATGAATAATAATACTATCATGTTATACATAATTGGAAAGGTAATTTAATGCATAATTCAATGAAACAATATCAGAATTTCTATCAAAATATCTGTATTCTATCAAATAATATAAAACAATATCTGTATTCTATCAAAATATCTGTATTCTATCAAATAATATAAAACAATATCCGTATTCTATCAAAGGTTCTGGCCAATTAACCAGAAAATAAAAACACCAATTGCCTACGGAATAAAAAGCGGATTTGCTTAACTAACAACTGACCTACTCTGAGAGCCAATGTGATTACTCTGAAAGCCAATGAGATGTAATTATGGAACTATGCCGTTAGCTGGGGAGAGAGAGGCAGCAGAGTAAATGGATGGTGAGCTGTGAGGGTAGAGGAATTGGGTTTTCTCCCAAATTTCTTTTACATAGGTATGACATTACCTCCTGTTGTGACATCACTTCTGGAGCAACATCTTGAGCTTTGGAGCAGGCTAAATGATCATTAGCAACACCACTGCACAGGAGTCATAAATAATTCAATTCAATCCAATCCACATTCAAAAGAATGTGGGTTATGAGAAGGAAACATTGGAGAATCAAGTTTTTAAGATGGAGAGTCTTCTGTCTCCTTCCCCCCTTCCATGTTTTAGGTAAGCTATCTTTCTTAAAATATATTCTAAAGTGGCACGTATTCACTATGGTGGAGGAAGGCGTCATGCTAATTATCATTTGCGGATGCAATCCTAATCAATTTTCCAGCTCCATAGAATGCAACTCTGAAGTAAGGGAACAAACACTGCCTTACCTTGAGGAAGCCTCTGTGGCTGCCCAACTGCAGAATAAAGCACACCATTGGTGCTGGAAATTTGGTTAGGGCCACTAAGTAGCCCTAGTTAAGCCCATTATGTTCAATGGGGCGTTCTCCCAAGAAAGTATGCATAATCTCTAGTCCAAAAGTAGGGAAGGTATGAAAGACTGTTTCTTTTGCACAATTCTTTGTTAATTCTGTCCAGTGGGCCATGGACAGAAATTTCCTATAGATTGTTCCAAAAGTTAATTTTTTTCCAAAAGGGGAAACCAGCTATTGTTTCCAATTGCTGTTTTATTTTCAAATTGAGCTGCCATTAACATAGAATCAGCCATATGTTGTCTGCTAGACAATCTATATAAAAATATTCTATTGAAATATGTAACAGTGTTTTCTTTACAAATGAGGAGTGTTGAAAAGGTTATTTGCTCTTTAAAGATTCTTCACTATACTTTTTCTTTGCTACTTCAAAACTAGAATCGTAACATACTAAAACAGGAGACAATATTTGAACAGTGGTGTTTGATCAGCTGGATAGTTTTACAGCACTATTATTCCACAGAATAATGGCACTTGCTCTCCAAACAATCTTAGAAGCAGACGGTTGTCTTTACTGAAACTTTGATATTTTCCAGGAAAGCTTGGAATTGTTATAACAGCCACAGTTGTAGCAGTAACATCTAAGATACTTTGTGCTCTCAGGAACAAAAGGATCTGGCACTATCTGTGCGGACTTATCATAAAACTAGTCTGGACAATAGTCTGCCAGCCTCTCCTCCTCACATGGGGGAGGAGTGCGTTTGTGTACATATACCTGCTGTGCTACTATGTAATTTCATGGGGAGCAGCTCAGACAAACCAATCCCAGGCACCTTTGTAGAGCAAACAGTGCCTTCCTATCCTAAAAAGCAGTATATAGTGCAGGTAAATTGAATAGGATTGGGAACCAAATTGTTTGATAGATGAGACACATTGCCAAGATTGTCATTTGTATTGTTTGCAATAAGGGTATTGCAAAATGTTTGCTTTTAGATGTTTTAAATTTTTATCTTTTTGAGTTTTGACTTTTTATAAAGACTGACATCAAGGGCAATCCAGAGTGAGGGCAGTGAGAATGAACCAGCTGGGCTGACCCAAGTAGGCTGTATCTTGAGCAGAAAGTTGGACTGAATCCAGAGAGTCAGGAAGCATGGGCTGCCCCAGCTGCTCCAGAGCATGTTCAGTGTTGATATACGAAGTCAGTGGTACCAGAAGAGGGCTTGCTCCTGAGGAGACCCCCCTCAGATCACACTGAACAAGGATCAGCTGTGGTGCCTGCCTTATAAGGAAGCCCAGAAGTTTCTAACAACCAGTAACAGCTGCAGCATGAGGCTGCAGTACAGCAGTATCTGTAGTGGAGGGTAGATGCAAGGGGATTGCTTGGAGTTGTGCTGTACCCAGAGGTTAGTGGGCTGTCATAGTTGTGCTGTATCCCGAGGTTGAGAGGCAGGGGTTGCAGATAGGCTGGCCAAGAACTCAGATTTTTTTTGTCAACACTGCTATTCTTATTCGGACCTATGGGTCTACTCAAATTTATACCTGCTCCTGAGGTGGTATAACTCTGAGGAGCTGTGAGGGGACATGTCTACCCTAGAAACTGGCTCTAGATACACTGTAACTGCGCTGTTCTAAGCACTGCTGAACATGCCCTCAACATGCCTCTCCTGAACTGCCTAGGCTGGCACAGCTAGGCCAGTCCAGGTCCATCTGACTTGGAACAGCTTATGTTGACTTATGCCGGCCTAAGCCTTTCTGTTGTAATTGCGCTGGCCCATCTCAGAATTGGGTCAGCCCAGTGATAGATAGGGTAGCCCAAATGCACTTCAGGATTGCAGCCTTAATTTCACATTTTAAAAATAGTAATATCTGATCAGAAAGGTGCACACTTTTTTGCTATTTCATTGTAAATGTGCTGGAATTTAAGAAAGTAAAAAACAAATCCATGGACTATCAGGTTAAAATTTAATAACAACTCAGCAGGAGAAGCCAAATGTTTCAAGAGCATGGTCACAGATAATCATTCCTCACTGCAAGACTTTGATCTAGTACAGGTCACCACAGGAGTGGTAATATAACTGTTATTGTGCCTGTTAAATAATCTGAAGTTCAGCTGCAGAATAATTAAGAAACAGAATAACAAAAACTCACAGATTGTTTCAAAGTAACCCGTGGCTTGCTTCATTGGGGACTAAAATTATTAAAAGCAAATTAGACCATGAACGTATAAAATTATGTAGAGAATACATACAGTAGATACCAGGTCAAAACCTAGTAAAAGACAATGTGATCATGTCACAGTGCAACATGCAGTCATTCAGATATGTATGGTTGATTAACTGTGTAACACACATGATCCTTTGTTCTAAAAATAAGGCACAGGCTACAGTCTTAACCTCCAGTTAGGCCTGCATAAGTCCTGCTAAGTCTCATACTGGACTGGGGGTGTCTCAAAAGTGCCACCGGGAGGGAAGGGTGAGGCCAGTGCAGACATTCTCACACCACCACTGGAAGTTATGCCAGGTGAGTTATGCCAGCCTAGATTGGTTAGGATTGCACCCACAGAGGCTTGCAGTAAATGCTAGAATTTGAACTGGCTGTGTTGAAAATGCTCCTAGGAGCAACTCTCCAGAAAAAAATCAGGGTCAGTTTTAGGGACTTCTGTGCTGAAATTGCTTGTTTACTTTTGTAAACAAGCAGATTTGCACAAGACATTATTGTCTTTCCATCAGGCCACTGCACCTGTAAAGTCCATAGTGAACCCAAAGGCCAGATTAGCAAAACATTTTTGTATGTAGTTCTAAAAACAAGGAGATAAGATTCTCTACATTACCAAAAAATTATATATTTATACAAATTGTGTCACACAAAAGGATACAAAAAACCTTAATGCAAATTTTGATACTAGATAATCATGAAAGTAAAGATTATGTTCATGGATCAGACTATGTTGTCTGAAAATTTATTTGCTATGATCCAGAAGTGTGGTTTTCAAACTTCTAGGGAGCTTTGTTCCCTAAATAAGTTTTGCGAAGGAGGGGCTAGGGCAATAACACACACCCAGAATCACATACCCTTTGGGGAATGGGGCTATTTTTAAACCTTACAGAGGTGTTGCCAGGTTCTGGGGGTACTGGGAGCCCATCGTGTGCTTGTAACTTTCCCCACAACTTGGAAATAGGAAAAGTAGCAATAGTGATGAAACCAAAAAGTCTGACTTCTGGTTTTGTCATAAACACTTCTTTCATTAGTTTCAAGCCGTAAGGAACCCTGTAAGTGCTCTATGAGGCTCCCCAGCGATCATAACTACAGTATAGTATAAGAAGAAAAAAATTATGCATCCTCCAATTCCACCTGCTCTAGCTTTTGCTATACCTTTATAGATTTTGTTCCTCCGATACAGTACATTTTTTATAAATCCAAGGAGTGGTGCCCTGATGAGGTTGCTGAAAGTGTTACTCTGTAACAGCCCTGACGAAAACGTTCATTTTAAAATTACAAACTCAAAGTCAAATAATGTAATATCAAGAAGAAATAACACACGGTTTTGATTCCTTACTAAATATTGCATAAGAAAGGTAGCAAATGCAGTATGTCCTGAAATTGTGGACCATGAAACAAAGATTTTACAGATCCATTCCTCCCAATGGCTACTTCTCCTTTATTATGATATACCTGCTTCCCATACATAATTGAAAGCTAAAAGCAGTGTTGTCGTATGGAGTGAAAATTTAGACTGGAAAAATAGCATGGGGAAGAGTTATTCCTCACCCTGTTCTGGTCAAAATCAGGGTCCTCACTGCTGCTTTAAAAGGAAAACAAATATTTAAAAATCCAGTCACTGATCTTTCACATTTTGTATTGCATGTGCCTTAAGCGCCGTTTGTCTTAAAACTATAATAATCTTGAAAAGTTGGAATTCTGTGAAAAAGGTTTTAGCAGCTCAGGTTGATGCAGACTCAATTTTGCTATTTCCAGGGATCATCTGGTGTTGTTTTAGCCCCTGACCTTTCAGTTTAAAAAACATTTAACTCCAATGACTTCCTATGCTGCTTGGGGAAGGGGGTTCATATAGCCAAAAGTGTAGCAGGGAATTGTATTCAGATTATATGCATATCAGTCTGTAAGTAGTGAGGAAATGTATAGGCTTTCTTTTGGTTTATCTTTTTAAAGGCTAATTTTTTCTCATTCCTATTGAGAAAGCTTTGCAGCACTTACAAAGCACCACTCATGCCTGACAAAGTATACTTTTGCTGCCAAAATCAAGGCCAGTGTCTCTTTCTGCAAGTGGCTGCATCTGCCACGTTTAATTAAGAAGCCATGTGAGCAATTTCTCTGAAGAAACTCAACACATTGTAGTGTCATTGCAACTCTTTAAAAAGGATTTCAAAAGCTAAAAAGCAAGTTTTCTAATCCCACCACTCACTACACTATATTTACATATATGAGGAAGGGGAGAGAAAAATCATGAAAATTACATTTGGGGTTATAAAATAACCCCAAAACAAATTTCCATACTGTTTTATATTAATTGATTAAACATAGCTGTACTACACTCATTTGAAGAACCATATGGAGTAGCAAATCTAAACCATATGTATTAGCAAATCTAGTACCCTCTAGCCCAGTGGTTCTCAATCTTCCTAACGCCGTGACCCCTTTATAAGTTCCTCATGTTGTGGGGACCCCCAACCATAAAATTATTTTTGTTGCTACTTTAAAACTGTAATTGAATACTTTATAACTGTTATGAATCGTAATGTAAATATCCGATATGCAGGATGTATTTTCATTGTTATAAATGAAATCTATGCACACATTGAACACAATGGGATTTATTTCAGAGTAGGCATGCATAGGATTGGGACCTGAGGCTACAATCCTATCCACATTTGCATGGGAGTAAAGGCCCCCCTGACTATAATGGGATTCATTTCAGAGTAGGCGTGCATAGGATTGGGCCCTGAGGCTGTCAGTCAGCCCCAGTGCACGTGCAGCTACAGCCAGAGGTTTGGCAAGCCTGACCTGGCCCCCTGCACCAGGGGTCTTTAGGCGACCCCCAGGAAAGCTCTAAGCGACCCCCAAAGGGGTCCCGACCCCCACTTTGAGAAATGCTGCTCTAGCCAAATAGAGGCAAAAGATCATTGATGGTCCAAAACCTGCAAAGAATCAGGAGACAACAGACTACATAGATTCTTCTGAAGCTCAAATGGTGCGAGTAAAAGTAGAATAATTGCCTGGAGCAAACAACTTGTTGAAGGTAATTTGTAGGCTTCTTAGATGAAGCAAAACACCTAGCAGAATCAAGACCAGAGTGGGTATTCTAACAGCCAGAAATTGGACAGTAGGGATGTTGCTCCAGAATCAAAAGTTCTTAAGTGTTACTATAACCCAGGGGTCCTCAAAGTATGGCCCGTGGGCCGGACACTGCCCCCAGGGTCCTCAATCCGGCCCGCAGCAGGCTTGCCTGACCTCCGGTATTTTCAGCACTTCAGCGCTGGCACTTGAACTTTTTCAAAACTTGGGCTTCCCTTCAGTCTGCTCCAGAGGTTGAGGCTGGCGCGTGCACCTCTCCCACCGCTCGTGCCGCCACTCCAGTTGTCAGGTCTACTGAGAAGTAATCCCAGGATAGCAAATGGGGCTTACTCCCAGGAAAGTGCTAGAGTTCAACCCAAGGATATGGCATGTCTACTTAAAAGTAAGTCCCATGATCATCAATAGGACTCACTCACAGAAAAGAGTGGACAGGGCAGGATTGGAGCCCTTGAGCCCAATTCATTGTAAATGTGTGTGTGTGTGTGTGTGTGTGTAAAAATGCATGGTGTGTTTGTGTGTGTGTGTGTGAGAGAGAGAGAGAGTACATGGTGTGCATGTCACTGACACATTCAAAGTTTTCAATTTTAAAAGTATTGAAATTAAGTACAGGAAAGCAATACAAGCATTTTTGCTTCATTTTAACATGTCCTGCATTTTGTCCTACTTTTTTAGAGGGTCCTACAAATTATAGTCCGGCCCCCGATAGTGTCTGAGGGACAGTGAACTGGCCCCCAGTTTAAAAAGTTTGAGTACCTCAGCTATAACCAATGAGAGTCTACTTGTTGCCACCTACAGATTACTGTAGCATTTTCAAATTGTGGGCACGGACCCAACAGGTGAGTTATGAGTTGGGTTGCCATGACTCTTCTACAAAACGGGGACAGGAGACCCCCCCCCCGAACATGGAAATGTGATCCCCCCCCCCAAAATCAGGACTGTCCCAGTTTCCGGGGACATTTGGCAATCCTAATCATGAGCCAATCTCTTGTGGGTTGTGCAGCAATCAGTCAACAACAACAAGTTTATTTGTTTGGCTACAAGCCATGACAATTACAAAACAGTTAAAATGTTAAAAAAATGTTTACTGTCAAAAGAACAGTAAACTTCTAAAACAGCAGAGAAATTACTAGTACATTTGAGTTATAAAAACTATAGGCCTTATAAAAACCAGTCACCCCTGCCACATTTAGGATTCAAATATGAATCACTGAAAAGTCACCACTGAAAAGACAGAGCTGAAAATGTGTGGTACAGAGCTGGTGGGAAGGCTTGACTCTCTATGGGAGAGGCGCTTGATGTTTTGTCTTGAATAAGTGCAAGATGGGATGCTTGAAGGAAGGGTTGTTTGGTCAGAGAAGGAGTCCCATCTCCATTGTGCTTTGACTTCAGAACTGGAATGTTTGAATTCCAGGCTATGCAAAATAACAGCCCAAGTGGTGCTGTTTAATGGGAATTGCCTGACTGCGGCTTAGGTTTTAAGCCTAAACCGATGATGTCACTTCCAGCCATGACATCATTTTCAGTTTAATGACATCACTTCCCATAGGCCAAAACAGATTGTAATTATAAAAAGTGGGTCCAGTCCTGAAATGTTTGATGAATTAATGAGTTAATTCAAGAGCAAATCACCAGGTACCAACTAGTTATTTGTCAACATCCAATGCTAGCTTTAATTCTTTGATACGGGATTCAGGAGAAAGGAAGCAATTCAAATTCAAAGAGTTCTGAGTACTTCTGTCTTTATTAACACTAGAATCAAGAAGCTACTTTTGACCATATCTTCATTTGCAACAATGGAATTCATATTCTGCTTTCCCAAATGCAGCTGCACAATGACGTTCCACTGTTGGGAGCTTTGGAGCTGTTAATGAAAAGAACTGGCAGAGCTGTCCTCACTGGCCCAAAGGTGGCAGGGGAGCTGATGCTGGGTGGCCTATGGAAGGGAGGTGGAAGACAGGAGTGGGCTGGATCACTGGCAAATTGTCCCTGGGGCAAAACAGAGCATGTGCCAAGGGCACCAGCAGGAGAGGCTGCTGCAGCATATGGTGCAATTGCTTCCCCAATCAGGAAGCTGCTGAAGTACATGCACTATCATGTCAGATGGTTGGCTGAAATTGCCTGGCCAACTGCCTGACACACTGTGCGCTCCAACACTTTGGCACTTCACTGGCCCTCCACTTTGGCCCCAACACTTCACTTTGGCCATCTCTCTGGCTTCTATCAATGGAGCTTCCTCTTGTGGTTGGCCATGAGCCTACATCCCTTCCTGGAGGTTTTGGCCAGAGACTTGTTGGGTGTCCAGGAGATCTTGGAACCTTGCCTGAGATGCCTTGGATGGGATTGCAGCTGTCTAGGGCTCCTGCTGGGCAAGCATTCCTGGCCGTCAAGGGGCTCCAGGAAAGAGATAGTGGGCCACATCCTGTCTCAACAGCATTTTGCTGCCATCACTGTGGTGGTTGGGCATCTCACCTCCCTGTATCAGATAGGTCGGCAGGACTTATAGCTGAGAGGTGGGAGGGGGAAAACCAGATTTATAGAAAAGGTACAGCATGGACTTCCCCCACATTAATATTGTGATGTACTCCATACAATAAATATCACAAAAATAGAACACCAAGTCCCATCTGATACTTTGTTACTGATAATACTTACTACTCCCCACCAAAGAGCATCTGCGTAGCTGCTAAAATCATGTTCTCCATCAGGATTAACAGCATCCTTTTCAGCCAAGTACACAAAATAAGATGAAAAAATCAGGCCTAGAAAGCCAATGTACAGTGTGGTTATCAATTCCTAAAAGAATAAAAACAAATTAACAGAAAATTAATAGCATGCAGAACATAACTTGAAATAGTGAATCTTACCCAGTTAGCAGGGATAGAAAAAACCCTTATGAAAAAGAAAAAATATTTTTATTCATATAAAGACACATTTTTTCATTTGATGTCCTGTTACTAGAGAGTCAGAACTTAAAAGCAACATCCTATGTATGTCTGTTCAGTAGTCATTGTATTGCATAGGACACCCACTTACCTGGAACAAATAGCACAATCCTAACCATGTCGACTCAAAAGTAAGCCCCATTGTGTTCAATGGAAAGTGTCTTTAAGTTTGCAGCCTAAGTTCCACTGAATTCATTAAGATTTACATGTGAGCCAACGTACATAGGATTGTGTTGCTACTGACTTTAATTTGCCCCTCTTAGTTTTACATACCTGTCGATGTATGAAAACTACTGATCCCAACAATCTCCATGTGCCTCCTTGTCTATCTACATGCAGCATTCGCAGAATCTGCAGAAACCGGATGCCTCTGGAATACAGACCAGCAAAAAAAAGGACATGGAATGAACATGGAATGGCAACTAAGAAGAAAAAAGTAGTAAAAATAGTCTGAAAGGATAAAAGAAAAGAATGATAGAATAATTAAACATTTTTACCTGATAGCAGAGGTTGCAAAAACTTGACCTTTAGAACCCACACAAAGCACAATCATTGAAGCAACAACTACTATCAGATCTGGAAGATAAAACGCCATGTTATGGGTTAGGAAGTTCATGCAATTTTACTACATAGTTCATTGCAGGTGTGCATATTTCACTGATTTCCTTTATGCACACAGGATTACAGTGATGCAGTTTTTAAAAAATCCTAAATGAAGTACTCATTTTCTGATGGTTCCACTCTTTCTTTCAACACTTTTCAATTATACCTGGAAGTTATTCATTCAAAGCATGCTCTGCTCTTTCAACCACTCTGGTCACAAGACTCAAATTGCCTTTCTCCATGCTGATTTGCATATGACAAGGTAATTTGAACTGTTTTGGAGTGTGTGTTTGTAAGAGAGTGCATGCGCACTAACTTTACTTTGATTCTATTCCCATTTCCAAAGACATTAACAAGAATTCCTTTGCAGAAATCATTGCAACAACTAGAACTGGGCTACAATCCTAAACTCCAGTTAGGCCAGCCTAACTGTATAAGTCCTGTAAAGACCTAGGGATGTCACAAAAGGCAGTTACACACTTCTGCCCCATTCCTGGGGAGTTAAGACCAACGCAAGGTCATATGCCAACCTCCCTCCACCATCATGGAAAGATAGGCCAGATGAGTTAGGCTGGCCTAAATTTTTTAGGACTGCCCCCTTTGGAAGATAAAAAGGCACTTGCAATTTGCTAGCTTAAAAAGCATTAGAAGCAACATTTGTAAATGAAAAAGATAAGGTTCCACTTTTCAACTGTTTCTGCATTTCAACATGGCTTCAGCCCCTAATCTGTCAAGTGAATTGGGGACACCAGTTTTGGCATACGTGGCTCAATCATATATTTTTTTTAAAAAAAGAATATGTACCGGGTAGTTATTTGCTGAAGAAAAAAATGCTTTCAGCAATTTACAAAAGAGTATATGGGCTACAATCCTCACTTACTTAGGAGTAGGCCCCATTGATTATAATGGGACTAACATCCTAGTACACAGGGATAGGATTGTACTCTACATCAGTGGTTCTCAATCTTACTAATGCCATGACCCCTTTATAAGTTCCTCATGTTGCGGGGACCCCCAACCATAAAATTATTTTTGTTGCTCCTTTAAATGGGAGTAAAGGCCTCCTGACTATAATGGGTTTTATTTCAGAGTAGGCATGCAAAGGATTAGGCTCCAAGCCTGCAATCTTATGCTCTTTCCTTGGAGGCAGTCCCACTGAACTTAATTGACTTACTTCTGAGTGCACATGCATAGGATTGGGCTCTATTGCTCCAGTGCTATGCACGCTTTCCTGGGAGTAAACCTCACTGAACTCAATAAGAATGACTTCTGAGTAGACATGCATAGAATTGGGCTCTAAGCTGCAATCCTAGCACTTTCCTGGGAGTGGCCCCATTCACTATCATGGGGCTAACTTCTGAGTAGGCATGCATAGGATTGGCATCTCAGGCTGCAATCCTAGCCAGTTTATCTGGGAGTAAGCCCCATTGTCTTTAATGGGGCTTACTTCTGAGTTGCATGCATAGGATTGGGCTCTTATGGGCTGGCTGGCAGGCAGTGTGCGTGCCTGGAGGGAAGCTCCCTCCCACATGATCTGGGCGGGCAGCGCACCTGCACCTGCAGGGAAGCCCCCTGCAGAATCTGGTGGGTGGCGTGCGCACCTGGGGGAAACCCCCCCTGCTCAGCAGTCAGAAGTCCCTGGGACAGCCTCTAAGAAAGCCTCAGTGCGTGCGCAGCTACAGGTGGAGGTCTGGCAAGCCTGACCTGGCCCCCTGCACCAGGGGTTTTTAGGCAACCCCCAGGTAAGCTCCAGGCGACCCCCAAAGGGATCCCAACCCACACTTTGAGAAATGCTGCTCTAAGTCATTTATTTCTACAAACAGTAGGTGAATTTAAAGGAGAGTGAATTAGCAGCAAGGCCTGCCACCAACCCCCGATACGTCTTTAAAAATATAAATATTAAAGTGATGTTTCTGTAGGACAACTGTCTACATTGATATCTAATTACAGGGCAACTTATTATCAGTTCTGTTCAGAAAACAAAAATAAATAAGATTCTCTTACTTGAACCTAATAGAGTCTATAACAGAAAGTCTTGCTGTGTCTTGACAACCATTACAAACCATGTATACTCACCAATAATTGAAATGGGCTTCCTAGCAAAACGAAGTCTTCCCCATAAGCCAACATATTTACTGCGACATCCTGAAGACCACAATCGAACCACATATTCCGTTCCAAAGAACAACACTAATATAATTTCCTAAAGAAAACAGATATAGATTCAGATTAATTTAATGGTTTTCAGATGACATTCAGAGGAAATGAAATAGGCAATCTGTGAGACAGAAAATGTACTATAAGGATTTACAGAAACAGAAAATCTGCAGAGTATCGAAAAGTTTAAGAAATATAGCTAGAGATGCTGGTTTTTGGTAAGATAGAATTACATAAGTCTTACAAAACAAAGTAGGCTTGCTCCTGAATAAAATAACATCATTTTCAAATACCCCTAAATATAGTAGATTTGAATTACAGTGGTGCCCCACATAAAGAGCTTAATTAGTTCCAGAGACATGCTCTTTAAGTGAAACACTCTTTAGGTGAAGCAGATTTTTTCATAGGAAAAATGGAAACTCAGACGATTGGTTCCACAACCCCCAAAATATTCATGTAAAAACATTAACTGGATGTTAAAATGATGACAAAACACGAATTGAATTCAAAACATGCATTCCATGTGCATGATCCTATGAAGTCTACTTAGGCTGCAATCCTAAAGACACTTTCCTGGGAGTAAGCCCCATATAACACAATGGGGCTTATTTCTGCGTAGACATGGTTAGGAGGCTGCAATCAAAGACACTTTCCTGGGAGGCTGACCTAGGCTGCTGCTGGAGGTTCAAGGTAGCCAGTGGAGGCACTTTGGGGCAGTTAAGGGCAGCTGCCTCTGGCACCTCCCCCTGGCAACTGCCCCGAAGTTGGGGGCAGTTAGAGGCAGCAGTGCTGGCCGGCAGTCCTTTTAAAGAGCCTCCATGCAGAGCGTTGGGGCTGCGTAACACGCGTGCCCATAGCGTGCTTGCTTGTTAAGTGAAGCAAGATTTCTTGGAAATTTATACTTGTTATGTGAAACGCTTATTATGTGGGGCGCTTGTTATGAGAGGTCCCACTGTATTTGTGAGTAATAAGACACATTTGCTTGTTATACTCTAATATTGCTCAGGTTTACTCAACATATCACCGAGGCCAATGGTATTTCTAAGTTTTGTGACTACAGACTTAGCTATAGCTATTGTGCCAGTCAGGAAGGGTTGCAAAGGTCCATTACGGTAAGTATGTTTGCACCTCTTCTGGAAAAAAGGCCACACTGTCACATGAAGGTGTGCCAGCTCGCAGAGTCCAGACCCAACCTCCATGGAGGTCTGTGCCTGGGAAAAGGAAGGACAGGCAGTGGTGGGACTATAGGTAGGCAGGCAGGCAGGCAGGGAGCGGAAGACAGGACCATTTATGCTGGATCCTAGCCCCATTTCCAGGCAGTGTGGAACAGCTCCAGGCGACTCTGTTCTGCCTGGATCTGTGCCACTTCCTGTGGGTAATGGGGAAAGTTTCCCCTTGCCCTAAGATGGCACAACAGCCGCTCCAAACTAGTGTCAGCCTGCTTATTCCAGAGCAAGTTATAATTGCACTGGAAATCTCTCTGGTCTATACTGGCAAAATAGTAATCATAGTCTTGAGGAGCCATATTGTGGACTTTGGGGTTTTCCCTTGGAGAAGAGGACAAAATTCCTCTTACCCTAAGGAGACCTCTGGCAGTGCCACTGGCTGCAGCAGTAGCTGTTTTTGTGCCATTGCACCTGGCGAAGCCACTGGCAATGATTGGGCAGCCCAGCTACAATCCTATATGTACCTTCTTGGAATTACCGGTAAGTTTCATTGTGTTCAATGAAACCTACTTCTGAGTAAAAATGCACAGTACTGTGCTGATAGCCAAACAAAACAAGTGTGGTCCTTATACAAGAAAAGTACCCGAACCATAGTATACAATGTGTCAGCAGTAGAAAACTGACACATTGTATACTATGGCTTATATTTTTATATTTTGGCTTATAAAGAAAATTCAAAATTAGTTTACTACAATGATTGACTAACATAATACACCACAACAGTTTTGCACAGTACAGATAGCTCTTTTTGTATTAAATTCAGTTGATTCAGCATATTTAATTGAAATTTGTGATGCTTTATTAGTGGTTAATATGTGATGCTTTAGTAGTGGTTGTTATATAAAAAAAATTATAGCAGGCCTCTGTCAGTCTTGAAAGACTATGGTATCGTGCTCGGTGAAGCATACGCTGCATGCGAAGTATGAAAGCCTGGGTTAGATTGTTATGGAGGATAGGCTGTTACCCAAGAAGCAAATCCCCCCTCTCCACGCCACTGAATTAGTCCAATGGAAAGGCAGAGCCGATACAATTGGATCCAGCTGGCGTCGCAGAGCTGGGCTAAGGACAAGAGCTCACCCTGTCTTGTGGGCCAACCTGGGTCTCGAACCCTGGCCTGCTGGTTAACAGGCACAGCGTCTTAACCACGTGCCACCACAGCCCAAACATAAATATAAATATAAAGACATACTATTCTGTTTCTATCAAAGCTTTAATACTGTAGAAGTTCTCTGTATCATTTTAATGATTTCTTTATGAATTAAAAAAAAAAAAACAACCTCCACCTTAATCTTTCTCCCAAACCATGGCTGAAGATGACTAATAAGCCTGAGAATCTATCCAGGTCGCTTAAAAAAAATTTAGCAGTAGTCATAAGAGTCTCACGCTATATATTAACTGCAAAATATAGCAGCTCATACAAACATAGTGATTACCAAAAGCAAAGTCTGAGAAGAAGACCAAAGGGGAATTGTGTTGGGATTTTTTTGTTTTGTTTTGTTTTTCTTTGCACTGAACAAAAACTTCATGCATGCAAATTAGAGTTTAATTTTGTAAGAGGAGTAGGAAAATAGAAAGAAACAAAAGGCTAAGTTGTGGGTGCTTTCTGATTTGCAATAAGCTGGGGGGAGCAGTGTGAGTGAAATTTGCATGAGACTTGTGTGTTTTTAAAGACCCTCCATGGTTCACTGGATAACAAGAACACTGACAAATATGCAAATGTGGGCTGCCCTAAAGACAATGCAACAGACATGCAGTCAATGGTTACTGTCACCCCGTTCTTTGCATGACATGCAGACAAGCTCAGAGAACATTGATTGTTCTATAGACTCCTGCAACTGGAGAGAACGACCAGTCGGCTTACACCAAGACACATTTTTCACTCCTGACGTTTTGATAAAGGCTTATTGACCTAAATGAGACCTGTGTTATTCAGGAAACATCAGGGGTGAAAGTGCACAAGCTGTTCTTCATGGTCATACACAAAAATGCCAGGTATCCATTAGCAACTGGCAAATTCCCCCTCCCCTGCCCGTGGCCGGCTGGCAGACAAAAGGGTTTTTAATATCTTGCCTTGTATAAGCCCAATAAGTAATCTAGTGGGGGAGGAGGAGACTCATTGATTTTGGTCATTACATTTGGACACAGCTGCCAGAGAGCTGCAGACATGCAAAAGGATACGCTATTTACATTTAGAATCAGTTGGGACAGTCATTAGAAAGGCAAACAAACAAGTCCTCATGAACTTCTTCAATAAACCCAATATAGCATTCCCCAGTTAGCTGACGTTTCAGCTCTTTAGACCTGAATGTATTTACAGTGGCAATTAGAATACAGTTCCGTTTCAGCACTTGTGATGAGGAAAAAGTCAGGATCAACAGTTTAGAATTTAGAGACAGGCACTGGGAACACCAGTGATTCTGGAGATCTTCTTGAACTATCTCTATATATAAAATGGAAAAGTCACTGACTGACTGACTGACTGACTCACTAATGCCCAGCCAAAACTGCTGGGCCTAGAAGCATGGAATTTGGGGAGGGTGCTCCTTCCATGATGAGGCACCCACAAAGAACCGGTTTCCAGAAATTCCATCTGGAAGGGGTTGAAAAGGGGAGCAACACATTTTCCTCCCTATACTTTCCATTGAAGAATCCCTGGCTGATGTTGCACATGGGGGGATGAGGCGAATGGAGGGGGGATGAGGCGCATGAAGGGTGTTGGGCATGGGAGGGTGTTGGGCATGGGAGGGTGCTGCGTATGGGGGGTGTTGGGCATGGGGCTGTTGCATTTGGGGGTATGATGTGCAATGGGGAGATGATGCGGTGTAAGAGGTTGTTGCTCAGTAGGGGGCTGATGTGCATGGGGAATAATGCACAAAGGGGGGGTTGATGCGCATGGGAGGTTGATGCACATGGGAAGATGCACAAGGGGGTTGTTGTGCATGGGAGGATGGTATAAGGGGGGAATTTTAATCATGCAACATGGGTACATTTTCGCTGGTTTAAAATAAAACTAATTTTTCTTAGATTGCGTACTGCATCCATTGATTCATACGTCCTCTGACTGGGTTACCTAGAAGAGTCTAGCTGAGCACTCATATGGAGACTGGACTAGAGTGAACATGTTAAAAATAAGAGAAAAATCAATGTTAACAGAAGGGAAACAGAAAATTTAAGGAGAGTGAGTATTGGAGGAAGGCCTTTCTGAGGCCCATGGAGGCTGTGTGCACCCTCATTTTGGCTTTATGCAGCCTCCAAGGACCTCAGAACAGCTTTGGACATGACCAGGAGAAATGCACCGGTCATGTTCAGAGCTCTGTGGAATACAAAATCTGCATCATTTGATTTCACATGGAATTTGGTATCCATAAGGATTCCAGGAATGGAACCCCACAAATAACAAGGATCTATCTATATACAGTGGTGCTTTGATTTCTTGTAATTTGTTCCAGAAACATGCTTGTAATTTACAAAACACTTGTGATACAAAGTAGATTTTCCCATAGGAAATAATGGAAACTCAGACAATTTGTTCCACAACCAAAAATATTTATATATAAATAATATTTATATATTTTTAAATGTCTGACTAGGATAGCCAAAATTAAATTGGAATTTGTTCACAAACTATGTTGAGCTATCTGTTTTGATATATTGGTCAACTTGGTGTGGAGCAATTTTTTTTTAAGTAGTGTTTATCAAATGGAAAGAAGTACCAAAAACTTAGTACCTACCCAAACCAGTGAACTATAATCAATATAAATGCAATCTTTCCTGGAAATAATCCACCACTGGGCTGATGTCACCTAACAGACAGGCAGCACAATCTTAACTTGGGCTAGAACAAGCAGGTCAGCATATCTGTACCATATCCAGCACAGGTTTGGGGCTGCTGCGGCACTACCATGGAGCAAGGACTTCCCTTTCTCCTGGTAATGTACTCAACAATCCCAATGTACCTATTTGATCTACTCTACTAATTTTGGTGGCCCAGATCTGACCAGCCCCAGACTACCGTAGGCTGAAAAGTATAAGGGACTGGATGCAGCACAAATGCCAGGTCCCATGCCAGCTTCCCACGCCCTAAACACCCACTTTCCTGCCCTGAAACAGCTCCCATCCACCTCCTTCCTGCACTCCCACTGCCCCCAGACTCCTGCACTTGCTGTTTGCCCACTGAAACCAGTCCTGCTGCAGCACAGGGAGGCCATCACAACTCCTAGTGTTAGCCCATTCTCATGATAGGGATCAGGTAATGCCCTGTGGCACTTTTGTGATACTTCTGGGCCAATACAAGGACTTGAACCAACCCAAGATAACCTTAGGATTGTGCTCTCAATGTTTAGTTCTGAGCAACAAAGTAACTATTAAGTTAGATTCAAATTCTTGGGTGAGGACTATTTTTAAATTCTACATAGCTTTCCACCAAATTGTTCTCTTGCACCATATTTCATAGTGCTTATTTCAAACAGGGTGTCTATGTCACCTATCAAATTTCAGAGCTCCTGTATTATTAAAATCCACATCTGCAAGCCACTTATTTGTCAGTATGATCCTGCAGAAACAGCATTGCTATTTGAGAGTATTTCAAGTGCTAGGGTAGCTCTGGTATATGCTTTACGGCACATTTGTGACAGTGTGTGCTAGCAGGAAGCCAGCACACAGAGCTCTAAAGTTGGCACCCAAGCTATCCAAACTAGGTTCCTTCCTTGCAACGTGTAATGAACTGTTAATCTAATCCAATGTAATGAACTGTTAAGTACATTTGAAAAGGACCAAATTTTATTTCAAGGCTTAGTCATTTGCAATAAAACAAAAAAGCAAGGTTAGAATCAATTACATTTTTCAAACCCTACTGAAAAGGCAACTAGGTTAAAGCCATTAAGGTTTTGAAACTAAAAATAAATCTACTACATAATTGTTAATCAAGCACATCTGGACAATCCCCAAGCTGTTCTTGATGTCACACTCCACAATGATAAGAGTTCAAGCACCATATTTCTGTTTGACATTTACATAAACACAACCTGCTTTTTCCTCAACATATTTGAGTTCTCTCCCAAACCTGCTCCAGGGAATACAAATCACGCTCCTCCACACAGCTGCAATAACAGTTATACACTAAAGCTGTAGACTATGGGCACTTAATACACCTTACAGAAAAAAAAAACATATGCACCAGTTACTGGTAATAAAAACTTTTTTTAAAAAATCCTCTCTAATTCCAAGTGTGCTCATTCAAAGCTCATTCAGTCTGCATTTTAATGTTGCCTCTAAAAGTTAGCCAAGGTGTAAAAAATATTTCCATTCATAAAATGCTAAGTTGAAGAAGGCAGCTTAAGTCAATCCTACACTATTAGGACATTTGAAAGCAAGATTCAGACATTATAGAAAATAGGACATTTTAAAATAAAGGTGAACATTTCAACTTGTGATGCAAATTAACCCACAGAGGCACTAGTTGGACAATGGAAATATAAATATCCAGGGAAATGGGGGAAGGAATGTTCCTCCCTTATAACTAACTGTTTCTCTTCAAGCCATTTCCAAATAGCCACAGAGTATAAGCCTACCATGATGTTGGGCTCTTGTTTTGGTCTGGGTGTTGCAAATATGCCATAAAGCATATGAGTTGGCCATGATGGCGCAAGGATGTGTGCTAGCAGAGGGAGGAGAGATCTGGACTCTGACATGTCAGGACAAGTTAAACTTGTGCCAGCCTGAAGAGATTGGCATGGGAGGAGGGAATAATGGGGCATTTTGGGGAGGGGACAGATGACACAGCAGATCCTTCCAAACAATTCAGAAATACACCAGGCTGCTAAAACCTGGGGCCAGCAATTTAACTGTCTCATAATTGCTACATTTGAGAGCAGATATGGACCCATTGACAGGAGAAAAAAGAGGATTAATTACATGTGTTACAGCACAATCCTAACCATATCTACACAAAAGTAAGCCCCATTGTGTTCAATGGACCTTTTTCCCAGGACAGTGTCTTTAGGACTGCAGCCTTTGAGCGCAATCCAAAGTAACTACAGGGAGTCCTTGCTCCGGTGTAAGAACAATTTGCTCTGGATTGCAATATGAATTTCCCATAAGTTTTCACTAGGTGGTGCAGTAACTACAGGTACGCGTAATGTCTCTTACATGCTCCCGTAGTTACTCTGGATCGTAGGGTTTGTCTTTGATCATGGTCTACCTGGAGTAACTTTCTTCTCCTCCCTTCTTTAAGTAATTCAACAGCATAATCCTATCCCCTTCTTAGGCTGGCATAAATTTCTAGGTACTTATTTCTATCCTTTTCAAATGGAAATGGTAAGGAAGATTTCTGAACTGAAGGAGGAAACTACTTTTCCTCTCCTCCTTCCATACAACCATGATCCCAAGGCTAAGATCTGCAACTAGCGCTCTCAGCGTTTCCAGTATAAGAAGTGGCGGATGATCTCTAGTTTGTATGTGATCACATATAGATTATAGATAAGAGAGGGTAATTTATACCTGACCGTACACAAAATGAACAGTTCCCTGGAGCTTTCATGATCTTTCAAACAGCTAAACTACACTTTCATCTGCAAAGTAAAGATTTATGCCAGATCTTTCTGAAGCTGCATACCATATTAACCAAGCTACCGTTATATAAAAGACATATATTTTTAGCTAGATTCCTGTTTCCATCCATCTAGGTTCCAACATAAATAAATGGTGTAACAGAGGCAGGTCTTTGCAGAATTCAGAGTTGGCAAACTAGGAAGCTAGTTCAGTGGAACTCTCCTAATTCATGATCACATTCTCTTATTCAAATAAAGGACAAACCAGCTATTCATAGCTGTTTAATCACACTCTCTCTCACACACACACACACACACCACTCCTTCCTGCATTTTCCAACTTCTCCTGGTTTTCCCAGTGAGCATCAGGAGTAAAACTGAGTTTTTTAAAACTCAAAAGAGTTTGAATTATAATTTTAGAGTCACTGTACAGTGAAAGTTAAAAGTAATCTCAATGGCATTGTTTAAGATGGTTGCAAACTTATAAATATAAAAGATGCCCCAAAGAGGCTGTTTCCATTTATTTACATTGTCTTGAGCACAGAAAATAAGGGACATTTCTTGAAATGTACACAACTGGATACATAATGCATGCTAGCAGACAACTATCAACATGAGACCTGAAATGGGAGTTCAAACTTGCTACGTATATCATGTTTGTTTCTGGATGCACAACTCAAAATGTTTTGATTTCCTCTAGATATGTAACTAATCAACTAATACCCAGAAGTCCACTGAATGATGCTGAACTTTTAAGCATACATTTATTGCTCATTTTCTGAAATTATAATTTTTAAAGTTTTAAGAAAGTAACCTGGATTGTTAAAGAACAGCATAAATGATTTTCTTGAATAGCAATATCTGAGGACTGTACTGGTATTTTCTCATCCATCTATGGCCATCATTAGATCTCCTTCTGCTAAAGGATGCTAAGGTCCCAATCAAGATTAAAGGGCACTATCCTAACCAATTTTTCAGCTCCAAGTTTAGGACACTTACAACTCGGAGGTAAGGCAACATTTGTCTTACCTTGAGACTTCTGTGATTCTCCTCCAAATGTAAGATGCAGCACATGCCCCACTGGCACAGATACACCACAGCTGGAAAGTTGGTTAAGATTACACCATAAGAGCCAAATCCTAAGCATTTCTACTCAAAATAAGTCTCATTATAGTTAATAGGGTTACTTCCAGGAAAATGTGGATAGAATTGTAGCCTCAGTTACTGGGTAATATCAAAATTGAGACATTCGGCACGCAATCCTAACATAGGCTGGCATAACTTATTGGTCTTCCCATTCCCATGGTTTATTTATTTAGAGTATGACAACTACATAGACTTGTAATAAATCAAATGTTAATATCCAGTCCATCTAGCCATTCAAGGGGAGAGTGGACTATATTGAAAAAAATCAGACCCTGGGCCAGTGTAAGCTCTCAATGTTCACTTGGATACAATGTGATGGATATTTGTCGAGGAGCACCACAGACACACTGAGGGGTAGATGCAAGACCCCACTCAAAATGTGAGTGGGGTCTGGCAGACACCATGCTGGGTTCAGATCCTGTTCAGAGTTGACCACAGGCGAGCACATGTCTGTGTACTGGCCTAACCCTCCCCCATGAGTGGTGCAAAAGTGCCTTACTTACCGCACTCTTGTGACACCCTCAGACCAACACAGGTTGAATCTCTTGGGAACTATAACATTTCAGTGACAGAATATCTGAGCTTCAGGCAAAATTGGGAAGGTTTCTGTACACATGAGTAACCCGGGAAGTCCAATTTGCTTCCAGACCTGTCAGACTCAGACCCTTGCATCATATCACTGTGTTTTCCAGTGTATCCACTGGGCTGGAAGTGAGATTGAACTGGAAAAATTAACTCCAACTGCAATGGTAAGGGGAGACAAATTCACTAAACAAAATGAGCAGCAGCTTGTCTTATCTATGGATCAAATTCCAATTCTAATAATATGATGTCTTCGCTGCATCAGAACACAGCCATTAATGATATGTAGAACTCTGTCTTCCTCTCCCATTCCTGTAATATCACTGCAGTCTCCAGTATACAGAAAATCTTTGCACTTCTGGAACTTCTTTGCACTAGATGTTAAAATCTTTCAATTAAAATAATAGGTAACAGCATCAAGTAAAGCCTGAAAATCAAATGTGTGTGTGGGGGGAGGGGGGGAGACTATAGGCACAGCGGATAAATTTAAATAGTCTAACCATAGTTTAGATTATGTACTGCAAATTACTCACAAAGGAGTACCTTCCTCCTTCCTTCATGCATCACAGGAGAATGAAAGCTTCAGTTTTCAATTTTGAAATAACTGGGTATTTTGTCCAAACTTGTTGCCCACCCAGAGAAATTCATATACCAAAAACAACCAAATAGAAACAAATAAAACTATTGCAACCATCAAACTGTACTAGTCACTTAACGCTGAATTTTAAATTTAGAAAATAGTAAATTACTTTATGCGGATGCTAAAAATCATACAAAAATCTTCAGCTTATTTCTGAAGCACAACTGCACATGCCACATCATGATGTCCATTTAACCTCTGGCCTAGCAGAGGCCACAATGTTACATCATCACATTCCATTATCATGACACCACTTGGCTAGCCTTAAAAGGTCAAATTTCTAATGATAGCAACATTATATTCCTATGTACAGAATGGCCCTTGATGTTCAGAAAGTTATAATCCTTATCATGCACCAAATAATGCTAACACATAATGGCAAGGCAACAAATAAATGAACAACACACTAGACATAGACATTCAGCAAGCTGCAAAACTGGAGACACTGATTAATACTGAAATGGGAGGTAATGTATAGTGCTTATGGATACAGAAATGGTAAAACAAAATAGGGGAAACATACAATAGGGGATTCATAATATGAGATTGCTATATGACTACTTTGTGAAGCAACTCAAAGAACAGAACTAAAAGATTTCCAAGTAAATAGTATGTTTTTCACATTGTGGATTTGTTGCTGGAAAATACACTTCAGGCAGTGAAACTTTAAATATTTGTATATTTTTAGCAAGAAAAGTTGCTGCACTGGTTTTCCACATAAATGAAGACTGTTGTAGCCTTGGCAGGAGACTAGGGTTTATTTTATCCTTAATTCATAGCCTTTGCCTATTTTTATGCATGAATGCAACAAATGTGAGTTCCTTCTACTAGCCACCAGTTAATTTTCCATATAATCCACTTTCCCTACAATCCAGAGTAACTACGGTAGCACATAGTTATTGAGACATAGTTATTGCACCACCTAGTGAAAACCTATGGGAAATTCATATTGCAAGTAAATTGTTCTTAATTGTTCTTACAATTGTTCACCGGAGCAAGAACTCTCCATACTTACTTTGGACTGCACCCTTTGTGACCTTTTGTTGAAAAGCGGTATATAAATGATGAACTCATTTAATTTGATTGAACACATTTAATTGTTAAAACAACCAATATAATGAAACAATTAGGAACTAGAGAAAGAGTAGAAAATGAGAGCTAATCAACATCAGAAGCTTCCATGCTGGATATCCCTCAATATAAGGCAGGGGTCTCTAAACCCAGGCCCGGGGGCCAAAGGTTGCCCTCCACAAGCCACAATATGGCCCCTGGAAAGACCCCACTATCCTGCCCTTGGGCAGGCCATGTAATGCACTCCAATACAGTCTTATATATAAATTTATTCAGATTTGAAATGTAAATTAGTTTTCTGGCCCTTAACACTATTAGTGAGATGATGTGGCCCTCTTGCCAAATGTTTGGAGACCCTTGACTTAAGGCAACAACAAGCCTTGGAATTCAACAGAGGGAAGGAAGTTGCTTCACCATTTCTTCTCCTCTTCCATCTGCCTCTTGGTTCCTTTTTTCTACCTACCCCAGCCCCAAAGCAGTCCTGAGGTATCCAAAGCGCAATCCTAACCAATTTAGACCAGCACAACTCAACCACTCCCCCCATTCCCATGTTGACAGGGAGAGGCCGGTGCATGTCTGTGCACTGGCCTAACCCCTCCAGTGTCTTAAGGCACTTTTGTGATGACCCCTTGTGCCAGGATTTATGCTGGCCTAACAGGGGATTAGGATTGCAGCCTCAGAGGCCTATTTTCTTACCAGGCTTGTGAAGGTTCAGTTAGAATCCCAAAGATAGTGCCCAAGAATGTGAGATAAGTCTGCAAGTTGACACAAATGTATCTGATTATTGTCCACAGAGCAATACAAATTCCCTGTTTGATGTGGAAAATAAACCCAATCCAGACAACTTGCTAAAATAAACTGACCCTTGGCAGCACAAACCAAATCCTATCCCACCTTTTTGAAACTTCCCCTTTTTGCCCCTCGGACTTACAACAGTCTTTATTTAGACATGCTTCACATTTATCATTATAAAGCACCATCCATCTCTCAAGGACCACCTATAAGCAGGTAGAGTTCTTGGGGGATGTGGCTACAGTAGACAACCATACAATTTCATTTCACACATGTTCCACTTACACAAACATTTAAAATGCACAGTTAAGCTCTTTATAAGTCTTTGGGAAGTGTTCGACAACAGTCTTCGGAAGCAAACTTTGTACTTTTATAATAATGAGATACAGAATTACCTCTGCAGAACACTCGTATTTAATGGTCAAAGAACTCTTTATAATCAAAGTAACTTAAGACACACACTAGAAACAAGAGCCTGCATAAAATAAGGGTCAATTTGAACTTTCAGACTTGCTGTTTGAGAATATCTCTTGTTTTCATCATCACTGTCAATAAGGAAGTCACATGTTTCTGTAGTTACTATCAGATAAAATGAGCCCATTTCCCTTGAGGTTTATCTACACGGACCAGATGTCTTTACCACCTATTCCACAGATTGAGGCGCATCCAAAGCCTTTCGTGTTACTATAGAGATAAGTATTCCCATCTACTGTGCAGCCGGGCTATAGTAGCTACCAGCTGTTGTCTAGTCAAATACTCCATCAGAACAAAGTGACCCAAAGCCTGGTTTCTCCCAGCCTTTTTGACGCAGAATCTTCAGTCAGTCTCCCAACCTCATCTCCTTAACCATCACTTTGTTACATTTTAAAACTGTTTCTCTCTCTCTCCACCTGTTACTGAAGACAGATATGTTATATATTTGGTTATATTTAATATTATTACATTATATATATATTATATTATATTATATTATATTATATTATACATTTGGTTATAGGAAATGCCAGGCATTTATAGGTAGCTTAAAGGAATGATCCAGCCAAACTAATTTGCACTGAGGACAGTGCCTCACCAAGTGTGTTTTTTTAAACAAATTTTTCTGAAATGCTAAAGGTTATTTTTTATGTGAACTCAGTGTTTTTCATGTTTCTTTTTTAAACTTCATTTCAGTGTTTTAATACTGTGTTGATATTCTACTTGCTTATTATTCTGTACTTTGTAATCCTCCTTGGGTATTTGCTTTTGCAGGGGAAAGGCAGGGTATAAATCCCTAAATAAAATAAAATAAAAATAAATGAATAACCCTACAATCCAGAGTAACTACAGGAGCACATAAGAGGTATTACGTGTACCCGTAGTTACTGCACCACCTAGTAAAAACCCATGGGAAATTTATATTGCAATCCACAGGAAATTGTTCTTACACCAGAGCAAGGGCTCCCTGTAGTTACTCTGGATTGCGCCCTAAATGTTGTGCAAATGCCAAGCCACACATATTTCAGAAATATACCCCTAATTCTCAATTTTGACATGTAATTGAATTTGGGCTATGAAAATTATTCTCACAATATATTCATGGTGGGGATATCTTCAGATTTCCTATATTCATCTATTTCATTCCATTCTATTGCTATGTGCCACAAGGGACAGAGTGGAAGGGAGGACAAATGAATACAGCTGTAATCACAGGCATAATAAATAACAATTTTGATTTAACATATGGGCTCTAAAAAGGCTTGGAGTAATGCACATAGAAACCCCATCACTATAAATCTAGGAAAACTATCTGTTGATCCAGCACAATCTAGGACCCAAGGGTGCTGGTCTCTTGGAGTTTCACTGTGCTATCATTTTCTATAACGTTTTGCAGTAATTGAGCGAACCTATAAGGATCCTCACAGGACAACCTAAAAACATTACAAAGCAAGAAACCCAATGTATTTAAGATTTGTCCCAACAACTGCTTAACAATTTGAAGTTGAACAAGTTGAAAAGTGGATAGATAGATTTAAAAGCTGAGAATTCTGCATAGCAAAAATGTCAGCCTAGATGTGGTTCCTACTAAACTTCTGTCAAGAAGAGCCACATCTGTGCCTATTCAACCCTCATCAACACAGCTTATTCATCATCAACAACTTATTCAATGTAAAATGAAGAGCCCAGCCCTCCTAAAATGACCACAGAGTTGGGGCACAACCCAGAAGTGCACTTGGGTTACCCTTCTAGCACAGGGTTGACCCAACTGCAAGATGGACCACCCCAGTTATTCTGGAAAAGGATTGGGGCAGCCTAAGGGTACATAGACTGATCCAAGACAAGTGGACCTGGGCTGCCCTAGCTGAGACAGCTTAGACAGTTCAGGAGAGGCATGTTGAGGGCATGTTTAGCATTGCCTGGGGCAGAGCAGTGACTCTGTATCCAGAGCCTGTTTCCAGGGCAGAAATGCCCTCTTCCAGCTCTTCAGAGTTATACCACTCCTGGAGCTGGTATAGTAATGAGTAGACCCATGGGGGTCCATGATAAGGCAGAGTAAGAATGGCAGTGTTGACCAAAAATCTGAGTTCTTGGCCAGCCTACCTGCAACCCCAGCCTCTCAACCTCAGGACATGGCACAACTACGGCAGCCCACTAACCTGGGGATACAGCAGGCCACTCTAACAAGCCCCTTGTATTCACTGCAGACTATACTGGCATCTCATCAGGGCAGGTACCTTCTAAGGCAGGTACCACAGCTGTTCCTTGTTCAGTGTGATCTGAGGGGGGTCTCCTCAAGAGCAATCCCTCCTCAGGTGTCACTGACTTGGTGTCTACTTACCATGCTCTAAGCAGCTAGAGCAGCCCAGGCTTCCTGACTCTCTGGATGCAGCATAACTTTCTGCTCTGGATTCAGAATAGTTGGGGCAGCCCAGCTTGCCTCACTGCCCTCACTCTGGATTGTGCCCTCAGTTTATATTCTATAGTACTTACTCCCAGGATAGTGTGGTTAGGATTGCAGCTACAGTCAGGATTCATGTGGTCCAAATGTTTTTACCAAAACCAAAAGTTTTGGTAGATTGTGAAACTGACAAGGCAGGTTAGAGTATGTTCATCAAGGGTTATAAATCTGCTACCTGAGTGGAGCACCATTATAGCCAAAGGCTTGAAAGTAAAAGGTTTTGGAACCACTGATCTAAGCAAGTCAATGAAGCTGGCTGTGTGCAAAAATACTGAATGCCCCAAATCCCATTAAAAGCTTGCATCTAAAAAACCAGATAAATAAATCAATACCATCCAAACACAAAGCAGACAGAGGCAGACAGGTTGATGTGTCAAATTTCATAGAATCCATTCATTACATTATTCAGCGTTCAGCAACATGTAAATGCATGTGCACAGCCTTGATTCAGAGCACTTATCATATTTGATCCACATTGCCCTATTTTATACATGTAAATTCACACATACTTCTGAGGAGACATGCTTTGGATGGCGCTGTATGTTATACAGACAAACTGTGATCCTCAGATGAACTCCAATTCCCCAAAATTCAGGTTAGGATTTGATCACAGTATGGCTGCCAGCACCAGCACCACTCTTTGTAGGTAGATTGAAATATGTATCATCCTTGTGATGTACCCATCAAAATTCTTTTTCACCTCACCATACCCATCAGCTTCTGGGGTCCCATCTACCCCTAACACAGATGTTTTTGTGAGAAACCCCCAACTTCACACCTCAGCAGATGGCCATGCTTAACAGAAATTATCAGCCAAGGACCTTTAGATGAACCCCTTTTCTCTGTTTACAGAGAGATCTCTGCAAAATGGGTCTTTGAATGTTGTTGTCAAGCTTCTGTGTAACCAACCAGCCCAGAACAATACAAATGCAGATTTAGCCAAGTGACAGGAAGGAATTCATCTTAACATTTTAAATGCCATATTTTTTTGCCAAACTACGAAGCTCTGAAAATTACAGAATGAAATGTTGGCTATTTTTAGTAACAGGGTCTATATATCAAGAAGGAAATTTTACCCAAAAATATTAAAATGTTGGATTAAGAAAATTATATTTATGAAAGTGTATACCCTGCCTTTCTCCTCCAACAGAAGGTGTTCAATATGATTATAGCAAACTTTAAAAACCATAAAACAAAACTAATAGACAAGTCAATGAAACTTGTCAAAATCATCACAGTGAAGTTTCATAATCATGTCACATTGTAAAAGCTAGTTAGCTTATTGGCTGAATTTGGTTATTTCCTTTTGCTGTCAACTAGCAATTAAATTAGAAGTTACCAAATTTTTTTGGATTATCTTGCTATGCTCCAAAACTGATGAAGAATACAATCCAGATGCAAGAGACATTACATGCACCTGTAGTTACTGCACCACCTAGTGAAAACCTATGAGAAATTCATATTGCAATCCAGAGCAAATTGTTCTTACACCGGAGCAAGGACTCCCCGTAGTTATTCTGGATTGTGCCCGAAGAGTGCTAGAGAATTCAAAACTTTAAACTGCATCCAACTTGGGCTGCAATCCTAACTACACTTTCCTGGGAGTAAGTACTATTGAACACAATGGACTTACTTCTGAGTAGACGTGCTTAGGATTGCACTGTTTGTGACTTCTGATCTGGTGTTAATATAGATACCACTCTTTGATTTGCCTATCTTTTCCTTCCCAAATGGATCATATGAGCAACTGCAACACTGGATTACGGAGGCTGATTTTAGGGAAGCCAATAATTTTCCTGTAAATCTCAAACTGCACCACTAGCACAGCAGTTCCAAAAATTAAAAACACTTCCAAATATAAAATATTCCTTCAGCAACTAAATACAGAATGTTTATTTTTGTATGCACAATTTCTAGATTCCTTTACCTTGAAGCTATGGCTGTGTTTAGATGGTTTTTGTTGAAAAAGAGAAAAAAAATGCTCATCAGTCTAGACATCTACATCTCAGACTAATAGAAATAAGTGCATCTTTCATAAGATTTATTTTTATAAACAAGGGCTAGACGACCATTTAGAGTCAATAAGTATGTTTTCTTGTTTCAACATTCTTGTTAACCACAACTCTCCCCTTACCAGCTATTTCTTTGATCTGCTACAAGCATCAATCATCACCTCCTGTAAAGGAGAATGTATATATATATATAAGGACAGTTCAGCCCCACCTACAGTGTAAGAAAACTGTTGCCAAACTAATCATCTCTCTGGATAAAATGGGAATCCAAACAAGTGATCACCTAGAAAGAGTACATACCAGCATATAAACATCAGCAACACAAAGTTTAATTTACTGAAAGGAAGCACCAGACTGAAGACTTCCACTTGCTCTGGGAATTTTGTAAGCAACATACACGGCAGGCCTGCACACACTTACTGGTACTTTTGAATAGGTACCATTGAACACATTGGAACTTACATCTAAATAGACATGGGCTGCAATCCTAAAGATACTTTCCTGGGAGTTAAATCCGTTGAACACAATGGAGCTTACTTTTGAGTAGACATGGTTAGGATTGTGCTCATGGGCTGTCAGGGTTAAACGTTCATTTGAAATGGAACATTAAGGGAAATAGGAGTGGAGGATGGGATCAAGGTGTTTCTTTCGACACACACACAAGGTGTTTCTTTTCGACACAGCTTGGTTTACTACCATTCTGGCAAGTTTCTCCTCTCTTGTTAAGCATCTGCCTGAACATGTAAAATGCACACAGGTTGGCTGTTTCTACTATGGGTTCTGAACCCATAGATTTGATTCACCATGGGTTCTGAAACTTGCTGACCCACTTGCTGACTAGATTATGATTTTCTTTCCAGTTTCCCAGTGATGATTGGAAGCATTTTCTGGTCATATCTGAGACACTTTCAAGGGCTGGGGTTTCCTCCCCAGACCTCAGAACATCTTCAGACGGTGCCATCAGAAAGTGCTTTCAGTCATGTCCAGGGGATCAGATGGAACATTTAGTGCTGAGGGTTGACTACATATATTTTAATATCCCTGTTGTCTGACTGTTTTTGCTAGGGTAGCAATAGAATAGTTTTTGCTCCACCGTTGCTTTATTTTTGCTGACATACCCCCCCCCCCAATCTAGAGTAAGTATGGGAGCACATAAGAGACTTTACGTGCACCCGTAGTTATTGAACCACCTACTGGAAACCTATGGGAAATTCATATTGGAATCCACAGTAAGTTGTTCTTACACCCGAGCAAGGACTCCCCATAGTTACTCTGGATTTTGCCCATACTTTATCTTCTGTTACTTTTAACTTAAACACTCCTCCCTTTGTGCAACACTGTCAGTGCAACATCCTCTCAACACATCCCAACATCCCTCCTCCACTGTCAGTGCAACATCCCTCCCCCCAATACCCCTTGTGCAACATACACACCCTCATGCAACCCCCCCATGCAACCCCCCCATGCTATCCCTGGTGCCAAACTCCTCTGTGCAACCCCCCCCCCCCCAAGCAACCTGTGCATCATCTCCCTGCACCCTCTTGTACAATTCCCCCCATGCACCATTTCCTCCTACCATGGGCACCGCTTCTGGTCAGGTGCAGTGTTTTGGGTTGGGTTTTATCAGTCTTCAATCTTATGCATAGGATGAAAATACATTCTATTCCTTTTCACCCCCTTAGGCATTAAATTTCTAAACAATGGTTCTTGGTGTGTGCTCACATCACAGAAGGAACATCCTCCCGGCATTTCATTCTTCTAGGTCCAGGGGATGGGGCAGAGAGTCCCATCAGTCAGGGATTCTTCAATAGAAAGTATAGGGAGGAAAACAGGTTGCACCCCTTTTCACCCCTTCCGGTGGGAATGTCAAAAAACCAGTTCTTAGTGGGTGCCTCATCATGGAAGGAACAACCTCCCCAAATTTCATGCTTCTGGCTCCAGGGGGTTGGGGCACAGTGTCCATCAGTCAGGATTCCTCAATGGAAGGCATAGGGAGGAAAACGTTTTTGGCAGGACATCGATGAGTCAGTGAGTGAGTGAATCAGTCAGTGACTTTTCAATTGTGTGTTTCAATGGGTCTTAATCACAGGAAAGCGTCTTTCGGATTGCAGACTAAGAATATTTCTCAACATTAATTCCAGTGATCATTTTTATGTAATGTGGAAGGTAAGGATATAAATGCTTATGATAAGTAAGCTTTTTAAAGCTTTATTGGTGAATAACAAAATGGCAAAATCTTAGACAAATATTATTTGTAGTATAACTATAACAATAATAAAGTAAAAAAAGGGGGAAGAAAAATATAACCTGCAGATAGACAGGTTAGATGCAAATAGTCTTATACGAAACAAAACTCATTAGTCAACACCTATATGAAAAACACGTAACTGTGTTCCAGTCCTCAAAACAAGATGCTCCACAGCTTTTAAGTGATTTGCAAATCTATTTGCATGTAGTCACAGCTGCTGAACAGAAATCATGTGCTTTTGTTCTATTATGGGACCAAAAATAGTATGTATAAGAAAACTGTGGGAGAAACATATGTGGAGACCTAAACATTTCATCTCTCATTGTGTCACATGCCCTGTGATTTAATGGGGGTGCTCTCTCACTCTGCCTCTCCCATGAGTCATTTATTAACATTTGGAAGGTGCTCCATATCCAGAGGTTCATTACAGTGTATTGAGATACAGCAAGATATATTTTTCTCCTGGGAAAAATTGCCTGCTCAAATCACCAGCTGTACTGGTGCCCAACCCCCGGGGCAGAGGGACAGCCATCACACAGATGGGAAGTGGCTGGGAAGAAAATAGCAAGAAAGGCCTGAAATTAAGAGAGACACTCAACCTCATCAAAATCTCCGCCTGGGACCCAGGTGCGATAATTTGAACATGGCAGCCTCACTCTTAATCACCAATAACAAGTGACAGATAAGATACTGAACTTCACAGACTATAAGTTCTCTGTCCTGAAGTGACCCAAATATTCAACAGGCTAAAACAAGCATAAATAAATCTTCCATAAAGGCCAAAAGTGCCATGAACTATCTCTCTGTGTGTGTGTGTTTCTTTTTTCAAAAAGGGAACAAAGAAAAGAAAGGAAAAGAATTTTTAAAAAACAAAACAGAAAAAATAAACAAATATGTTCAGAATATATGACAAGCACAGATTACCTAATTTACCTTTCTTTAGTCTAAAATAACTTTAATTTCTATTAAATTATACTTTTTAAATTTTTTTCTCAAACTATAAGGTTACTTAATAATTGCAACAGATATCAAAAAGGGAGATAAAAAAGATATACAACAATTATCTATTCATCAAATCCATAATTAATTTTACTCATCATCCCCTTTTCACGCAGAAAGTCTATGAATGGTTTCCAGTTGTCCATGGAAGTTTTTACTGATTTCTCTTTAACAAAGAGAAGTAAGTTTGTCCATTTTGGCAAAGTCCAATATCTTAATTCACCATTCTAATAAATAGCATATAAAATCCTTGCAGCTGCTGTCATGTATAAAAACCATACTTTCAAAATTTTTATGGATTGAATCATCCAATATTCCCAATAGAAAAAATTCTGGTTTCGTTTGAATATTCACTGCAATTGTTGATGAATCAAAACCCAAAATCTTTTCACCTTACAACAGGTTTACCACATACGATAAAGTGTTCTTTCAAGTTTCTTATACTTCTAACACTTATTTGAGGACTTCTTAGACATTCGCTAATTTGACCAGTATTAAATACCATCGATACATCATTTTATAAAAATTCTCTTTAATGCTCACATTTATGTGTAAATTTTAATCTTCTAACCCATAAATCCTCTCATTGTTTCATTAATATTTCATGGCCCACATATTTTGCCCATTGTATCATACAATCTTTAACCTGTTCTTCTTCTGATTCATATTTTAGTAATAACTTATAAATCCTAGTAATAACATGTTTTTTTCTACACATAATTGTTTCTCTAATAAAGACATAGCTTCTTCAAAACCATACATTTTCTTATCCATTTTAAATCGCTCCAAAAGCTGTCTATATTTAAACCATTGGCACTGAACTTTTCACCTGTAATGGTTCATTTGGCAGGCCTCCATCAGTCTTGGAAGACTATGGTATCGTGTTCAGCGCTGCATACGCTGCATGTGAAGCACAAAAGCCTGGGTAAGATTGTTATGGAGGATAGGCTGTTACCCAAGCAGCAAATCCCCCCTCTCCACGCCACTGAATCAGTCCAATGGAAAGGCAGAGCCAATACAATTGGATCTAGCTGACGTCGAAGAGCTGGGCTAAGGACAGGAGCTTACCCTGTCTTGTGGGGCCGACCCGGGTCTCAAACCCTGGCCTGCTGGTTAACAGGCACAGTGTGTGGGTGGCGCAAGCAGATGTGCCTTGTCAATTTTAGCACCTTGTCACTAGGCCATAAGATGAAAAAGCTTGAAAATCTCTGCTTTACCCAAAATGCTTGAAAACAGAAGCATTTTGGATATCAGATTTTTCCATACTTCAGAATAATTGCATTAACAGAATGAGAGATCTTGGGGATAGGCCCCAGTGAGATCCTATAAGAATGTATTGTTAGGTTACTGGTTTTGAGTGGCAATTGAGAATTAATTATCCCGATAAATTAATGCTCCCTAATCAAGACAAAAGTAATGTGGAGTGCAGGCACTTTAGGGGCAGATCAGTAGGGATTATTTTCCTGTACTTTCCAATTTTTTCTTGCCAACACTTCCTCACCCACCTCCAGCAATTTGCTTTCCCCCACTCCACCACTTATGGTTTTGGACACTTTTAAAACAGCTGGGGAGAGGGGAAATTCATGGGTAGGGGTGGGAGAATTGATGAGCAGGAAAAAAATTAGATACTTCCCTCCAGCCTGCTATTTCTCCTCCCAAGCGCCCCATCCTTGTACTTGCCTATGAGCGTAAAACACAGAAATAGACACTTTGTATTTGCCCCTTTATGTTTCTCTCTATTCTTCTTTATGTTTCTCTCTGTTCCTATATCTAGGAATCAATTGATCAATCTACAATATTTATATACCACTTTTCAACTAAAAAATTCACAAAGCTGTTTACAAAGAAAATTAAAAAATTAACAGTTAATGGGTCCCTGTCCCCAAAGGGCTCACAATCTAAAATGCAAAAAAGAACACCAGCAGAAGACTCTACTCAGAAGTAAGTCCCATTGTGTTCAATAGTACTTACTGCCAGGAAAGCGTGGTTAGGATTGTAGCCTAACACATTACTTCGTAACCCTTAGATTCCCAGATGGGTCAATTTGACCCACATTTTTAATTTATGCAAATTAGGCTATTTTTAGATGGGAATCTAAGTTAATCTTTGCCTTTTTTTAAACACTCATATCAGTAATTACATTTCAAAAGTTCAAGTACTGTATGTAAGTGTATCTATACTTGAGGTTTTTTTTTTAAACTCTTCCCATCAGTGCTCACTGGAGTTATGCAATTATACCACACCTGCAGTTTCAGGCTCTCTTTCACACCAAGGGCCACTTGAAGCAATTCAATAGCCAGCCGCTAGTGACAGATGGCAAACCCAAACCTGCCTCCGGTAGTCTATCATATGTAATCAATTGCAAACAGAGCATCAGCAGGCTCATCTCATTATTTCCTGGCTAATTCCCCCAGGGAAAACAAGAATCGGCCTCCACTTTGAGCCTGGATGCTGTTATACCCGCCCCAACCCCATCAATTCCTTTCTCCTCTCATTTTCATCAGTTCACTACGCTGCTTTGGCTTTTCAGCTTGATATCCGTTATGTTATGTCAGCTGTTACATTACGCTTAAGACAATAGACTCCAGCTGGCTGAGGTCAGATGTAAGAACAAGGACCTAACAAAGCCATGAGCCCTCCAGTTATACTGAAATTGAGATACACACTGAATGTAGCACTTAATGACAAACTACTTTCCAGACTTTTTGGACAAGACATAAAGGAAACACCTGTCACTGCAAGTGTTACATGCTAATCCGCAGAAGTTTTAAAATCCTTCTCAGTGCTCAGTTTTGCTGCATGCCAGTGTTTAACAAGCTTATGTTTTCCCTCCCCACTTCAAGGATAGAAATATTTGCTCTCGTATCTGCTTGTTATATATTAAAGTTATTACTTCAAAATCCTTTCTGCACTATGCATTCTCATCATGATGCTCTGTGTGTCATCAAACGTGCTGTATTTAGAGCTCTCTGTGAATACAGTTATTAATTAAATGATTTATAAAAATGTGTTTTTCTAGATTGGGATGGCTTCTTTCTACCTGTAGTGAATCAACATGGCTCCATTATACTAGAATAGATTGCGTGAAATGATGCCACTAGCATAATAAATGGCACACATCCATGGTAGACATCTCTTCAAAAAGCTCAAAGTTCATAAAAATTTTATTGTCTTTACTTGATCTATCTGATAAACTAAAACTAAACTATAACTAAGAGGTCCTTTAAAAATATTCAGGAACATCTTAAGTACAATCAGAACAAGTAGTCAAAGGAAATATTCTCATTGACACCCCTATACAATAAAAATAACAAATTCTTCCCCTTCTTTTATCATCTTCATTATACCCACATCACTGCAGTACATCTAGCTGAACCCTGGAAAGTACAATATTGTGGAGGAGGGGTCTCCAAAGCAGCAGATCATCTCCACATGCTCAAGCCTTCATCCTCCAGGTTGAGATTGCCATACAGGTGGAGAACAAAAATTTTTATAGCACAGATGCTCCACTACAGTCATTATAGTGTCATATCAAACAGGCCAGCAGATGGCACCCATTTATCACTCTTGGTCTGGGTTGGGTTTCAGCCTGTCATACTAGGAAGCTCTAATAATAATAATAATAATAATAATAATAATAATAATAATAATAATAATAATAATAATGTTATTAGGGTCAGTACCATAAGCTATCAAAATGTACAGTATTTATTAAATTAATTTAGAAGAATATAATATTCTTCTAAAACAATAACTCAACAAATTGATAATCGTAAGCAGATGGTGAATCACAAAGACAGCAAGCAATGACACAACACAGTAAAAACATTTTCCTTAATAATAATAGTACAGGTTGCAGTAATATTTATAATAAATAGAATTATAAGTTTTAACAAAATCCTATGTATATCTTATCTGAATTAAATCTAAACCCAATTGGATTTTGTGTTATTAATCAGCAACCAGCACCCATAACAGTGGTGTAACCCTACCTGTTCTGCTGCCTCTGCCAACTTAAGTTTCCCCTTCAATGGGTCACACAAGTACTTACTGTTTTCCTTTAAGCAAAAGGTGGAAACCTATGACTTCAGCCATTTCTGCACAATTTTGCATATACAGAACAGGAACTAAATGTGGACATCTGTAGATCTTGCAGAAACAGGTTAACCCATAGTTGCCCAATAGGGTCCATTGGACCCTGCCAGAAGGTTGTGTAGTGGTTTCTTAATGGAATTTGTTATAACTATTTGACAAGAACCTATGACTTTTAAACTGCTAATCTGACAGTTATAAATCCATAAGCATGAATCTTTCGAATTTACAGTTTTTCTGTAAATTCAAGTTATAGCATATGCTACCCACTGGACCCCTGTTGATCTTCCATGGTCATTCAATATTTTGAGAGCTAAAATATAATCAAAATTCATAATTTCACAATATTTCACAATTAAAATTAGTATAAAATAATTATACTAATACTTTGTGCAACGTTTATTCATTGTATGTACCAAACTATAGTACAGGGTCCATTGGACCCTGGTGGTCTTACATGCTAAAAAAAATTTGGTAAACTAAGGGCGCAATCCTGAGTAACTATGGGGAGTCCTTGCTCCGGTGTAAGAACAATTTGCTCTGGATTGCAATATGAATTTCCCATAGGTTTTCACTAGGTGATGCAGTAACTATGGGTGCACGTAAAGTCTCTTACGTGCTCCCGTAGTTACTCTGGATTGTAGGGTAAGTTAAGTGATTTATACAAAATTTGTTTCCACTGAAGCCTTTTACACTCCCTTGTGCCTTGCCATACTTTCCATTTATTTGCACCTAACAGCTGGTGTTCTCTCTCTAATCTGATTCTTCTTTTGCTAAAAATCCTGCTTGCCATCATGATGAACCATCTAATTACTCCGACTTGCTAGTATCCTTCCACTCAATGTGAACTCTGACCTTTCTCCCTCTATTCTCCCTTCTTCCACAGAACTCAGGTCCACCATTCCTCCTTCTTTCTCCCTGATCCTAATACCAAGCCTCCTTTATATAGTGGTTTGGGTTCTCAAATACATACAGTGTTAGGTGTGATTGTAAGTAAAAAAAAATTACATGGTTCTCATTTGTTTGGTTCTCATTGTGATCTGAACCCTCTGGACTCTCCTTTTCCCTCTGCTGAAATACCTCTTTCCCAGTATGTGTATACAATCAACAATTTAAGATCCTTTAATGCACTTGTTTGGGGTACATGTATAGATCCTTACTACCTTATTTAAGGAGTCCTAACTCCTTAAGCATTTACTGGACTACAGACATAAAGATAAATGTTGTGTGCCTCAAGCACTTAAATATATATTAGGATCCAGAGATCAGTACTTAAACTGAATGTAGTAGACACCCAAGAGTAGTACTTTTGCCTATAAATAAGTTTTTGGAATTATGAGAAATAGATGTCTGAATTAGAGACAACTGCTTTGGCATTTTCAAGACGGCACAGCACATTATTTGGTTATCCTTTTGTTGCACATTATAGTGCTGGGCTTGCAAAACCCTGTGTTTCAGCTTAAGCTGTCTCTTCAGCTTTGCCATAATACTATAACATTCACAAACTATAATTACAAATGCTGTAATATAACAATTATCCATGTCTCTAATCTTTCACATTCTCATCATTCTTTGTTTGCTTATACTACTAACGTTAGATTTCAGCTTGTATCAGATTTCATATATTCCTAATAAAATCAGCTATTTATCCATTTCCATTCAGCCTACCTAATTGCATTTACCGCATGACATAGTTCAACAGTGCCCCCTATAGATTTTGTCCACATTTTATCTTTCTACATAGTGCAAATTGGTAGTTTAAATGCAAATTCCATGTCTCCTGTTTCCATTCTGAACAATAACTATTGTTCACGTTTGTACTGATATTATAACAATCTGAAACGATTTCTTTCCTATGTTCTACTATAGTATTCAGGTTTAGATGTTGCAGGCTGGAACTGTCCCAATACAGTATATTATTTTTACAAGCTTTTATACTAAATGATATCTCCAGTATTCTGACCTCATAATTTCATTTAACAATGAAAACTTTCCAAAACAATGTGATCAAAGGCCGGTATATATAAGACTTGTGCTATCCACTCATATACCGAACCATTCCAAAAAATTATGCATGAATGCAATCAAATACCTTCCCTTGGATGTGTGTTTTTAAGGAGAAATGGAAATAAAAAACATAAGCAGATAGGGTTCACATCTGAGATGTGATCTCCTGGACTCAGGTATTCAACATCCTAAACTAAAGTTTCATATAAATTGATTGTCAGTGGAAAAGTTTCAGAATAGGTGCTCTGGCCAAAATAATCCATGACTTTGCATTAACCTTCACTATTGTTCACACTGAGGAGGTCAATAACAGTAAAATGTTGCCGCCTGCATCTGCACCAGAATCTGAAAAAGGTCAAATGGAGTCAGTCTGCCCCTGGGAGGCAATTCAATAGCATTCTGCGATTCAGCACTTAGGAGCCACAAGACCCATCATTTGCAGTTCAACCACTTGTCGGCAATCAAAAGAGTGCCCTGGTTTGTGGCCATAATATCAGATTAGGACTGCAATCCTAAAATGCAGTTAGGCCAGCTTAAGCACCAGCACAAGTCCCATGCTGGCCTAGGGATGTCACAGAAATGCCACAAGACATTTCTGCACCAGTCCTGGGGGTGGGGGGGGGGTTAGGTCAGTGCACAGACATGCGCTTGCCTCCCTACACCAGCCTGGGAACAGGAAAACCAATGAGTTGTGCTGGCCTAGGTTAGGATTGCACCCTAAAATTCTGAGGCCAAGTCAACAACCAAGATTCAGGGATATGTATTTATCTTGCAATACACACACGAGAAGTAAAGCCTGCAGCTGTAATTTGTGGAGGTAAAATATAATAACATTAATTAATAAAAAATCTTTTCCATAAAATAGTAGATCTGTTTTAATTAGTATTAATTAGTTGTAATTAGTTAGAATTGCTAAGGGGAAACAATTCTGTGTCTTTAAGGGGAAACAGTTCTACCTTTAAAGAAAGACACAAAGCAACATTTTTCATTGGCCAACACCAGCTAGTCAATTCAAATACTGTTAAAAGCAGGCCTCCGTCAGTCTTGGAAGACTATGGTATCGTGCTCGGCGCTGCATACGCTGCATGCGAAGCACGAAAGCCTGGGTTGGATTGTTATGGAGGATAGGCTGTTACCCAAGCAGCAAATCCCCCCTCTCCACGCCACTGAATTAGTCCAATGGAAAGGCAGAGCCGATACGATTGGATCCATTGGCGTCGCAGAGCTGGGCTAAGGACAGGAGCTCACCCTGTCTTGTGGGGCCGACCCGGGTCTTGAACCCTGGCCTGCTGGTTAATAAGCACAGTGTCTTAGCCACTTGCGCCACCCACAGCCACTCAAATACTGTATGACCAGTCAAAATTTACTATGTTAACAGCTATCTCACAACAGGCTGTTCTCTGTTCTGTTCCATCCTATCTTCTCTTTACTCCTCACTAGATGGTGCAGAAACTACAAGTGCACGTAAAGTCTCTTACGTGCTCCCATAGTTACTCTGGATTTGGGGGTAAATAAAAGCTATGACGATTGAAGTGCATTTAAATGGGAGAGGGGGAAAACCTTCTGGATTAAGACTGCCTTTTGTTACAACTGATACGCTGACTATATTTATTTTCACAGAGATTTCCATGTAGAACTCTCCATAACGTGTAGAAGAATCGAGATCAGTGGTTCTCAAACTTTTTAGAGGCCCAAGGCTCTATAGCGCTGATTTATAAATGCATACGGTGTGGCTATAATAGTGACTGGGTTGCTTATGTAGCAGCTAACGTAACCCTTGATGCATATATCCTAATATGCCCTGAGAGTTTCATGAACTCCCAAAACTGGTCACTATACATTGGCCCCAGTTCCAAAGTTTGAGAACTTTGAGGTCTGGATGAACCCCCCTGATCTGAATGGAACATGAAGGATGGAAGATTAATAGATTCAGATATAACAAGAAAAAATCCTAAAAACAAAATAAACAAGATGAGTTACAAAATTTACAAGAAGAGTTAAGAGGAAAACATTGCATGGCGTCACTGTTGTCTCATTCAGAAGTGAGGAAGATGAAGGCTGTGCACATTTTTGCAAGTCAGCTGACACAAAGTGAAGAATTAGATAGCACCCCCAATTAGTTCCTCCCTCCTCCCCCCCCCCCCCGCCCCCCACTTATTCTGAAAAAGGGAAAAACGCTCTGCAGGATTTCTTTGACATTGACTCTGCCCCAGTTTGCAACACTGAAAACACTGAAAACGGCCATCTCTGCCAAAAGCATTAAAAACAATGAAAAGTAAACAAGGCCTTATATATGCTTTTAGATCAGTGGTTCTCAGTCTTCCTAACGCTGTGATCCCTTCATAAGTTCTCATGTTGTGGGGACCCCCAACCATAAAATTATTTTCGATGCTACTTTATAACTGTAATTTTGCTACCGTTATGAATCGTAATGTAAATATCCGATATGCATGATATTTTCATTGTTACAAATGAAATGTATGTTCTATGAACACATTGAACACAATGGGATTTATTTCAGAGTAGGCATGCATAGGATTGGGCCCTGAGGCTTTCAGTCAGCCTCAGGGCACACGTAGCTACAGCCGGTCTGGAAAGTCTGACCTGGCCCCCTGCACCAGGGGTCTTTAGGCAACCCCCAGTAAAGCTCTAGGCGACCCCCAAAGGGGTTCCAACCCCCACTTTGAGAAATGCTGTTTTAGATCAACAATTTTTCTGAAGTCCAGTTTTAACAAGAGTTAAGGCTGAATAAAATAATCTTGATATATGTGATGTTGCACATTAGTTATACATTCACTATAATAAAGTGCCTTCATAATTATGGGGATAAAACTGACAACAAAATGACCTTCCTGAGAGAAAATACTATAGCTTTTTCAGACACATTAAATATCTTTTTTCAGAAGCATGTTTAAACCACTGGTATCATGTGCTTAGATTTTCTTAGACCATGCTGAGATAACAACATTCTGCTGTGCCTTGGCACCATAAAAATCCTTACTTATGAAAATATATACATATAGTCTCACAGGGAGAATTTGTCTTTGAATTTACTTTTTCCAGTTTAAATACTGAACACTCTCTCTCAAAAAAACAATTTTACACAAATATGCCTCATTTTCTTTGTGAGTAATGGCCTAAACTGCCTTTATAACAATATTTTAAACATGCCAAGTATACATACTGTATATCCTACATCACAATCATCCAGTCACAGGCTTGGATTCAACCAAATTGCCAGCCAAAATTCTACTAGCACCCTCTAGTGACATAGAATTAATCCAAAGAGTATTGTAGATCTTTAAGTAAAAAGAAATTACAGCAAGAGGTTATTACGCATCATGATAACAGAACAGTAGGCACAATCTAGCCATATTAAATACTTTAAAGCCTCACTGATTTCACTAAACACCTCATTGAGATAAAGCACATGCTTAGGTTTCCAACTGAAATAACGTGTGCTTAATTTTAACTGTACCATGACTTAAGTGTCTCTAAACCATTTTTAAGTATTGTTTTGAAGTATTGATTTTAAGGCTAAAAATCATACAGTCATAGCAGAATTTGTAAATCATCTCTGTACCCTAATTCATCACAAACAACTGATTTCTACAATGCCACTGCAGAGTTAGCTTGGGCCTAAAGCCATTTCATCTTACTTGTGTTTTTGCAACATCAAAAGATATAATGTAGTGTGGTGTGATCCTGAATGACCCCAGTTCAAATTTTACTTCTGTAATGAAGTCACTACAGTCCCAGTCTCTGCTCTAAAATATATAGATTAGAATCTAAAAATATAGATTAGATCTAAATATCTAAAAGTCTAAAAATATAGATTCTATATTCTAAAAATATAGATTAGATGCATCCAAATGTTTTGGCAGGACAGCCATATCATCACTCTGACACTGTGCCAGGGCCAGGAAAAAAATTGAAATACATGAATATATTAGAGCTGGAACTCATATGAATGAATAAATGAATTCAAATCAGTTCATAAACATTTTCTAACATACAGAGAGTGTGATTTTCAAACCTGTTCAGAAGCACTTTCGTACAGAGAGAGAGAGAGAGAGAGAGAGGAGCATCCAGCCTGCCCAGCACTCAAAATACTCTACTGATAGAAGGTGCTGATAGCAGAAATCCTCTTGCCTCTGGAGGATTGCAGGCTTGTCCACAGGCCGGATGTAGGGGTCTTATTGTGGGCCACATGGAGACTTAATGTGGGCCACATCTGGCCTCTAGGCCGAGAACTGAACTCTCCTGATATACTGTAGATGAATAAAGTTTCTACTGCAGTGCTGTTGCACATATTGCTAAGATAATGCATACAACTCAATTCAAACATTTTCAAAGTGCTGTATGGATGTTAACTTCTATTGCTATTTTTAGCAGAAGCTCTGCTCTTAACTCAGGGTGCAATCCTAACCAACCTTCCAGCTCTGGCATCACTGTGCCAGTGGGGCATATGTACCTTGCAGTGAGGAGAAGGCAGACATGGACAATATTTCTTGCCTTACCTTGGAGTTGCATTGCCTTTATACCAGTGCTGGAAACTTGGTTAAGACTGCACCCTCACATATATTTTCCTGGTCTGGACAGTTTTTGCAACATCTAAGCAAACATAGATGGTCAGACATGAGGAATCATTCAAGAAATGCATGGTTGGTTGAACAGGATCAGTTGACTTACTGATCCTTGTTTAAGCATCAGGCAGCCCAAAGCTGCCTTGTGCTGGAACAGGCAGTCCGGCAAATTTGAGGTTTATCCAGTGCAAGATTTGAGCAGCTTGTGACTCAACTTAAGTCAAAGGGAACTTATGCCTTAAGTCATGAACTTATGACTCAACTTATGCCAGGGAGAGCCACAGGAACAATGGTACAAATCCGTGCATCCCAAGACTGTCCTGGGCTTTCCAGAAACAGGATTAGGATCTAGTACAAGTGCTGAATCCTGGTGCTGCCACCCATTTTCTATCTGCTCCTGGAAATGCCTGCTGCCCTCCCTCCTGCTGCCCTAGAATGTGCCCCACCTTCCCACACCACAAGACCCCTGAGCAAGTCAAGCTCAGCTAGAGCAAACTTTGGGGCCAGTCTAGGTGCAGCGAGGATGTTTTCAGGTCCAGCCTAACTCCCCAAAGAACAGCACAAAAGTTTTGCAACATTCTTGGGCTTGTACAAGCAAGTTGGATTGAACCCAAAGAGAACAAGAAGCTAACTTTGTGTTTACTGAAATCTAACCTGAGTTGATTTGTGCTGTTCAGTTGTATCCCAAAGGATACGAGGAAGGTCAAACTGAAGCAAGTACATCCTGGTGATTATTCTTCTTTTTCTGTCAACAATATATGTCATCACACTGTGCAACACCCTAAACACACACAGCACACAACAACAAACAGCACTAGACCTGATACCTTTCCAGGCCATATATTTAAGACTTCCTGTTGTGTCATCTAAATTCCCATCAGAAAATTTTCTTCAGCTTCCTTTTCCAAACTAAAAATGTCCTGTTATAAATTTGATTGCTAAATTCCGAATTTATTTTTCATTTGTTGTGGCAGATTTCTGTCTTCTTCCATGCTGGAAAATCTGCAGCAAGAACTGCCATGTGACAACTGTACCACTTTGTCCAGTGTGCATTGTATTCAGCACACCAGGAAGAAACTGGTTTTGGGCCTATATCCTAAGGTGAAATTAAGCCCCTTGCTCCGGAGCAGTTAAGATGACTTTCCATAAGATTACACTACAGGGTGATGTAACTGCATGGATATGTAACTGCTATGGATTTTGCCCTTGGTCTCAACTCCTGCATCCAGACTTACCTTCTTTACAGCATTTTTCTTTAATATGAATGTGTTTTTTTCTCCCACAGCCTTCCCAATATCGGAAATTTCTAGTGATGTTCAATCTTTAAAAACCCAACAATTCCACCATGTCAGTGGGAAACAGTGGAAAAAAGGTGGGAGAAATTATACTTACTGGCAAGTTTCCTCACAGGTGAATGAATACATGACAAAATGGGTTTGACCTCCTTCTCAAGAAGGGCAAAACCTATACTGCCCAAAATCTATCTAGCTAAAATATCACACTAAAGAACCATAATAAAAACAGATGGAAATCCCTAGTAAAATTAACTGTCACAATATGTCTCATGCCCACTGACTACTATCACAGTATATGGTAAAGCGGTTCAAAACTACCATAGGTTTAAGAAGAAATGTATATGGGGCAGATTTCTTTGTTATAAATATATAATAAAAATATGCCTATTGAGGAGGAAACAACCACAGAAGTGACCAGTCTCATCCTGTATCAGGCATTTCAAGTTTCATCAGTCCTAAAACTAGCCAAATGCTGTTTTTATGTGAACCATACAATTAATCTCAATGTGCATAGGCCTGTTGGCTAATCCTTTTTCCCATGAAAACAAGAACCATATTAATATTTGCTCATCCATTACATGCAACTGTTCACCTTTATTCCATATGAAAAATTTCCATATCAGGCTGACAATACCAGAAAGCTGATCTTGTATTAACTTGCTGAATAGTACCTGAATGGCATAAAATCTGACCCCTATTATACGTAAGAACATGAACTCTGAAAGCTGACTCTCTGGAAAATGGAGGCTAAGGTTTTGCCAGCATTAAATATTAACATCCTTATAATGGGGAATTCCCAATATACAAAACAACTGCAGGATTAAGTGCCTAAAGAATAGTCAGGCAAATGAAATATAAATGCTGGCTTGCCACAAGAATATTAAGTAGGTAATACAATACAAGTGACTCCTACTGAAATGCTAGTAAGGAACTGAACAGGGCATGACTGCCTGTGCTGCTATTCAGAAGCATTCCATGGAAAAACCTGATACAGTTTTCCTTGGAGGACACAGTGTCACTCATTAACACTCTGGCCATTGATTGCTCTGCCACAGTGATCAGAGGGGCCATCAACATTATTGTATGGCTAAGGATCACTGTGCACATTCAAACTTTTTAAAAAAAAATTATCACTAATTATTTTTTCTGACAAAGAGATCACTCTCTGTGTCCCACTTACTTAATTACACACACCTACACACCTCCTCATTGGCCTTAAAGCTTAATCACTGAAGGTCACATTTCCCATGAAATTCAACAGCTTGCAATTGCTACAATGGGGTGCAGACTGGATGACCACAGGCATGCACCAACAACTTCTGGACCCTGCTGGAGAAGGCTAGAAAGTGGGCATTCAAGGATTGAGGCTGGCTTATACTGAAGGAGGGCTTGGGGTGGATATGGAGTGCAGCAGTGGCATAGCTAGGAGGGTGCAGGAGTGCAATTGTACCTTTAGGGGGGCTACAAGATGAGCTTGACACTAGTGGCTAAAATTGTGAAAAATGGAGTATATATGAAGGATAATACAATCATAACTTTGAAAAGGTAATTTAATGCAGAATACAATGAAACAAACTGCATTGGAATATCTATATCCTACCAAAGGTTATGGCCAATTAACCAGAAAATGAAAACACAAAAACCTATAGAACTAAAAATCTTAGTTTTCTTAACTCAAACATTCTTAACAAAATGTTCCCATGATATTGCTTGCGCTGAGAGCCAATGAGATGCAATTGTGATACTGTAAGGAACAAATAAGGGATTAATATGAAACAGCTCCCATTTCCATTTACAAATTTCATAATACAGGTTCCCATGCTAACTGGGTGTACAGGCACTTCTGTACAAGTCCTGCATCCCAGCTCTGCCTCCCATTCTATGGCCACAACCCCACTCTCCTCTGACCCCAAAACACCACCTTCCCACCTCCTCCCCAATTCTACCCCAAACCTTTTTGCTAGCCACAATCAGCAAGTGCAACTTACCATTGCCAGGAGCATGCACAGCACAACTCCTTATACCAGCCTCCCATCCTTTTCAGGTATTGCAGATGTGCTTTACATTGCATCCTGAGACGCAGGGCATAATTCCAACCAATTTAATCCAGCCTAACAGCCCCAAGAGTGACTCAGAAGCACCTTATGGCACTTTTACAATATCAGGGTGACCAGATGCCAAATCCAAAATTCCTGAACCCCAAGGCCAAAATTCCTACTCCCAGGCCAAAATTCCTACCCGCTGAAAAAAATTGCCAAAAATGTATTTTTTTTTGTTTTGTTTTTCTGTTTTTTGACCATAACTTTTGATAGGAAAGAGATATCTCAAAACTGATGCATAGGATCAGTTGCATAGGATTCTGCTCTTCAATACGAATCCAACAACATATGGTATGATGGGGTACTATGCACTATCACAAAGTTTCAAAATGAAGCCAAAATGTAGGACAATGATGCCAAAATGTAGGACACCCAGACAGGAGGCTAAAAATCCGGACAAATCCGGGTTTTTCCGGTCATCTGGTCACCCTGTACAATATGCACGGGAGGTATTTTACTCCCGCAACGTGGGTACATTTTGCTAGTCATCTATATACAGTGGTACCTTGTAAGATGAATACCGGGTAAGACAAATGCTTTTTAAAACCAACTATGCTTTGTAAGACAAACCCCCATTGGCTGGGCTCCAGTGGCTGAGGTAGACTTTTCCTCCTGTCTGCAGTGCCAGTGACTGCCCAGCAGAGTGACGCACAGGAAGCAGCATCCTCTGAGTCTTCCTAGCAAGCATGGGGAGAGCCTGGAGCCTGCATGTCTGAGCCTCCCCACCCAGTCTCCTGCAGCCTCCTCAAGCCACTCCACCCCACTTTCCTGGGAGTCAGCCCCACTTTTGCATCCACACTTTCCTGTGAGTAAGCCCCACTTTCGCATCCACACTTTCCTGTGAGTAAGCCCCACTGGATATAATGGGACTTGATTCCGAGTAGACAGCATAGGCTCTTGCCTCTTTTGCATCAAGGCAGAAGCTTTTATTGCTACTTAAAACTGCCTATCTGGTTTGAATAGATAGATCTCACACACAGAGGTTCCTTGTTAAAGTTGCTCAAAAAGACACCAGTGACTAATTTAGTGAAAATGCGTCATCCTTGGCCTTAGAGGTTTTTCTTTTCTGTTTTACTGTACAGTTTAATACAGAGTTTTATTACAATAATTGTGTTCTGTATTATATTACAGTGTTTTGAATTTGATTACAGTATTTTGACATCATTTTTACATACAGTTAATATTTTTATATGAATATTTTTGGGTTGTGGAACCAATCATCTGAGTTCCCATTATTTCCTATGGGAAAATCCACTTTGTAAGAACGCTTTTTAAGACAAACATGCTTCCGGAACGAATTAAGTTTGTCTTACAAGGCGCCACTAGAGTAACAAAACTCCACTCTACAATGCTTGGATATTTTAACAAAAAAATACTGTATATCAAATGCATTAGAAAAATATGGGCACAATCCTAACCAATTTAGACTGGCATAACTCACCTGGCGCATATCCTGTGCAAGTGGTCTAACCCCTCCAGGAATGGGACAGAAATGCCTTATGGCACTTTTGTGATACCCTTCATCAGTACAGGACCTATGCCGGCCTAACTGGAAGTTTCCTAATTCCTAATTAGTTTCCTAATTCAAATTTCCCCACAAATAGAAAGGCAATGTAAATGAAGAAATTTCCATAAGCATACCATCCAAAATAATGTTCCCGTGGCCAAAGTTGCATACTGTTCAATCGTGGAAAGCACACTGAATATAAGGCAGACCAGCACTATGAGGAAACTGAAAAGAAAAACAAAACCAAAAAATGGGGTTACAATCACTAGAAAGATAAAAGTTTAGGACAGATTAAAAACAACTTTTCTCAAAAGGCTATTTCTAAAATTGAATCATGTTGGAAGAAATAGGTGGATTGTTATTGCTCATGGTGAGTGTGCAAAGAGAACTTGGAGGCTACTTGGCATTTAGTTCAAACATCATAGCTATTTTTTCTAAGACAGATAGCAAAGCAGGAATTAAACAGATTTCCACAATCTGTAAGAAATTTTCTATGTGGTTTGTTATAGGAGGAGACCTGCCATTTGGCCTATGCATATTCAGCTGGGAGTTATGCCTGTATAGAAGCAATAAATAAGTACAGAACTATAAATATAAAAAGTTGTCTTGTGTGCAATTCCCTCATCCCAACGCAACAGTCAAGACTATGTATATAGTGTATATTGCTTTCTAAGCCAGCAATTTTCAACCTTTTTCATCTCATGGAACAGTGACAAGATGGTAAAACTGTCAAGGCTTACCATCACATATACTTGAACCCTTTAGGCATGCAAGAACATGCATGGAAGCTATCATAGAAATTCCCAACCTGAACAAAGTGCTTGCATCCAACTACAGCAGCACCAACTGCTCTTATTAGTCTGTAAAGTAAGCTACAGATCTCAGATATACCTGGAATTGGCTTAAAGTTGCATTAAACACTATTGCAAGGTACCATTGGCACAGTGCAGGCACAGTTTTTGCCTCCCTACTTCTATTATTTGTGCAGAATGAAAATCATTACTGTGCTCTGTTGTGCATTATGTCTATCAGAAGATATGCTGAAACAAATTCCATTTTTTTTCCAAATCTGAATGGATTTCCTGTAGGACTTCTGAAAAACCCAAGTAAGGGCCTTTGTACTTTACCAAAAAAAAAGAGATGCATAAACAGGATACATATTTGGCCAGGAGACAGCTAGTTGTTTGAAACATCAACAAACATCCAGTTAGAATGCTAAGCCATGCAGTAATCCCCAAAACAGCACTAGCTTTATTACAGCACTAGCTATATTAGCAACAGATGTCATCCAGTAATGGAAGGCTCTTTTAGACCTCATGTTAGGGTTGTCCAAGAGATATTAAACTAATTCCAAAGGTGACAAGATTTGTGAAACCATTTTGATCAGGCAGGGTGACCAGATATCATAACTGCAAAAGAAGACAATGGACCCCAAAATGTAGGACACCCAAGAAAAAATGTAGGCCATGACAAAATAAAATCTAAAAACATTCATACAGTGCTTTCTGTAGTTAATTTAAACATTATACTACTTATTAAATTTAAAACTATATTGTATATAATTTATTACATATAATTTTATTAATTACAACAAGGTTACCATGCCTTCAGGGGTCTGTTCACAGGGAAAAGGAAGACATTTAGGGTGCAATCCAGAGTAAAACCTTGCTCTGGTTCAAGAACAATTGGATTGCAATATGAATTTTCCATAGGTTTTCACTAGGTGGTGCCATAACTACGGGTGCATGTAATGTCTCTGGATTGTAGGGTTAGGTTCTTTCCAGGACATGCGGCTAAAAATGAAGGCCTGTTTGGTAAAAAAAAGACATCTGGTCACCATGTGAAGAGGTGAAAATAAGAGCATTGCATTACAGCATGGTATAAACACTAGCACCTATTTTCTTTCCACTTGTAGTTTTTTTGGATCCAGACCAGTAGATATGTTTTCAAGAATTTCTAGGATCACACTGATTTCTTTTTTAAGTATCAACTTCCACCATGTTACAACCGCAAATAAAACGAGTGTGCTTGAGGATGTCTAGAAAGCAAGTTTTGAAATGATCAAAAGTGTTACACAAATAAAAGTAATATATCTTAAGAACAGTTTTTACATCAAGGTAAAACTTAAGTGGATCTCAAACAGAAACTGAGCTAAGTTTCATCTGAAGCTCAAGTTGTAGTTATAGTTAACTTCTGAGCCAGTCAATAAATCCAACCTGCAGATGGCAGCAAAGCCTTTTCTCCTTTACTAGGAATAGCTAACTGCCTGCAAGTAATATGTCTGAAGATCATCTAGTCCAGGGGTCTCTAAACTTTTCAGACAGAGGGCCACATCAAATACTTGGCATGGTGAAAGAGCCAAGAAAAATATAAAAATAAAATTTAAATAAGTACATTAGAAATAGAACCTAGATGAATAAATGATAACAAATGGGCTCAAATTTCTAGATTTCTCCAAGCATCATCACAGAAATAAAGCACATAAATGGATCTCAATTTTCCCACCTCTCTAGCACCCTATAGTGCCTTCAGATGGCACAAAAAGTAACATCTGATTTTTCAAAAAGAAGTGATTTTTAGACTATCAGAACACCCTATAGACATTATTAGAGCACAGCTCCAGTTGTGTTTGATCAAGCAGACCAGAAGCTTGATGGGGACCAAAGGCTGACTGCAGGATAGATAGAGGCTGGCCACAGGCCGCATCTGGCCCCTGGGCTGGTATTTGGAGACTCCTGATCTAGTCCAAGCCCCAGTAACAAAGAGTCCACTACCCACAACATTCTAACAGATCATTACAGGAAAATCCATCTGTCTCAAAAAAAAGTCTAAAATCTACAATTTTCTATATCAAATCAGCAGTTGGTAAGAAATAATGCTTACTCTTGGACTGAAAGGAGATCAAATAAGTCAGTCCTGGAGGAAATCAAGCCTGACTGTTCATTGGAAGGACAAATACTGAAGCTCAAATATTGTGGCCACCTCATGAAAAGGGAAGAATCTTTAGAAAAGACCCTGGTGCTGGGAAAAATTGAAGATAGGATGAGAGGGGGATGGCAGAGAAAGAGGAGGTTGGAGAGCGTCATTGAAGCAATGAACATGAATTTGGACAAACTTTGGAAGCTAGTAGGATAGGGAGCCTGATGTGCTGCAGTCCATGGTGTCACAAAGAGTTGGACACTGCTTAACAACTGAACAATAACAACTTTGACTTTTAAAATCAGTTTGTTCACAGGGCAGAAAATACACGTGAAGCATATCATTCCAGCCATATTTCTAGAAATATTTTAAAATGACTATTTCTATCATCATATTAAACATTTTAGGACAAAAAGGTGAAGCTAAGAATGCTTTACACTGTTGTTTTTAAAAATCCACTTCATGAGCATAATCACATAAAAACAACTGGGAACTCTCATGAAGCGTCTGAAGTACGTAAGACCTCAGAAGTAGCAAATATTTCAACTGGTTTCTGAAAGCTAAGGGAATCTCAAATGATTCATTTGGAAATGCCTTCAACTGCAGGACACATAAGGAACTCTTTCTGGGAACGTTCAACATTCATGCTTTTTTTGTTTAGCAAAGGATAAATATTTTCTTTATGGCTAGATGAAATATTTCTCTTTAGTCAGACACTTCCGCATGCATCTTTCTTGTACTGCCAGTAATTAACAGGCATTTTCAAAATACATGTGCTTTGTTATCCCCTTAAAGTTCATTCTTTAGATATGCAACAGGTTCTGAACATACTTGATGGACAGTGTTTTTGGTCACTTGGAATCTACCATATACCGTGTATAATCTGTCTGGCTCATGTAGAGGCAAGGCTCCATTATTAGATGAAATAAAAATTTAATCCAATGAAGGATCTGCAAATTAAGGGCGCATACCTACTTTCCGTCATCGATGCAGCCACACCAACTGCATTCTGCAGTGGGCAAGTCATGGAGACCTTATCAACGTGAGCGAACTTTTGTTCCCTTACATAGGGGCTGCATAAGAGCTAGAAAGGAGGAAATAACTGGGCCATTACATTACAGATAGTTACCAGGTCTGTGGCAGTAAAGGTCCACATTTCAATAGATTCAGGGCAAACAAACCCCAGTTGCATGCCTGTGATGAGTATCTTCTATGAAAGAGACACTTCCTAGTCACAACCTTGCTCATGCCTTCTCCCTCAAGAAGCTCCATCCTTCCTCCACTCCATATTTAATAACCCTTACGTGGAAGTTGAAGAAAAGTCAGAGCTTAGGCTGCTCATCAATTCCCCGACCCTTAACAAGTCTTCAGTTCAAAATAACCCTTCTGTTGTAACTAAATAAATCCATAGCAATTCGACATCAACTACGGCAAATCCCTAGATGATATCACTATATGAAGCAGGATGTAGAAGTAGAAAAAGGTTCTTGGGTCTGAAAAGAGTTTTACTCAGCCCTTTAATAGCAACCAGCATAGCCAATCCTGCTTGTTGGGATTTCTGTTCAAAATAGGCTAGAGAAAGTATGTAGATTTGGGTAAATCTACTGATATCAACAATTGGGATTTTCAGAAGGCATTTGACCCAGTTCCTCACCAAAGAGAAAAGAAGAAGCTCATGAGAAAACTTCTGTCAGGGAATAAGGAAAGACCAGGAATATAAATGGGCAATTTTCACAAAGGTGAGAGGTGAAAAGCAATGTTTCCCAAGGATTGGTCTTGGACAAATGCTTTTTCAGTTTGTTCATAAATGATCTGGAGTTGGGGATAAGCAACAATGCTCCCTGGTTTGTTCACAAGTATTTTCCATATGGTAAAATACAGAAGGGATTGTGAAGAGTTCTAAAAAGATCTTTCTAAACTAGGGGAATGGACAACCATATGGCAGATGTTCTTCAATACAAGTGTAAAGTAATGCACATTGCAATATAGCAACCTCCAGGTTTATCCGACTACTGAATGCCAGATGCAAGAGAGTAGTAACAGGATACAAGTATCCTTGAGACACCTGGTAGATCACTGTGAGATACAGGAAGCTGGACCAGGTTGACCATATAGAATGGAGATCAGAGTGCCTGTACCTTTAACCATTGCATAAAGGAAGGAATTTAGGCAGGTGCTGCTTTTTAAACCTTTCTGTGTTGAGCTAAACCTGCCTAAATTCCCCCTTCTGTGCAATGGTTCAAGGGACAGGCACTCTGTCCTCCATTCTATATGGTCATTCTGAACTGGACTAGATGGACCCTTAGCCTGATCCGGTAGGCCTCTTTTGCCCTAGACCCCAACCTCCTCCCCTGTACTAGTTAACAAATCAGCCCTTCTCCTACCCATCTGAACAATGTTAATACTGAGCAGCTATAACTCTTTGGGGCATAGAATTTCCTGCAAAGATTGCTTGAAGAAAGATTGAAAAACCTGACAATGTTTAATACCATCAAAAGCTTTGTAATTTTACCTTGCAATTGGCTCCTTACCAGAACACCTCCTTAAATCCTACAACTAAATCTTGTAAGCCTGTCAAAAAATGAAGATACATGCCACATTTTTAGTGTAACTTGAGAATCTACCTCACCACATTTGACTGAACCTGTTCCACAAGGGGAAATGTGTTTTGCCACAGAGCTCCCCAAATGGGATTCTGCCTGTTTCAAAGAGAACCTGGCTTGGCAGAATGCTGAGTGGCTGGGCCTCCATTAGCATCAAAAACCTTCTCAATTGCAGGAGCAAAATGAGAGGACCACTAATGAAGAGGAGGAAAAATCAGACAATAACTGATTTGTAATGTCCTATATTGCTAGTCATTTTAACAAGAGATAGGGAGCGGTATGTGCAAGGAACCCAAGGTGGTAATACTAGTAAAACAGGTTTACCAGAAATGACACAATGCAGTTGATTTCAGGACTCCCCAGTCCACTACTGTACAGTTATTCCAAAGCAACTAAGGTCAAAAGTAATTTCTAGTTTGAAAGTTTGACAAAATGGTTATTTGTAAATAACTGTTCACAGTACCAATATTATAACTGTCCTTTTAGTCAAATGTTTTTTCACAATGTAACACTAAGATTAATTAACTGTTCAAGGTGTCACAAATGTGCATAAGGCATGTGCTGGTCCAGCAATGCTGGATCCCTCCCTGGTGCCAACTAGCACAAGTAGGGTTGCACTGGGCAGTGTGAGGAGGGGCGTAGAAAGGCAACATTTTGGGGATGGAGTGGATTAGAGGGTGGGTTGAGTCCTGGCAGGGAGCAGGATTGATGGAACAGGCCTCCATATCTTAACAGCCAGCATGGGGTTAGACTGGGCTTTCAGATTTGAGCCAGCTGTATAGCTAGCTCAGATCCAAGAAACCCCATAGAACAACTTGGGTTTTACTTGGAGTAAGGAGAAATATCACTTACCCTGAAGAGACCTGTTCCTAAGTTATACTGGATGCAGACGAGGCCACATGGCCTGGTGGCATCAAACAGTTCGAGTCTACTTCACAGAAAGGCATTACTTAATTTTGAACATAAACAAACAGAAACCTTGGTCATATTCCTTGCTCCATTTGTTAAGTTTTACTAAATGTTTTCTAGATTTATGACCAAAGATTTATGCTGTATGATTTATACATCATACATGGCACATTACACTACAAACATAACCTTTGTTTTTGATCTGATGAAATAAAGAAAGCTGGTAGTCCACCCCCCTAAAAATTAATCTGAAGACAAAATTACATTCCTCATATTAGTAACGTGATGCAATAAAGTGGATGCAATAAAGATACACAGTATTTGTTATTCAACTGTTAATCAGCTACTGAATGTGTTGTGGGGAAATCCTCTTCCAATGATTATGTCAATGTAACCTCTTTCTGAGGACAGCTTTGGCTGACACTGCATGCAGCAAACTATGTTCCTGATTCATGTAAACAATCTCTATAAAGAGCATTTCTTGAAAAGTGAATTTCTTTCTTCATTGGAAAGTTATAATTTTTTTTCTTCCTTGCCAATTTAAGCCCTAAAAACATCTTTCTATGGAAAATTTTTCAAAATGGGCAAATAAGCACAAATGAAATCACTAACTAGCATTAAAATGGTGCTGCTTTTGTGCGCTTGTAAATTAGAATAACATCAATGCCACAGTTTCACGTTTACCAGCATGATCAACATTAAATTGTGTGATCAAGTCAGAGAACATACCCAAGCTTCTACCCTGTTGCTAGAAAGTATTTGAATAGCCCAGTCTCTCAGTTGATGTTTTATTACTGTCTTATTTGAAACCCGGTCTCACTTTTCTATGAATAGACCAAAGTGTACAGAGAACCTGGCAAGGTTTTGTGGTCCTCTGATGAAAAACAAGAAAAAGTGAAGCTAAGCCATGAGCTATCTCTATGACATCATTTTTCAAATGGAGGTCAAGTACTATTCTCCAATTTCTGGACAGAGATTACAGTCTTGTCTGAGGTTCATTCATATTGCATGTTGCACAAACAGTATCTTGCCTGCCAGGGCCATTGAACTCTTAATCAAGTAAAAGTAGGCAAAGGTAAAGTATTTTTCCACATTTTACTAAAATGTTGTGTATACACACTCACAACTGTTTTAAAATGTTGAACTGATAATAAAACTGTTGACTTTATGATCTCACATTTCTGAAAGTATCTGCCTATATATTTTGCCAGCACAATTTATTATAACCACTCCCTCTGCTGAGTTTATACTGTAAACTACTAAGAAAAGGCCAGGATAGCACAATGGATTTGATAGTCTGAGGAAGAGTCAACTAAATATAGGCTGAATAATGGCAAAACAGTCAAACCTGGTTATCTAAAACAAACAGGAATGCACACGTGTACAGAGTGGCAAAGGAGCTATATCATCTTACTATCTACAAGTGAAGACTAAAAGCCAATCCTAATCATGTCTACTCTGAAGTGAGTCACATTGTGTTCAATGAGTCTTACTTCCAGGAAAGTATGGATAGGATTGTGGCCTAAATTCAGCATATTTTACTCTTGGAGAATTTTTTACAGCTACATCAGTGATGACAGATAGTTCATATCCGGGTGTTTTGAAAATTAATATTGCAGCAATATTGCCAAGAGTTTCCCCATAACTTGACAAAAGTCATCACTGAAAGCAATAACTTGTATAAATCTGTCAATAAAATTACTGCTAATTAGATTATACCAGGATAGCACATGGGAGGGGGAGGGAGGCACAGCAATACTTGCTCATCTTTCTCCCACACATTAACAAATACAGGCCGATTGGAGTATCATCCTTTTGAACTATGCAATATTGTAACACACTAATAGTAAGTTAGAGGAGAAAGTATAAAGAGACAAAATATTTCTTATGTAGAAAAGTTTTAATGCAGTCAGGATAGAAAGAGAGATGGGGAAAGCCTGTGAGCAAAGGACGCAGTTCTAAACCAACTTTCCAACACTTGCATAGTTGTGCCAGTGAAGCATGTGCCAGGCCACAGCTCCACCCTGGGTCAGGTGCCATGTCTTGGGTACATAAGGGGCCCATCCAATGTGGTGGCAGCAGGAATCAAGAGAAGCAGCAGTTCTGAAATGATTTGGCCATTCCAGTCACTACCACTAGCACCAATGAAGCTAGAGCGTTGGTGGGAAAGAGGAGCATGGGATGACGCTGCATGTGCATCAGGAAAAGTGGCAGCTTCCTCCTGGGTATGACAATCAGGCTTGCTGAGATGCGTCTGCCTTTGGATAGCTGAGGCAGGACAACTGATCTCAGTTGTAATGTGACCAACAAAAGGCAGGTCCAATGTGATTTGCTGGCACATTATGACCAGCCCGATGCATTAGCCTCCATCCATGAACAAGGCCACTGAGAGGAAGCCACTAACATCTCCTTTGTGTTTGGGAACATCTCCAATTCAAATCAACCTTCTTCCTCCTTCGGAGGCATGGGGCCTAATTCTCCAGTGCAAGAGTAGTTTAAACAGTGTGGCATATGCTGCATCCTATGGCGGAGAGGCAGCCAATCAGCCTTCTAAAAGCAATGGTCTTCAAAGTAGGGATCGGGACCCCCTTGGGGTGGTCGCAACTTCATTTCAGGGGAGTCACAAAAGGCTGGAACTAGCCATCTTGGAATCTGGGCACAGTTGATGTCACTTCCAGCCATGACATCACTTCTGGGGGTCCCGGACAGGTTGTCATTCTCAGAATGGGGTCCCAGGCTCAAATACCACTTAAGATATGGGAATTTGTGTTCTCTTACTATTACTACACTGGAGTTGGAAAGTTGGATAGGATTGGCCCTCAATGAAAACCACCAAAACATGAGGACAAAACATGAGAACAATGGCTTCTTTGCTGTTGTCCTGCATTCTTCTCCTTTGGAGACTCTCACTGAGCCTCCAATGGAAGAGGAAAGTGGGCGGCAGCAAAATTGCTGTCATTATCGTCGCCACTGTCTTCCAGAACTAATGCTCTGACATAACATCACATGACATAATCACCCCAAGATCCAAGGTCTCTGGCAATGCCACTGCATCATGGGTTTCCCCCCCCCCCCCCCCCCGTTCATTTTGTTGTATAGGGTGGGAAAGAAGAAATTTTTGGGCACAGATTCTGGTGCGCAAATTGCACGGATCCGATTCCAGAAAACTGATAGAAAGCTTTTTTTTTGTAGAAAGCTTTTGGTGTTATTTCACAATCAGATGTCAACTCAAAGGGTTTTAGTAAATGGTTCTGTGTCAACCTGGAGATCAGTTTCGAGTGGGGTGCCCCAGCGCTCTGTCTTGGACCCAGTCCTCTTTAACATTTTCATCAATGACTTGGAGGAAGGGATACGCGGGAGCCTGATCAAATTTGCGGATCACAAAGGGGCTCATTTGTTCATAGCTGCTCCTGAAAGCAGAACTAGAACCAACGGGTAGAAACTGCAAGAAAGGAGAATCCGGTTGGATACCTGGAATAAATTCCTGACGGTGAGGATGGTTCGGTGGTTCCTTTCTGCAAGATGTTCTCATTCATCTAAATGGCGGCCCACCATGCAAAACTCAAAGTCCACATTATGAGCCCTGCTGCTACTAACTTAACATGTATTTAGAACAGTAGCGGATCTAGCATTGGGTAGAGGGGGCAAATGCCCAAGGCACTGAGCTTTGCACTAAGCCATTGCTACTACAAGATGCTTGGAAATCTTGCATGAGAAGGTGAGCAAAACTATTTCAGGTTAAAATGATCCTCCTCATTCATCTAATAGAATGAAGTTTTCCTATACCAAATATTGATCAGTGATAACTATGCTGTCTGCTACAAACCACTGAAGCAAAAGCGCTGTTCTCTGCCAACCACGCAAGAGCAATCTGGGGAATCAGTGGGGAAATCTCTCAACCTTGCCTGCTATCAAGAGGAAGCTCTTCCCCCACGAGATTGAGCCAATCCAGAAACCACTGGAGAACAACATGTTTTCAGCATTAAACAAGCTGTAAAATCAGTGAGAAATGCAAGTCATCTAAAATGATAGAACAAAACCTCTCAAATTTTGTTACTGCAACCTCCCCCCCCCGCCCAAATAATTTATATGACTCCCCTCCCCAAACTACAGCTAGTCACAACCCACACTTTGAAAATCCTTTAAGTAAGACATTTTGCTCATTAAATGCAGTATTACCTAACTTAGGGGCTTTCTAGGTTTCAGACACTGAGCTTTCCCTCTAGAAGTTCCTCTTCAAAATGGTTTCTAGCAACCCCAGGAATCATGGGGCACACTTTTAAAAACCCCATGCAGTAGAAAATTCAACTACAGTATATATATTTTTCTTTGATTAGACTATGCATTTATTTGGGATCCTATAAAAACCGCAGAATGAATCAACAGAAAGAGTCAAAAATATCTGAAACTAGTTCAAGCTTTTGGTCTGAATTTACACGTTTGTGCTTTGAACATGCTGTGTGAAGCCACAGAACATACCGTAAATTAAAGGCCACTTTGGAAAACCCAACCATTGCCAATCTGTCCCCTGAGTAGCCAAATTGTCATGTGCACCCTGTTAGCAAAAGCAAGATGTCAGATTTCAGTCTCAGTTCAAAGTCCTGGAGATTAAGCTGCTACTCGAGAGTGTATATTTAGACAGTGTTGGTAGAATGTATTGAAATGAGCTTCCAATGATTCAAGAACATCTCTCTAAGCAACACATGTTCTTGATGTAAACTAATTGTGCTTTAAGATATACAGCTTCTATATTTTCAGAGAGTCCATAAATACGTTTAAATTCCATGCCATTAAATTAATTTCCATGACTTTAGTTAAATGCCATAAATTTCCTTTAAATTCCATAAATTTCCACGCCATTAATTAAATGCAATTTAATTTCAAATGCAGTTAGCTTTTTTAACCCTTGGCATTTAAGAAACTGAAAAAACCCATTTTTGTTTATTGTTGACCCCAGATAAAAGTGGTGGTGTTTACAATTGAAACAAGAATATTTAATTCCATTTGAGAGTGGAAGATAGTACATGCAGTATGTACTGCACACTGTACACCACTGCGTGTTCTATAAACATAAATTAACAGACACACACATAACAGAAACACACAAACTCATACACATGAAATTGTGTACTGTTGCACACTGATTTATGTTTGCACTCCATATGCACATTCATGGTGCACTGCTATTATGTCAATTCAGGGGGAAAAATTCTTATTGATTTCAGGCCTTAGTCCAGGTAAGTAATACTTAAATCAGCAAGGTCTAAATCTACTCCCCTTTTTTACAAACATCACTCTGAGTAATTCATTCACATTGATTGTGTTTGAATGAATACATCTCAGAAACTGTTTAGAATACTTTTCTAGTACAAAGTTGACAAGCTAGCAAGGGCAAACTAATTGAACTTAGCCAGGGTATGTAGTAACCCCAGTTAATTCTGGAGGAATGTTGTACAGACATTATTTTTGCTCATCCTTATATATAAAATCGAAGAGTCACGAACTGACTCATCAATCAATGCACAGCCAAAACTGCCAGAACTAGAAACAATGTTTAGCATCCTGTGCCTGCTGCCCAGCCAGGATGTCCAGTGCCTATACTGCCCAGTGGTACCTGGGGCCTAATAGGGTTGCTTAGTGCTTAGTGGTGCCCACTGGCTGGCAGAAACTGCTGCCCACGGAATGGTGGTCCCCACAGTCTAATGGTGCTCAGAAGGGATGCCTGGTGCCTACTGGTTCCTGCTGCTGAATTAGATAATCACTGAATTACTGAATTACATAGTAATGATTCAGTAACATCACTACTTTTGACCAGTATATAACATTCGCTTTTAGTAATACATGAATAGGTCAGCCACATTGATGGGTAATAACCTTTTGCTTGGTAAGTTCACCTTTTATATTACAAGTGAAGCTTGTATTCACCTCTTTGTCCTGAAAAACTTGGCAGCATGTTTGGAAAATTACATAGCCAGTAATTTTCATAACAGCAAAATAAATGATAAGGTGCAGCTGACAAATTTGATGCATAATATCGTACTGTATTACATGTTGCTTCTACAAGCATTACTTCTGTATCGCTCAACCTGAAACATCAGAAGACATGTGACTATATACTGAAGAATACCTAATAGGCATTACCTGCATGCCACTCAAGTGTACTTTTATAATTATCAAATGTAAGAGGTGGGTAATTTGAACGATAGAAAAAAATCCAGTAATGACATTTGAACTATCATAGGAAGCTATCTGTTGTAAAGATCTATCTCAAGGTGATGTCATGTCCCTTGGAATATATGATACAAATTTTTCCTTCTGTAAGTTTGCTTATTTATATCTAGAGAATCCTCCTGTTATTCAAACAGTGAATTAATGTGACCCATCAGGTTCTGGCAGAAGTAGCAATTCTTTGAGTTAGATGCAATGGTGCCTTTTTTCAAGCAGAAGGCATTGTCTGCTCACAGAAGGCCTGTTTTACACCTGAATTTAGTGAGATGCTTTTTTGATGCAAAAGAGGCAAGGTCCTATGCGGTCTACTCAGAATCGAGACCCATTGTAACCACTAGGGCTTTCTCACAGGAAAGCGAGTAGGATGACAGCCTGTCTCTTTCCAAGTTTGCAGCAGGAGAAGGAGCAGCAAAGGCTTCTGCCTGGCTGCAAAAGTGGGATGGAGTGGAGTCCAGGCAGGGAAGGCAGTGGTGTGGGAGACGGATAGTTGTAGTGCGGGCTAGGCAGGGAGTGGGCTTCCTTGGAGGAAGGGGCTTCCCTCCTAATTGATGTTGGTGGCTGCAGGAGGCTCAGATATGCTGACCGGGAGGCCCAGATAAAGATGCTGCCTGTGCATCCCTCTGTTGGCCAGTCACTGGTACTGCAGGCCAGAGGAGAAATCCCACCTCAGCCACCCAGCTCAGCCAATGGGGATTCATCTTACAAAGCACAGATTTCTAGAAATTGGTTTCTTGGTGGGTGCTCCTATCACATATTTAATACCCTGCCCGAATTTCATGGTTCTAGGTCCAGGGGTTGAGGCAGCAGTTCTTCAATGGAAAGTGTAGGGAGTAAACGCATTGCACCCCTTTTCGCCCCCTTCCAGTTGGAATTTCCAAAAACCAGTTCTGAGTGGATGACTCCATCATGGAAGGAATTTCACACTGCTAGGTCCAGCAGTTTTGGCGGGGCATTGATGAGTCAGTCAGTCAGTCAGTGACTTTGCAGTTTTATGTAGAGACAAGATTTACTGCCTTTCCCATGCAGTTTCCCGATAATGAAAATGACTGTAGCAAAGCATAAACCTGTGCAAACTATTGTGTTGCAGTAAAACACAAGGAAATATTTTCTTTTCACCGACTCATCTTTGAAAAAGCCCTTTATGTTATATCATGCTACCAACACAAATTTAAACCCAACTGAGATTTGCCAAATAAAAAATGCAGCCAATTAAAAAAACAGAAAGAAGCAGTTTGGTCAAGCCATACCTACACCTCATGCATTGAATTATGCTCAATACCAGGATCAGTTAAATCATGAAGTCATTCAAAGAAACTATATCCTTATCCATATTTTGCTGCAGTGAATCTCACAGATTCAGATTTATCATGCACTCCAAGAACAAATGCTTGGTGTCTTACCAGTCACTATCACTGGATGATGTCTGGTTTTGGTGGCACAATTTTATAAATCACATGTTGTCATCTCCCAGTTTCTACATTTGAGACTAACACAGCCGTTTTTCTACAAAAAAAGCCATGCTAGCCCCCTAATCCTTTCCTAATCCTAGATTTTCTACACCCTTTCTTTTTTCTTTGCAGGTGTAGAGGGCTGTGGGCATTCTTCATTTTCATGCCCACAATCCCATCAGCCACCACTGTGATCTTTTCTAGGAAAATTATAATTTTCCCAAGTCCCAAAATCCTACAGCCAGTTCAGAACAGAAATAACAAAATTTATTCTGGAAATGGAGGGCAGCAAGATGTGGGGCTGCAGCAGAATAGTAAGCACTGGCTGGGACAGGGAGGGATTTTCTGGAATGAAGTGTTCTCCAGTTTGCAGACTGCTGTTGTATGGTAAAATCAAACCACAACAGGTACATCAAAACAACAGCGGTATATACAAAATCCAACTGAGGAGTATGAAGTTGCAGATACAAAAGCTAATTATAAAACTATTTTGAATACCTCACAAGCGGAAGCTAGCGAGAGGCTGAGATTTCTTCATGAAAACTGTGTCAAAGGAGCAATCACTTCCTCTTTTAATATGGCCGGAAATTGTGTTGTGAAGCACTTCACAATCACAGTCAGTGGATATGCTGTTCCATTGACATACTGATCTGTATACACTTAACTTGGGGCTACATGGGTAATTTAGAGTCCAACTCTATGCATGTCTACTCAGAAGAACTGATCTACTGTACTTATAATCAATGGGGCTTGGAGCACAATCCTAACCATGTATACTCAAAAGTAAGCCCCAATGTGTTGATGGGTCTTACTCCCAGGAAAGTGACTTTAGGATTGCAGCATACTCTCAGCAAAGCATGCATGGATGCATCAGATCCATAGGGTGTGTGCATGGATGCATAGGATGTAGCCTTCATTACTGGCTTCAGAGATCTTGTGGTTTGGGCTCCTCTCAACAATTTGATTTTGGATGGAAATGTACTGCTTAAGTAAACAGTTCCATTACTACAATACTTAAAAGAATAATAAGGTGCTCAAGTGTGTCAACTGAACACTTGGCTAAACTGCCATTCAAAAGATTGTTTCCATCCCTAACTGAAGAGGCTCATTCCAGTTTTCTGTTTGTTGCTAACAATACTGATTGATAGTTCCTCAATACAGATCAGGAATGCATCACTATTTGCTAATGAAACCACAACAATTTTGAACACTGCCAAGAACCAACAATGATTCCTTGAAGGGTTTAGGTTTTCAATAGGTAGGGGAAAAGTATACACTAGGAAATGTTGTTTCAATAGTCTTCATTAATAGGTGTGGCTAAATCCTTATTTCCCATCACATGTTTCTTCATAATTTTTAATAAACAAAGCCATTTTTGCTCAAAAGAGATGCTGAAGAGAAGGATGTGTTCCATAATCATGAAGTTTGTTACATAAGTACGGTGCCAAGACGGTGATAACTCCTTTGTACTGAGATATCTGGAGACTTAACATGTCCTGGCACCAAAGGACATGCACCAAATCCAACGAGCAAAATACATGTTGTGAAATAATGAGGAAGACCCCTTCTGGTGCCGGCCCTTCTTTAACTCCAGCATAAACACTTCCCCTGCTCTTCCTGCTTATTTTCTTCCTCTTCCCCCAAATGTGGATGCAAGAGGATGAGAAAGACATCTTGAGAAAAAGGAGCACCACACAAGAAGAAGAAGCCTATATTTGGGATCAACTTTGGGATCATGATTCTGCAGTTTCTTTGCATGGCTGCAGGGGGGAAAGTGGAGGATAAGGAAACATATTGTGAGGGTGTGCAGCTGGCAGGGGTTATCAACAAGCTCTTTGACAGGAGGAAGGACTCAGAAAAAGACGGACAGGGGACTTCACAGGAACTGAAGGAAACGGCATGATTTATTTTGCATCCAGTTTTCTGAAGTTGTGATCTGAGACTGCAATCCTAACCCCAACACAGGCTGACAAGCTCCAGCACAAACCCATGCTGTCCTGGGGATGTCACAAAAGTGCTGTAAGACACTTCTATGCCATATCTGGTGGAGGGTTAGGCTAATGCACAGACATGTGCCTGCCTCCTTACATCACTGCAGAATCAGGAAAACTAATGAGTTGTGCCAGCCTATGTTAGGATCATTTTCTCATCTACAACTGATGCTGCATTTTTCTTTTTCTGCAATCTTGCATTCACTACTCCCATCTACTGCAAGTGCAACACAGAGGATGCTAGCTGACAACCAAGGCACAAAAATACAGTAAATATTCAGGAAACATAATTCTGAATGAGGATCTGAGAGGGTTTAAATCTGATAGTTAGATTCTGCTGGTATGTCAGGTGAAATAATTGTCTCTCTCTGTCTCATTTTTATATATATCGTTTTTATAAAAGTACCAATCTCCACCTGGGAAGTCATTAATATTATTATCAAAAGACACACAAAAGCTTACACAGTTGAAGGTTGCCTTATCTTAAAGGTAAATCTTTAATTGAAAAGCCAAACATGTCTTACTTCTGCTTATGTTGGCAGCATTTTGCAAAAAGATAAAAGAATATGAAAGACTCTCTTTTTCTCCAGCCTTTACGCAAACTTGTTCATGAAAACCATACCAAACCATAAAGTGCAATGCCATAGGGCAAGATGCCAGCAGCAGCCAATCAGGAAAAAGGAAATCCTCTGCCACTATCGCCGTTTGTCTGAAACTATGCAAGAACTGTACTATTCAGGATATAACATTTACAGAAGGTTCTGCTGAAGAAATATGAGAGATATTAAAATGCTTCCTGGGCTTTGAGTTAGAATGAATGTGAACATCCTTCTTGGATGAGAATTTAAATACAGCAAAAGGGAAGGCTGATGTTGGAATATGCCCTTCTCAGTGTTAATTTCAAAAGGAATATGTTTCTTCCTCATTCCTAACAACAGCCATTTCATTTACCTTCTTAGGAAAAAAAAATAAGAAATTCAGATTTTTAAGTTAAATTTTAGCTACCAAGATGCACTACTCTTGAAGCCTGAGGGATGTGTGAACACCACAAAGGAGGATAGAAAAAAGTATAATTTGGTGCTGTCTTCCTATGCAGCAGACATCCAGTTCTTAAAGCTGTGAAGATATCCTAAAAAGTGTGTAAGCAATGTGTGATGACATCTCAGAAGTCTCACTCAATATGACCTCCAGTAGTTAGAGTGCAATGCCTTCTGTTTAAAATATTTATATCCCACAGCGTTCTGGCCCATTTAAGAGACTATCAGGGAAGCTCTATATCTTCCTGCCCTTTCCTATTACTAATGAGAGTAGTCTTAAAGAAAAGAAAAACAAAAGAAGTCGTGCACCTTGACTTCCTTTTCCCAACTTAAATAGGTTACAGAATTTAGGTTATCTCAGAGCAGAATTGCCATTTCTTTTAAAGCAAAATAAACAGAATATGTGAATCTAGTAGTTGCGTCTGTTTCTGTTCTCACATAGCCTCAAGTGTAACAAAAGTATCAGCATTACAGAGCCCTAAGCGAGCAATGTGATCCCTCAAACACCTGCTCTCTCTGAGCTTTTTTATATCTTCTGTCCATCCCTGGAGGATCCATTCCACTGGTACAGAGTGAGGATCCTTAAAGAGGTAGTCTGTGGGCCTAGAACCAATAACACTGTCACTTCTTGGACATCATCACTGATTCCCTGCATTCGTGGGAAGGCAACAAATCTGAATATGTTAATGGTTCTTGGGCATTTCATCCAGAGGAACCCCTACTGAGAATGATTTGTCCAACACACACACACAAACACACACACACACATATACACACACACACCCTAGAAGTGATGTCAGAAGTGGCATCAGACAAGAAGTTGACATCACTGTGATTCCAGAGCTCATCCATGTCTACTCAGAAGTAAATTCCATTGTGCTCATTGAGACTTCCTCCCAAGAAAGTATGGACTGCAGCCCAAATGCCCCATTCCAAGATGGCAGTGTCTGGTGCCAGAGTCCAAGACGGCAACGTCCCAACTTTTAACAACCCCAGGAAATGAAGTCATGATGCCCCAAGGGGTTCCTGACCCCCACTTTGAGAACCATTGTGTTAAGAGTGTGGCTTCAGGGGATCCTAGCAGAGTTGGAAGCATATCCACAGAATCAGACTTGGATTTATTGATTTCTCTGTATACCTGTCTCTCCAGATTTGAGTCCTGAACATCAGCATTCAATATTAGTGCCTTCCCTCCAAATCACTCAGGATCATGATAGTTTCAAAGAACAGGAACCACAAACTTTCCCTTTATGTATACAGTAAATGCCACCTTACATTTAAGATACATTATCATGGATGAAGGTGGTGGTCTCTTGCAGTAAAGACATACAACATGTTCAGTAAATGTAAGCAGAGGGACTATGGATATAATTGAAGATTCAACACCTGCCAAAATCCCAGTCAGCATCTATATTTAACTGCCAGAGTTTTCTTTTCTGTCTGAAAGAAACTTGCAAAAACTATCTGTGTCTGCACAGCTTGTGCAGGTTCCCCTTCAACCTTACAAGAAGCACTGCACACAAATGCAGAAAGGTCTGAATTCAGCTGACAGCATCTTCTTTAACATCCTAAACTGTCCACAGCCAAGAAACTGAACAAGAGTAAAAGGTAATCCAACTTCAACCCCTTATAAGATTCACTAGTCAAGCATTAAACACACCACTCTGAAACAAAATTCCCACTTTGAGGTCTAGGGGCATCTTTTTTGCCCAGTAAGAAACTTCTGAAGCAGATTAAGAACTTGTAAATAATTGAGGAACAGTCCAAGCATACAAAATCCATGCATTTCCTTATCTACATCTGTGCGATTTTTGCCATGGCATATCCAAGTACTGTATCTTGTTCAAATTTTTTTATCTCTTAATGAGTTTGGAATCTTCCTACTGGTTTCTTTTTCAGGTGGTTACCAAACTTATAGTTTTTCAGGATCTGTGAGTTCCCAGAATAGGTAAAATGTGTCCTGTCACAGAAAGACTGTCTTCTTAAAAGGGCTAAATTCAGGATGTGTTGGTGTGCATGTTTTACTCCTTTTGCTTCCAAACCTCCCCTCCCTCCCAACCAAGATTCCAACCATATTATCACTGTGAATGTATTTATGGAAGAACACAACAACTTTCAGAAACAATTTCTTAGGGCATCAGTATTCCATATACTGTACCATTAATATGACTGAGCTGGGGCAGGAACTGGTTAAAGTCCAATGTTTTATAACATGAATACTTTTTAAAAATAAGCATGAAATACCAGCAAGCTTTCATTGCATCCTAAAGGAAATGTTTTTATATATAATATTCAGCTTTTGCAGAGTTTTGGTTCTTTGTTTTAAGTAGTTCTGAGTTTTTTTTTAAATAAACAGTAGCAGTACAAGCTGAAGGCTTGCATAGGAGAAGCAATATTTGTGTAAATGTTTAGTTTTAGTTCATTCATTCCTGATAGGGAAGAAGGAAGATCAGGCTTATAGGTGGGGAGAGATGAGTTGGGCAGTAGCATACACACCAAAGCCTGATCTGTCTGCCAACAGCTACAATCCTAAACACACTTTCCTGAGAATAAGTTCCACTGAACAGAATAGAACTTACTTTAGAGTAGACATGCTTGGGATTGCACCCAACATAGATTAAGTTGGACTTGAACCAGCAATCAAGATTGCACAGATCCAAGTTGACCCATTGCAACTGGTGAGGGTTACTCCTGGGCTAGGAAAATAATTTTCTCTAACCCAAGGAGGCATCAAATAGCTGAACTTCACCCTGAGATACAGCAGACCACTGCATTGCTGTTTAGGGATGAAGGCCTATATCCTAAAGTGAAATTAAGCCCCTTGCTCCAGAGCAGTTAAGATGACTTTCCATAAAATAACACTAGAGGGTGATGTAAATGTGTAGACCCGCAACTGCGATGGATTTTGCTAAGTTAGGATTGGGCTTCCTAGTGCCGTGTGCAAGCTTTAGAGTCTGCACTCCTCAACCTTTGTGCCCACACCCTCAGCATCATTTCACTACACGACGAGGAGTGACAATCAATCCCACTGAGCTTCAACTAGTACTTTCTGGGATAGGAGGTCACACTCTACCATCATAGTTACCTAAAGCTAGGCAGCTTTTGCAACACATCCAGTAAATATGGGGTTGTTCAACCCCTATAATACCTGAAACATGTTCTTTGAAGCAACTTACCAGCTAAGCAACAATTCCATATTTTTCAAAGAACAAGCATTTTCAAAGGTCATGACATTAGGTAGTAGATAGTACTCAGAACAACTCGGGATGGCCTGAGGCCCTGAAAGTCAAACCAATAGGTCAGAGTTCAGTACCTGTATATATGGAATTTCCAAATAAGTAATGAAGGCTATAGTGAAGTTGCTATGGCAGAACTTAGAGGGAAGAAATAAATACTTTCTCAACTCAGTTGTGTTTTCTGTAGCTTGTACAGAACAAACAACTGTTCACTTCTGCACTGGTTGCAGTCATCAATGCCATTGACGGGGACATATTTGCAACTGAGACTTTGGAATGCCTCATCTCAACAAAAGATAAACCTAGACCCTCTTGCCTTCAAACTTTGCTTAGTGTTGTCTTATAGTGGTATCTCCCCCATCCCCACAAGTGCCAAGCAGCCAGCATCCCTCCTTTCTCCACTTTCCCCTTCCATTTTTCTAGTTTTTAACAAGATTATGCTTCTTAAACTTAGTTTTCCATTGAAACATCCATGATCTTGTTATTGATCAGTCATTTCTTCCCTAGAATATGCTTAAGTTAAATCCCCAATTAATAGCCAAGAAGAAAGAGGACCTGGACACTTTGAAGAACTTGCTCAGTGAACTGACTCCTTCTGCTTCATGCTTAAAAATGAAATTTGTAACCTATTTTAGTTATATTCAATACCAGTTATCAATGCATAAATGATTTGGTTGCCATCTTTCATTTTTTTATTTTAACACTGTTGAATTTGTTATCTAAGAGCACAATCCTAACCATGTCTACTCAAAAGTAAGCTCCATTGTGGCTTTAGGGAAAGTGTCTTTAGGATTGCAGCCTATGTGACACAACCTATGCAGCCCAATCAAACTCTGTCTGGGCTGTTTGAATATTTTTTTGGGTAAAGGGGATTAAAATTCTGTTACTCCAAGTTGCTTCCCAGTTTCAACCTATCTCATACTGGATACAGCACATGCCTATCAGCTTATCTACTCCTGTGTGAGTTAGGTTTGTTTAGTAGATATCCTTAAATGACTACTCACCCCTTGTTGAAGAAGAAATATCTTTCATCTTCTGAACAGTGTGAAACATTCAAACTGAATGTTTGAAAGTCACATAAAGCACTAGAACACGACAACAATTCACATTCTTTATACCAAGAAACTATAAGTAATTATACTTCACTGAGGTCCACACTGATTGAGATACAATTTGTATAATAGTTAATAGTTAATCCCACTTAATAGGCAGAACCATTTTCAATAATGGTCAATATTGAACCCAGTTCAATAAAATTTTCCAACAACAAATGTTCTTAAAATATTTCGACAATAACATGAACAAAATAAAGGACTAGTCCAAGTAATATACTGTATTTACTCAAATATAACATTCATCTTTTTCAGCCAAATTTAATCTCCAAAATCAGGGTGCACATTGGGTTTGATGGTTAATTAGATTAAAGTAAATACAACATTTTTATTATAAGTATAGGGTGTGCATTAGATTTGATGGTGCATTATATTCGAGTAAATACGGGTATATACCAATTCTGACCCTATGTAGGTCTTGGGAGTTCTGGATGGTGTATATAGTCCCAAGAATCAACCAGAAGCTTCTATATTCACAGATGTCAGATGCTATAGAGCAGGTTATAAGATAGTGGAGAGATCCAGGGTCACCACTTACCTGGAGGGATTCATGGTTGAATGGGGACCTGAAACTCATGTCTTTCTGGCCCAAGTCCAGTGGTGGGCTTCAGGGGGTTCTCACAGGTTCTATAGAACCCTTTGCTAATGAGCGCCTGGTTCTGAGAACCGGTTACTAATGGGACATAGAACCTGTTGCTAATTTAGGTTATTAGGACATAGAACCTGTTGTTAATTTATTTGAATCCCACCACTGCCAAGTCCAACACTAATCAGTACTCCACAGTGGTTCAACCCCTTTTAACAAGTTGTCAATTTCAATGCTGACTCATTTGCAAACCAGCAAACAGGCAATTACAAGGATATTTTAAAAATTGTGAACCGTTTTGGAACAGGGAGCCATTCGTTACCGTATTTGATTTTCACTATAAACCAATTTGTGAACTTTCACTGAAACACAGTGTATAATACTGCTAATAATAATTTAGTATTGAAGTCCCATTGGCAATTCATATATTGCTTTACACATAGGTGTAAAGGACAATTCTGGGAAGAGGTGGTAAAGGGATTATAGTGGTCATTCAGATATGAATTTATACTTGCAATGCTTGTATAGAAGCAGAATACAGGTGTAACCCAATTATATGTTCTTTATTTCTATGCAATTTTATCTCAAAGAAAAAGAGGTCAGCTCTTTAAATTGAAAGACAAACATCCCATAAGAAACAGTTAATGGCTTAAAGGGAGCCTGCTTACCATTGCAACTTGGAAGGCAATTAAACTTGCCTTAGAAAGGTTCACAAAGGAATAAACTTTGGTTTTAGGATACAACCGGAAGGAAGAAGACAATGAGATAATCACTTCTGAGTTGCCTCTGAGCTGAAACTAATCTGTTTTAAGCGGCTTGAAAGGGAACTTGATTAATCTTGATTCATTGCCAGCCTTGTTACTATGGTTAACAATTTCTTTTGCATAACATGAAAATAGTTAATCACATAGGTTCCTGGAACTCAATATCACTACTGGGGAGTTTCAACCTATAGATAATTCTTGCTAAGCCTGGATTTGCAGATTATCACTGCTGGACAGACCAGTTTCTGTGGAGAGCATTGGTACAGAGAAGTGACTAGTAATGTACCCTTACACATGTCACAAGTGAGTCCAAAGGAGTTTAGGGGACTTAATTCCAACCAGTGTATGCATAGTCGCAGTCTCAGATCAGTCTCAGATCAGAAAAGTGGTATATAAATACTGTAGATAAATAGACAGAAGTATGAATCAGGACTTCATCAGTTACAAGTTTAATTTTAACTCCATGAGGACTGTGGCAAACCCCCTCAATCCGGTCCACAGGCAAACCCTATAATCCCTAGAGACAAGGGGAGCGCTGCTTCCTTTACCTCTGGAGGGTATTCTGAGGGCCAGGGAGAAAGCAAATACCGTCTCTCTCTATGTTAGAAAGTGCTTATGAACTGGTTTGAAGAACCTCTCTCTGTGATAGAAAATGTTTATCAATTGAATTCATTCATAAGTTCTGTCTTTTATATATTCATTTATGTAAATTTATTCACATTTGAAATGTAAATAAATTCTTCTTTCCATTCCCAGACATATTGTCAGAGCAATGTTGCGGCCCTCTTGCCAAAAAGTTTGGACATCCATGCCTTAGGCAACATGTCTTGGCCTTAGCTGCAATGTGGGATAATAATACATCCTTCCTTCATAGGGTTGCTGTAAGAATAACATCAAAATCACATGTGAAACGCTTTGCACACTCAAAATGTGCTATACAAAGCATTATTTATTGCATGCTTCAGCGACTACACTGGCTGCCCATTCGTTTCCGGGCTGAATTCAAAGTGCTGGTCCTGACCTTTACAGCCCTTAATGGCTCGGACCCAGGGTACCTGAGGGACCGCCTTCTTCTGTACAATCCAACCCGTCACCTAAGGTCATCTGAAGGGGCCCTACTGACTGTGCTGCCACTAAGAAACATGTGAGGTGTGGCGGCCAGAGATAGGGCCTTCTCGGTAGTGGCACCCCAGCTTTGGAACTCCCTCCCCATAGAACTGAGGAAAGCTCCTTCAATACAGAGCTTCAGGCGGAGCCTGAAAACCTTTTATTTTAAAAAAGCTTTTAAATGGGGCAGGGGTTGGGGGCAGTTTTATTGTGTTGATATATTATTGTTTTAACAAAGTTTTTAGTCTGTTTTAATCGTTTCCATTTTAAATCTAATTGTATTTTAAGTGTATTTTAATTATGTTTTAACTTCTATTTATTATTATTTTAATGGTGTTTTATTTTTATTCTTGTTAGCCGCCTTGGGCTCTCTTGTGGATGAGGAAAGGCGGGATACAAATTAAGTAAAATAAATAAAATAATAAGCTTAAATAGCCTCTGAAGAGCCTAACAAAAATGCACCAATGCTTTGACTAGGCTGCAACCCTAAAGACACTTTCCTGGGAGGAAGAGCCATTGAACACAATGGTGCTTACTTCTGAGTAGACATGGTTAGGACTGTGCACAAAATGTTATTTCTAGAGTATAGAATTTTAAGGATCTGGCAGAGCACCACGAGTTTATATAAGTTCCCTTCCCAAATGCTCAATATCTTCAAAAGCAGAATAGTTAGCATCTGACCCTTACCCAACACACTTTTTTCGCCTTGTCCTTGTTTTTTTCCTTTGCCATGTCAAAAAGCAGTGGTAAGAATGAACAGAACTAAGGTATGGTTTAAGTGAAATGCTTATAGACTTTTTTTTTAAGTTAAATAAAATTCTGAGCAGAACGAAGGTATAGTTTAAGTGAAATGCTTATAGGCCTTTTGTGAAGTTAAATGAAATTTAGTAAAAATTGCTGAACTGTGCATCTGGATGACCAACGGAAATGGTTTCAGTTCACAGAACGGTATCACTCCTTTCCAGTATAGAAATATAATTTGGTACTTTGTTCCATGTTCTAAATGGTTTACCTTCTAAAAATGGCCAGGCCTGATTAATCTTCCAGAGAGCACCGCAGTTTGAATTTCTTTTATAGCGATGCATTTAAAGCTTAAATGACCATTAACATGGCATTTTCTTCATTTCCACTGGAAATGCTGTGGGCCAAACATTTCACTATCTCTATAACACAACCCACAACAGAGCTACTAATATTGGATGACGTTGAACAAACAGCAATTCTCCACTGCCTAGCAATTAAAGTTGATAAGAGGCCTGTGTTGTTTGGGAATTCTTTTCAGCTCAAGCAGTGAGCTCTGGAATTGCCAGCCAATGAAGGGTTTATGACATTGCTTTTTTTGAACACACAGTCTAACTAGAGCTGATAAGAACTTATGTATGCTTGGCCGGTGTTTGCCCATGACCAAGACTGTTGACAGGAGGTTCATTGTTGTGAAAGACACCAACTAATCCCCAAGGACACCCTGGAACATTCCAACACTTTTCCAAGAGGTGCTACTTTCTCATTGAATCTCACATTGCTGCAATTTCACATTTCCCCTGATGTGGCTTTATTTTCCATAAAGATAATACATGTAGTAGGGTAGAGAGAAAGAGCAAAGATTTAATTAAACACTAATAATAGTGGGGCTCATTGATGGATGTGTTTTAAGGTTGAAACAGTCAAATTTTAAGAGGCCAGAAATTTAAGAGGCTTTTAAAAAGGTTGAATATAAATGCTCATTATGGCTGCCATCCTAAACATACTTTCCTGGGAGTAGGACCCCTTTAATACAATAAGATTTACTTCCGAGCAGGCATGCTTAGGATTGTAGTGTACAACTGTCAATTTGATTATTTTTTGAATTGTTACTTATTGATTCAGGGATTTCTACCCTGCTTTTCCATCTTCTGAGGGAATCTCCAGACATGTTAAAGAAAAATAAAATAAGTCAATGCATGTGTAAAAAAATAAAACAAAACCAAATAACCAACAGGTAACTAAAACTGAGAGCACACCACTAATCACCTCAACAGAGCAGATGTGGCATAAGAGGTCAACCAATCTTGGCACCATCTGATATTCCAAGTCTATAAAAGGGGACACATGGGCAGGCCAGTAACCACTCAGTTCATAAATCCTGGAACCACGCTCCATAGCTTGAAAAATCTCTGCCACAACTCTTTTGCTTGCCTCAACTTGCGCCAAGGAACCTTTGATGAAATCAGGATCTCATCCAGCACCATCAAAGCCCATCTATGCCAAAATAAAGGTGAGTTCCCTGAAGGAAGGAGCAGAGCAAAACTTATGGCAATATATACAACCTGTGGCAGTATATATCATAGAATCATAGCGTTGGAAGGGACCCAGTAGGTCATCTAATCCAACCCCCTTCGTGTAGCAGGAAATTCTCCTACAGCATCTCCAACAGGTGCTCATCGAGCCTCTGCTTGAAGATCCCCAGTGAGGGAAAGTCCACCACCTCCCTTGGCAATCTGTTCCACTGCTGAACTGCCTCACCATCAGGAATTTTTTCCTATATAAACATACACCAACAGTGAGTCCCATTTCTTTGTTGAAACAATATCTGAAATCCTCTGATATCATAATTCAGCTAAATTCATGTCTCACCTTGTGGCGAGCCAAAGTTCTTTGCCTCTACTTGATCCCCTTGTCTTCTGTCCAACATCCTGATCCCTGACAAAATTTCTAATTGGACCCTTTCTATAGATAGAATTCTGACCCCTATCCAGAGTAGAATACAAGCCTCTATGACTCTTGAAATAAATGTTTAAGGTTGCAATCCAAACCACAATTTCCTGGGAGTAAGTACAATTGAACACAATGGGAGTAGATATGTTTAGGACTGCACTCGAAGGCTGCAATCCTAATCCCCAGTTAGGCCGGCATAATCCCCAGCACAAGACCCATGTTGGCCTGGGGGTGTCACAAAAGAAACTTGTCTGCCACTCCTGGTGAAAGCTAGGCTGGTACATAGACATGCGCTTGCCTCCCTAAATCACTATGGGAATGGAAGACCAATGATTTGTGGCAGCCTAGGTTAGGATTGCACCCTCATTTTCCTATTGAACTCAATAGGACTTAAGGAGTACTTAGGCTACAACATACTTTAATCATAATCATGTCATGAATGATACAAGTAGTGGTTTTCTGGGAAGCAGATGGTACTGTCTGGTAGAATTTTACTATCACTTGTAAAATGTCTTTGCAAATTTTAATTTAACAAAAATAAGGCAGCCTTTTTAAAGTAAGAAAACCTGGAAAAAACAAAACTAGTCACATACCAAGATCACACATAGGCATTTTCTTGATCCTGGATGTTGTGTGACTATTACAGATCCCAGGGAAATACAAGAAATTTAGGTTCTGGGTTCAAATTTTCACTATGAGCCTTTACTGTTCCACATGTAAAACTAGGTGGACATGCCAAAAATAATAGGAACAATAGTAATTTGCAGTACAACAGAGTCACATCATATGCACATTTAATTTATGTGAATTCAATTATACATATTCAACAAGAGAGAGAGCGCCACCATTCCATTCAATGAGAATATAACACAGTGAGCATAAGATGGGAAATGTGAATCTGTAAACCTCGGTAAGTCTCAAAAGCCATGTCCTTCTAACAGTGTTTAAATAGCTCTTTTCACTAACACAAAACTCCATTATCATTACATTAAAAATCTTCCCTACTTTCCCTTAGCATCCTGCTATACTACCTGTGATCTTCATTCTTCCAGCACCCTCACTTCAGCACCCTCACCCAAAGGACCTCTGCTCCCTTTGGGTGACCGTCCAGTATAGCTTCATTAGAACAGTAGTAACAAAAAAATAAAGGTGGGAATGGCCACATTAATATCCAATTCACTCTTAATATACATATTCAAAAAGCAAATATGTCATTCGAGCTGATATTACCATATGGAATTTTAAAAAATTTTTGCTATAAGAATCAATGTTTATTTTAAAAATGGCTATGAAGCTGTCCAAGGTCTTGATTAAAGCCCTCTTAAAGATTTCATATTTTATGTTGTATGTATACAGTCAGTTTTTATACACAAAAATTCAGTAACCTGCTTCATACAATCAGAAAATCTGCATCAGTTTGGTACACTGCAGCTACTGTAAACCTGAAGTGTTCATTCTAGAAAAGAAACACAATCAGTGCAATGCTATTTGTGTCTCCTGAAAAGTAAGTTCCATTGAGTTCAATGGGGCTTACTCCCAGGAAAGTGCTCTTAGGATTGCAGCCATAGTAGTATAAAATATCCTTAGTGCCCAGATGGAAAGAAGAAAGAATACACTTGTGATGTTTTATTAGAAATATAGCTATAATAGCCCAGTTATGCACAAGGTTAGAGAATCAAATGTGGTGTTCAGCTGAAAGCTAGGTGTGTCTACTCAGGAGTAAGTCATTGAGTTCACTGGGGCCTACTCCCAAGAAAGTGTGCACAGTGTAGATTGCAGCCTAAATCATTAATGACAGCTGGTTATTCACATTGCAAAGTACAGCACCTCTGAGAAGACAATTTCAATTAAAAGAACATTGCAGACATTTTGCAACCTTTTTCAGTGTTGGAGGCTCTTTTTGCTCTTCTTTTGATTTGTAGTTGTAAAAAGAAAAAAATGAGCAAAGGTTTAAATTGGTCTTCGGCAGTTTCACAATCTGCTGACACTTTAAACAAGTTTTTTTCCATTATAACTATATATGTTTCCTTTTGTGATAACATAATAAAACTGGGACTCTCTGCAATTTCTTTCTTAGGTTGTACAGGAAGAAAACAGAATGAACTGAAGAACTTGCCTGTGTTAACAGATTTGAGTAAACAAGCGATACGTTTTAGCAAAGCAGTCTAGCTCAAAGTTTCTCAACCAGTGGATAGTACCACTGTCGGGTAGTACTTGTAGATCCCACAGACCCTTGCCACCTGGCAGCAAGATCAGAAATGCAATCCAACAAGCACTTATAGAAGGCTCAACCTGGCAGATATGCTCTTGGAGTGCACTTTATGTATCCCTGAATAAGCTCTCCTATCCACCCTGAACCTAGTTGCGTACCTACATCATTTGGCACTTGGGGCCCAAAACTTTTTTGACACCCTATGTCGAAATTATTTAATTAATTATTATCAATATTAGTTAATACAATAATTAGATATTAATATTTTCACATTTTAAAAATCACCTTACCAATAAAGCCTGTATTTATTCCTTTTCAGGAGGGGGTGAGGCAGTGTTCTGGAGCACTTGGTGAGTTCCACTTTCACTGGATTGGGGCCATTCTGATGGCCTTGCATTCCTCTGTGCCTGACTTGAACACAAGACAAGGCACATGTGCTTACTAGCAAGTAAACACCTCTTTGTCACTCCGTTCTGTTTTCCATATGGCTCAATGCAATTATCAGGAACGTTCTTCTGGCTTGATTTGTGAGGCCTGCATTCATTGGATCAGGACCATTCTGGGGGTGTAGGATTCTTCTCAGTCTTGTCTTTCCACAGACTAAGGTGTGTTTGCCTACTCATGAATAAAGGTATATGGCTGAGTTCTACTTTCCATAGGGCTCCATACAATTTTGTTTTTTAGTTTTTTGGCCATAATGTTTAACAAAAAGGAGATATTTCAGAACTGTTTTTTGCAGCTGGAAAATATGCATCCAATGGCATATAACACAATGGGGTTATTTCAAATGATTTTAACAATTTTGGTCACAGCTGGGAACAAATGTTTAAAAACACTTTTCTAGCTAGTATTAATCAAAGTAACCTCGTTACAGTGGTGCCTCACATAATAAGCATGCTTCCGGAATGAATTGTTATGTGAAACACTCTTTACGTGAAGCAGATTTTCCCACAGGAAATAATGGAAATTCAGATGATTGGTTCCAAAACCCAAAAAATATTCATATAAAAATATTAACTGGATGTAAAAATGATGACAAAACACTGGAATTGAATTCAGAACATGCATTCAGTGTGCATGATTCTATGATGTCTATTTAAGCTGCAATCCAAGACACATTCCTGGGAGTAAGACCCATTTAACACAATGGAGCTTACTTCTCGATGTAGACATGGTTAAGAGGCTGCAATCCAACACAATGGGGCTTACTTCTGGGTGTAGACATGGTTCGGAGGCAGCAATCCAAGACACCTTCAAAGTGTCTCCCCACTTTCTCCTTCTCTCCATCCTGAGCCTCTCTCTCCCCTGCTCCCTTCTGGCAAGCCCTGAGCAGCTTCCCTCTTCTCCACTGCTCTTCTCTCCCTCTGCCCAGCGGAAAACCGGCCACAGGAGGAACAGCGCAGAAGTATTCTTTTCGCTATGGGCAGGCATGCTAAGCAGACCTGACGCTTTTTAAAAGGACTGCTGGCCAGCGCATCTGCCCCAACTGCCAACGAGTGTGCTTGTTAAGTGAAGCAACACTTGTTATGTGAGGCAGAATCCTAGATAAAGTTTTGCTTGTTATGTGGATCACTTGTTAAGTGAGGTACCACTGTAGTAATGTGACAACAAGCTGACGCAATCAAAATCATCACAATAAAAGGAAAGATAAAAATGGAAAAGTAAAAGAAATAGAAAACAAATGTGTATATTTCATGGAAGTCAAATTTTACAAAACCAAGTTCAGTCACCTTCGCTCACTGTTAAAGAGGTTCATAACAGAACAGCACCTTATAAATTGCCTTGTTTTCAGTAGCTTAGATTAGCCAGCTTCAGAATTTAATGTTAAAAATGTTCTCCACATAGGGATGAAATCCTAACCCAAAAAGACTCAAGAACAAAACTCTCAACAAGAAAAAGATACCATCATAAAGACTAAAATTCTGCCTATTTATATACTGTATGTTCCATACAGATTCTTAATTATGGCACAGCTCAAGTCAAAGGAAGCATTATTCACAATCCTTTATGAACTTTTATAGTTCAATGCCATTGGTTTCCCTTTTATGCGTATTAATGTGCATAAACAATGCCATTAAAAAGAAAGCTTAGTAACTACCCAGTTTAATTTCCCACTTGGCATAATGTACACACTTTAAGAACTAAATCTGTAATAAGTAAAAAAGTTCTAAAATGCCTGAACAAATTTCTGGCAGAGAACACAGTACAGAGAGAGCACAGAAAAGAAGATGTAGTACACCACACGACTACAGAGGTGCAATTTTATATCAGAGTCAGTGCGCCTCAGTTTCCTAACCGTACTCCTTCGCACACAAAATATTTGGGAAAAAAGTATGTCTTTTTTAAAATCCAACTCAATCCAAGGCAGCAAAACAGGGAGAAGTTATGCGGATCACAAAATACAACAACAAGGTCTTGATATGAATGAAACAAAAGGAATTCTGGAAATCCTGAAATAAATGAAGGCTCCTTGAAATATCTAAGGAAAAAATGTAGTCCTTTCCAGCCTCAGCCATGGTTTTTAAAATAAATATGGGGCTGGGATCCGAAGGCTTAGATCTTACTCTCAGGAAAGCGTCTTTAGAATTGCAGCCTAAGTAGTCTGTCCACAGTTTGGCTAAAGAATCTCTTATTATGTAACAAAATGACTTAATTATACTTTGGCATCCATCTCACAATCAGTCACTGGATCATTTTGACCCAATTAGGCAGACACATTCCATGTATTCCTGCTTCGTTTCATTTCCTGGATGCAACAGACGCAAATAGGTGAAGGGTTATTCGAAGACTCTCTTTTTTAACATCTCCATTACAACGCATTAATTTTTCATGCATACATTTGTAAGCTGCTACTTAACAACTGAACCCTGCCACCGATGTGTTGGCGCAGTACTGTGCAGATGTTATTCCATGTCAAATGACATGATATAGACACTGTATTCAATACAGATGAAAGCAAAACTCGCAGCTTCTGAAGTGTCTCACTCCTGTTCAGGGGACCTATGCACATTGTTTCTGGATAAGGATCAGTCAGATGTTAGTCAGCACCACCCACCGCTTCTGGGTTGTCTAAGGTAAAGCACTGTCTTATCGTTCCCCACTAGTGATCTATCTCAATTAATAGAAGAGTATGAAATACATAATGTTATTCACCATCCTAGAACATTACAGAAGACTACAAATCATAACAAAGGAGGAGGATAACCAGTAGCAGATGTAGCTAAAACAGAATGGCTACAAACCGTCGTGAGATGGATTACATTCTCATGGCTGTTTAGCTAGCAGAGTGATTTGGAAAGAAAAAAAAATATTTTAAAGTGTTATATGCCTTAAGAGCCATCTTTTAAAGCCACTATTATGTCAACTAACAAATCTGATTCTATTTAAAATTAGACGGTTATAATTTACTTCGGAGAGAAGCATTCTGGAACCTGTACCTGGATATATGTCCCTGCTGATTCAGTATTCCTTACTTCCATATATTAAATGCAAACGAGGTAATTGGAAGAGTATTTAAGCTGCACTGAAAAATGCAATATTTAAGCTAAATCATATTTATGTTTCCCAATCAGAGTTACAAAATCCATCTCCACATGTTGATGAATTCCAGTTCATCTCCACAGCTACAGTGGAGGGTAGGAGCAAGAGCATGCTGGCAACCCATGTGCCAATAATATGTTCCAAAACCCCTATTCCACTTCCCATACATATAGGTTTGTATACAAGGACAAACACTGCATCCAAAGACAGATCCTTGCCATGATCCAGGAAAGCTCATAGTAAAGCACCTGTTTCTGCAGTGGGAAAAGAAAGGGGGAAAGCACATTGACATAGGGATGGGATTTTGCAACACATTTTCACAGCCTCACACCCCAGCAACATGTTTGTCTCCATGGGGAGATGAATGTTTGATTGTCACTGTGATGGAAAGAATCATGAGAATGATGAAGAACTTGACTTATACTGTACTCACTTCAAAATGGGCCTTAGAAGTTTGTATTGATGTGTGATTATTTGTGATAATGTTTTCATAAGACACGCAATACAATTTGCCAGGTCTGGAATAAGAATAAGATTACAAAGCGCTTCCGTGAGCGTATGCAAAGTATTTGAACAATCTTGATAATCCTTAAAGAAGTTTTATAAGAGACCAATATTGTTGTTTCTTTATTCTTGCAATGGAGGCAGTGTGTACAATCACTTCCTTAAGGCCACCCAGTATGTTCAGAACTTTCCAGCTTGCACCTGAACAGCCAAAGAACATCTGATGCAGGAAACCCATGACTGGATCTTTTAATATATGGTGTTGTTGTTCTACTTTTAAAACAGATTAGCTCAGAGTTGTAGTCTTAGAGAAGGAAATCTTTAACCTTTTATCTGTGTTATTTCCAATTCATCTTATGTGGGGAAGAATACAAGTTCAGCATATGTACATTTTTCACCTACATGTGACTAACATTGCTGGCAGGGATAGTTAGATCAGGGAAATGGTGTAAGAGTTATATATAAGTGAGAACAGGGTCTCTGTACCATTAATCATTTATAGATGAGAGTATTTTGACAGGTGCAGCTTGAAAGGTTTAAAAAGCGCCACCTAACAAAATTCTTCCTTCCATACAATGGTTAAAGGTATAGACATTTTATTCTCATTTATATCTAGCAACCCAGTGTAAGGGCAAAGGGTAAAACATATCTCTCCACAGTGCTGTTATTCTGATCAAATTCAGAGCCAACAGCCACTGGCAAAATAACCTTCAGAAAATATGATCACAAATTCTTGCATCATATGTGGTTTGGCTCTTAGCTTACGATAGCTCTCGTAAAGAAAAGGAAATGGCTCTTTAAGGCTCCCGTTGTAAACCTACTAACAAGGGCGTAAATCTCTTGTATCCCAAAGAAAGATTGACATCATGAATGGTGAAGGAGAATTAAAACTGATATTAGTTGCTTAGTCACATGTGCCATCAATAGCAATACAACTGTTCTAACAATCCTGGCTGTTCTACCAATCCGAAAGAGAAATATAAGCCATACTAGCTACACAGAGATGCAACAGCACAAAACAAAGACACCCAAAAGTATAGTGTTGTCCTCACATCTCTGCTTTATAATCTGGGGCTTGCATTAGTCAGATTTTAAGCAGGTTCTTCTTAAAAGATGAATAGAATTCTGTCCTTTAGTCACAGAAGAATTAGGTCACTGTGATGTGTTAGCTGTCAAACACACGCTTGGAGTGTCACACATAATTTTGAGGGGTGAGGTCATTCTGATTCAGTTTGTCCAGCCATTGAAAGATGCCTGGTGTCACTGATCCCTCAGAAGAGTCATCCTGATCTCTTCCCAGCCTAAGTAGTGCCATCTACGGGTGGTTACGGAAAACCTTATATAATTCACTTCCAACTTCATACTAATGCAATAAGGTTGTATCCAAAGTTGTATGAACGGAAGGAACATTGTACAAGGAACATCACTCCTTTCCCAAATCAGCACCTCCTGAGATTAACAGGAAGTGAGATACAACTTCTCTGGAGAATTCACCAACACCAGGAAAGGTCCTATATTTGCTGCTTTAAGGAAGAAAGTAGGGACGTTCCCTCGTGCAAAACTTTCTTCTGCTTGTGCAATGTATTTAGAATGCAAGAGACTCCCATGTAGGCATTCCTTTACTTGGACATGCAGGAACTGTTATTTCTGTAAGCACACACAGCAACAAGCACATAAATCATAAAACGTATCAGTATGATCCTCAAACACTTACACTGCAAATCCTCTTCCCCAGCCATTAATGGTGTTACACTGCACAGCAAGTCATGTGGTAAGTCAGCGCACACCTAAAATACTGTGCCATATGGTGTAGTTTCAAACTGCCTTGTGAATTTTATTCATAAAGTCCTAAATTTCAAACTTTTTTTTAAGTATGTCATGTGCTTTTGGGCCCAATCCTATCCAATGCTGCATCTCTGATGAGGCAGGACACATGAGGCATCATGTGCACATGAGGTATCATGCAATGGGAGGCCTCCACCTCCTAAGGAAATATTACCTATCTTACCTTAAGGCTGCACTGCAGCTGTACTGATACTGGAAAGTTGGCTAGGATTGGGTCCTTTGTCATTTTCACCTTGGAAAGTAGTTTTGGTTAGACAAATGCAACAGATCTTTCAGAGGGAGTTAATTTCATTCTGCTGAGTGGCTTTTCATTTAACTAAAACATGCACCAGGAAAACTATATTGAGCTGAAACTAAGAAAATAAATCATTTGTTTCAACTCCAGAGAGAATGTCAAAGATAGGTAGTGCTATCTTGTGCTCAGAAATTTACTTCTGATTTCAAAGGTGGGGAGGTGCTCAGGTAGCAAAAAAGATAAAAGTAAAGGTGTCCCCTGCAGATTGTACAAGTCAGCTTGTCATGGCTGACTGTAGAGTGAAGTGCTTATCCCCATTTCTAAGTCTTTTTGAGCCAGCGTTGACCAAAGACACTTCCATGGTCATGCCACACTTCAGTGGCAGTTCCATGCCACACTTCCATGCCACACTTCAGTGGCAGCATGACTGCCAAAGGCTCATGGAATGCTGTTCTACCTTCCCACCAAGTTGGTACCTATTTATCTACTTGCATTTCCATGCTTTCAAACAAGTTGGCAGGAACTGGGCTAAGGACAGGTTCTCACCATGTCTTGTAGGGCCCAAGTCTCAAACCCTGGCCTGCTGGTTAACAGGCACAGTGTCTTAACCCACTTGCACAACCACAGCCCCCAGCAAAAAAGGTAGCACTTTTTTATTGTAGCAAAATAACCACAAGATAAGAGCCCCAGAATAGTTAATTAGCAGGAAACGGAACTGTTGTGCAGATATTTATCTATAGATTTGGTTTAAAATTCTTTTTAAATAAGTAGCATGTCAAGGGTTCCTCATTTCAGTTACCAAAGGAACAAAATACAAGCAAGTACTGTATTGTGTTTTGGAAGAAGGCCCTTACTTTCATTTCACACCAGGTTAACTGTAGATAATCTACATTACAACAATATAAAACACAGGACAGCCACTTAGGCTGCAATCCTAAAGACACTTTTCTGGGAGTAAGACCCACTGAAAATAATGTGCTTACTTTTGAGTAGACATGGTTAGGATTGTGCCCTTAGATGTCTCATCAGTTTCTATAGAACCTATTTCTAAAGAACTGTCTTTTTCCAATAACAGACTTGTGCTCTAATTCGAAAGGTGCTATGCATATGGCAGGCACTAACTCACCTGTCACTGGTGGAAATCTGATGCAGAAAGGTCAGCATGTGTTCTTACACTGGTCTTCCTGACTTACTGGGATGGCATGTTTATGGCACATTTGTGACAGTCCCAGTCTTGTAGGAAAGACTTGCAGCAGCCCAAAAAGTGCTCTCTTTGGCCCATAACCTTATACATTACAGCACACACACAGTTTGCTGTTAAGTTGTTTGATAATCATAAGCCTTCTGGTCTATGTGTAGCAGGGGCAGCTCCAGTGTTTGGGTTGGGAGAAGGAACTAAGCCCAGATCTTAACTCCAGAGCCCAAGACAACCAGGTGGGTAGCCCAGGTCATTCAGCCTTATTAAAGGACTACAGCCAAGTCTCAGGTGGGTTCAAAGAATCTGCGCAGCCTCACAGCACAGATGGATTTGCCCAGGCTGGTGAGGGGGCAGCACACAGAGGTGTGCTGGTCCTAGAGGCTGCAGTGGCTCTTCAAAGCCGCATGACTGCCATGATGTGGGTGCAGGAGGGCCAAGGGCAGCTTTTAGCACCCATCATGGGTACTCTACTGGCCACTGCCACCCCCCTCCTAGTCTGTGGAAAAATATTCTGCTATGCAACTGGTCCCTGGCGCCAAAAAGGTCAGGGGGACATTGCTCTAAGTTCCAAACCCATGATCTGTGGACCACAGGTGATCCACGAGACCTAAGAAGCAGACTGTGAGGTCTCAGAAAAGATTGCCATCTATCACTCCCAACATCTAACTGAGCAAGCACTCCCCAACAAACCATCAGAGAGGAGAAAACAGACCAACCACAGCTGCAGCCACCAATAAAAGCAGCAACCCACAAATTTATTCTATACATAATAAATCTAATAAATATCTAAAATGTTTAATACGTCTTTTCTAATTATACAATATATATACCGTATATTGTGCGTTATGTTGCATGACATCCAAGATGATTCCAATTCTTACCTCATTGGCTTTTAAAGGTTGGAAACCACTGCTCTAGGGCAGTGGTACTCAGAAATTTCAGATCTTTTCAAACTTAAAAATCTGTCCCCCATCAACCTTACTGAGATGTGACATCACTGTGATGCGATCACCCACAACGGTGTCCCGACCCCCTCTTTGAGTACCTCTAGGAGAAGGGGACCAGGAGGTAGGTTTAGAACAGAGAATTCAAGGTGGAGATGACTTGACTCTCTGCACACTTATCACTTTTCCATCCTAATCCCCCCATAGATTTCAAATCTCACAAGTGAATCTTTAAAATATATTCAAAACTCTGGGGGAAGAAGGAGAAGAAAGGTCTTGTAGTGAAAGTTATGGGTAGTGAAAATAATTAAGAATTTCTCCCAGTCACTTATCTAATCCAGAAACCTCTTCCATAAATGGTTTTTGTCTTAGAAAATGAATGATCAATTTTTTGCTACACAGGTCTGCATGCAATATATAATTACTGTAGGCCCTACTTCTGAATAATGAATAAACAGGTACTGACAACTTGCTAGTTTAAGAATAGTTTAAGAACTCTCAAGAATAGCAATTTATGGGTGACGGCACCGTAGCTAGAATATAAAGCTCAGCACACAATGCTTTGCTATGCACTTTATGAATGAATGGAGCACATGCAAGCGTGGGTTTGTGTGCACAAATAGGATTTAAACAGAGCTCAGTAAGTAGATCCAGTGTGTACGCACAGACACCTTTTAGCAGATTGAAGCCCAGTGCAGTACTCCTCACCCGGGATAACAGGTGGACATCTATAATGTTCAGTTGCTGGATCTTGGTGTCATATGCAAGCATAGCAGAAACGATTCATTCGTACATTCATTCACCTAAATAGAAGCTTGGACATACCACATGTAACTTTCCCCCAAAATGCAGACTTCCAAATGGCAAATGTATGTGATGATGGTAGATTATAAAATGTTGCACAGGCACACAAAGCACACGGCACTACTATACTATCTTTATGAGCAGGTAGTTTGGATATAGCCATTTTTTAAGGAACTCCAAGAAAACATGATTGCTAATGCTGGTGGCAAGTTGTTGGGGGATCCAAGATGGGGCAGAACATTGCCCTGTAGCTTTCATGTCAGCACCTTGCTAGGATGATGGATGCTTCCACTGCTGCAGGAATAGAGCGGTCTGACATCTGCAGGAGCAGGTGCGTGACATGACGAGTAAAGGTCCTCAGCCAGTGCTCCATTTAGCCAATTTCAGATGGCACCCTGGCTTTCCATAAACAAAAGCCACTGTATTCTAAGGAGGTGCAGGCCAGTGGCATAGCTAGGGGGGTCAAAGACTGGCAGGGAGCCTCACCATTCCAGGCAGTGGGTGCAAAAGGGAGGTGGATGCACCCACCACCTGGAGTGGCTCTGTAAAGGAAGGAGAGTGGCTGCTTGCATACTGTGGTGCGACTCCCTGCAAGACTTAGTGCTCTGCCCCCTCTAGCTACGCCACCAGTGCAGCCTTATACAAGGATGTCACTGAAGTCAAGCCTTCATCCTAAGCACACTTACTATGCTTAAAGTCTCACTAAACTGAACGAGACACACTTCTGGGTAAGCCTGAATTTGACTGTTCTGTCAAAGGGGGGGGGGGCACATCTTTCAGCATCTCAGAACTACCTCCTTCCTCTCTATGTCACCCTCCCTGGCCTGCCCCAGAAGCCAGGCAGGTGACAGACACCTTGGGGAGCACAGCACATGGCTGGTCACTGGAAGGGTGACCATATGTCATAACCAAAAGAGAAGACAATGCCCCCCAAATATAGGACATCCAAGAAAAATGTAGGGCATGATAAAAAAAGTAAAAATTCACTTATATTGCCTTCATATGGTTAATTAAAACACTGTGTTAATTATTATTCAATTTTAAAGTATTATGTGTAATTATATTTAATGTATTAATTACAAGAAGGCTACATGCTGCCTGCTCAGAAGGAAAAGGAGGACAATGAAAATTCTTTCCCCAGGACTAAGGGCTAAAAAGAGGCCATGTTCTGGGAAAAAGAGGACATATGCTCCCCCCCCATATGACATATGAACAAGGACATGTCCTAAAATGTAGGACACCCAATGAAAATTTAGGACCTGAGAAAATAAAAGCTAAAAACAGTCACAAATCTTGCTTTCTTGTGGTTTATTTAAACCCTGCTATTACATTTAAAACTATTAAATATAAATTATTGCACATAATTTATGAATTACAAGGAGGATACATGCTGCTCATTCGTAAGTGTGAATGTTTTTTTTCCAGGCCACAAGGTTGAAATGAGGGCATGTCCTGGAAAAGAGGACATATCCTGAAAAAGAGGTCATGTCCTGGAAAAAGGGGACATACAGAACAGGGTCACCATGTTCCATAAAAAAAATATAATTTATTATAGTACATAATTTATTAGTTACAAGAAGACTACATGCTTCCTGCTAACAAGAAAAAGGAGGAAACTGAAGTTTGTTTTGTTTTTTCTAGGACACAAGAGTGAAATGGAGGACATGTCCTAGAAAGGGGGGCACAAGGGAGTGGGGGGAGTGTCAAGGGGGCAGAGGAGGCTGGGTTCGGGGGACCCCATAGCCCACCCAGTGACCCAGGGGTGGGGGAGAGGAGGAGAGGCAGAGAGAGAGACTCACACAGTGAAGTGGTAGACGAAGCACCTCCATCCTGTGGGTCTCTCCAAGAAGTTATAGACCCTTCCCTGGATGCTGCTGCGGCTGAGGAAGGGCTTGCGGACGCTGTAGATGGAGACTCGGGGGTCGAGGCTGACCGGGGGGCGAGGGTAGTCGGAGCCCCCCAGCGCCACCGAGGAGGTGTTGGTGTTGGTGCCCCCCTCCGCCTCCCCAGGACCCCTGGGCGCAGAGAAGGAGAAGGGTGCGTAATGCGCCTGCCCGGCCACGGGGGAGTCCTCGGCCAGCTCCAGGCTGGAGGGCTTCATGCTCCCTCTCTTGCCGCTGCCCACCCAGGGGAGGCGTCCCAGGCTCCAGGCGCTCCTCTCCGCCCTCGGGGGGGACGACATGGGAGCGCCAGGACGCGGATGCTCCGCCAACAGCAGCACCAGCACTGGGGAGAAAGAAGAGCCCGAGCCCTGCAGGAGTCCCTGGTCCTGCCCACGGGGGAGGCTCCCGCTCCTCGCCCGCCTCCCAAGGAGCCTCTGCTCTCCCCCCGGGCAGGCTCCAGGCTGGGTGCGCACAGCTGGGCAAGGAGCACCGGCACAGGTGGAGCAGCCCTTCGCCAAGGATACACAAAACTCGCACCGCCTGCGCTCTGGGTCACCATCTCTCCCCTTTCCAGGACACGTCCTCTTTTTTAGCTTGGGAAAAAGTCTTTACTGGGTGCGTGTCTACTCAGAAGAAAGTCCCATTAGGTTCTATGAGACTTACTCTCAGGAAAGTGTGTATAGGATTGCAGACATTGTCCTCCTTTTCCCTGTGAGCAAGCAGCAGGTAGTCTTCTTCCAGGGTGACCCTCTCTCCCCTCTTTCCAGGACATCCTCTTTTTTAGCATAGGAAAAAAATCTTTATTGGGTGCATGTCTCCTCAGAAGTAAGTCCCATTGGGTTCTATGGAACTACGAGCACAATCCTAACCATGTCTACTCAAAAGTAAGCCCCATTGTGTTCAATGAGTCTTACTCCCAGGAAAGTGTCTAGGATTGCAGCCTTACTCTTAGGAAAGTGTACGTAGGATTGCAGCCATTGTCCTCCTTTTCCCTGTGAGCAACAGCAGGTAGTCTTCCAGGGTGACCCTCTCTCCCTTTTTTCCAGGACATGTCATCATTTTTAGCCTGGAAAAAATCTTCATTGTCCTCCATTTCCTTGTGAACAGGCAGCATGCAGCCTTTTGGTCATTCATAAATTATATGTAATAGTTTTAAATTTAATAACAACTAGTATAGTGTTTAAATTAACCACTTGAAAGTAATATATATGAGTTTTTTAGCTTTTATTTTCATGTCCTACATTTTCATTGGGTGTCCTATATTTTTGGAGGCTCTTGTCCTTTTTATGGTTATGTCATATGGTCACCCTGGACTATATGTCCTCTTTTTCTAGGTCATGTCCTCTTTTTAGCCTTGTGCCCCAGATTTTTTTGTTTTTAAAAAAATCTTCCTTCTCCTCCTTCTCCTTGTGACCAGGCAGCGTTTAGCCTTCTTCCAGGGTGACCAGATGTCCTGTTTTCCCAGGACATGTCCCTTTTTTAAGGATTGTATCTTGGGGGGAGGGAAACTCCATTGTCCTCCTTTTCCCTGTGAGCAAGCAGCACATAGCCTTCTTCCAAGGTGACCATGTGTCCTCTTTTCCCAGGACATGTCGTCTATTTTCCTTGTGCCCCAGATAAAAAAAAAATTAATTATCCTCCTTTTCCTTGTGACCAGGCTGCATGTAGTCTTGAAATTCATAAATTACATGCAATAATTTATATGCAATAATTTATATGGAATAATTTTAAACTTAATAATAAGCAGTGCTTTTTTCTAGAAATAAAGGAGGGGATACTCACCATGAAGATGTTATTTGTAATCATAGGCATGTCAACTTGAGGTTCCATTACTCAGTAGCGGTGAGTATCCCCTCAAAAAGTCCCTTGATAATAAGTAATACAGACAGTAATACACACTTTCTTGATAGGACTTACTTAAGAGTAGAAATTGTTAGGATTGTTTAAATTAACCACATGAAAGCAATATATATGAGTGTTTTAAGCTTTTATTTTGTCGTGTCCTACATTTTTCTTGGGTGTCCTACATTTCCAGGAAGGCCTTGGTCTCTTTGCAGTTATAACATCTGGTCCTGGGCCAAGGCCCCCTCTCACCAAGACCCTGCAAGGTTGGCTTCAGCTGGGAAAAATTGTGAAGCCATCTAGGATAGTATTTCTCAGTGCTCTATACCACACTTCCAAAGTACGACGTGACATCATCACCAGTTAATTCTGGGATGGAGGGCCAGATGCAACACAATCAACAAGATGCTCTGGGTGGATGGAGTGCTTTTCAGAGCACGAGAAAGCATGGTTCATTGTGTTCTACCACTGTTGGTTGTGTCATGTTCCTGGTGTCACTGCTAGGCAGCACAGCTGAGCCAACAGAGTCCTCTATCATTACTGGTATCTGTGCCACTGGTTGAGAAACACTAATTCAGAGCACAATCCTAACCATGTCTACTCAAAAATAAGCCCCATTATTTTTAATGGTTCTTACGCCCAGAAAAGTGTTTTTAGGATTGCAGCCTTAGGCAGTTTTGCATATGGGAGGAATGCGAACCTGATTTTTCCACCAGCACACTGCACATTACACATAAACCCTACAACTTTCCTGCACATGTAAAAGAAGCCTTAGGCTGCAATCCTAAAGATACTTTCCTGGGAGTAAGACCAATTGAATACAGTGGGGCTTACTTTTGAGTAGACATGGTTAGGATTGTGCTCTTAGTGAAGAATGGTACCCTCAGCTGCCCCTCTCAAGAATCACTGAGAATGGACCCCAACTGTTGAAGCTAGTATAAGATGATGGCTAAGCAATTGAGCTGTGAAGCAGGAAGTCCCCAGATTAATGCTCACCTTTCCCACAATATTTTTCCAGTAACTGTGAACCAGTAACACTCAGCTTCCCCTCATGCAATATGCAAAAATTGGCCAAAACAATTGGCGTAAAGTACTTAGCTCACTCTAAAACAGGGGTCTCCAAACCCCGGCCCTGGGGCTACATACGGCCCTTGGAGAACTTCCATCTCTCTCTCAGCAAGCCCTTTCAGTCAGGCCCTTAAGCAAATCCTGTAGTCCAAGAGGGGAGCTCTTTGGGAGGGTATTTTGAGAGTTAGGGTGGCTGCAGACCTCCTCACTCTGTGAATGAAAGTGCTTATGATCACCCTTGAAGATCACCCTCTCACTGTGTGGTGGAAAGTGTTTATGAACTGATCTGAATTCATTCAATTATTCATCATTCATTCACACATCTCATCACTAATAATACATAATAAATTTTGTAAATTTATTCAAATTTGAAATTTAAATCAATTCTTTTTTTCTTCTGACCCTGACACAACACAAGAAAGACTATGTGACCAGTGGTGGGATTCAAATAAATTAACAACAGGTTCTATGTCCTAATAACCTAAATTAACAACAGGTTCTATGTCCCATTAGAAACCTTCTCAGAACCAGGCACTCATTAGCAAAGGTTTCTGTAGAACCTGTGAGAACCCCCTGAAGCCCACCACTGAATGTGATCCTTCTGCCAAAAATGTTAGAGACCCCTGCTCTAAAGCACTATAAATATTGCTAACAGTATTATTGTTTTCTGTATGCATGGCCTCAACTCTGGCTCTTTGTCGTCAAGGTCTGATGTGGTCAACTATCTTATATAAAACACTTTCCCACCACCATTTACTCACAAATTGTCAATTGTGACTAGAAGCTGCTTTTCTTGCACAGTCCCTTCTCTCTCCACATTGAGTCAGCTCCTGGTGGCATAAAAAATTGCAGTGTCCTGCCAAGAGAAGCAAGCTGAAACAATCCATTCACCCTGAGCAGAGAGCTGGCTTGGGTGGAGAAAGAAAGCAGCTGCCATGAATGGTCAGTCACATGCATCAGGCCAAAGGAGCAGATGGGAGAAAGGGGGGTTCACTAAGCAGGGAAGTCACAAACGCATTAGTGAGATGCCAACATCCCTGTAAAAGGTCCTGCCTGATGTATGGGACAACATCACAAGTCATTGTCGTCCATAACCTTAAAAGGAGCACTTGTTCGTGAGTCGGATAACTTGCAGTTAGGTACCTACTTTGCTCCAGGTAAGTCTCCAGCCTGATGTCAAGCAACACAGCAGAGCGCCTACGCATTCCTGCAAATATGGATTGACACGGCAGGTTCAGGCACTAGCAAATTCCTCCTATGCTGCTGTTGGCAATCCATGGGTTTCAAGAATGTAAAAACCAGCATAAGGAATGTGTAGGGACAAGGAGAAACAAAAGAAGAGAAGCAGATATGCAAGATACACTATATATTGTTTTTAAGTGCTATGAGTGATTTTAGCTTTTATTTTGTCATGCCCTCCATTTTGGGGGGTGTCCTATATTTGGGGGTAGAGGGTTCTTGTCTTCTTTTTTTGTTATGACATATGGTCACCATACCTATAGAAGCTTATGATTCCTGATTTATACAGTATGGGTATGATCAATAAGTATCAGGACTTAATTAGTGCCTTAATAAAGGAGCTAAACTACACAGAGTGAAGTCACTTGACACAGATTGACCTTGACCCCAACCGTGCATGCACACTAAATTTTAACAACCTAAGCTCACTTCCTCCCTTTACAGCAGTGCTTGGAAATAACATGTGTAGCATATGGTCGTTGCATTGACCATGACAGAGAAAGTTGAGCAGAATATCGGCATCAAATTTTGCCAAAAGCTTGGTGATACCTGAGCAGAGACCTATGTAAAGTTGCAGAAAGTGTATAGAGAGGAGTGTATGAGCCGCACACAGGTCTCGTATATGAGTGGTTCAGATGTTTCCAAGATGGCCAACAAAATGTTGACAATGATGAACGTTCTGGGAGACCCGTAATCAGCAGAACTAAGGAAAATATTGCAGATGTGCAAGCAGCTGTGTAGGGAAACCATCGAATCACCATCCATGAGTTATCAGATGATGTGCAGATTAGTCCATTCTCACTTAAGATTTCAGTATGATACGTATGTCTGCCAAGTTTGTGCCAAAACTGATTGCAGCTGACCAAAAGGAAACTTGGGTTTCAGTTGCACAAGATCTCCTTGATTGTGCTGAAAACAATGAAAACGTTTTGAAAACGGTCATAACGGGTGATGAATTGTGGAAGATCCCAACCCTCTCCGAGACCAAAGAAAGCATGAATGAGTTGAAGCATTGTGAAGACACTGTTGACTGTTCGACTACAAGGGGATTGTTCATCATGAGTATGCTCCACGTGGTCAGAAAGTAAACAAGGAGTACTACTGTGATGTATTGCGGTGTTTACGAGATGCTATTTGTCAGAAAAGGCCAGAATTGCATGCGTCCGGTGAGTGGCAATTACACCATGACAGTGCACCTGCCAATTCATCGCAGCTTATGCAGCAGTTTTTGGCCAAGCACAATATCCCCCAGGTTTAACAGCCACCATATTCTCCAGATTTCACCCCTTGTGACTTTTTTCTCTTTCCAAAAATCAAATCCCACTTGAAAGGATGAAGATTTCAGGACGTCAAGGAAATCCAAGTGAATGCAACAAGGCAGCTGCTGATTATCCCAGAAAACAAGTTCCAGGAATGCTTCCATCAATGGAAACAGCACTGGATTAAGTGTGTGGCTTTCGAAGGGGACTACTTTGAAGGAGATTAAATGCCAAATTGTTACATGTTTTTTATTTTCTTTTTATAGCACCAAACCTGATATTTATTGATCACACCTCCTACGTAGCAATTTATGCAGTATCACCACTTGGGAGCAGGGCTGTAGCTAGAGGGGGGCAAAATATTAAGTTTTGCAGGGAGCCTCTCCACAGAATGCAAAGGATTTCCTTCCCCTCTAAGCCATTCAAGAAGGGGGAAGCATCCTGATCCTGGAATGGCTCAGAGGGGGAGGAGATCCCTTGCACTGAACCATTCCAGGATGCTTCTCCCTTCTGGAATGGCTCAGAAGGGAGGAGGTCCCTTGCACTCTGTGGGGAGGATCCCTGCAAAACCTAGTGTTTTTCTGCCCCCCTAGCTATAGCCCTGTATGGGAGATAACATTTTTTGAACCCAGGAAGCAGCTCAGTAATTGTCTTCTATAGCTATTGTTACAATACATGCTTAGGACAAATAACTGCACAGTGGTACAGGTATCTCCCACTTTCTGACAGTTCATTTTCGGACGATCAACTCTTTCAACACCTTTCAATTATACTTAGAACTCATTCATTTAATGCATGTTTTGCTCTTTCAATCTCTCTCTGCTGTTCTAAAGGTTAAAATTTCCCTCCTCCAACTTGTATCTCATGGACGAATCCCATTCCCGAAAGAGTTAATAAGAATCCATTTGCCAAAATCTTTGTGTGGCATCAGGATTTTGCAAGTTAAAAGGAACATTTGCAATTTGCTAGCTAAAAAAGCATTGGAAACAACATTTATCAATTTTAAAAGATTGGGTTCCATTTTCAACCGTTTTCTCGATTGGATGGTGCTCTGGTCTCTAATCCATCCAATAAGTGGTGGATGCCTGTATTTGTGACATTAATTGGTGGGGGTCATAGAGTAATAGCAGCTGCTTTTCTCTCCTTCAGGCTTGATTTGATATGCCCTAAAAAAGGCATACAAATCCTTTCTATTTAACCCTTCCAGATTAACCTCCGTAGTCAGAAGCCTTTTCTGGCTACAAAGAAAGTCTCAGTGTAATTTCCCTGCAGTATATTAGAAAATAATTGGTAGTTTGCCTTGAAAATCTTGATGACAAAGGCAGGATTTATGGACTCATATCTGATCTCATCACATTGCGTACATATTGTACCGCAAGTAATTTTGGTGTTATCGGGGCCACTAAGAACTGGCACTGGGCCCAGCACAAGATGCCTGATCAGACCCTCCTTAAATTTTCCTACAAACCACATTTTACTATATTTTATTAAACAAAATTTTCATTGAAAGTTTTAAGTTGGCATGAGCAACTTAAACTAAATTGAACAATTGAACTCAATTGAGCAATTGAAACTAAAACATTTATCAGAGTGAGGTGATGTCCTTACGTTGAGACATTCTACCGTATTTCTTTTCTTCCACCTCAGCAAAGTTCTCATTTGCTTTTGCTTCTAATATTGCACAGACATCTAGGATTGGCTTTTACTATCTCCCTCATCACTACATGATGATTTTGAAATAGAGACCCGATAAAATAAACTTACCTGGCCTTATTATTATTTTATTGATTCCCTCTTTTTTTTCCCCAGTGACCCAGACTTATATTTGTACTTTAGATGGTTGATTTCTCCTTCAAACAATGTCTGACCACATGCAGACTGGATCCAGCATGGGTTTAAGACTTACAGTAAACTAGAAGGGTAGAGCTTATTATTGGGGCCTGGGAATTCAGTGACCTGAACTGCTTGACCTATTACTGAGACCTTGTCGTTCTTTTCTGAAGATGTAACCTATCTTATGTTTGAATTGAATTGAATTGAATTCCTATGTTTGGATTGTATTAATACATGTTGGTGCTTATGAAGAAGACTTGAGCTGCATTTCCACTACAGGTTTGTTTGTTTGTTTGTTTGTTTGTTTGTTTGTTTAATATCCCACTTTTCCTCATCTGCAAGAGGGAGCTCAAGATGGCTAACATCAATCAGAAAAATAAAACAGAATTATAAATATAGATTAAAACACAATTAAAATACAATTAGATTAAAAAACTGAGAACAATTAAAATAGACTAAAAACATTTGTTAGAAACAATAAAATAAAACAATAAAACTGCCCCCCAACCTCTGCCCCGTTTTATTTTTTAAAATAAAAGGTTTTCAGGCTCCGCTTGAAGCTCTGTATTGAGGGTTTAATCCGCTTTTATTCCCCAATGCATTCAGAGACACTGAGGGAATGAGCATGAATTTGGACAAACTTTGGAAGCTAGTTGAGGATAGGGTGGCCTGGCGTGCTGCAATCCAGGAGTCACAAAGAGTTGGACATGACTTAACGACTAAATAATAACAAAGAAATGTAACCCTGAATAAACTTGTTTTATACAGAGGGGCCCTGTGTCCACAAATCACATATCTGCTGATTCAGTAATCCACGGATTGAGTCCATGGGAGCCCCTCTGCATACGCCCCATTTAGAGTCTAGGATAGTTCCATTTCCCACACTTCAAAGAGTCCTTTAAGTCCGTAAGTGACTGTGGACAGGATCTGTGGTTTCTGCTGGTCTCAGAAGATCCTCCAAAGGCGAGGAGAGTGGAGCTTTCCTTGGTTCTGGAGGATGAGGCCTTGTTCTCCCATATCTATAGTTTCAGGTAACCACAGGTACTGTACAAATAAATAAATAAATACATACATACATACATACATACATACATACAATGTTGTTTGTTTTGTTATAGGCTAGTTCCCCTGGATTTTGCCCCTCTCCTCTCTTCAGACCTGGTTATCATTAGATTCTAACATTCAGGCTTTTATAAAGAAACAGTCAGATGATGCTTTGAATGATCACTTGGGAACGAGTTCTCTCACAGCACAATCCTAAGCATGTCTATTTATTTGGTGGGTAAGTCTCACTGAATTGAGTGGAATGCACTCCCAGACACAGATGCGTAGGACTGCAGACAAAATTAACCCATGATCAACATTCATTATGAATTTCTGTAACAAGCTCCCACTTGTATTTCACCATTATATAATTAATAGTCCTTTGATTTTCATTTTACTTTCTGTACACATTCTTTGGGTTTTTGGAACTCATAAACAACACTTCTTCCAAACAATTCATATCATGCAATATAGGCTTATGTAAGGGCTGGCTGTATTGCAGGCTTGTTCAAGATAAGATTTTGCTTTCTTGAATAATGGCATGAGAAAGTGATTTTTTTAAAAAATCTTGGTATCCTGGCTTTTTACTATTCTGCACTTTTAGAAATTTTGCTGTTTGTGGCAACCTATGCATAAAATCAGGCCAAGCTATGTGATAGCCTCGAAGAGTTTCAATGGGATTTCCTCTTTAAAAAACCCAGGGTTGAAAAATATGGTTGCTTCAAATAAGACAAATTAACTCACACCTTAGATACAAGAGTCTTTGTACTGCAGTGCAGTAACATTTAGCTGTTAACAAAGCTGAAGAGGCAGATTTCCTTTGATCAGAAATGGTTTTTTCTTTGAGCTCAATATAGAATATAACTAGTTAACAGGCTTCTTTCCCAGAGCTGTGCTGAGTTCAAGGGTGACACTGGTGCTTAGACAAAAATGTTGTGGCAAGATAAGGTGCTATATAAAGTTAAAAAACAATCTTGTTATTTTCAGCTCTATGAAAAGGTGATTTAGAAATGCTTCAGATGCTTTGTATGAGCGAATGTGACTGGTTCCGAGGAATTTTGATTTACAATGTACAATAATTTTATTATGATGATAACATATTTACAGCTCACTTTTCAAACTTAGTATGACAACACTGAGTTCAAATTATTCTGGGCAACTCGTGTGACAGCAAAAGCCACAAAATGTGTTGCATCACAGTCACAGCTGTGTTACATTAACATCACAGGCACACATACCAGGGCAAGTATTTAGGAGTGCCATGCTGTGCCAGAATGCTGTGATCCTTATCTCTTTACCTCATAATAGCAGTACATGGAAGACAAGGAACAAGGCTAAATGATATGTAGATCAATTCAGTGTGAGTTTGAAGGACACTTATTTTACCCCCAAAGAAACCTGGAAAGTGTAGTTTGATATACAGTATGTTACAATCCTAACCACGTCTACTCAAAAGTAAGACCCACTGTGCTTAGTGGGGAAAATATCTATAGGACTGCAGCCGTAGTTTGATATAATGCTGACAATTCATTCAGGGAGAGAGAATTATTGTTAACCAGTTTCACTTTGTTGTGCCAATACTACTATGCCTTAGGGCAAAATCCATAGCAGTTACGGGTCCACGCAGTTATGTCACCCTCTAGTGTTATGTTATGGAAAGTCATCTTAACTGCTCCAGAGCAAGGGGCTTAATTTCACTTTAGGATATAGGCCTATGGCTGCAACCCTAAAGACATTTTCCTGGGAGTAAGACCCATTGAACACAATGGGACTTATTTTTGAGTAGACATTGTTAGGACTGTGCTCTTTATATCTTATGATATCAATATGATATCTTGTTAAGATGTCATCACATGAAACTGTTTCCTACACAGGTATCAATTCCATGTAGGATTGCTACATCTCAGCCACATACTGCATATGATGGTGTTCGTGCTGTTTATCACCTTTATCCTGAGATATCATTGTCACCCTAAGAGTAAAAATGTTAAGGCCACTAACAAGACAGAATATCCAAGTAGTTCCCTGATGCTTAAAATATGAAATTCATAAAAAAATTAAAATTCATAAAAATTTTATACTTTAATATATTTGAAATATGAAATAGGCCTATATTTTTGACAATCAGCAGCCCATTTATCGGTACCATTTTTCAAAATACTAGTATTATCACGTGAGGCAATCCATCTCAGCCTAGTGGTAGATTAGCATCACTTCAGCTCCTAAAAGATTACCTACTAGGCCTCATTTCACATTCCTTTTCTAAAGGGAATCAACAAATTAAACAAACACAAGAAACGTGCATCAAGAAAAAAGAATATATGTTGACTCCTAATAAAACAGCTGTACAGTGGCGCCTCACCTAACAAATTTAATTTGTTCCAGAGGCATGTTCTGTACGTGAAACATTCTTTATGTGAAGCGGATTTTTCCATAGGAAATAATGGAAACTCAGACGATTGGTTCCACAACCCCAAAAATATTCATATAAAAATATTAACTGGATGTAAAAATGATGACAGAACACTGGGATTGAATTCAAAACATGCATTCAGTATGCATGATATTATGAAGTCTACTTAGGCTGCAGTCCTAAAGACACTTCCCTGGGAGTCAGCCCCATTTAATACAATGGGGCTTACTTCTGGGTAGACATGGTTAGGAGGCTGCAATCCAAGACACCTTCAAAGTGTCTCCCCACTTTCTCCTTCTCTCCATCCTGAGCCTCTCTCTCCCCTCTTCTCTTCTGACTAGCCCTGACCTGCTTCCCTCTTCTCCACTGCTCTTCTCTCCCTCTGCCCAGCGGACACCCGACCACAGGAGGAACAGCGCGGAAGTGTTGCTTTCACTATGGGCAGGTGCACTAGGCAACCCTGACACTTTTAAACAGGCTGCCGGCCAGCGCATCTGGCCCAACTGCCAACGAATGTGTTCTTTACATGAAGCACTTTCTTTACGTGAAGCAGAACCCTAGAGAAATTTTTGTTTGTTACGTGAAACATACGTTATGTGAGGCGTTCTTTATGTGAGGCACCACTGTATTAACAAATAGTTGAAAATTAGAAATGTGAGTGAAACAGGTAAAGAGGGCCAGCAGTGAGCAGGATGTTTTAGTTTCAGATTTGAGCTAAGCTCCTAACAGTACCTCTGCACCTGATCCATGAGCAATGTGCAGAATAAATCATTTTTACAAGGTTGTTGTAAATATTAATGAGATAATATACACGTGAAATTATTTTAGCTGTTATGAAAATGGATTATTCATATTTGCTTGCATGTCTCTTGGTTGTATGCACTGCCAAATTGCTATTGGGGTGGCCATTTCCTGGCTTTTGAAGCATGGGGGTATGTGTGGAAAGGCCAATCTGCCACCAAACGCAGCACTGGCCTCTACTCAGTAGTGCAGTGATTTTCAACGTTTTTCATCTCATGGCACACTAATAAGGCACTGAAATTGTCAAGGCACAATATCAGTTGTTTTTACCATTGACAAGGTACACCAGGCTGTTCAAATCTCCAAATTTTCCTATTAATAAATGAATTTCCCCAAACTACCTCAGCACACCTGAGTACTATCCATCTTTCAGCACACTGGCTGAAAATCACAGCAGTAGAGGCTCATGTGGCCCATCCATCACTCCTAGAGCATGTCACCCAGGGGCAGGCCACCACAGCCCCTTGCTGTGCTACTGCAATATATATCAAATTGCCAATGTTAAATATAGTGATATAGGCTTATGTATACCTTTCATAATACTAATAAGCAACTTCATTTTTATGCCTACATCGAATAGTCAAATTCTTATTTTCTACTTTTCTGTTCTATAGAGTTCTGACGATTCAAAATATGATTACACATTCCACTTCTGCAAACAGCAAGATATAGGGCAGAACTACTCAGGTTTGGCTCCATTTAGAAAAGCGAAGCCTCTGGCAATCTTTGGTGTATTTGCAAATACACAAGTAAAACACAAGGAGAGGTAAGCCGCGTGTGCACTCCTGCCAAGCAGCTGATTCCTAGAAAGCGACACCCTTGCATCCCAAAGGCAACAATCCAGTCCTTGTCTAATTTAAGCTGCTTTTTTGCTCCTTTACATTGGCTGCACCTCTCACTTCTCCAATGACTTCTCTATTTTAAACTATTCAGAGAGAACTTGATACCCAGAAACCATCTCCTAATAATTAAATGTGCAATCCAAAAAATGAAAAATCAGTGAGTTGAGCTAGCAAAGGCCCACTTGTGCTGTCTCAATAGAAATGAAAATATGGCTAAAGCACATCTGAACCAACCTAGCCATTGGCTGGCCTGCATGAGGCTCTTGCTGGCTCAGAAGGCCAAGATCTACTTCCTGTGCCAGCCAGACAGGTTAGGTTTGTACCAGGCAGCACAGAAGATATCAGAGGTTGCTGGGTGGGCATTTCAGAAGAGGCATGTTTTGGGGCAGGGAGGGTGGAACAGGAGTTGGATTGGGCCTGGAAGTATGGTGGAATCAGCAAAGGCAGTGTATGCCAGATCCTAGATCCCACACCTGTCTAGGGCAGCCTTCCATGGTCTGCTTATATTTGCACCAGCTCAATAGCTGGTACAGATCCAAGTAGACCCCTAGGGCAAAAATATCCCCTTACACCAAGGTAACCTCCAGCCACCTCCTCTCCTGCATGGCATACATGCTGGCACATGACCACATTGACCCATGAAGGTGGATCAGGCCAGAGATGGGATAAAAATTTGGTGGGCAACACTGCCACTGAACCCATTTTTTCTGTGTTGCAACCTGACAGAAAGCCCAGTCGTATGCATGGGGATACATATGTAAGATCTGTTATAGATTGTGAAGGTTTCTCCCAGGATAGGATTGCAGCAGGGAGTCTCCTGGAGAGAACCTGGATCTCGACAAACCAGTTACGCAGTAAAGTAGATAGTAGATAGCCCAAAAGGAGTGTGACTTTTAAGCTAGTTTAAAATAAAATTGTGATCTCTCAGTAATCTCTCAGGATACAATCCTAACCACTTTAGGCCAGCACAACTCACCCATCTCACTGTTCTGGCAGCGGCATGGGGAGGCCGGTCTATGTGTGTGCACTGGCCTAACCTCTCCAAGAGTGCCAAAGAACCTTATGGCACTTTTGTGACACCTCAAGGCCAGCACGACTTGTGATGAAACTTGTGCTGGCCTAACCAGGAGTTAGGATTGCACTGTCAGTTTCTCTCTTGACTGCAATATCCTGATTTGTTGTCCAGTTGTATAAAGCAGAAATGTGTTATATATTAATTTGTATAAAATCAGCTCTTTGGCAACATATCTAGTGGTGATCATCCTAAAGTTCCAGTGCCTGGTCTTTTTGAGTAATATCTTCAAACAATTCCCAGTACTGCTTTTTACCTATAAATGATCTACTACATGTAGTAGTGGTACATTTTGAAAGTGTCCAAAGCTGTATGACATAGCTAGACCCCTCTGAGCATTTTCCCATGCCTCCAGTAAGACAAGGGAGTGGTGCTGACAAACGGGTGGTGTTGTAAGCTGAGCTGTCCATTGACATGATGGAATCAATGTCTGTCCCATGGGTTTTCAGACCTTGAGTACAATGACAGAATGGTGATGACACTGTTCCCTTGTCATCACCATTCCCTTGTGAAGGTGCTTTGCTTTTTCCCAAACTGAGTTGCAGGGTCCATTTCAGATATTGAAAAAGCAAGAGTTATTGGCAACACTGATTCTGTTGTAGCCAATGCTTTTCCCTGGGGAACAAAGCAGTTGGTTTTTCCTAACACTTTCTAGAATATCATATGAATTTATTTAATGTTTAGGTGATTCACAAAAGTTGATACTAAAAATTCCACTGTAATCAAAATATAACAATAGCTAAAGAGAAAGAGTAATTGTCTGAATAGATAATTCCTCTTATCCATGCATTTTATTTTAATAATTTTGTATTTATCCCTTTTTCAAATAAACATCCTCTCAAAGTGGTATACAGATTTTCGAAACTATTATGAGAAAGCAAAAAGAAGCATAAAAACTCAAAAGTAAAACTCAGTAGCAAATAATGTGCTGCAGTCCTAACTTGCACTGGAACAGGCACGCCAAGCCACTTACCCTGGGGAGAGAAAGTGGGAAAGCCACTCAGATCTATGCTACCTCAATTGGAGATTCAAATCCAAGTAGCCTGGGACTGCCCAGGATCTGGCACAAGTGGTGAATCATGGTCCTGCATCCCATTCTCCACCAGGCCACTCCTGGGAAAAAATGCTGCCTGCCTTAGAACATCCTGATCCTGCCTCTTCCTGCACTCTCCACACCCCCTTGACCAGGGTGACCATATAGAATGGAAAACAGAGTGCTTCTACTTTTAAGCCTTGTATATAGAAGGGAAAATTTTGGCAGGTGCTACTTTTTAAACCCTTCTATGTTAAACCTGCCTAAATAATTCCCTCTTTTATACAATAAAGGTACAGGCACTCTTTCCTACCTTCTATATGGTCACCCTGCCCTAAACCCCTGCACAATCTCACCTCTTCCCAAGGCTTGTGGCAATGCAGGGAGGCTGGTGAATGTCTGTGCATTGGCCTATCCCCCCTTGGAGCCATGCAAAAGAGTTTTGTATCATTTTCATGACACACCTAGGTCGGCACAAGAGACTTGTACTGGCCCAAGGCACAGTTAGCATTGCATCTCCATTAATCAAATGCCTGCCTGTGAAACAAGACAACATCAACTGTCAAAAAAATGGGAGGGGTGAGGATTATCCTGGGAGAACATTCCATATCTGTACCTTCACTATGTAGGAGTCTCCACCATTTCCTTGGCACTTGCAATTCATAACTCTAGCAGAAACCAGACAAAATTCTGCACTGATCAGTTAGTCTCACTCTTACACAAATATGTTCTTTCTCACACACTGTGTCCTTTCTGCACCTGCATGGAATTACAAGTACATCATTATTCTTATGAACGAAGTAAAAAGTATTTTTTCCTGAGCTCACAACACAACCAATGTTTCTTATAAGTTTTAGCCAAACTACAAAGAGCACCAGAGAGATGTGTGGAGCCTGCAAAGAAATGCAAGGAGCAAGCTCCATGAACATATGACTTCATTTTACAAGACATGTCCTCTTTTTTAGCCTGGTGTCATGGAAAAAAAAACTGCATTGTCCTCCTTTTCTTTGTAAGCCGGTAGCATGTATCCATCTTGTCTCTGTATATATAAAACTGAAAACTCACTGACTCATTCATCAATGCCCAGGCAAAACCGCGGGGTCAAAAAGCATGAAATTTGGGGTGGGTGTTCCTTCCGTGATGGAGGGATATACTAGGAATCAGTTTTCGGAAATTAAATGGGGCGCAACGCGTTTTCCTCCCTATATTTTCCATTGAAGAATCCCTGACTGAGGAATGCTCTGCCTGGACCTAGAAGTGTGAAATTTGGGGAGGAAATGTCACCTTCTGTCACATGAACACCCACCGAGAACTGATGCTGAGAAATTTAACTCTTAAGGGACTGAAAAGGGTTGCAATGTGTTTTTGTCCTATACTTAACATGGAAGGCTGACCAACAAACAGCCAATTTGGTGCTTGGTGCCCGGTGCAGTGGGGGGATATTGTTTGAAGGGAGAGATTGCATTGGGGAGGATGCTGTGCATGGGGGGTTTTGTGCATGGGGAGTGTTGCACATGCACATGTGTTGTGCATGAAGGGTGTTGCACAGATGGGGGGATGATGCGCATTGGGGGTTGATGCGCATGGGGGAATGGATGCATGTGGGGGAAACGGATGCACATGGGGGATGGATTTGCATGGGGGATGGCATTGGGGACAGATGCGCATGGGGGGACAGATGCGCATGGGGGTTGGCATACAGGGGAATTTTACTCCCACAATGCAGGTACGTTTTCGCTAGTAATTAATAAATACAAGCTTCCCCCACTTTCTGACAGTTTTTACTGATGGTTTCATTCTTTCAAGACTTTTCAGTAATACCTAGAACTCTTCATTCTGTGCATGCTCTGTTCTTTCAACTTCTCTCTGCTGGTCTAAACACGAAAATTGCCTTCCCCATGTTGATTTGCATGCGACATGGTGATTCGAATTGTTTTGGTGTGTGTATAAAAGAAAACAAATAGTCACGTGTGCATTATGGTTGCATCAGTACGGGAAAGTTGTTAGGACTGTGGTGTCATTTTTATATATCAGGACTAGGTCTACTGAAATTCCAGTTTCCTTTTTCCTGTTGCTGGAAGCTCTGGCCTAATGCCAACTAGAGCATTAAATTCTCCCTTCTTTTGTAGTTTAGAAAATTATTTCTAAAGGGAAAATTATTTCCCTATTGCAGCATGCAGTTCCCTGCTATTATGTGCTACCTTATACTCCCAGGTAACTCCCACACAACTCCCACACAACAGGTATACTCCCAGGTAAACTCCCACACAACTCAACAGGAGTTGCTTCTGTGTACAGTTAGGCACTCATAGCCCAAGCGTTTGCCTGTCTGCGCAGAACTAAGTCCTGCTATAATCAATGGGGCTTACTCCAGGAAAGTGTGGATAGGATTGCAGCCAGATAAAGGTTTGTGAATAAGAAGGATGATAAAAATGAAACCTTCTGTGCAAAAATGAAAGTGTTCCAGCTTGAAATGAGAGTGTTCAAGCTTGTAAAATCTACTGTAGCAGACGCTCAGGGTACAATCCTAAACTTGGCTGGCATATGTCTGTGCAGTAGTGGTGCAGAAGTGCCTTACAGCACTTCTGTGACACCCTGAGGCCACCACAGGACTTGTGCTGGGGCTTAGCCTGGCCCAACTTGGGGTTAGCCAAAGAAAATAAGGCTAAGACAAAAAATACCCTAAGATCTCTGGGGGAGAGTTTAGGCCAGTGCACCAACATGCGCTTGCCTCCATATATCACCACAGGAATGGGAAGACCAATGAGTTGTGCCAGCCTACATTAAGATTGCACCCTAATACCTTAACAGCACAATCCTAACTTTGCTGGAGCAGGTAGGCTAGTTAGCCTGCAGTGCATCCAGTGCAAGTTTAGGGCTGCTACTGTGGGGCAAGGGATGGTTTTTTCCCCCTTAACCAGGAATGCAGCAGTACCCCTAAAGGAAGTGCCCTTGGAAGTGGCACAGAGCTGAGTAGATGTGAGAAGCTGGCCTAGATGGGTTTTAGTCCTGATACAAAGGGGCATTTCTTAGGTTCTTATGGTCTTCCTGTTTTAGAAGCCTGATGTGCAGACTGGAAGAAAGTGTAGTAAGAAATGCATACATGAAAGCAACATTTGTTCCAGATGAAGCATGATATGGTGCAGACTGCATATTTTTAGACAACTTTTTAGACACCTATTTTTAGACACAAAGTACTTCGATCAGATTACTGCTTTAGCACCAAAGATCAAAGTTGCAGCCTATATTAGTTGCCTAAAGGCTCAGTCTTAAAGATATCTATTTATATGGTTTTATGCATATGTACTTGACAGCACTTTTGTGCACAGTACTACTTATTTCCAAGTAAACATGTATAGGATTGTGATGTAAATGAGATTTCAGGAAATCTATTCAGCTACTTTGGATGGAAGCAAGTTGGTCTGAAAAGCTCCACAATTTACATGACAATTGCGTTTGCTGTGGGTGACTGCTGTTATACTGGCCTTTCTCACAGCAGACACATAAGTATAAACAACAGACTCCTCTATAAGTACAATATATGCACCTGAGAACCCTGATTGGGCCAGAGCTCCTTGATATGTATAAGCTAGCATTTAATGCTATTCAACTGTCACTTACATTTTCCATGTTTACTGCAAGAAACACCATTGTGTCTGGAATAGATTGCTGTGTCAAGTGTGCAGTTAACCTCACTGAAACACATGCAAGGTATAGCTTTTTCTCTGTACACACACATTACTATAATGCCTATATAAATTGAATCAATCTTTCAATATTATAATAGTTACTTGCAGATTTTCCTTCCTTCCACCCTTGTGCAGTTGTCACAAAAGTGCTATAACGTACTTCTGTGGCACACTTGAGGTGGGGTGGTTAGGCCAGTACACAGACTGCACTGGCCTCCCCACACCACTATGGAAACAGGGAGATGAGTCATTTGTGTTGCCCTAAATTCATCAGGATTGTACTCTGAGTTTTCCTAAGGTTCATATGCTCCAAGGCATGGATGTTTGGAAAGCTTATAGAACCCATCAGTACTTTCTTACCATCAGTAGTATTACTGGCAGCACAATCCAGAGCAACTAATCTGTCCACATAAGAGCCCTTGGGTTGCCCTATCTATAACTGCAAGATGCTCCACCCCAGTTACTCTGGAAAAGGCTTAGGGCAGAGCAAGGCAACATAGGTTGCCCCAAGAGAGGTGGACCTGCTCTGTCCAAGCTGCTCTGCCCTAGACAGTTCAGGAAAGGCAAGTTGAGGGCATGTTTAGCATTGCCTAGGTCAGAGCAGTTATTCTGTATCCACAGCCTGTTTCCAGGGCAGAAATGCTCTCTTCCAGTTCCTTAGAGATATACCACCTCAGGAGCAGGTATAGTAATGAGTAGACCCATAGGGGTCCATGATAAGGCCTGAGTAAGAATGGCAGTGTTGACCAAAATCTGAGTTCTTGGCCAGCCTAGCTGCAACCCCTGCCTCTCAACCTCAGGATATGAAACAAACTACGGCTGCCCACAAACCTCAGGATACAGCAGGCCACTCCAAGAAGCCCCTTGTATTCACTGTAGAATGTACTGGCATCTCATCAGGGACTCCTTATAAGGCAGGCATCCAGTGGCGTCACCAGACTGGTGCGGCTGGTGTGGGCTGCATTGGGTGATGCGCTCCGTATGGGGTGATACGCCAGAGGAGTTTGACTGTCCTTTGGCAGGCCCTGGGCATCAGCACGCCCATTCAGGCCTGCTCCAAGGCGGAGCAGCAGCCAGAAGCTGCCACTTGTCCTTGGAGCTGGCCCAAATGGCCAGCTGAGGCGCACTGCGCAGAAACACACTGAGCATGGCGAACAGCTTCAGAGGAGACTTCCTTAGAGCGGAGGAAGTCCGCACCTCTGCACAGCCATTCGGCCTTGCTCAGGAGGTGGAGCGGCAACCGAATGGCTTCAGAAAGAGTACTGCACAGGCACCAACTCTGATGCCTACACAGTCTCCTCTGAAGCCGAAAGGCTTTAGAAAAGTACTGCGCAGGCAGCAGAGATTGTGCCGGCGCAGTACTCTTTCTGAAACCATTCGGCTGCCAGTTGGCTTCAGAAACAACTGTGCAGGCGCCAACTTTGGCGACTTCGCAGTCCAGGTAGGGTGGTGCACGCATCCCAGGGGTGACACACAGAATTCCCCACCGGGTGATGCGCAGAGTTGTGTCACCACTGTAGGCACCACAGCTGTTCCTTGTTCAGTGTGATCTGAGGGGTGTCTCCTCAAGAGCAAGTCCTCCCCATGTATAAGTTACTTAGCATGCTATGGAGCAGTTAGGGCAGTCCAGACTTCCTGACTCTCTGGATGCAGCATAACTTTCTGCTCTGGATACAGAATAGTTAGGAGAGAGCAGTTAGGGCAGAGCAGGCTGAACTTGCTCTGGACTGTGCCCTTAGTCGGTGCAATCTTAAACACACTTTCCTGGAAGTTAAGACCCGTTGAATACAATGGGGATTACTTTTGAATAGACATGGTTAGGATTTTGCTTGACTTTCTCATAGTAGTTAATCGAGTCATCTAAAAGACAACACAAGGAACTTGGAGAAGTTAAGAAAATCAAAACAAGCATCAGAAAAATCATCTTGAGCAATTATGGAGAAAGACTATTACAGAAATTAGGGTAATCATTCTAAGAGCAAGCAGAGGCAGGGAATGTTAGACATTACAAATTACCCTAGAAGACAGTGTTCTGAAGCATGGTTAGAACACTGAGCTTCAAAATAAAAAATCTGCCAAAAGCTCTGCATGTCTACTGTAAATCTTCAAGGATTAGAGGCCCACAGTCAAACTGGTTATTTTGAATGAATGTGATATTTGCCTAATTTAATTTCTCCATTATCTTTTCACATCAAGAGCACCCAACCTTTGGTGTCCACATGTTATTTTTCTATGGGTCTCAGTTTCCTCTGTCCTTAGTACCTAATCTCCTCCTCAGAAATAGGGCACAATCGTAACTAATATAAACCAACCCAATTCACCCATCTCTCCATTCTCACAATGGCATGGGGATGCTGGGGACCATAAACTGCCCTCCACCCTGAATCGTGCAGAAGTAGTGCATAAGTCTGTTAAGACACTTTTGTGACACCCCCAGGCGAGCATAGGATTTTTGCCAGGATTTGTGCTGTCCTATTTGAAAGTTAGGACCGCAGCCATAATTTCTTATCATTAGCTTTAACTGAACAGAACCCAGCCTAGGATCCACTATCACACTTGCCAGTATGTAAACACAATATCCAAAAATCCAATATCCAAAAAAATCTGGACTGTCCCTGTTTTGGGACATATGGCAACCCTAACCCAGCCCCATCCAGCCTTCCAATTAGGCAACAAGACTTGGCAGAATTTGGAGTACTATTAAAATCCAGCCATTTATTTAGGCTGCAATTCTAGTCCTATTTAAGAATTAAACTTTTCTAAACTCTGCTGAATTACCCCACATGTTCATTGCATGTATAATTTCATTGCTCCTAACCTTTAAGAAAAGCAGGCCTCTGTCAGTCTTGAAAGACTATGGTATCGTGCTTGGCGCTGCATATGCTGCATGCAAAGCATGAAAGCCTGGGTTGGATTGTTATGGAGGATAGGCTGTTACCCAAGCAGCAAATCTCCCCTCTCCACGCCACTGAATTAGTCCAATGGAAAGGCAGAGCCAATATGATTGGATCCAGCTGGCGTTGCAAAGCTGGGCTAAGGACAGGAACTCACCCTGTCTTGTGGGGCCGACCCGGGTCTCAAACCCTGGACTGCTGGTTAACAGGCACAGCATCTTACCGCTTGCGCCACCCACAGCCCAGCTTTTATATTGGTTTAAATGCAAAAAGCCTGTCTTCATTTGGTGATTTTTCCCAGCCATTTCAGTCAAAAACACAATCAAAGGCAAGCTCAAAAATTGCTGAAAAGGGGCATGGGCAGTATCATATCACTGTGCCTTGCACCTAAGGCAGCCTTCCTCACTTGCCCACCTTGTGATGCCTTTGGCTGGAGATGAAATATACTGTAAGTACCAGTATCCCCTCCTTTCTGATGGTTCTGTGGATGGTTCATCCACTCTTTTAAGACCTCCAATTATACTCAGAACTCATTCATTCAACAAACATCTCACTCTTTCAACTTCTCCCTGTTCTAAAGGCCAAAATTGTCCTCCCCCATACTGTGCTCCTGGTCTAATCCCATTCCCGGAATTAATGAGAATCCATTTGCAGAAACCTTTGTGTGGCAGCAGGAATTTGCAATTTGCTAGTTTGGAAGCAATGTTTATAAATTTTAAAAAAGATTGGGTTCCACTTTTCAATAGTTTTTACTATTGGATGGTGTTCTAGTCCCTAACTCATCCAATAAGTGGGGGATGCCTGTAGTTCATTTAACTCCTACAGTACAAGCTGTAGAAGCCGAACTTGAGCACATTTGAAGCTTGATTCACAACCTGATCTCTGCTCATGCCAGTAATTGTGAATGCTGAATTTCTCAGAAATTTAATTGTCAAGACTTGGATTGAATGAGCAAAGGGGACCATTAACTAGTGTCAAACTGGAGATGTCTACTATGTCCGCACAGTTCAGCTTGCTGCATGAGTTTCTTAATGACCTCCAGAGACTACTGAAATAGTACAATCACGAACAGCTATCACTCTAGGTTTGCATTGTAAGTTGGAACTTAAGCTGAACTATATTCAACAAGTACAAATAGATTTCTGATTTTTTAAAACTTAATTTATATTAGCAATGTGTTCCAATGCATGTTAACTCAGAAATAGGCACTGTTCATAGTAGTTAAATGGGACAGACATTCAGATTCACAAGCAGAAAAAAACCTACTGCTGAGAAAGATCACTGCAACGCAGTCATACAGTGTAAACAATAGCTTGGTTTGTCTTTTGTCATTTGTTAGCTCTTTTCGTATAACTGGGCAGGGCTTATACATACCACTTGTTATCTTATTCCTGTCTTGTTTTTATTCAGGTTAAAAATGACTCACAGCAGTATCCAATGCTATAACAATGGAAGATACTATGTGCATAAATGTGTGCTGCTAGTTTTTTGTTTTTGTTTTTAACCCTTCTCTTTTGAATCTCACCTTCTTGGATAAACATTGTAAATTTTTTATTCTCCTAAATTTCTCACCATTGCTGTGGATAGGCCTGCTCGCTATATAAGTGACACAGTAGTCACTTATATAGTCAGGACACAGTTCAGTGACATAAGGCCAAAGTCAAACTAGTTCTACATCTTGGGTCAAGAAATTTCCAGGAAGTAAATCTGCACAGTTACCTAAGAAGTCACAGCATGCCAGTGTAATAGGCTTCATTCAAAGGAAATGAAAGGGTCAAGAACAGGCATCCTATAAACTGGTTAGGGTGGAGTGAATTACAGAGAACAAAATAGGCTGTTGACTTAAATTACAACAGCGAGGAAAGAGCACTAAATTTATGAACTACGTACTTTGACAAGAAAAGGCACAGTCCCAAGAACCTGAAGTCAATATTCTAAAGATTCCCATCCCAGGTATTCTTGTGGACAATTCTTATCCTTGGGTTCACTCAAGGTTATCAGACACCAAAAACAATCTCATGCAAAATATAAGTTCTTTTTGGTGCTCTGGTTTTCTGGATGTTACATATGATGAAAATTGGATATAGTAAAGTTACTGACTGAATGACTAACTGATTCATCAACGCCAAGCCAAAACCACTGGGCCTAGAAGCATGAAATTTGGGGAGGGTGTTCCTCTTGTCACATGAACACCCACCAAGAACTGATGTGGAGAAATTTAGCCCTTAAGGAGCTGAAAAGGGGTGCAATGTGTTATTGTCCTATACTTAACATGGAAGACTGACCAATAGCCAGCCAATTTGGTGTTTGGTGCCTGGTGCAATGGGAGGGATGTTTTTAGGAGGGAGGGGTTGCACTGGGAAGGACGCTGTGCATGGGGGAGTTGCACATGGGGGGTTTTGCGCACAGGGGATTGATGCGCATGATGAGGCGATGCACCTGGGGGTTGATGCTCATGGGGGATGTTGTGCTTGGGGGGTTGATGCCCATGGGGCTTTGATGCATGTGGGGCTCTGATGCGCATGGGGGGTTGAAGCGCATGGGGAGGGTTGATGTGCTGTGGGGGGGATAGCTTATGAGGGAATTTTACTCCTGCAATGTGGGCACATTTTCTCTAGTCATAAAAATGAACCTGACAGCAGGATTGAATCACTCTTATTTATTTTAATATTATTTATATTCTGATATTCTAATGGAATTCTCATTGGCCATTTACATAGGCAAGCAGACCACAACCCTCCTTTTTCCCAAATGAGAGTTTTACAAGTATTATTCTATGAGAGAAATCCATGGTATCTTCAATTTTCTGGGACATTTCACTTCATGATGCACCCAATATGGTCTCACACTGGGTGACACAAACCCTAGTGATGCCTCTGTCTCTTGTCTCTCGAGCTTCTACAGGCAGCCACAAATCACACCTCAAACTGAGTTCTCCAGATGTTATCATTCTTAACCGCTGACTCCTTAACCACGCCACACTTCTTCACATTCTTCAACTTACAGCATTTTGGTCATCCTTCCAAAGCTGAGTCTCCAATGAATTTTGCTTAGGTTTTTCAGGCCAGGTAACAGCTAAACTGTAGACAGACCACAAGTCTTACCAATTATTATTAATTTACCCAATTATGACAATAAAGAATCTTTATGAATGACTAGAGAGCAAAACAGATCTACTAATAAGGATCAGACTCATTTGCTTTCTAAGATATTTTCCCATTGACATGATGGTCAGAACTATGCTGCAGCATATCAGCATATGTCTCTCCTTACTCACTGATGTCCAGATTTTTTATTTTAGATCCACTAATGATATATAAATAAGAAGGCCAATGTGGAATGAAAAAACAAAATCAATATTTATAAGGCTATTACCTTCTAATCGAGCAGAGCTATGTCAAGTCACATAATCCCATCTCTTTCCCTGAGTTAGCTAAATGAATTGAGGAAGTAATTTTGAAACCATAATTGCATAAAGGTATTACATAAAGATATTATTGCATAGATAATATTGTGCTAATATTGTAACATAGCTAATATTGTGACTGCAATGCAGTGAAAATGTAGATTTTTTTCTTGTTTTTAATAGATTTACAGTAAATCCTACCTTTCCATCATATAGATATCCAGAGATGTCCTTTCAATACATAAATGTCCAAATACAGTTTCCTTACACTTTTTTGGTTTTGGCTTCCAGCACAGTATCAAAAAAGAAAATGTTGTCCTCCTGCCAAAAAGTATAGATACCTCTGATTTATAGGATAGAACTCAATAGTCTCAATGGTATCCAGAAATAAACTAGAAACAGGTGAAATACACTAGAAGCAGGTGAAATTTTTTCATCACTAACATGATCAACACGGCTATTGCTTATCAATTACTCTGCCATCATTTTCAACAGTTTCACATCTAAGATCTTCACATCTCTCAGGCTGCAATTCTGTGCACACTTCTTGGGAGCAACCTCCACTGAACACAGTAGGGCTTACTAAGCAGATAAGATTAACTTGGGTTTGGCCTTCAGCCTTCCCCATCTAAAATTCAGGGATATGTCCCAACTTCATTTAAAAGGGTTATTGTAGAGGTTACTTAGAATGTACAGTACTAAAAAGGCTGTTACTATAGTACTATAATAGTGATACTATTTCTGTCTTTGTGGACTTTTGCTTCTTATGCATGTTTATGAAAAATATTTATACACCACCTTTCAACAAAAAGTTCACAACGCAGTATATAACGTATTTACAGTGCAATCCTAAGCATGTCGACTCTGAAGTAAGTCCCATTGAGTTCAATAGTACTTAATTCTGAGGAGAGCGTGGCTTAGTATACTAATATTACAGCTATTTAAAGATGAACCAATTCCTGATATATTTATAATGTTGAATGGGTTTTCAGTTTGGCGTCAGTTTTTTAAAAAGACAGATAGCAATTATGTACCTAAGATTTAAGATGTCTGGCTTTCAGATGGTAAGACAGAATGATTGAGAAGTTAAGAGAGTCACACTTCTTTGGTTCTGTTTGTGACTTGAGGCTTGCTTGACAAGTGGTCAAGTCTGTTGCCAAGTCTCCTCCTCCACAAGTAGTTTATTTACTTAATTTATCTAGTAGTTTTCACTATCAGCATTAGCTCCTTTGAGGGTGTTTCCAGAAGGGCACCCGGTTAATTATAAGACCTTCAGAAAAAGTTTGTTTTAATGGACTTGGATGTAGAAAACCAAGGTTTAAAATCCTATCTCAGCCCATAGTTCATAGATATAGGTATCTTGACCTAGCCTTGTTTTAGGAGAGGGAATCAGGCAGAAACAGGATCATATTAGGAAAGAATAAGGGAGGGTATTTCACCTTAGAAATAGAAACTTAGATGAAAAGATGGGAAGCAGACCAAGATCTGTAAAAATGACCCGGAACTAGGTAGAGCCAGATAACTATTCTACACAAAGCCAAGAAGCTGTCTCTTTTCAAAGCAGGGCTTTAGAAACAAAGTGTACAGGAAATGAGTTGTAAAAAAGTAAGACAAATCAAATGCCAGCCATTGTGTGTGTGTGTTAGCTGCAGAAAATCTGCTTCTGATTCTGCTTCTTAACATACCTTATAGTACTTGCTCCTGCAAGTACTTATGCCTCATTGTCACTGGAGGGACTCCTAGGGTCTTCTGAGGTCAGGCATGCAATGCCAGTTTACTCTTTATTCTTCTTAGACTGGAAAAGGAAGAGACATCTGGAGAAAATGAGGAAATCTAGAATGGTAGACTGGAGCCCACTAGAGAAAAGTAGAAGGAGGAGAAGTGGTGAATGGGAAATGGGCATCTATATTGCTTGAGGCAACCACTCCAGTTGTCCTTACAGATGGTCTGGCCCTGTCTACATATTCTGGAGGTCATCCCACACCAGGCTTTCTGTTCCGGCCATTCCTGGTGCTGAGAAAGTGACAGTTTAGGTTGACAATGTTCTCAAGCATTGTGTGGCAATGTGATTTCTGGCATGTTTGTGCCAGCCATGGCCAGCAGGGCACACCCAGAAGCAGTGTGCTCACAGTAAAATTAAATTTGAACAAATTTATTTATATGTATAATGACATTCCAACATGTAAATGATAGGTTGCCAGATTGTGATACTGTAATGTATACTGATTTCAGCTGAGTCAGCTTGCAAGCAATTAGTGTGGTGCCTTCAAAAATGCAGGTCCCATAGCATATGCTACTTTTTCTACTAGATTATTTTAGCCTAGGGTGGAGTAGCTGGATCATTGTTGGGAACTGGAGGACTCGGATTCAAGTTGCAAAAATACATGCTTTTTTCTGACTCTCCAACAGACAAGTTGCACCAGAAAAACACTCGAGTCATTGCTCCACTGATTTAAGTCTCGCATTCAAGCCACCAAGTTAAGTCTGCCTGCCTGCGTGACACGTGCTTACTGTTTTCAGAGCACGAGAAACCTTATGGGGTCGACATTCAGACCAGGTGAACAAAGGGAGTTCTGGACACAAGAAAGGGAAGAATTAATGTGTCATTTTGTGGTCGATGGGAAGCTGTTTGGATGGATTCTGATAGGAAGGCAGGAACATGTGATCACTGGACATTTTTTTCACAGCAGTCGTTTTAAAGGAGGCAGGGCGAGGACTTGGGAAATGCCGCTGTTATGACTCATTTTCAACTGAAGTTGTGGGTGGTGACTCTAGGCTTGAATTGAGTTAAGCACCATGGAACTCTTCCCACCATCTTTGGGATCATTGTTTGATTTGGATTAGAATTTTCCCAATAATTACCAGGTAGGCCATGTCCTCAGGGATAAGAGGACCTGGAGTTTTTTTTCTGATAACTATTATGAGGAAAGGGTGGAATCTGTATTCTGTCACAAGATATTTGCATCAGTACGGTTCAAACAATGGGGTTATTTATGGCAGTCCCTTCTATATGCAGTTCCTTCTACATGCCCAGGTAAACCAGACCAATAAAATCTGAAGCTATTGTTCCAACAATTCATGTGAGAAATTAATTAAACTGCATTAGGAAATGTCTCTTAAGGTGATCGTTAATGCACGGTAGAGGCAAAAGACTATATTGCGGTAATTTTTGTTTGTGCTTATTGTTCCTATGATATATGAAGGGAATTGCTAGCACTTCCTGAAGTACACAAAGGGTTCAACCCTATGCAAACTTCCTGGGATAAACCCCACTGAACACAGTGGGACCTGTATCCAAGTAAACATGCAAAAGAATTCACTGTAAGCTTCTTTGTTGCGTTTCATCATAAGGAATGTTGATGTCTGAAAAACAAACCATTAGAAAATGAATGGGAAAACTCCACCCCAATAAAGGACTTAACCAAGGAAATGCCAAATAAATATTGAAAAGTGTTAAAAGAACCTCCCATGCCAATGGAATGAAGAAAAGTGAAAGCAAAACTTTGTCACAGCAGCTGAATCCTACACAATATTAACTCACAATAGAATGCAATGCACCATTGGACTTTCTGTAGAACAGTGTACTTAGGCTGCAATGCTAAAGACCCTTTCCTGGGAGTAAGACCCACTGAACACAAAGGGGCTTACTTTTGAGTAGACATGGTTAGGATTGTGTTATAAGGCATTTTGGCCCTCTCTAAACATAAAAATCTGTCTGGTACACCCTGTCACTCTTTCCAGGAAGTGATGTCAATCATAAAGTGATATCATGGCCAAAGTTACATCAGACTTGAAGTGACATCATTGTGGTGCCAGTGCTCATTCATATCTACTTTGAAGTAAGACCCATTGTGTCTTACTTCTGAGGCTCAGAGCACAATCCTAACCATGTCTACTCAAAAGTAAGCCCCATTGTGTTCAGTGGGTCTTACTCTCAGGAAAGTGCCTTTAGGATTGTAGCCTTACTCCCAGGAAGACAATGAGTCCCAGAGAATGAGATTTACTCCCAGGAAAGCAGCCTGAATGCTCCAATCCAAAATGGCAGTGCCAGATCCCAGAATGCCAAATTCCGAGTTGGTGGTATTCAGCTTTTTATGACCACTCAAAATGAGGTTGCGACCCCCTGACCCTCATTTTGAGTACCACTACTGTACAATTTCTAAAGCCTGTAGAGTAATGTACCTAGCTATTTGGGTAATAATAATTCTAATAAAGGGTTTATTGAGAGACCTAGTCATGTAGGTTATCTTCACCCCCTTTGGCTTGTCAGGTACACTAATCTGAGTTCTTTTCTTTCTTATAGGTCTTCCCTTGAAGGTAGCCACCTCCAGGTAAGTCACTTCACACAACTTAACAAAGGTCCACCAAGTAAGTCCAGTCAAACAAGAACCTTTAACCTTTAACCTTTAACTCAAACTTGGTTCTCTTTCCTAGGTTCAGAAGAGGGCTGTGGATCTGCTGGACAGTGACCAGCGCTGGATCTTCTTTCCTTCTTCTTCAGCCTCCGCCATCACCACCTCTTCTCCCTCCCGCCCTCCTTTATATACACCTGCTGCCTCCCCTCCCTTTCCGCTCCCCTCCAGGGACTCTGAGTGGTCCCAAGGAGCGGGAAGTGCCAGGATTGGAGCGTGCCAAAATAGGGCATCCTGGATTATACTCCTGTCCTGCCTGCACAATACAGTCGAAGCAGGTTCCAGTAGGAGTCCGACCAATAGGCCCTGTCCCCCTTTGTTGATTTCAGCACCTCCGCCCAGGTGCTCATTCCTCACTCACACTCCCAGCATTTACTGGGTTCTGGGACCCACCACAGTGAAGTATCTAGGATACCCCCGTCCCACCCATAGATTATCCCTCTCTTGCCACCAGCCTGACTCTGAGGGGAGGCACCATCCCCTGCACAGCTTATGCGCAGAGGAGATCTTTCTCTGGCTATTCGCTCCCTGTGCATCCCAGCCGGCGAATGGCCAGAGTGATCCCTTTCTTGTGACAGGGACCTCTGCACATGCAGTAGCTGGCATGCACAGGGGGTGGTTGCTGCCCTCAGCAACGGCCTGATACCAAGGGAAGGGACCTCTCTCTTCACATGTTGGCTGGCACCTGCAGAAGTTGGGTCCTTCTCCACAGCATATGGCTGATGCTGAGGGGAGTGACCACCTCCTGCCCATACGCCATCATGGCCTTAACACATATGTTGCTCAGCTCAGTGTCAGGCTGACTGGCCTAACACTGAGCTGGGGAACAGTGAGCAGTGCTTGTCACTGCCTGCAGGGTTACCATATCCCAGGCCATGACCTTAGGAAACCTGGTGTCATCTGGTTTTTCTGGCAAAATGGCAACCCTGCACTAATTACACTTCTGAATTGCTATAGCACCTGATATTTCCTTCCCAGGCCTGGTGTGCAGACACAGATCAAAGTGGACATACAGTAAGTGTTGCAGGTCTGAGTTGACCCATTGTCGCTGCTGGGCTTACCCCAGGGCAGCTTACCACAAACAGACCCCCACCAGCTGAATTCTTCCCATGAAATGCAGCATTGTTCCTACCAGCACCACTCCATTGACACATGGGAATTTAGTTTGGATTAGGCTGTGTTTTAAATCCAATTACTTTATATTAGGCTGTGGATCAAGTTGTCCAGGTTGTATTTTGCTTTCTAACATGCTACTTACGCCAAGAATAACTGTGCTGATGTGTGTAAAGTCACACTGGGCATAAAAGCATTTTAAGTCAACAGCATTTACTGTCTAGTGTGTTGGTATTGGCAGAGAACTGTAATCAAAGCCTGGTGTTTACAGCTTTAAAAGAATACCCCTATTGTGACAGTTACAAATTCAGCATCTAGCATAGTAGGAGCTCATTCAATGGGAACTTTATCCCATTTGTTAAGATTTGACAGATATCTAGTACTTCTTTTCTTTTTTTTTAACCACGGAAGAAAACACTCCAGATTTCAAAAGCAAACTCATCTAAATGAAATTGTGAAAAAGGCTACATTTCTGAAAGCATCTAAATGGCAAATATTGATGTGAAACACTGCCCTCAACAGGTCCTAAAGTTTATTAAGTTAATTCTTAAGGCTGCCTTTTTCAGAAACCTTGTAAACCACACACTTTGAGATCCTCTACTGAAAATAGAATGCAGTGCTTAAGATAACCGAGTGCTCTTTGTCCATTCGCTTGCCAAGCATTTTTATTCATTTTTCGCATAAATGTTTGCACATTCCTGCCATTTACGTATTTTTCAAAAAGTAATATATAATTAGTGATAATTGCTCTTTCCTGTTAGCTGGATAATATTGGAAACTGCACATTATGTCTCACTAAGCTCATAAGCTAGAGATTAACAGTGCCTTATACGGTTTATGACAGAAGTTCACTAAGGCAGCTGGAGATGGCCTTTGGTTTGATGATTGTAGAATTCAGGAAGAGGTAATCATCAGGCAAACCTCTTCAGTGTTTTCCCCATATGGTGTGGTCCGAGATTCTGGATCAGAGTTGTACAATCCTGTTTTGATATGATGTTGACAAAACCGGCTGGCCTGTCGCAGGGGCCTGTCTCTGAGATGTTACCTTCCTACCAAAGTAGTACCTATTTATCTACTTGCATGTACATGCTTTTGAATTGCTAGGTTGGTAGGAGGTGAGACGAGTAATGGTATTTCACTCCATCTTATGGCAGTCAGATCTCAAACCTGAGTCCAGGTTAATAGGCAAAGCATCTTTAACCACTCAGCCACCTCAGTCCCACATTACAGAAATTAAATCATCAGGATAAATGTGATTAGGGAAGAAAGGCTAATTGTACTATTTATTTTAAGCTGACTTTCCACTTGTGGAGGCCTTCAAAGTAGCGTACGTAGAAATTAAAAAGTTGAGGCATTTGGAGGACTTCTGTTTGACAAGCAGTCCAACTACTGATCTAACTGATCAGTACTTCATTTACAAGTATCTCTGTTAATTGGAAAAAGGCACCTTTGAAAGTGGTGTCTCCTTATATTTAGCAAGGGAAGAGTTACTGTTCCTCTTCATCCAGCCTGGTATCTTTTCCAGTGGTTAGTGTCTCTTCTTTTCTTTTTTTTTTAGCCTGTGAGCTAAAAGAAATTCCCTGTCCCCAGGGAATTTGATTTATTTTATTATGTAAACCACTTTTGTTGAAAAGCAGTATTAATATTAATATGAAGTACTGTAATTAGCTTGATTAGAGATCTTTGTTAGTGGACATTAGAAGAAACCACACAGAAGAGAAAAGGATGACTCATCTTCGTAATGACTCAAGTCTTAGACTGCAGTCCTAACCACACTTTCCTGGGAATAAGTACTATTGAACACAGTGGGACATACTTTCGAGTAGACATGCTTAGGATTGCACTGTTAGTCTAGATTAGAACAAGGCTCTCCACACTCCAGCTGGGAGCCAGATGTGGCCCTTGTCAAGCCTCCATCTGGCCTGTGGTTGGCCTCTGGTCCCCTGCAAGCTTCCAGCCCTGACAATCAGAGGTGTCTTTTGGTCATGTATGGAGGGTGTTCTGAGCCCTTGAAAAATCACTTTCTGGTTTTCCAAAAAATCTGAAGTAACTGATTACATGATTACTGATTATATGCATTTGATTACATATTCCTATATATGGGGAAGGCCTTAAAATGTGCTTAGGAGGTGGGAAATGGGGTTTCATTTGAGTATGTGCTTTATTTCTGTGATGTGTGTTAGTGCTTGGATAAATCCTGGAAATTTGAGCCAGTTTATTCATTCATCTAAGTTCCATCTCTATTGTATTTATTTAAACTTTATATTCAATTTTTTTCTGGCCCTCAGCACTTTGCCAGGTATTTGTTGTGGCCCTCTGATTTTGAGACCCCTGTTCTAGAACATACTTGATCATAGAGAAAAATATGTACCTGTGTCTCTCTACTCTCTACACCAGTGATTTTCAACCTTTTTCATCTCATGGCACACGGACAATGTACTGAATTTGTCAAGGCACACCATCAGTTGTTTTGGACAAGGAATACCAGGCTGTTCAAATCCCCAAAGTTTCCTATTAAATGACTTTTTAAAAAAATTCCTGTGGCACACCTGAGGACAATCCATGGCACACTGGTTGAAAATCACTGTTCTACACTCTATTAAATAGAATGTGGGCAGAGATCATAACTATCCCAGTTCACAGCCCTGTAAGGATGTTAATTAAAATGCCAGGACTTTTAAAAACATGAGAAAGTACCAAGCAATCTGCATTAGCATGCTTTTCAGTGCCCAGGCAGTGAAAGAAATTAATGATTATATGCAGACATGAATAATGGCAAGAAAATCTATCACTTCATACTTTGGTAAGCAGCCAAAGCAGTTTGTTAGAGAGAGGTGAATGAATGACTATGGGTTGTAAAGCCAAGAAAAATGTTGTGAAATGAAGCAGCTGGAGGCCCTGTATGAATTTAGGGAAGTGCAGAAGCACCTCGGGGATCTCATTCAAGCTTAGCAGAAATAAATGTAATAACTGGTATAATAAAAGTCTCAACCAATGCCTCCTCCACCACGGTGTATTCTGCGCCCCTTGTCATAATGATAATGCAGTAATTTTACAGATAAATTGATAAAGGGAACAAGTCATGCAAGAGTCATTGATGGATTTCTGTGGAAGGTGTGTTAGACAACTTGAGACATGAAAAAGTAATAATATTGTACAATTTGTTATGTAAAGTGTACCCTAGGATCCAATCCTATCCAACTTTCCATCCCCAGTGCAGCCATACCAATGGGATGTCCACTGCATCTGGAAGAGGGTGAGTGTTTAATCACAGAGGCCTCCTTGTAAAAGAGAAGTGGACAGTGTCTGGTCAATACACAGACACCGCGGTGGTTCCTAAGACTGTACATATGTTCCATCATGGCTCCCAAAAATTCATTTTAGGAGTGTAAAGAACACCAGAAATTGAAAAGATTCAGAATCACTGCACAAAGCAATCTAAAGATTGTGGTAATCAGGGGTGTCAAAGTTGTTTCATATGCCCTCAAATCCAGAGTAACTATGGGAGCACGTAAGAGACTTTATGTGCACCCGTAGTTACTGCACCACCTAATGAAAACCTATGGGAAATTCACATTGGAATCCAGAGTAAGTTGTTCTTACACCGGAACAAGGACTCCCTGTAGTTACTCTGGATTTTGCCCATAGTGGCATTAGAATTAATATAGCATTAAATAGCATTAATGGCACATACAGAAGGCTGGAAGTGGCATATTTAAACAGGAAGTGATGTATAGGTGGGACCTTCGTATGAACTGATTTGCTAACCACTGATTTGACTCACCACAAGGGAAAAAAGGACCAAAATCCTTCCTTTGCTCTGTTAAATACTGTAATTATAATTTCATTCAACTACATTTCATTATTCACCCCATCTTGTGGCTGAATGTGATACAATGCCTATCCAATGCAATCTGAGGAAACAATGGAGGAGCAGGTCTAAAGCTATTTTTCACTTATTTGGTATTCACTGATTTGTTTTAATTCACTGGGGTTCAGGAATGGAACTCCAATTGCATAATGAGGCAGGATCTGTAATAGCCAGAAACAAGCATTTTGGTCTCTTTGAGGAAACCATTAGCCTCAAAGGACAGAAGAGAAAACGTGCAAATCTTGATCAGATTTTTAAAAGGAGAACCAAAATATAACTGGGGAAAGACCAATTACCGCATTTACTCAAATATAATGTGCCATCAAATATAATGTGCACCCTAATCAAAATGCTCTACTTACTCAATTCTAATTGACATCAAATCTAATGTGCATCCTAATTTTGGAGACTGAATTCAGCTGAAAAAGGTGAGCCTTATATTTGAGTAAATACAGTATCGTGGCCCATCCTTTCAGCTGTGCCACTTTTGTGGCAGTGTTACTTTGTGGCTCAGCATCTGAGAAGTAATCTATGAAGTGTCACCTTGGCAAAAGAGGTGAAGCTGAAAGGATGACCCATGTGATAATTGGGCGATCTCAATAACTAGACAGAGGTGACAGTGTTTCTCTTGATTACCTCTTTTAATCTGCACCTTCCCTTCTAGGATATGTTTTGTGCCTATTGTGCCTGATGACAAATTTTCTTCCATGCTGCCTATCACATAATACTTGAGAACTGTAAAGTGATCTTAGATTATGATTTTATGCAGTTTGTCTTCTTTCCAGGAATTAATTGTGGATTAGCAGTCTTGCCATACATAAGGATTCTGGGCTTCATGACTTTGCAGGGATCTTTAATTAACAGTGCAATCCAGCGTAACTATGGGGAGTCCTTGCTCTGACGTAAGGATTACTCTTACTCTGGATTGCAATATGAATTTCTCATAGATTTTCACTAGATGGTGCCATAACTACGTCGATGTAAATGTCTCTTACGTGCTCCCATAATTACTCTGGATTGTAGGGAAAGGCTGCAATCCTAAGAGCGCTTTTGGTAGTAAGCTCCATTGAACTCAGTGGAACTTATCTTGCTGCTACATGTTACATAAGATGAGTATGTGTCAACAAAAAACTTTTTTGTTGTAGAAAGTACTGCAATTTTGCTTCTGGGCAAATTCAATTGATTTCTTTCTGTTTCTGTTCTGCTGCGCAAGAGAGGATAAGAAATATCCCCTTGAATCAGGACAACTGAGAAATAAAGGAGGGAAATTGGATCGGGAGGGGCAACACTGCCCATGCTCAGGTACCATAGGGGCTTCAGCCAGTACTGGTTATACAGCTTTCGGTGTAATTCTATTCATGTTTAGTAGGCTTTCAGTGTAATTCTATTCATGTTTAGTCCATTGAGTTCAATGGGTATCTGTGCCCTGGCAACTTATGCCGAGGTTTAGGCTGACCTAACTAGAGGTAGGGGCTGTTAGGTCAGCCTAAAACCCGGCATAAGTTCTGTGGTGACCTGGAAGTGCCATAGGACACTTCTGCACCACTCCTGGGGAGGGTTAGGCCAGGGCACAGATACCCACTTTCCTCCCTGCAGCTCTGGCCTAGGTTAGGATTGCACCAGTAGTGACTGACCACATATATTTCATTTTGCTTTCATAGCTTTCACTTTGAACTCATCTATGCTGATCAATATCAATATTTCTGAATACCATATATTACTAGGCACTGTGCAGTCAAATCAAGTAAAATGGTGCCCTCAAATGCGATAAAATATAATAATGGACAAATAATTGACAATAGAACCCCAAAATCTGACACTTGTGATAGATATCCTCACTTAGTTTAATGGCAGGGCTAGTACTGGAATGTTTAGGTTTCAGTGATTCTGTGGATCAGATGGAATTTGAAATAAATGTATTAGTGGAAAGACACAGATCTCAATAAAGGTAAGGAATTTCTTCCTTATATGTCACTTGGGAAAAGTGGTCTGTTTACTGTTCTGATATGGCCACCAAGGTGGGCTCTCTTAGACTGCTGGCCACCTGCTGCTCTGTGAGATGAGTCTCCCTGCCTTAGTATAGACCTTTCCGGAATCCCACCAAAACTAATAAAAAGTAGGCATCACAAGGGTTATGGGGTAGATGTTCCATCAATGGGATAGTCAAAATGTTCCTCACAGAATGCAGGCCAAACCCAGCCGCAATAGAGCAAGTTCATCACTGAACTGATCAGTCTCACCAAAAAAAGAAGGAGCAGAAAAACTGCTCCTTAAAAGGCTCATACTTAGCATGTAATGATGGAAGGGAAAGACGCCAAGTTGTGGTCCCTGATAGTGTGAGATAAAGGAGGTGGAGACATCAAGGAAACTTCCCACTGAAGAAGACGAGGAAGAGTTGTATGTTTATGAACCTCTTCTTTGCTGTAAAGTCTGAGGTCATATTAAAGGAACACTGGTTGACAAGTGGACTTACTCCAAAGGTAGGGTTGAGCTCTCACTCTTCTTGAGAGGACAAGTGAGGATCCTAAATACCACACCTACTGCCACTACAAGGACTGCAATGTAAGTATCAATCAATCTCCATCCACTTTCACTAGTGAGTAGATGCACTCTTGCACATCAGGAATTCACACTGTTTGAAACCTAACCAATGCTGAAATACCATATAAGTATTTGTCAAGTAGAGAGACAATTGTCCTTGAGACAATTCATATTGTGTTTATGTTACAGAGATCTTCATGTGAATAGTTTTATCTTCTTGATGTCAGTGGTATAACATTTATTTCCACATAGTTTAGTAGTTTGTCTATGTTGAGACAACATCAGTATCATTCAATAAAGGATAGATAATGCCTATTTTTTATCATCTGCAAAATTCTCCTTACTGCACCAGCCTAGAAGTGTCACAAAAGTGCTATAGGGCACTTTTGCACCATTCCAAGAATTGGGAAGCCACCTCTGATGCTGTTGCACTGAAGGAAAGTTTGCACCAACTATGCTGGGTGACATGGGCAGCGAAGTATGGGTTGGAATTGTTATGGGTGGGGGAGGGAGAGCGGTGATCTTCCACAGTACCCACAGTAAGAAGAATGAGTTCCCCTTTCTTCAAGCTGAGTTGCAGCCAGCTCCAACACTGTCCGAACACAGCCAGCCCCAACACCCACATTCCAGTGTGGGTTAGAATTGAGCTGTAAATAAGTAAATTAAATGATGCAGAATATAAGGTTCTCCTGGAACTGAGACTAATATGACTTAAAATTAATTCAGGTGGTAAATCAGTGTTGCATGGTTAAAGAAGCAAAAACTAAATCTGACCCATCCCATGCTGATAACAATTGAGTTATCCTCTTTAAAGAAAGGTAGAAGTCAATTTATTTTTAAACTTCCATAAATGCAGGCACTTTTTTGGAGAAAGAGAAAGAGAGATGTTATCTTTATTGGTCAGGGTAAACTGATTAAGATTTTATAACTTCTCTCAGAAATTATATTAAATGTTTGTGGGTATTTTTATCAGCTGGTTATTTCCTGCTTAGGTGTTGTATTAGAAATATTTGCCTATGACTTGCATATTTCTATTTATTTGCCTGAAAACCTATCCACACCTGAAAACAGAAATTGGCTTCTAGTAGGTGCCCTTGGTACCTATTCTGTGGGTTAGTTGGATAATTGCTTTGGCTAAAGCAGAAATAATTGCCTTCATCATTGAAAAAGAGGGGGGAAGCAACAATGCCATAACTACCTGATGTAGCTTCAAGATTGCCAGTACTCAGTCATGTCCATTACAAAGGATAATGAGCAGGTAAGAAAATTTAAGCATTTTCAATGTACAGGTAACTATATATATAAAGATAATTCTGTTGACATGGAGGTCCAAAATCTGAATCTTTCGGCCACATGTAGATATTTCAGTGATTACCTACAAGCTCTGCTCACGCGTGAATTACTATACTGTACTCAGAGCAAGGTGACCAGATACAATAGAGGACAGAGTGCATGTACCTTTAACCATTGCATAGAAGAGAGAATTTATGCATGTTTAGCTCAACATAGAAGGGTTTGAAAAGCAGCACCTGCCCCAATTCCCTCTTATATACATTGGTTAAAGGTACAGGTATTCTTTCCTTCTTTCTATTTGGCCATCCTGACAGTACTCAAAGTACTCAATTTGCACTCCCTGGGCTTGCTGTGGACAGCTGCTTATACAAGATAAAAATATGCATTTGTCTATTTTAAGTTGCTATAACAAAATACACAATAAATTTTAACGAAAAAAGATTAGCCATAGGTCAGTATGGAAAGACGGCACTATAACCAGATTTGTATTAAACTTGTTAAAACTTTTCATGCAAAACAAGCATACTGAAGTTTGTTAGAGAAAGGGCAATCTTTCGTATAGCTTTACAAAAAAAAATGATATTGGTTGAGCCTGATTATTCACCAATTTTCTATCTGTGGATCTGGTACGGACCAGTGTTGGGCTACATAGAGTCCTCCAAAGGTGACCAAAGCATGGAAGGATGCACAAAGCCTCTGTGGGCTTCAGAAAGCCTGCTGGATGCTAGTGGTGCACAGCTTTGATTACTTTCAGAGGAATTAAGGGGCCAAAAAGCACAGATTTGCTTATCTCCAGATTTTAGTATTTGCCAGGCGTCTAAGGGCACAATCCTAACAAATTTAGACCGGCCTAACTCACATGGCATATCTTTCTGTGATGGTATTGGGTGGTCAACACATGCCTGTGCAGTGGCCTAATCCCCTCTAAAGAGTGGGGCAGAAGTGACTTATGGCATTTTTGTGACACCCCCAGGTCAGCATATGACTTAAGCTGGGACTTAGACTGGCCTAAGTGAGGATAGGATTGCAGCCTTAGAACATATCTTTCAAGGATACTGAGGTTCCACTTATATTTTTTTAATAACCCCCCTGCTATGTGAACAAAATGGACCTTTAAGTGATGGTTCTCTAATAGAAGGATAGAGAGCTGCTTTAATACACCCCACATAACTTTTTTTCTATTGTCTTAAATGTCATTTTTCTTTTAATTGTGAGACTCTCTGGAACGGGGTACTGTATTTCATTCTTTTTCTTTCATGTTGTGAACTTAAATTCTTAATAATATTAATGTTAAGAGTGAATGACAAAGGAATAGACTCCCCCTGTGCAGTGATGGGATTCAAATAAATTAACAACAGGTTCTATGTCCCATTAGTAACCGGTTCTCAGAACCAGGCGCTCATTAGCAAAGGGTTCTATAGAACCTGTGAGAACCCCCGGAAGCCCACCACTGTGTAATTTTATTTATTTACTAGTGAAAACATATTCCACGTTGTGGGATTAAAATTCCTCCTGTATGCCATCCCCCCATTCGCACCATCCCCCCATGCGCACCACCCCCATACAACATCTTCCCATGCGCACCATCTCCCCTTGCTCACCATCCCCCTATGCACACCATCACATCTTGTGCACCCTCCCTCCCAGTGCATCAGCTGGATGTTGGTCAGTCTTCCACGTTAAGTATAGGACAAAAACAATTTGCACCCCTTTTCAGCTACTTATGGGTTAAATTGCTCAACATCGGTTCTTGGTGGGTGTTGATGTCACAGAAGGAACACCCACCCAAATTTCATGCTTCTAGGTCCAGTGGTTGGGACAGGGCCTTGATCAGTCAGAGATTCTTCAATGTAAAGTGTATAGGGAGAATGAACAGGTGGAAGGGTTTTAAGCTTCGGGGATGTAAATTTAGGGCAGATATAAAAGAAAAACTGTCTGAGAGCAGTTCATCAATGGAATATAGTATTTAGAAAGATCATCAATTCTCCTTCCTCCAACCTTTCCGGGAAAAAGTTGGACATGTGTTTAAACATCCTATAGTGAGCCAGCCTGGGAAAATTCCAACTTGATGATTACCGGTAATTTAAATTCAACTTTCCCCAGAATGGAGGTTCAGTGATGGCAATATCTGTACACCATTTTGATAGCACACTCTCCTCCATTGCAAGAAATGGTGTGCAAAGGGACTCAAATTTCAGTGGGTCTGCTGAATTTTAAAAACAAAACAGATGAAGTTAGATCATCTAGCACTGTCATTTAAAAACACACAGCCTTCATGCTTTATGCAAAAAGGTATCTGGATTTGTATATACTTCCTCTTGAAACCCTCTTTCCTCTTGAAATGTGACATTTTAATGAACAACCATACATAGTGAAGGTGCAGCTAATTGTGAAGTACAGGTGGAGCTAAGAGCTAATATGAAGCTAATTTTTAAAATGTGTTGAAAAGCAATATATGAACCTATACTATTCACATACAGATTCCCACTGAAAATATTTTCTGTACCTACAGAATTATTGCATCATTATAATTACAGACTGTTGGAGAGAACAATTTCATTTTATGTTTGGCTTGTCAAATGTGTCTACAAGGTTGCAAAGTGTATTGAGTGTGGAGACTCACAAATCCCAACTCAATTATGAAGCAAATGCAGAACCAAACAGACATGAGTAGTCAAAATAGGGGACTGTGGTTGGGATCAGGCATATAGCCAGGTCCCAGCCCCACCTCCTTCTCCTTTCCTGCGTGTCCGAGGATGGCCATCTAACTGCCCTCATCCTGCCCCAGAACACCTCCCTCCTCCCCATTCTCTTCAGCCCCCCAGACCTCTGTGTCTTCCTCTATGCTGCCTCTATGCTGGACCCAGCCTCCATGGGCTGACACACCTCAGTGTGCCTTCATAACTAGCACCCAGAATGGCACGAAATGCTTATGACACTGTCACAGGCTGGTGTAAAGGACTTGATCTGGCCCAGTACAATTTTAGGATTGTGCTATGTGTCACAATAAATCATACTGAGTAACATTTGCGTGAGTCGAAATATTTTCCTGCAAGAGATTTTTTTGGATCTGTGCAACAATCCCTAGCAGAAAAATACTTCTACTCTCTGAAATCCTTGATACAAGAAGGAAATACTTTTACTCATTATATCATGATGGGGAAATTTTTTCCAGGAATTGTTTTGGTCACATCTGGCAATCTTAATTGTATCCGTTCTCCCACTGGGTCTAATAGCTTTACATCCCAATTCTAAGAGCTCTCTGTACCTGCAGGGCCCAGTTGGTGCTGGCAAGCAGCCAGAAGTTTCATCGGGGCAGCCCCATTGGGGTTCTTATGTGTGTCAGCACACACATGCTGTTGCAGACTTGCAAGAATCCATGTGAGGCTTTCATGTCAGATCTTGAATACAGAATTCAAGGTCCCTCATCCCTGTTCCTAGATGGTCTGAAAAGCCTTACATAGAATCCAGTTCTTTGTTCTTTTGGAAGGGAGAGATGGAAAGCAAGTTCAGCTGCAATCCTAATCCCCAGTTAAGCTTTAAGGCACTTCTGTGCCACTCCTGAGGAGGTTTAGGCTGGTGCACAAACACACACTGGCTTTTCCACACCACCACACTAACTGAGAGATGAGTGAGTTGCACTGGCCTAAATTGGTTAGGATTGCACCCTCAATAAACCCAGAAAACTGAGGAGACAGAAATCCTAGGAAGTGGAAAAGACCACAGTGGGGCTGCCCGAAGGCTAAGAAATTGGTATGAGAAGAATAAGGCAGAATCCTGGAATTAAGAGTGGTAGAAGAAATACAGAAAAATAGAGAAGAGAAAGTTCAGGGAGAGAGGAGGAAAGGTAGAGTGTAGGAAGCCCAAGTTCATGTGTTTGAAGGAGAATATGAATGCCAGCTGATACTATACTATATTTGGTTGTGGTCACCTAGACTACTTGTTTTTCCACAACAAGTCTTTTTCAGATGGCTACCCTTTTCCAAGTAGATGGAGAGGAGCTTCAATTCAAATTTTCCAATTTTTATTCCATTTCCAATTTTCTCTGTCCCATTTTGGGCACAATCATAATCTCTGATTTTCCTGCAAAGTGGCTGCTCTCCCAGTGCACACTCTTGCAAATGAGAAGTATAGCACATTTTGACAGTGCAGTCTCCAGGCCCACTGGTAGGAAGGTCAAAGCCTTCCAGTTTCCATGCATGCCGGTAGAAAGGAGCAACATGCACAGGAACATTGGAGGGTTTGGAACAGGGCAAGGGAAGGTGGCAATGGGAGGGGGGTGGCACGTAAGACCTCGGAGGGGGGAGGGATTGGCAGCACTGGAGTACCAGATTTTATGCCCCTTCCCATGTCTGATCTGCAAACACGCATCAACTTGGACTTGTGCCAACAATTTCATTGGTGCTGGTACAATTAGACCCCAGTACGCAGACCCCTTAGCATGGGGGCCCTCCAGTGAGCAAAACTGCTTTGTGAGAAGTACCACAACCCAGACTGGCATCGTTGCATCAGTGTGGGGAAATTTGCACTAGATTTGGCTGTTTGTGTCCACCCTCTCCCATTTCCATGTCCCTCTTTCCTCCTCCTGCTGGAGTTTAGGCCTATGTGACCATATAAGCAAATTTTTCTGGCTTGCTAAAAATACAAATAACTACAGGTATTGTATACAGTGTTCAGCTTATAAGAGACAAAGTGAATTATTTGCATGCGTATGTTGATACTGCACATCTATGCGTATGGGATGGAAAAAAAGAATCTTACAGGCAATGTCACTTTAAAGGTAAAGTTGTCCCCTGAAGATTGCCCTGCTAGTTGTGACTAACTCCAAGGGCAGTGCTCATTCCCATTCCAAAGTCAAAGAGCCAACATTGTCTGAAAACATCTCCATGGTCATGTAGCACCAATGCTGTTAGTTACCTTCCCACTTGCATTTACATGTTTCAAATTGCTAAATTGGCAGGAGCTGGGCAAATAATGGGAGCTTACTCTGTCATACAATACTCAGACCTCGAACGGCTGATCTGCTGACTTTTCCAGCTTGACAACGACACCAGCCACTGTAACCCTAGCACCTTATTTACCAACTCTAAATGAAATGAATGGAAAAGATAAATGGGTACAGGATAATATCTGACCCAATTCATTCCAAAGTTGTTAGTAAACTGATTTCACAGCAGAGCTAGCTCAAGCAACCCAGCAGCACTGGGAGAGTTTAGGTGGGTTTTCAAGTGAGTCCAGGCAGGGACAATGAAGCATGGAGGAGTGAGAATAAGCAGTCTATTGGAACCCACCAAACAGAGCCCACTGAAAGGCTTGGAATGCATGCTGTGTGTTAAATAAAATACCATATGGTATAGCCATCTGATGTTGCAGAACAGTTGGAGGTGGAGGTGAGAATAAGCTTTCTGGTTGCATTGTTGTGCAAGGAAAATTCTTACCCCAGTTAGAAGGTATAGACTCATTGTCATGTATTCCTCCAGTCAGAGGATTAAATTCCATTGGCAGCTTACAAAGCGTAGGATAATTCAGGTTGTGTTCTGTAAAGGGCAACGGGAGGGGGGTGACTCAATTGGGTCTACTTTCCAAACAATTTTGTATAACCTAGAAATGGGCTATACAACAAGCAGGTTTGTGTAAGTCTTGTGAAAAAAATGCTAGCTCCATTCGATGATTGTCAAAGGCCAACTATGGATTCCTTTGATGTGTCTCTTAAGTAAATTTGAAAGGAAACTATTAGTGCACAGTTGTAATGGAGGCATTTCTTATACCAGTGTTTATAATTGTGTACAGAGAAACCTGTTCCAAACAATGTCTGATTCATTGTTTTAAAATCTATAGCAGGTTGTTGGTCCATTGCTTTGACTAGGTCAGGACTGGCAGCTTGGATTTTAACCAGCTCTCCTGGATCCCAGAAAAAGGTCTCTTCCAACCCTATCTGGGAATTCTTATTAGGGTAAATGATGATGGTGATACTATGTTTCAACAAAAAGCAGTTCACAAAACAATTTACTTAACAAAATAAAAGTTTCTCTGTACAAAAATTGTCATGATTTAAAAGAAATACCAGCAAATATGATGGTGATTACTGTAATAGACATAAACTTTATTTGTTAAAGAATCAGCTCTAATTTAATGCTAGGTAAGATCGTGGTGAGAACAAAAGATGTGATTTTTTCCAAACATAAGCAAGTATGGGGAGGATCTGGCCCAGGAAGGTGGTGGAGATGGTTGTATTTCTATATCTTCCTCCTGAGCCAAAAGACCCAAAATGTGTCCCTTATTTCTGCACCTGCTCAAAGGCAGGCACAGATCCAGATAGATTGATTGGGGTTAACATAGGGTAAATGAACCCTCTTTGTTCCCTTACTCGGAGGAAGCCTTCCTCTGCTTCTCTGGCCCCCTGAATTCAGCGGTAGTTAGAATTTCTCTACTATCTTTTCAAGCATATTTACTAGTAAAGAATACATTGCAATAATATATTTACAGCATGTGTAGATGCCACTAAATTGAAATATGTGCAAATAGGGGGGAAAATTGTCAAAGTGGAATTTCTGATTTTGTTACAATCACAAGCTGCAGAAAGCCATGGGACTCTCCACTTCCCCTGGACTCTGGCAGTACCCATGTTAGTTTAAAAATAGCCCCTACTCTTGCAAGAGTATGGATCTGGGGATTGCATCACTGCTTTTCCCCACCCAGCCCCTTACAGGGAATGGGACAAGGGTCATGATCCTCCAGTTTGCGTACCACTGAACAGACATTGATTCAAATATTGAGGTCATTACTGGGTCTAAACAATTACCAGAACGTTAAGTTATAATGTGTAGGTGGTGTTGGCTGCTCTATTTTTCTGATTGTGATTAACCTGTTAGACAAGTTTAGCATAGTCTCTTGGTTACTGTATTTTAGTTACAGCATAATTGCAAGGCCACATTCTTGCTGAGGATATTTGTGCTAACTTCCCATTAATCTGGAGGTATTTCCTTTTCACGACAATCAATTGGTCATAGGTATCTAGGGCATTATGGCCATTATTAAAACACTCCTGCTAAATTCCACAACTAGAGCCACACCTTCTCAATACGTCACACACATTGTGTATATAAAATATACAGGAAGCTCTTCATTTCTGGGGGAAAAATGCAGAGTTAAATGAAAGTTGCCAAACAAGGAACATAATCTCAATTAAAAGAAATGAGATTCATATGCATAACCCATCCTTGTGTAGAGTTTGTAAATGAATAGGTTCTGTTCAGAAATTACGCTGGCTTTACTACTAATGGACTTTATCCCTGTACATGTTCAGGAATGCAAATGCTGCAACATGCATACATTGTCTGAATAGGGCTAGAGAGTCAATGAGTGTTGCTGAGGCAATGGAGACCATCCCTACAATCCAGAGTAACTACAGGAAGACGTAAGAGGCACTTATTCTGGATTGTTCTATGCATTTCCCATAAGTTTCCCATAGGTGGTACCAGTGGTGGGCACCAGCAGGTTGGCACCTACTCTATAGAACCTGTTGTTAAAATTTCCTGGATGGCGATCCGGTAGCTGTGGGGAGGGGGATAACTAACGAACCGGTTCCTTCAGCTGCTGGAGAGGCAGTTAAAGGGTGCAGCTGGGAGCACTTTTACATTTGCCGCGCCAAGAGGCAGCCCAGCAAGCACCCCACAAGCCCCTGAGTCCTTTCCTTTCTATGCTTCGAGCAAAGTGCTCCCAGCTGCACCCTTTAACTGCTGACTCCCAGGAAAGTGTGGCTGGGACTGCAGCCTGAGAGCCCAATCCTATGCATGACTACTCAAAAGTAAGTCCCATGATAGTCTATGGGGCTTACTCCCAGGCAAGTGTGGCTGGGACTGCAGCCTGAGAGCCCAAGCCAATCCTATGCATGACTACTCTGAAGCAGAGTAGGATAGATCTTCTTTTCTCAGCCTGGTGCTTACAATCCTAACCATGTCTACTCAAAAGTAAGCCCTATTGTGCTCAATGGGTCTTACTCCCAGGAAAGTGTGGAGAGGATTGCAGCTTCAGAGCCCCATCCTATGCAGGCCTACTCAGAAGTAAGTCCTAGTATAGTCAATGGGACTTACTCCCAGGCCAGTGTGGAGAGGACTGTAGCTTCAGAGCCCCATCCTATGCAGGTCTACTCTGAAGTTAGTCCACACTGGACTTACTCCCAGGCCAGTGTGGAGAGGACTGCAGCCTCTGAGCCCCACCCTATGCAGGTCTACTCAGAAGTAAGTCCCAGTATAGTCAATGGGACTTATTCCCAGGAAAGTGTGGAGAGGATTGCAGCCTCAGAGCCCCATCCTAGCCAGGTCTACTCTGAAGTAAGTCCTAGTATAGTCAATGGGACTTACTCCCAGGAAAGTGTGGAGAGGATTGCAGCCTCAGAGCTCCATCCTATGCAGGTCTACTCAGAAGTAAGTAATTTTTTAAATTTTTTTAATTTTTAAATTAAAAACCTCCCTGGCCCTGCCCCCTGGCCCTGGCCCCACCCACTTTCAGAGAACCGGTTCTTGGGCCAGGCCCTGCCCACCCCTGGACCGTGATACCATAACTACGTTGGTGTAAAAGGTCCCATTGTTATTCTGGATTGTAACCCATGTTTCTCTTTCTTAGTGAAGATAGAATTGTCTCTTTACAATGTTCTTCTCACATTCGTAGTATTTTGTAAAGTCATGATCAGTCTCATTGTATCAAACTTGAATTCTCTTTGCATCTGAATTTTTTGCTCTGGTATTGTTGTGAAATGATGAATATCTCTATTGCTATTGGAATGCTGCAAGTTAAATTAAACTTGATCTTCTCCACCATAGACTATTGTTTTGCAAACCTTTGGAAGAAGAGAATGCAACTCAAGTGATGAACCAAACATAAGGAGTGAAGTGTAAGTTCAGTTATTTTGTGGTGATCCAATGGTATCTTTAAAAAAGAGAAACTATAAATTGGACATCTTGGGCACAATCCTAACCAACTTTCCAGCACTGGCATCGCTGTGCTAGTGGGGCATCCTGAAGTTGGGGGGTAGTCACAGAGTCCTGCTCAAGTTAATGCAGTGTTTGTTGCCTTTCCTTGGAGTTGCATTGTCCTTATGCCAGTACTGAAAAGTTGGTTAGGATTGCACCATCACTCTTCAAAGTCCTCTTCAAGTTTCGCATTCATGTGTGTGGGGGAGGGAGGGAACATGTAGGGTAGAGTCATGTGCTCTGTACTACTGTATCCATGCCCACACTCTCCACATGTTCAGCAATTCTCTGCAGTGGCAAGGCTTGTCTCCTGACTAGTCCCTTACTTGTTAGGGGAACCTGACTAGTCAGAGTTATAGAACAGGGGTCCTCAAACTTTTTAAACAGGGGGCTGGTTCACTGTCCCTCAGAAACTGTCGGGGGCCAGACTATAGTTCGGAAAAAATTATCATGAAACATACATGTAATGCGCACTGAAAGCAATGAAACACAACACAGCATGAACCTGACACATACATGTGAGATGCCCTGAAAACAAAAGAAAGTAACTAAATTAGATAGAAAGTTAAATAGATACAGAGAAAGTAAGTAAAGAAAGTAAGTTAGAAAGAAAGAAAGTGCAGGCAGGTAGCTAGATAGATAAACAGGCAGGACAGAGAAGGGGGGACCCAGGCAGGACAGAGAAGGGGGGACCCAGGCAGGACAGCAAGGGGGGAACCCAGGCAGGACAGAGAGGGGGGGACCCTGGCCCCGGCCCCTGGCCCCGGCCCTGGCCCCACCCACTTCCAGAGAACCGGTTCTTGGGCCAGGCCCTGCCCACCCTTGGACCGTGGTACCGTAACTACGTCGGTGTAAAAGGTCCCGTAGTTACTCTGGATTGTAACCCATGTTTCTCTTTCTTAGTAAAGATAGAATTGTCTCTTTACAATGTTCTTTGTAGTATTTGTAGTATTTTGTATTGTATTTTGTATTCAACTTGTTAGTTGAAAAGCGGTATATAAATACTGTAGATAGATAGATAGACCCAGGCAGGACAGAGAGGGGGGATCCAGGCAGGATGGAGAGGGGGGACAGAGAAGGGGGAACCCAGGCAGGACAGAGAGGGGGGGCCAGGCAGGGCAGAGAGGGGGGACCGAGAAGGGGGAAACCAGGCAGGACAGAGAGGGGGAACAGAGAAGGGGGAACCCAGGCAGGACAGAGAAGGGGGGGCCCAGGCAGGACAGAGAGGGGGGCCCAGGCAGAACAGAGGGGGGGCCGGGCAGAGAGGGGGGACAGAGAAAGGGAAACCAGGCAGGACAAGGAGGGAGGACAGAGAAGGGGGGACCCAGGCAGGACAGAGAGGGGGGACAGAGTAGGGGGAACCCAGGCAGGACAGAGAGGGAGGGCCCAGGCCGGACAGAGGAGGAGACAGACAAGGGGGAAACCAGGGGGGACAGAGAGAGGGGACAGAGAAGGGGGACCCAGGCAGCAGTGAGGGGGGAACCCAGGTCGGAGAAGGGCAACGGCGGAGGAGGGGAGGGGAGATAGGCCCTGGCAAAGGCTGGGGAGGCTGTAGGAGGCCCCCATCCAGGCCATGCGGGGGTGGGAGGAGGTGGGGGAAGCCAGCCTATGCACGCATATTTGAATTGCGTGCCCAGGCTGGCTGCTCTTAGCCGATCAAGGGCTGTTGTGAGCACTCTGTGATTGGCTGGAGGCACCTCCTCCTGGCCAATCACAGCTAGAGCGCTCATAACAGCCTCTGATTGGCCAAGAGGTTTGGGGAGGAGCCTCCACCTCTGTTTTTGCACGCGGCGCTGTCTCCATGTGCTATTTAAAGATGGTGGCTCCCTGCCATCCCCGCAGGGCCAGTGGGCTGGATTGAGGACCCTGGGGGCTGTATCCAGCCCACGGGCCGTAGTTTGAGGACCCTTGTTATAAAGGTGGGAAAGAAAGGTTGACACAGTATGGGGGAGTGTTAGCTGATAAACACCGGCCAAGTATTTGTCAGTAATAGAAAAGCTTGGGGCAATGTATTCTTGAAAACGTGTTCTAACAAGTCTTATGATCATGATATCATGGACCAGCAGTATTCAAACATTTTATTGTCAGAAGCAACTTTCTAGGACAATTTGCTTGGAGCCACTGGAAATGAGGTCATTAGCTTGAAAGTGATGTCATGGCCAGAAGTGAAACGCTGTGCAATCCTATGTATTTCTACTCAGAAAGAAGTCATTATTTTCAATGGGGCTTACTCTCAGGAAAGTGTGTATAGAATTTCAGCCATGGGGCACAATCCTAAGAAATTGAGGCTGGCCTAACTCACCTGGCCTATCTTTCCATGATGGTGTGGGGAGGCTGGCGTATGCCTATGCGTTGGCCTCACCTCCCCCCAGGAGTGGGGCAAAAGTGTCTCACTGCATTTTTATGACACTCCCAGTTCAGCACAGGAATTATGCCAGGTCCTAGGCCAGCCTAAGTGGAGTTTAGGATTGCAGCCACAATCAATTTAGGCTTCAGACCTAAGCAGCCAAAAGTCTCATTATACAGGTTACTCCTGCTTTTATTTTGCGTAGCTCAGAGTTCAAACATTTCAGCTTGGAAGTCAAAGCAGAATGCAGATGCTGATCCTTCTCTAACTATACAGCCCTTTTTCCTGCAGCCCATCTTGTCACCTATTCAAATACAAAGCATCTTGTCTTTCTCCCACTGGGCGCCCACCTAGAGGGTCCCAAGCCAAAATTTGACAAACACTGGATAGATTATGCACACATTCAGGATCAGCTGCAGATGTTTTGGGACAACCATGTTTTAAACATGTACTTGCCCTAAGTGCTTATGAAATGGAAGTGGGGGTGTCTACTTTTTATTATGAATCTGTTTATGTTCTGTACTGTATTATGTACTGTACTGTACTTATTATGTACCGTATTATTATGGATTATTATTAGTATCAAAATTATAATATAATTATTTCTGAAACACACAACAATCATGAAAGAATCTTTCATTGCAAAAACCAGAAATGCCATCCCCCTTTTTAAAAACATTTTTTCACCCTCCAAACCTCCCAGGAGTCCGGACCATGGATTGTGTTGCTGCCTTCCCCTCTCCTGGCCCCTTAAAGAGAAAGCAAAGGCAGATGAGTTCTGACAACTACCTTTAGAAAACCCATTTATCTTGGATGAAATTCTGTGATGATTTTGGTAAATTAAAGTTGTTCAAGTCAATCCTTTTTTAATTATTGTTTTTTCATAATATCCAGTCATTCCAATGATCCTGAAATGGCCCCAAAGGATGACAGAGAAGCCAACCTTTTCAACAGTGACAAAGAAGAAGGACCCCAACAGGAACTGCCATATTGCACAGGAGAAATTGATTTCACGGCTTCTGGAAAGAAACGGGGAAAGGTAGACATCTCACATTTGTGGCATCAGGTTCAATTACGTTAGCATTCTTTGTTCTGAAAATCTTATGTCTAATCATTGGTCACTTAGACCTGGGCTAAACAAAATAGTTGCTTCTTGATTATTTGTCTAACCTTGTGATTTTTTTATTTGCCTGAGTTTGCATGAAGTTTCCTTTCCATTCCATCCCAGGAATCTATCACAGGAACCTGTGAGTGAGTGGTTAATTTTCATGATTAATTTCATGGTTTTTTGTGCTTCAAACTGGGCCCACATCTTTTTTGGCAACATTCAAGATCTGTGGTTGATATCGAGCAAGCATTGTACACATCAATGCCTTTAAGAAGGGATTGGACAAATTCCTGGAGGAAAGGACCATCACAGGTTACAAGCTATGAGGGCTGTGTGTACAACCTCAAAATGCCAGGTGCAGGGGGAGATGGACAACCTCAAGGGGAGCACCTGGATGCAGGTGCCACATATGCTCCCCAAGGCCACTGTATGATACAGGAAGCCGGACTAGATGGGCCTTTGGCTTGATCCAGTGAAGGCTTATCTTATGAAGATATAATGTTCTGAGTTAGTGTCAGGGTGACCAGAAATCATAATCACAAAAGAGGACAAATTCCCCTTCCCAAAATGTAGGACAACCAAGAAAAATATTGGACATGACAAAATTAAGGCTCATATATATTAAAACTTCCATATATATTGCTTTCATGTACTTAATTAAACACTATATTACTTACTATTTAGTTTTACGTATAATTTATTACATATAATTTGTGCATTACAAGAAGACCAAATGCTGCCTGCTCTCAAGGAAAAGGAAGACGATGAAGATTTTTTTCCAGGACACAAGAGTACATGTTGTGGACAAAGATATATTGCTTTCTCTGCTTTCAGGCGCAATCCTAAGAAAATTTAGGCCAGCCTAACTCACCTGCTCTGTCTTTGCGTGATGGTGTGGGGAGGATGGCATATGCCTCTGCATTGGCCTAACTCCCCCCCCCCCCCCCCGCCACAGGTGTGGGTCAGAAGTGTCTTATGGCACTTTTGTGTGAGATCTTCAGGTCAGCACAGGACTTATGCCATGGCTTAAGCTGGGGCTTAGGCCAGCCTAAGTGGAGCTTAGGATTGCAGCCTTTATGTGTTTGATTTAAACACTATATTACTTATTATTAACTTCAAAATTATTACATATAATTTTTACATATATTTTTTAATTACATTAATTCTAAATTACATTAATTACACGAAGGCTATGTTCTGCCTGCTCACAAGGAAATGGAAGATATTGAAATTCTTTTCTAGTATGTGAGGCTGAAAAAGGGGACATGTCCTGGAAAAAGCAGACTTGTACACAGTTATTCCTGTGATCCAGTGACATGTGGTGAAGTGAATGTTTGGGGAGATACTTGCTGTGGTGCTGCAAGGCATTCTGAGGGCTACCCAGAAACCACAGTGCATGCACAATCACAGGGGAGGCTGAGCTCTGTATGTGCCACAACTCTAGTCTAGTCTCCCTGTATAGTAACACTCACATATCTGTGCCTATACAGGGAGAGACTAGAGGTGCAACAGTGACAGCTCATCCTTTCAAGCGAATGAGCATATGCTCCACCCAGTTTCTGTGTGTTGCACAGAAAGATGAAGACATCCTCTGTATCTCTCTTCTTTTGCTGTGTTGCTCAATACTCTCTTCTTTATTACAGTTTATTAAGGTCCCATGTGCCATCCATCCCAGAGTTATATTTGATGTTATGAGTAATAAATGGAATCTCCCAGCCCCCAACCTGGTTGTTTCTTTAGTCGGAGAAGAAGAAAATTTCCAGATGAAACCTTGGTTGCGTGACACCTTTAGGAAAGGACTGGTGAAGTCCGCACAGAGCACTGGTTAGTTCTATTTATGGAGTAAGAGCATACAGTAGTTCTTTACATGTCTATCCTAAATGACTTATAATTGGGAAAGGGGAAATTCTAAAGGTTTTGCATACTAAAATTGTTTCAGGCTTTTGAAAACTTTTCTGTTCCTTGAATAGATGAATGTGGCCTTGAAACACAAAAAAATGAGTATTTAGGTAATTTCAATTCCTGTTTGTACTAAGTTTTTTTTTTTTTTTGCTGAAAATGAGGCCAGGGCATGGAATAGGTATTGTCAAAATACAATTTCACTTGAGAGTCTGCCTAAACTAATATCAGAAATTGCACTGTTCAAAATATTAAGCTCTTGAGAATTTGCTCATAGCCAATTTAAATTGGTTTAATTAGTTACATGCTTAAATTAGTTAAATATTTAACATCATGTGGCTTAAGTATGTACTCCTGCATCAGCACTTCAGTCAAAGAGTTGAAAATTGTTAATGGATGAGTTTAATCAAAATTTCTTGAATCACACCTCAAGAGAAATATTTGAGATATTTCCACCGAACAGTGGTATAACTGACAAGATGACAAAAGAACAAATCATTTGTGCTTTTTATTAAAAGAGAATGACATTAACCTAATAAAGAACATGGAGAAGAGATTAGAATATGATGATAAAGATGACTGTCACAGACTAATACTGTCTATGTACTTGTGGTCATCCACTGGAAACTATTAAAGTACTCTTGTCAAAATTTTGCATAATGTCAGCAGAAAAGACACTCCAAATAGAAGAACAGGCCCAAATTACAGGTTTTACTGATGGCTTTTGGTCTAAACAAGAATCTTCCCAGAATTCCTGATACCACATAATAAATATTTGGTCCTTAGTAGTATTTGGGTCCTAATGGTACCACAGTACCCAGTCTTCCTCAGCTAGTACCATTTAATTAAGATTGACATGAGATGTTGAAATTGCAAGATCTGAGTTGTGGTTTAAACTTTGTCCAGTGTGACCTGAGGCAGGTCTCATTTGCACTGAGCAAGGGCTTGCACAATGCCCTGACCATATTTCTATATGGTAACGCATGTGTCATCTTTTTCAGACCAGAACAAGCAGCATTATCTAATACCTTACAAACATTAATTTCAGGTGCATGGATCTTTACGAGTGCCTTAAGTGTTGGAATAACAAAACATATAGGACAAGCAGTCCGGGATCATATGTTGGCAAGTACATCATCCATGGTAAAAGTAATTGCAATAGGAATAACTTCACTGGGAAAAATTTGTCACAGAGAACTTCTGGATAATGTTAAGGTAAATATAAATTTTTATTGAATAAAAAGGAACTCGTAGTTAAACAGAATGTCTGAGAATTATGATAACATTTGTCTCCCCTTGTCAAGGATGCTGAGATAAATTCCTATTGAGATCTCATACCACCATAATGTTTGTTCTGGCAGCTTAAGGCCATTCTCAGTAAAAGAACAACTGCAATATGGAGTTACATACAGCATCAACTGTAGGAGGCTCTGCTATTTTCGGGAAATTGACTATGGGGTGCAGAAGATTGAGGGCATTCTGAGGCAGACAGGGTGTAGGGAAGGGTAGCAGGCTGGACAGTGGTAGTATACAAGATCCTCTCTCCAATTTTTGACCTATCTCACTTCTTTCTCCTTGGATTTCTGCCAGATATATACCGGTAGGTCAGTAGAAAATATTTTTTACTTATCTCTGGCAGGCCTCCTGGTCACCCCACAACCACTACTATTGGATGCAGCACATACTTCATCAGCACAGCTGCACTGAGGCCAATAATGGTAGATAGAATTGAGCAGTAAGACTTATTAGGAAATTATTTCATGAAATTGATACCTGAACTATATTTCTCCTGGTGTTGACTATTTGAAAGAACTTTGTATTCAAATGCTTCAAAATGTTAGTTTTGAAATGATTTTTTTTTTAAAAAATTGAAATGAAATACAAAAATAACAAAGCATTATTATTTGCCTTTCCCCTGTACTTTTTTCCCCCTTCTCTGGTTCTTTTGCTGCACCCATTGCCTTTCCAGAAGGAACAACTCCTGGATTGAGTCATTACTTACTATCATCTCTTGTTTTTGCAACTGAATGAATGAAATTCAGATATTTGCTGATACAAAATGATCCAGTATGGCCAGATATATTAAATACGGGAGGGAATTTTTACCCTGTCAAGCCTTGTTGATTTAGCATGATAATCCTTCTGTCTGTAAACATCTGAAACAACGAAGTTAATTACTGAACACATAAACAAATAGTCAGTTACATAATCTTTCGTTGAGAATGCCAACTGGTCTGCGGTGCTAAAAATGAACGTATTGTTGTGAGCTTGCTGTTTAATTTCTGTGAATAGGCCTATCACTATGGTTTTGCTCAAGGAGACTTTGAGGGTGTGATGAGGATTTCAAGTTCCGGAAAAGTTCAGGAATTGGGCACTGAATTTAGATGCCTGAATTTAGATTACTCAGTTGGAAGCATTATAAATTATGTATGAGTTTCTGAATTTACTTACAGACCAATTCTGTGCTGCTCTGGTGCCCAGATGAGCAGCTGTGCTGAAATGGCTACTGCTGCATCCAGTGGAGATAGGGCAACCCCCAGAGCAGTGATTTTCAACCTTTTCCATCTCATGGCACACAACAAGGCACTGAAGATTCTCATGGCACACCATCAGTTGTTTTTACCATTGACAAGGCACACCAGTTCAAATCTCCTAATTTTCCTATTAATAAATGGCTTTCCCCAAACGTCTGTGGCACACCTGAGAACTATCCATGAGGCCACAGCACATACCCATTAGCACATTCACATTGGTTGAAAATCACTGCACTAGAGACTCTGCAGGGAAAGGGGGCTTTTGCTCCTTTACCCCAAGAAATGGTCCTGCAGCCACAATGGGTTTCCTTAGAGCTGTGCCTATATAGGGTTTCCTGGCCTGAGAGGAACACAGAATACAGTGGCAGAGTCTGTTACCATCTCCATCCCCTCCAGGCTTGATCCTCCCCTCCCTCTACCCAGTTCTGACCTCCCTGCTTCCCCCTGCCTTCCCTTCACTCTGAAAAGCCTCATCACTGACTGAATACTCCACAGTTACTCTCCTGACACGGAGGCCTACGACTGATTAGTACTGTCTCAGCACCTATCCTTCCCTGCTGCGTTACAAATATTCCTTACCACAGGTTTTGCAACACCTTATGTCTGTGCAAGGGACATACGCCAACCTAAGGGAGTGGGACTGGGCTGCCAGTGCCTATCTGTTGCAAATGATGAAGCAGAGGAAGAATGGGTTTTAAGTAAGTGTCACCAATTCTTAACTAAACTGGATGCCTTTGAAGTTCAGGAAATAATCTTTCCCCGTGTTAGTGTTGGGAGATGATAGAAGTTGACATGACAGAATCACATAAATGCACTTCTTCAGTGTGAAGTGAGAGAACCTTGCATCCTCACAAAGATTGTAATTAAAAAGCATTCCTTGCATGATTATTGCATGATGTGTTTGAAATATTAGTATTCTTAGGTGGAGTTAGTTAAGTAAAAGAAGTCTATGAGCAAGGCACATTCTGAAAGTAATTCAAATATATGTGTTAAGAATAACCTGTGCTTTTCCTAGAATGACTGTCATATAAGCTACAAAACTGACCATAACTCCCAAGGTCCTCTATATTCACTTGATGACAATCACTCCCATTTTATTTTGGTGGATGAAAACATTCCCAGTGAGCCAGATGAGACCACAAGACTACGTCTCGCCCTAGAGAGACACATTTCTGAGCAACGCACTGGCTATGGAGGTGGGCAAATATGGAAGAAAGTTGCTTTGGTTCATTGTTAAGATTTCTGGGTTTTTTTTACAAGACAATGATTGTTTAGATCAGGGGTTCTCAAGTTACAGCCCGGGGGGCGGATACGGCCCGCCAGGGCCCTCAATCTGGCCCGCCAGGGCCCTCAATCCGGCCCGCCGAGGCTTGCTGGCCGCCACTGGGAAAAGAGGCTTGGTAGCGGCTGCCATTTTAAATTTGGCACGCTGCTGTGTGCGCTGTGCTGTCCTGAGGGCATAGCTCCTCCCCCTCCCTGCCTCGCTGTTGCTGAGTGGCTGCTAGGTGAGAGCAGGCTGGGAGGGGGAGGAGCCATCCCCTCACGACAGTGCCGGGGTGGGTGCCCACCATGGCAAGGGGCTGGCTGTCTGTTCGCTTGCCCGCCCACCTGCTCGCCCAGCAGAAGAACTTGACTTGGATGGGGGGCTGCGCAGCTGAAGCGCCCCATCCACAGCTTCCTTGCCCAGCCAGGGGGCTTTGATGGGGGACCGCGCGGCTGCAGCGCCTAATCCACAGCTACCCTGGCCAGCCAGGGGGCTTGGATGGTGGCCACAGGGCTCCCCAGGTAAGTGCCTTCCTTTCTTCCCCCAATCCCCACCAGCCTTCCAGTAACCCCACCCCCCAGAAACCCCCCATTAGCCCTGCCAGTAACCCCTACCCCAGAACCCCCACCAGCCCTGCCAGTAACCCTCACCCCCCAGAAACCCCCCCACTAGAACTGCCAGTACCCACCACCCCAGAACCCCCACCAGCCCTGCCAGCACCCACCACCCCCGAGAAACCCCCACCAGCCCTGACAGTACCCCTCTACCCCCCAGAAACCCTCCACCATCCCTGACAGGCCTTCACCCCCCCCCAAAATCCCCCACTAACCCTGACTGTAGCCCCCACCCCCCAGAATCCCCCACTAGCCCTGCCAATACCCCCCACCCCCCAGAAACCCCCACCAGCCCTGCCAGTACCCCCCACCTCCCAGAAACCCCCCATTAGCCCTGCCAGTACCCACCACCCCCCAGGAACCCCCCCCCCCTATTTTCCAGCCCCCGACAGTATCTGAGGGACAGTGAACTGGCCCCCTGTTTAAAAAGTTTGAGGATCCCTGGTTTAGATGGAACCTGATTTTTTTAATTATAGCAACTTGAATCTCATTTTTGGTTTAAGTGTGCAGGTTAAGACTTTTTTAATGGTGGGATGTGGAAGACTTTGGAAGTGCACAACAATAGTCATAACTCCAGTGGCTCACTAGGTCCGTGCTCTTAGATGAATTGAATCAGACCCTTTCTTACACTTTCATACAGTACTACATATAATTCCTGTTCCCTTCTGGACCCAGACAACTGGAGAGACCTGCTGTAGCTGGCATGCAGTTAGACTAACATGGAAACATGTTAACATAGAAACTAACATGTGATGATGGCATCTAGACAAGATGCTTTTATGAGGGGAATGGATAAGTTTCTAGAGGGAAAAGTCCATCATGGATTCCAATCATGGCTTGTAACCAATGATGGGTATGAACAACTTCTATATTTTTGATATAGACTGTCTCTGAATGCCTTTGAAAGGGGTGGCATTCGGACGCAGGTCTCTTATTGTCTTGTGTGCTCCCTGAGACATCTGGTGGGCCTATATCACACATATTCCTATATCACACATATTTATTATGTGTGATATAGGAAGCAGGACTATATGGGCCTTTGGCCTGATCCAGTGAAGCTCTTCTTACATTATATGAAACACAAAAAATCACTAGTGCAACAAAAATCCATCCAACAGCAATCTTATGCAAATTCTGACCAGTTTGTGGCTGTCACTTCTGACTGCCTTTCAGTAAACACATCAAGTATTTCCATGGTGCAACAGTTCTTTTTCAAGGAGGTACAAAATACCTCACAACCCAGTCTCCTCTTTTTTAAACATGGGACAGTAAAAATGGTGGCAGGTATAGGCATTCCCATAGATCAGAATCAAATGAACAGGTGAAATGAGTAGGAAGTTCATCAGTTATCAAGAAATGCAACTGCTTCTAAGATTTTTATTAAGATCCCTTTCATCATCTGTACACCAGGAACAGGTAGCATTGAAATCCCTGTGCTCTGCTTACTTGTCAATGGAAGACCAAATACTCTTGAGGTAAGAGGCTAAATATCTTATTTTAATAAAAAGAAAGGAGAATTGTTTAAACAAACAGCTGAAAAGATTATTGGACGTGTGCAATGGAAAGTTATAGTGCAGCGCAGAAGAGATGCTTTGCATCAAAAGGCCCCAGATTAAATCCCATGGATGGCAGAGAGAAATCTTGGTGAGGTCAGTGGTGATTATATTCATCTAGATCCATGATTTTTAAATCTCCCAATTGCCCCATTGATTACTTGACCCTTCCCAAATTCCTGTGGCACACCTGTGGACCATCCATGAAACACCAGTGTGCCATAGCACATTGGTTGAAAATCACTGATCTAGACGGACTAGTGGTCTGACATAGGCTGCAGTCCTATCCACACTTTCCCGGAGTAAGCTCCATTTGGTGTAATGGGACTAACTTCTGACTAGATAAGCAAAGGATTGAGCTCTAAGTCTAAGGAAGCTTTCCATTTCTAAATTATGCCACAAATTTGGTTTGTATCTGGATGTCAGATTGTAGTTAAGGGTTACACTAATTTGGCAAAAGGGATGTGGTCAGTGGTTAAAGACACGGTGCATGTCAGCCTGAAAACTTAAGAGCCACATGACTGAGTGAGCTCCTGCCACTTTCCAAACCAGCAGTGCAATAGCATGCATATTCAAGTAGATAAATGGGTACTACTTTGGTGGGAAGTTAACAACAGGTAACAGGCCTCTGTGACAGGCTGGCTGGTTTCCTCAACATCACATAAAAAGATGGACAACTCTGATCCAGAACTCTGCCACCACATGGAAGAAACTCTGAAGAAGTTGCCTACCTTTTGGGTTACATTAACTTGGCATTAAAGAAGTGTTCTGAAGTCTTTTCTTACCAGGTTTTGGAAAAAAATCTTTTTGCTGCTATTTCCCCCTCCATATTTATTTCTGGTACCCTGGTATTTCTTTTCTGATCCTCTCATTGTCTGAAGAATATTTGAGATCCTCTGCTGATATAGTTATCTAAATTGAGCTGAAAGGTATTCCCTGCGATAATGAGAGAAGAAGAAATTGCTCCAATAACTTAGAATTTCTACCTGGACAATGCAAATCAATGATTTTTCTTGCAATGGGCTGGATTCCCCATGGCCACATCTGGTTGCAAAATCAGTTAATATTTCTGTGCCTGTGTCCATGTGTGCACATGTGTGTATGGCCAGTTCTAGCTATAGCTGTCTGTGTCATCATGTCCCTTCCATTAGAAACAGTTTATTGTACTTGAATATGTATACGCTAACTTTTTAATATTATAATTTAATAACAGCGAATTTGCAGGGGATTAGAAAATTCTGCTCCCTGGCTCATCTTGGCAGGATCTGGTGGCACAGCTGACATTCTAGCAGCATTACTGAATGAGCCACACTTAATTGTGCCAGAAATGGTGGAAAAACAACTAAAAGACAAATTTCCTACAGAAATGTTCTTGTGGAAGGACATTCTTAAATGGACCACAGTGGTAAGTGTATTGCTTACTGGTAAAAACAGTCTCCTTCTTCCTCCTAACTACTTAACTTTATTCTGGAATAAAAAATTTTGATTTTAGGCACGAAGGCTAAAGGTGGGGTCGAAAGTCAATCACACATTTTCACCTTAATCTTCGATAACCTTTCTTTGATGGTAGCACAGTTCCACTTCATTAGCCAAGTCATGGTCACCCTGGCAGAATTACCTTCCTTTGGACCCTAGACATGTGGACAGGAGTCCAGCAAAAGCAGTCTGCCAAATATGTGCATTGTAGGATGAAGGTGTTTAAGCTTCAAAACTTTAGACTATGAAAAGCTGACTTCTAATGGTGGAAATCTTAATCAATTAGCTATTTTCAAAGTTCAAAGGGAAATTTTCCCACAGACTCATTAATTTCACCTCAGGCCTGCATATAGGATTTTAATTTTTGAGGTTAGCATGGCCCTTATCACATTTTCTGAGGCTGTTTTGTTCTGTGGAGTTCCTCTTTTTGGGCAACATGAATACCAACAGGAATAACATTCTGCATGGACAGCATGTAGTGAACATCTCTCCACTTAGTTGTCTATCCAGGTGCTACCTTAGGGATAGTTCAAGGATAAGGGCTCAATCCAGAGTGAGGGCAGTGAAGAGTGCCCTAGCTGGGCTGTCCGAACTATTCTGAATCCAGAGCAGAAAATTATGTTACATCCAGAGAGTCAGGAATCCTGGGCTGCCCTAACTGCTCCAAGGCATGCTCAGTAGGATCCAAGTTAGTGACACCCGGGGAGGGCTTGCTCCTAAGGAGACCCACCCTCAGATCACACTGAACAAGGAACAGCTGTAGTGCCTGCCTTATAGGGAGTCCCTGATGAAATGCCCGTACAGTCTACAGGGAATACAAGAAACTTCTTGGAGTGGCCTGCTGTAGTTGTGCCATATCCCGAAGTTGAGAGGCAGGGGTTGCAGATTGGCTGGCCAAGAACTCAGATTTTTGGTCAACACTGCCATTCTTACTCTGCCTTATCATTGACCCCATGGGTCTACTCATTACTATGCCTGCTCCTGGGATGGTATAACTCTGAGGAGCTGGAAGAGGGAATTTCTGCCCTGGAAACAGGCACTGAATACAGAGTAACTGCTCTGCCCTAGGCATGCCCTCAACATGCCTCTCCTGAACTGCCTAGGCTGGCCCAGCTAGGGCAACCCAGGTCCACCTGTAATGGGGCAGCTTATGTTGCCTTAGGCTGCCGCAAGTCTTTTCCAGAATAACTGAAGTGGCCCATCTTGCAATTGGGCCAGCCCATCAGGGTTCCCAGACATTCGGATTTCTCCGGACGTGTCCTACATTTGGGGGCCTGGTCTGGGCCCCTTGCCTTTCTCCAGGCCCCTCCGGAAAAGGACAGGTCCCCGGGGCTCCTTTGCTGCTGTGGGGTTGAGGGGTGTGCTTTGGGGGAACTGGGGGGAGTTCAAGGCTGCCGTGGTGAAGATCTGCCAGCCGTGGCAGCCCTTTGCAAAGGGAAGACTGTGCACATGTATGCACAGTCTCCCTGTTCTTTGAGCTCTGATGGAGAGCTCCAGGGCTTCTCCGTGGGTGGAACTGACTATCCTTGGCTGACCCAAGGAAGTCATTTTCACTTCCTTGCGTCAGTCGAGGATAGCGAGCTCTGCACACGGAAAAACCCTGGAGCTCTCCGTTGGAGCTCAAAGAATAGGGAGACTGTGCACGCGCAGTCTTCCTTTTGTAAAGGGTTGCTGTGGCTGGCGGATCTTGCCACGGCAGCCTTGAACTGCCCCCCAAAGCACACCCCAGCCCTCTGCCCAACACTGCCCTGCCTGCCTACCAGCCTGCCAGGCTAGCCCTGCCTGCCTTGCCCTGCCCACCTATCACCACCACCACCATGCATGCATGCATGCCATGGTAAGCAAGCCGGTCTACTGGCTTCTTAAAAAAATTAAATTTTTTTTTTTACTTTTTAAAATGTAGGACAAAATGTGAGACATCCTACATTTTGTCCTACATAAGTTCAGATTTTCAATTGAAAATCCGGACTTTTGGCTGACCAGGTCCTACATTTTCACTTTAGGATCTGGTCAGCCTGCAGCCCAGTGATAGAGAGGGTAGCCCAAGTGCACTTCTGGATTATCCCCTACGTGGCACCTCAGGCTTTGCAGGAAATGTCATCATCTCTTTGCTTGACACCTTGCAGTATCTGTTCCCATGGACTTGTGCCACCCTCTCTCATTACCATCTCCTACTCCCTGGACTAAAAATGAAGAATTTAAAACAAAGCAGAAGAGAAACCATAGAAGAGTGGTGGGCTGGAGAACTGGAAATGCTCTTGCTTACAATTCTCCATGCATCCTTTTCTCCCCTTCTTTTCATTTTTGAATACAGGAAACAAGAGGGGGAGAGGTCAAAGGAGAATGAGGAGGTGGTAGCAGACACCTGTTTCCTGGTGAACCCACTTCTTCTGGCCTCATTGATGGGTTGGCCTTGTGCTGTCTTCCAGGGCTTCTAATCTCCTAATGTGTTTTTAACAATGTAATTTAATTTGACAGGTACCCAATGACTACTGTTCTGACTGAGCTCTGGAAAGAAAAATGTGTAATTAAGTTTATAAAGGAGATAGTTTATTTTTTAAAATAAAGTTTATAAGTCTATAAATTAAGCAGAAGAAATGTATATGTTTTATCGCTAACAAAAGGGAGTGAATTAATGGAGAATTAATTTGCTTTGATTCTTTAGATCCAAAGCATTATTGTCCAGCAGCACCTTTTAACAGTGCATGACTTTGAACAAGAAGGTTCGGAAGAACTGGATACAGTCATTTTGAAAGCTCTGGTTAAAGGTAACATATTTTAAATCAATGCTATCTATTAAAAAGAAATCCCAGATCAGTACTTTCTCATTTGTTATACAGCATACTACTTCTGTTATTAAAAACTCAAAGGTTATTCAAGAAAAGTACATCAAGATACAAAATAATTCCCCTGAAAAAGGCTAAATAATAAACCATTTAAAAGAGAGTCTTCACTTTTCTACTGTAAAAAGAACTTTGGATGTCATTGGGAAACATATTCCATCAAATTGGAATATGCTGTCTCAATACATTTTGGTGCTAAGGTGGAATATCTGAACGGCACCCCTTCCCAAGGGTGACCCAATTAAATCTATCCAGTGGCATCACTGTGTGTTAATTCTTAATTCTCTTTGATTAAGTTAAAGGAATTTAGAGGGGCTTAAAACTTAAACTTAAAATTTTTTAAAAATATTTAAAACTAGCAAAAACATATCCGCCCTGTGGGAGTAAAATTCCCTTGTACGCCATCCCTCCACTGCGCACCAGCCCCCTATAAATTAATGAGATGAATTTGTTTTCCTGTCTTATATAATAGCATGTAAGAGTCATAGCCAGGAAGCCCAAGAATATCTGGATGAACTGAAGCTGGCTGTGGCTTGGAACAGAGTGGACATAGCAAAGAGTGAAATTTTCAATGGGGATGTTGAGTGGAAGGTAGGCTCTTTTATGTACTTGAATTAGTTTTACTAATAATGCTACATCAGAGATGGCTGCAGCAGTGCAATGAGGTTGATTTTAGAAAACAGGGAAAATTGAGAAGGAAACGCTTAATTTAAGGATATCCTTTTGAATCAGCATCACTGGGTGAAGCTTCACTAGGCTAAAGCTTTTGATTAAGTGAGAATATTGCAAGTCCAGTCTTGGAATTTGAAAGCTTGTGATATTCCTCGGCAAACACAGTTCCAGAAATCCTGAACCACTGACTCCCTGTTTCCATCTCCAGTATTATATGCTGACTATTAGAATGTGTTACATTCCAGGATACACTTTTTTGCTGTTTTATAAAGATGATACAAACAACCAAAGGGAAATATTTTGCAATACAAAGCATCAAAGAACTACATACAAGTCATAACTTCCATTAAAACACAAGAAAAACTACTGATGGTTCAGATTTCAAGTCCAGATGGGCATCCAGGGGTTAAATAATGTTTTTACCTGTTAGCTGCCTTGAGTCAGCTGTGGCCCAAGAAAGGTAGGATATAAATTCAACCAACCAATCAATCAATCTAGGGTTCCATGTTTGCTGAGGCGGATTGAAATGCATCAAGAACATGGAATAGTCTCTCTCTGCTCATTTTTGTCTTTGTCCAATGGCCCTTTCAGCAAATTTCCACATGATGTTATGTTAGCATTAATATCAGGAATTCCTACTGATGGCTGCTCCCTCTTAAAAAATTATTTCTATTTCTTTTCAACTCAGTCGTGTGACCTAGAAGAAGTGATGATGGATGCTCTGGTGAATGATAAGCCAGAATTTGTCAAGTTATTTATTGATAATGGGGCCAACATGTATGACTTCTTGACATACAGCCGACTTCAGAGGCTTTATTGCACCATTTCTCCAAAGTGTTTGCTTTATACACTTCTACTTAAAAAACATGAAGAGAGCAGACTCACATTGGCAGGGATGAGCGGTCATCAACACAAGGAAGTAATAGACACTTGCCCGCTCTTCACTCTTCATGAAGTTTCCAGGGTGCTGAAGGATTTTCTACATGATGCTTGCAAGGGTTTCTACCATGACCACAAGCCTGGATTCAAGAAGATATCTGTAAGTAACAAAAACATTCATTTTAAATCGGGAATGTCAAGCATAAATCTCTGAGGTCTGTTCAAACTCTATGAAGTTCCATACAGGACTCATGACACTCCAAATAATTCCATCATATTCCTGGCCCAAAAGCCTCATGTACTTGAAATAAACTTGCATTGAGTCTATGTTTCTTGTTAGGAGCAAGAGGAACATCAGGAAGTGGACTTTGACTGAGCATCTTCTAAAACCATGTTTGTTCCCTGCTCTTGCAGCATTTTCCTCCCTATCAAACTGAGGTGGAATTGAAAAATTACAGATGAAATATCTGGTGCAGTGGCATAGCTAATGATCATGTCCGGGGCTACATGATCATTAGCTACATGATCATTAGCTACAAAATGTAGCCCCAGAAGTGATGTCACTTCAGGTTGTGACATCACCCCTGGGTATTTTTTTAAAATTGGGGAAAAACCTGCCTCATCTTCCTTAGCAGTTCACCACCATTTGCTGTGCTAGTGACATAGCTAAAGCACCTAGTTGCTATCTGGAGTCAAAAAAGATTTTGTTGCCCATCTTCCCACCCAGCAACAACACAATCAAATTTAATTAAGTAAAAAAAATGAAAGTTGTGTCCATTATTGTTTAGGGAAACTGTGCTGGGGTAAGGAAGAATGGTTATTCTTACCCTGCTAAATAGAAGAGGAGCACCACTTAGAAGTGTCTGTATAACGGGGTAACTTAGCACGGGGTAACTGTTTTATGATATATGTACTATATATGATATTTGTATTGACAGCTGATTTACCGTACATTAACACTTTAATAGTGCCATTAATACACTACCAGAATTACATCATTACGTCAATTACATAATAACACTACCAGAATTACATCTCATTGGCTCTCAGAGCCATCAGTAACATGGGAAAGAAACATGGGAAAGAGTTGAGAAAATCCACTTAGGCATTTCATTTTTTGGTTAATTGACCATAACTTTAGGTAGAATATAGATATATTATGTTGTTTCATTGTATTATGCATAAAATTACCTTTCCAACGATATCTAAAATGATGGTATTACCATTCATACTTAGTCCATTTTTCACATGAGGTATTTTTTTAGTCACTGGTGTCAAGCTCAGCATGTAGCCCCCCTAAAGCTTATAGACCGGTGCAACTGCACCCCCCCCCCCCAGCCACACCACTGTATAGGCGTGGAATTTGTCATTTCAAATCGTTAGGATTTTACACCAAAGTTTTAAGAAAATCCTTCTCTCTCTCACTCTCACTGGCACACATGCACGCATACTCACGTACGCATGGATATTCACACACATTATATATTTGAATATGCATATATGAAAATGTAAAGAAAAAACTAAAAAACTGTCCATTATACTGGAAAACATTTTTGAAAATTTTATTCCTAAGAAATGTCATAACAGTAAGATGTCTTTCAAACTGTGAGGGGAAAATGAAGTTGGGTAGCAGCTTGTCAACCGCAGTAGCAGCAAGATTTGCTGCTTAAGTGAGTTAAATCCTTCAAAAAACCATTAATCTAATGGTGGCATGTGTCCAAATGGAATGTGGCAGGCATATCATTGCACCCCATAATTTCCTTAGGGGTTCAGTTCAGTGTGGGAAATGAAGAATGCACATATCTTAGGTACTGCCCCTTCTACCTCTTTAAGAACGGCTGTTCCACACAGTGTCCATAAAAGTGGAGAAATGCATTACATTCAGATTGCCTGCTATTGCCTGCAGAGCCACATGTGAGGAATCCATGTATCCAAACTCACTGAGGGAACTGATGTGCCATGAAAAAAGCCTGTGGATACAATACATATATCACAGATACGTATATCACTTTTAATATACGTATATACGTATATATACAATGGGTTGTAGGTGGCACAAGTGGTTAAGACACTGTACCTGTTAACCAAAAGGCCGGGGTTCGAGACCTGGGTCCCCACAAGACAGGGTGAGCTCCTGTCTTTAGCTCAGCTCTGTGACACAGCTGGAACCAATCATATAGGCTGTGCCATTCCATTGGACTATTTCAGTGGTGTGGAGAGGGGGATTTGCTGCTTGGGTAACAGCCTATCCTCCATATTAATCCACCCAGGCCTTTGTGCTTCACCTACAGCGTCGAGCACAATACAATGTCAAGCAGTAAATGGTTTATACCATAGTCTTTCAAGACTAATGGATGCTAATACTATCACTATACAGCTATACGTATATCATTACAGACACATATATCACTTTGAAGCAAATATTAGAAAACAGATGGGTTCGTGAAAGTCAGATTCGTTTTACTCTCTACTAAAAGGATGTAAAGCACTCGCACTGAAGGGGTTCAGTTCAGCACTGTAACCAACCTATAGAACCAACCTATAGAATAAATCACAGAACCAGTGCTGTATCTGAAATGCAGTAAATGGTTTATTGAATTACTGAAGAGATAACAAAGCAAATGTAATCATGGAGCAACAGAGAGGCCAAACAGAAATTTGATTGACAAAGCAACCAGTATAAAATTATAAAGCTCAATAAATGAGTATAATGATTCAACATGAGGCAGATATCAAACTGATATATTAAAATAAATGAATGCATCATGACCATACCTAAATAATACAAATTTGCAAAACTTTGGTCTAAACTCTCCTGTTATTTAAAATGAAAACTTGCTAGATTAATTTGAGATTGCAAGAACAAACGCCTCTCTCAGTAAACAACCCTCACTGAAGATGTACCCTGATCCCATGGTAATGACTGAACTGGAACAGCCCAACCTTACCCTCTGCCATACTATGGACTGCATGCATATTCCATAGCATGTATGGCTGCTGTCAGAGCATGCAGTGCAACCAGATGGTCTCAGAGAGGCAATAAAAATCTTGTTTGTTTCTCTCTCTAGATTACCTGGATTTCAATGAGTCATGGATGTGTATTGGCTGTGTAGCCAGTGTACATTAGAGAACACTCAAGAGGGAGGTCTGTGATGGGAAAGGGGGAGAGGATCCAGCTCATGGCTGACTTTAGACAAAATTTGCCCTGACTGGAGTACCTTTTGCTTCTAGTTATCTCCTTTTAAATGTGTCTGGTTTTCTCAGGGTCCCTAATCTATAAACAGGACCATTGGTTTCTCCGCTGCCTGGTCTCATGATGTCAGAAGACCACTCTCATTGTGGTCCACTTCTGTTCTCCTCCTAGGCAATCTCACCTGTGCAAGCTTCAGCTGTTCATATATGAGAGAAACATAAAATATTAAGCCTGCATAAACCTCTGGGCAAACCTCTGCTAAAAAAAATCAGCTCAACTTAGGCTGCAATCCTACACACTTGAAAAAAGTCCCACTGAACACAATTAAATTTACTTCTGAGCAGACTTGCCTAGGATTGGGCTGTCTCTGTCACTCTCAAGTTGTGAGTGCTATGTTAACATGACTATGTTTTGCTGAGCCTGAAATTTTTTTGAGGGTTGAGGTAGTATGTCTTGAGATTAATGCATTTTCTATATTTAATTTTTGAACTTTTCTGCATCTTCTCTGGCTAGTTTAGACACAAATAACTGAAAAATCCTCATGTCTCAAAATGTGCCCACAGTCATTGGAAGATAATGTGTGCACCAGGCAGAGAGGCATGTATGGATATGTGCTGTACTCACAGATCTTTTGAAATCATGGAAGTCCAAAGATCTTTTGAAATTATGGTCACACAGTCCAAAGATCCAGGTCACACCCCACCAGGCATAATCAGAAGATGATATGAATCCTAGATGGTGAACCTCAGACTAACGACTCTGGAAAGTCTTCAGCAGTCATGAATGTTATTTAAATCAGTCAAAGCACATTTTTTTAACCCAGAAATTTTTTTGCTGTGGAATATGGTAGTTCAAATGTCTTGGTCACCTATTTGATATTTCCCTGTGATGGCAGAAATCTCCAGTTCATGCCTCTCTTGTGTGTTCAGAATTCTCTTTTTATCTTCCTTGAAGACTGTATGCAACCTAAATGCAAGGTGATTAGTTCTGAGTAAATATGCTTGAAACTATATTGTAAATCCTTCCATTTGTAAAGCAATATCCTTGCCTTGGCATGCTAGATTTTGTGAAGACTTGCCTGAATTTTAATGCAAAACATAATCAATTAGTACATGCTGAAAAAGTGTACTCTTTTTGCCAATAAAATCTGAAGCAACAGACAGCCGGGTCAAATGGTTAATTGCAGCTTCTTTGCATGGTAATTTGTACAAGGTGATCTCATTTCTCTATCTAGAATCCACCAGCCTTTAATTTGATAATGACAGTGAATAAATTATCACATAGTTCTGCTAGAAAAAGGAAAGGAATAAATTCAAAAGGCTTTTTCGGGAGGAAGTTGGAACTTACCTAATTTGCCTTCTACAACTGGTACAGATATTAGTGCTCCTTCAAAGCTTCTTAAATGAGAGTTAATGTGTCTGTGGAGATGACAACAACAACGACTCACATTTGCTTTACCTGTATTTGAAATGTATTTCCCTACAAAAGAATATAAAACATGAACTCATACAAGTGCTTGCCAATTATTCCCAAACTAGCAAAAAGCGTACCCGCGTTGCGGGAGTAACATTTCCCCATACAACATCCCCCCACGGCACATCAACACCCCATGCGCAACTTCCCCCATGTGCAACATTCCCCCATGCGCAACTTCCCCTATGCGCAACTTCCCCCTGTGCAATTTCCCTCCATGTGCATCAAACCCCATGTGCATCATCCCCCATGCGCATCTGTCCCCCATGTGCAACTTTCCCCATGTGCATCATCCCCCATGTGCCTCAACTCCTCATATGCAACATCACCCATCTGCATCAGTCCCCCAGGCGCAACTTTCCCCCATGCGCATCATCCCCCCATGTGCAACTTCCCCCCCATGCACAACTTTCCTCCATGCACATCATCCCCCGATGCCCAACTTCCTCCCATGCGCAACTTTCCTCCATATGCAACTTTCCCCATGCGCATCATCCCCCCATGCACATCATCCACATGCGCATAAAATAAATTTAATTTTTAGCTACATAGAACAGAAAATACTAAGTACTCTCAGGTGCAGTGCTAATCAAGTTAGGCCAGCACAATTCACCCATCTCCCTGTTCTGTGGGGGTATGGGGAGGCCAGCCTAACCACCCAGGAGTGGCGCAGAAGTGCTTTATGGCACCCCCAAATCAGCATGGGACTTGTTCCTGTCTAAGTGTGGGTTAGGATTGCAAAGAGCACAGTCCTAACCATGTGTACTCAAAAGTATGCCCCATTCTGTTCAATGGGTCTTCCTACCAGGAAAGTGTCTTTAGGATTGCAGCCTCAGTTATCCTGCTTGAGAGCTATATGTTTGCTATGATGAATTCTCTTGGGACATCCCAGATTACTTCATCACAAATAGTAAACGAGATTGCTCATTTGTTGAAGCATGCAGAGCTATTTATTATTTTATACGTATAACAAGTTTAACTGAAGCAGTCAACAAATTAAAAATGAATTGGTGATGGTAGGGAAGCTCATACTAGATTCCGTGGAAAGGCTGGTGTCATTTACAGCACTTCTGCAACATTTTTTGGCCTGGCACAAGAGACTTGAGCCAGCCCAAGGATGCCTCAGGATTGCACCCTGAATCTTTTCTGACCTGTGCTGTTGCTGGTATGTCAGCAGGTGGAGAAGGGAGGCAGAATGGGGTAGAATTGTGGTAGGTCAGGGTGGTGTGCAGTGCTGAGCTGCAAAGCTTTGGAGTGGGGGCATGAAAAGCAGCATTAGCAGCCATCACATATCATTATCCCCTTTTTCTGGCTCAACATGCCCCAACTCTTCTTGGACTTCGATCAGCTAAATTCCTGGCATACTCTTACTTCTGTTTCACGCTATCATTACTACGGAAAAAGTAAGTAAAAAACTTTTGATCCTGAAGGACTGGCCAGGGATAGAACTGGCCTCTTAATGTTGGATGCAGAATACTTTTCTGCATATAAATAACATATACCCGTAACTATTATTTAAAATTAACTATTTAAATTGATAATTTGCTTTTGTTTAGGATAAAATAAATGCCAAAAGATTGCCTGCTCCTTTAGATATGAACCAGAAAAGTGAAAATCCTTGGCGAGATTTATTTTTATGGGCAGTGCTTCAGAACAGACACAAGATGGCATACTACTTCTGGGCTATGGTAAGTGATGGGATGCAATGCTGGGTTTTACAAATATATTTTTACTTTCCTGCTTTTCCTTGCAATGTCAACTGCAGCTACAGTGGCAAGCAAATTTGGATTGGGAAACAGTTAAAAACTAGTCTCCCAGTACAGCAGCAGAAATGGGAACTTCCCTAGTCATTGTTATTAATATATACAATATATTGTTTTTTAATGGGAGATCCTGATCATGGATCTCTGACATCCCAATGGTCTAGCGCAGGAAATATATTTTCTATCCAGTGCTGCAGCCTGAAAAGGGCAAGAGAGAAGATGCAGGCCGCTGCACAGGGTGACCAGATGACCGGAAAAACCCGGATTTGTCTGGATTTTTAGCCTCCTGTCCAGGTGTCCTACATTTTGGCATCAATGTCCTACATTTTGGCTTCATTTTGAAACTTCGTGATAGTGCACAGTACCCCATCATGCCATATGTTGTTGGATTCGTATTGAAGAGCAGAATCCAATGCAAAAATCAGTTTGGAGATATCTCCTTCCTATCAAACATTATGGTCAAAAAAACGAAAAACAAAAACAAAAAAATACATTTTTTGGCAATTTTTTTCAGCAGGTAGGAATTTTGGCCTGGGATTAGGAATTTTGGCCTTGGGGTTCAGGAATTTTGGGTTTGGCATCTGATCACCCTGGCTCTTGGGGAGATGCAAAACCTTTTAGCTCATCCCATACATTTGGGAACAGACACAAGCTGCAATCCTAAACACATTTCCTGGGAGTAAGATCATTGAACACAATGTGATTACTTCTGAGTGGACATGGTTAGGATTGTGCTCATAGAATATGGAGAGTGAGCATGAAGAATCCAAAGTCTTCCCCAGAGCAATCATAGTGTTTTAACTTGAATTGAATGTCCTTAACTGTTCTTCTGCTTATTGTTATGTTTATGAGTTAGTATTAGTATGTATGTAGCCATAGTAGTGTTATTTAGCCAGAACCAAATTCCAAGTATGGTTTCCATACTTGGCCAATAAATAAATCTATCTATCGCCTTCTGACTGATGTGGGAAGAGTAATCTTGTAGGGGTAAGCAAGCCTTTGGCTGCAATCCTAACCCACAGAGAAGCTGGCACAACTTCTGTGCTTGCCTGGGGGTGTCACAACAATGTTGTAAGGTGCTTCAGCACTATTCCTGGAGGGTTGTTGGTCCAGTGCACCAGCATGCTCCAGCCTCCACATGCCATTATGGAAACAGAAAAATGGGTGAGTTGTGCTGGCCTAAAATGGCTAGATTGCATTATCAGTCATTGAAATTTAAAAAACAGTGCCCTGTGTAGTCCTCAGGGACCATTGAGCTCAACAATTTAGGAATTGAAAACCAAATATGAATAAGCTTTTATTAAAACTTCCTAAACAGACCCTATTTTTAAACAAAAATTGCCCAGTTCATCCCTCCAAGAATTCCTTGAGGAAGTCTAGATGGCACTAATAATATTTTCCATCAGCTATGGATAAGCATATATTGGGAAACAGTTGGGAAACAGGAAATAGTGCAGACTTAGAGAGGCTTTTTTAATTTAATAGAGAGGCTTTAACTTAATATTAAAAGACATTAATTGAGTAATTCTTGAGTATTACTCAATTCATTAATTGAGTAATAAGTCCAGAGACATTAATTGAGTAATTCTGTGTTGTGGGTTTCCAGGGTCAGGAAGGGGTAGCTGCAGCCTTGGCAGCTTGCAAAATCCTCCGTGAGATGTCCCACCTGGAGACAGAAGCTGAAGTTGTCCGACTAATGAAAGAAGCAAAATATGAGCAGCTTGCTGTGGGTAAGCAGCATATGCCATGCCAAATGTTGAAAGTCTTGTTGGCAGCCTGGTGAAAGAAATCCATCATCTGGCTTGTAGAAGTGATAACACCCTGGAATGATGGGAACACGTCACCCATAGCTTTGGGATGGGGTCAGGAATTGGTGGAAAGTCTTCCAACACCCTTGCTAAATTTTGTTCACTCCATCATGTATGGTTTACTAAAATAGAAGAAAAACTGGGAGGTTTTCTTTCATGTTTAGGGTCAAATCCAGTGTGACACAAACAGCAGGAACTGTGGCAGTGAACAATGTTATCATTCCTTCCCCCTCTTTTATCATAGGCTGTATGGTTATTCCTGCAATGAACACTGCCAGGAGCAAACTAAGACAAATTCATTTAAAATTAATTTTTAAAAATTGAATGAAACTGGAATGGGCATGGCTGGTGGAAATGGATCACTTCTCCTGATACAAGAGGCATTACAGAAATAAGTGCCGGTGCCTTACATGAGAGGTTGTTTCAGTGCAGCTGCACCCACAGTCTGCCTGAAGATAGGATTGGACTCTTGCTGCACAATCCAGAGTAACTACGGGAGCTCTTACATCGACATAAGAAAAATTTACTCTGGATTGCTCTCTGAATTTCCCATAGGTTTCCACGGGGTGGCACCGTAATCAAGGTAAATGTCTCTTAAGAGCTCCCGTAGTTACTCTGGATTGTGCAGTTAGTTGGCTAATGGCAGGGTGACCATATAGAACGGAGGACAGTCTGCTTGTACCTTTAACCATTGCATAGAATGGAATCAACATAGTATAGAATGCTATTCTCATAGCATAGAATAGCTCAACATAGAAGGGTTTTAAAAGCAGCACCTGCATAAATTCCCTCTTCTATGCAATGGGTACAAGCACTCTGTCCTCTATTCTATATGGTCACCTTGGCTAATGGTGATCCCATATTTAAACTAGTCAAGGCCTTTAATGATGCATCACCCTATTGTTTGTTGCTGAAAAAGAAAGGGTGCTTTCTGGCTGGATCTCTTCCTTGCCTGAAAGGTTTGCTCTTAGCTTGTGATGGCACAAAACGGCCATGGAACAACATGGCACAACATGCACATGGCCCCCCTGTAAGAGAGGTGGATGAACACTCCCCATTCATTCATTCATTCATTCATTCTCTCTCTTTCTCATACATACATAAACACACAAATGGAGAGAGAGAATGAATGAAAGAATGAATAAATAAATGAATAAATAAATACACAGAGAGAGAGAGAGTCTTCTTTTTGAGTCCAACAGTATGATCCTATGCAGGTTCATTCAGAAGCAATTTCCTTGAAGCCAGGAAGACTACTGTCAAGGAAGTGTGCACATGATTCCCACTTGAGGGATGTGGAAGCTGCCCATCTGTTGTCTCCTACCTCTGGCCTAGTCACTGCTCTTTCCTCTGCATCCTTTTAGCCCCTCATGGCAAAGAAACCCCTCTCACAAGATGTGCATTATTTCCTTCTATTGTCCAGACTGGAATGTAAATATTTTGAGAACTTCCTCCTTCAAATAAATCAAGAAACAAAGAAGTGTGTGAAAGTTATTTTTGAAATGCACAGCTAGGCAAATTTCAAAATCTAAATAATCTTTGGTGTTTGATTCATATATAAATTTTCATACATTTTTTTTCTCCTCCAAGATGTAGGATCTCTCAAGGGTTGATCAGGGCCCAATCCTATCCTACTTTCCAGTAGTAATGCAATTGCAATATTGCCCCAAGATAAGTGAACAAATGTTACCATGAGGATGCCTCCGTAACTGCCCCCCAACTTCAAGATACTTCTCACATTCTGTTGGTACAGCTATATCAGGCATACAAGCAAGGAAACGTGGATATTCCTGAGCTATTTGGGTAAACATCTGTACTTAGAACTAGTTTTAACTATATATTGTGTTGTCTCCCATGCATGTGTACACATTATCTGGAATCTTCACCCCTGGAAGAACTGTTCAGTGAATGTTACCACAATAGTGAGGATCGAGCTTTTGCTTTGCTGGTGAGGAGAAACCGGTATTGGAGCAAAACCACTTGTCTCCACTTGGCCAAGGAAGCCGACACCAGGTCTTTCTTTGCACATGATGGAGTGCAGGTAAGTCAGTCAAGTTGTACTTTTGAAGGGATTGCAAATCCTCATTTCAGTAGAGGAATAAGGGGCCTAAATAGCCTTCTCTAAGTATATTGAGCCTGAGATCAGAGTAGCCTAGTTAGATTTTCAGAGCATGGCTTTTGAAATAAGAGAGAACTATTGAATTTAAAATGTTTTGTGCTGCCCTTCAGTACAACTCCGCTCAGGACAACTGAGAAAATATCATTTTATTTATTATTTATTATTTATTTAATTTATATCCTGCCTTTTCTCCTCTGCAAGAGGGAGCTCAAGGCGGCTGGAGGGAGCTCAAGGCGGCTACATAACAAATACATAAATGTCCATGCCATTGTCTTAAAGCATAGAGTTAAAACTCAGCCCAGGAGAAACCCAAACACAATTTAAATAGAAACCTAATGCTGCAATCCTAATCCGCAGTTAGGCCAATATAAATCCTAGCACAAGTCCCATGCTTGCCTGGAGGTGTTGCAAAAATGCCATAAGGCAGTTATTCACCACTCCTATTTGCTAGTGCATGGATATTTGCCAGACTCCCCACACCGCCACAGGAATGAGCAGAGGGTGAGTTGTGCTGGCCTAAATTGGTTAGGATTGCACCCATAGTGACTTACAATACTATATCAGTTTCTTATAGGACTGTTTTAGACCTAACCGCTCATATAAATCTTAAATCGTTAATGTTCTACAGGAAACCATTTTTTAAAATGACTGGGACTACAATTTATTCATATCCTCTGTTCTTATTTTCTCTCGGCATTTTACTTCTCTAAATTTCAGGCTTTTCTAACAAAAATTTGGTGGGGAGATATGTCAACATCCACTCCAATCTTGAAGTTAATCTGTGGATTTTGGTGTCCTCTTGTGATCTACACTAACTTGATATCATTCAGGTATGAACCACTGCAAAGCTTTGCATAAAGATATTCAAAAAAGAAAAGATAATGAAAAAACAGGGTATAGGTATTAAAAACATTGAAAGTGATGGTAGCATATATGTTCCTGCTATGAAAAGTCAAAAGAAAGAAGCATATATTAAATTGTTTGTTTACTTATACAGACAATATTCAGACAGATGATATAAAATGTAACAAATTATACATGGTGATAAATGCATGTTCCTCTAGTTTATGCTAATCTAGTTTTATGTTTTAAAATAGCAACAGTGGGGCCTCATTTTGGTTCAGGACTGTGGCCCAGAGTGTTAAATCCTTTATTTTCCTGCCATTTTATATGCTGCCCAAAGAAAATTATCATTTTAATTAAAAATAGTTATGTACAATTTTTCAAGAAGACATAGGCTGCAATCCTAAAGACACTTTCCTGGGAGTAAGACCCATTGGAAACAATGGGGCTTACATCTGAGTAGACATGGTTAGGATTGTGCTCATAGGGTGCAATCCAGAGTAACTATGGGGAGTCCTTGCTCCAGAGTAAGAACAATTTACTCTGGATTGCAATATGAATCCCATAGGTTTTCACTAGGTGGTGCAGTAACTACGGGTGCATGTAATGTCTCTTATGTGCTCCTGTAGTTACTCTGGATTGTAGCCATAGTTCACAGCTGGCACAAGCTGGCACAAGGTAGGCAGATTGGGCTTGGGCGGGTTGTGGGACTGGATGTAATAGTCAGGCTGGACCCTAATCCTTGTCCCCAGCTTGAGCAGCCTTATATAGGTTGCTGGCATTTATGTCTGCAAAACTACAGGTGCAGATTCTAATAGCCCCATAGGGCTGACATGGGGTAAGGCTGTAAGGGGAATAAAATCCCCTTATTCCAAGTTGTGCCCCAGTTTGCATCTGCCTTACCCTGGATTCAGGGCAGCTTATCTGATCTGCCTTTCCAGCACATGTTAGGATTGCACCCAAAGTGGTTTACATAGCGAAATACATCAGTTTTATTTTGGTATCCTGTCCTTAAAGGGCTTATAAGTGTTGTGAGGAAAAGTTGTGGGTACTTGGTATATTTAGAAAGACTCAGAGGGGATATGAAAATGCTCTTCAAATACCTGAAGGACTATCATATGGAAGGAGGGACAAATTTTTGTTTTCAGCTGACTCTGATAGATACCAGATATCCAGTGATGGGATTCAAAGAAAGTAACAACCAGTTCTATGTCCATCAGGCAGCCACTTTTAAATGGCTATTTTTAAACTTTATATGTCCTATCTCTTGTTAACAACCGGTTCTATAGAGTAGGTGCAAACCTGCTGGAGCCCACCACTGCAGATATCTGATAGTCAGATATCAGATAAATGGTATATCCAGATACCTGGATATAAACTGCAAGAGAGGAGATTCTGATTCACTATCAGGAAGACGTTTTTGACTGTAATGGCAATGTCAGTGAAACAGATTGCCAAGGCAGGTGGTGGATTCTCCCTGAACAGTGAAAATATCAATTCACCGTAGTGGTGAAGAAACTGCTTTCCAGTACCTTGGAGCAAATCTGGTTTCTTTGCAGTGAGGAAACACAATCCATGAAGAAGTCAGAATCATTTAAAGAGCTTGACAGCCTGGATACAGAGAGATCATTGCTTTTTCCTAAGGAAATGGATAGGTAAGACCACAAGTTACTGTAATTTGGTAGTGTTTAGTCAGATTTTAAAAAATGTATTTCTTGGGAATTAACAGATGGCTGGGAGAAACTTATGCTTCAACACTTTCTGGGGAGTAAGACTTACTGAACACAATGGGGCTTACTTTTGAGTAGACATAGTTAGGATTGTGCTCTTTGATTCAAAGGGCAGCTGAGAGATCTTGAGTAATTATCAACTCATACATGGTAGTTGGATCAATGCTGCCAGTGCTATAAGAGTTGTGAATAGGATGCTGATAGAACAGATGCTTTTTCAAAGCGTAGCTTGCTTAATTTGGAACAGAATCCTTTCTAGCTTTAGAAGCTAGAAGCAGCCCTCACCATAAGACAGTATAGACCCACAGTTACTCACATATAGATATCTTCTGAGTTCCTCCACAACATCATCCCATTTGAACAGTTAGGATTTGAAGAAAAGTTGGGATGTACTGTAATATGAAAATATTTACTGGCATGAAATTTCATTTAGAACAGAGATTTTCAAACTTTTTTGGCAGAAGGACCACATCATCTTTCTGACACAATGTTGGGAGCTGGACCAAAAAAAGGAATTGATTTACATTTGAAATTTGAATAAACGTACATAAAATAATATGGTAGAGCTAGAACTTTGGTATGAATGAATGAATTCAAATCAGTTTTGAATTCATTCACTTTCTTACACAAAGAGGTGCATGCAGCCACCCCTGTCCTCAAAATACCCTTTGGAGATGAGAGGAGGAGATCTGGGTGGAGAGGTCTTGCTACATTCCGCACAGTGGCTCACCCCAGGATGAATCTGGCTCCTGGGCCAGGTTGGGGCACCCCTGATTTAGATAAACTGAAATTAGTTCCAGGATTTTCATTTCACTTCCATATTCAAGATGACAAAGATAGAATCCGTAGCTTCATTGTCCTGTGTTGAAACATAAATTCCATTGAAGCACTATGATGCCATGGACCATGTTTGTTAGGTAAATCACACGAACCCATCCCTGAACAAAATGTGTCTGCATGATTAGCAATCAGGGAAACAATGCTGATATGTTCAGACTATGGCTGCGACATCTGTCACCCCATTGATCGCCAGGGTTGATTCGGCTGATCTGGCTGGCTAGGCGGGTGTCCCCTTCCTCTCTCACTGCCCCATGTGCGTCTCTCCCGAAGCTGTGTGCTCGGTGGAAGAGGATGATCATCCCAGATAGAAGGAGTGTACCGTTCTTCGGTCAAGGGTATGTTCAGACTATGACTGGAATTGGTTGGCGCTCAGGAATTAATTTCTCTGAAGCCAGAAAATTCTTAACTTGTTTTCCTAGAAGTTGCACTGAATAATCTTGCTGCTTTGATTAGAAACATATAAAATAAGAGTTACTATACTGTCTTTATTGAGATTATGAAACTTTAGAAGTGGAAAAATTACTTATCTGAATTGCTAAGCTTTGGTAACAATTTCTGCTGAAGAATTTAGGAGAAAATAATTTTCAGTACTTTCTTTAGTACAGCATCAAATTGTTGCATCCCTATAAAACCTGGTATTAAGAGAAATGCTAATGATCAATGAATCATCATTACAAATTAAACTGACTTTTTCTTTGTTTTTGCTTCTTTTTTTGCAGAGGAGACGACAAATTGGAAACACACGTTGATTCTGAAAACGTAGCATGTGCAACATTTCTGTATGCACACTGGAAAAAATTCTGGACGGCTCCTGTCACAGTATTTATGGGAAATGTCATCATGTACTTTGCCTTTCTCTTCCTGTTTGCCTATGTCATCTTGGTGAATTTTAAACCACCCCCACCTGAAGGTCCATCCATCCTTGAGATCATACTTTACTTTTGGGTTTTCACGCTGGTCTTGGAAGAAATACGACAGGTCAGTAATTTGGACAGCAATCCTAATCTCCAGCTAGTCTGGCCTGAGACCCAGCATAAATCTTGTGCTGACCTGGGGGTGTCATAAAAGTGTTGTAAGACACTTCTGCACATCTCCTGGGAGAAGATTAGGCAAGTGCACAGAAATTCATTGCCTCCCTACATCACCCCTTGAACAGGAAGACCAGTGAGTTGTGCTGGCCTAGGTTGAGATGGCATCCTTAATGGCTTAAGAAAGTATTTTGTAATGAATAGGTATATTTAAGTATTTAAAAATGGAAGGGCTATAACAGGGTTTCTCAAACCAAGAGTTAGGACCCACTTGGTGGGTCACGAAACTGAAACTGTCAAGCTTATAACATAAGAAAAACCTATGGAAACCTATGAATACTGAAATTGAGGCACACTGCATGTTTACTTGTTAGTATATGACCATGCCTTGTTCCCTTCGAAAGGGCAGGCCAAGAGGATTTAAGTGCCACCAGAATGGTCCCATTCTAATGAATTTGGCTCCCCAAAAACAACCAAGAAGGACGTTTTTCACTCCAAGCTAATGACTGTATTGAGTCCTACGGACTACACATTCACATTTACTTTTGAGTGAGCAATTGTGTCTTGACTTGTGTATAAAATCATTTTTGTACATTTTTCCTTGGATGTCCTTCATTTGAGGGGTTCTCTTTTGTGTTTATGACATGTGGTCAGCCTCCCTGAGAATTACTCTTAGGTTTTAATGGTATTCAGAGGGAAACTTTGGATTTCAGAATAATCCAATCCCCATCCCCCCAAAAGTTGAATTTAAAACTGATAAATATAAAAACTTAATTGAACTCTTCTCTGGGTTGGACTGAAAACCTTGCTAATTTTTAAAGAGGTGGGGGTTGAGGTTTTTGGTGCAAGAGGGCTGGCTTTCTCATGTTTATTTATTTTACATTTATATTTAGAATTTATTTTAATTTATTTAATTAATCCTCCCATCTGAGGAAAGGGGTGCCATTTCAGTGTTTGCTGCATCCTTAGGAAAGCACTTCCTGCATGATTATGTCACTTCTGGCCATGAAAATCTCACCTCACACAGTGCTTCTGTAGTCCATTTTTGTTAACTTGCAATGTGAATATAAAAATAGGCCATGTCAGTATATAACAACCACAACAACTGTCGTTTACTTACAGAGTTTCTTTACTGATGAAGATATGAATTTAATGAAAAAATTCAAATTATATGTGGAAGATAACTGGAACAAGTGTGACATGGTTGCCATCTTCTTGTTCATAATTGGTGTCACCTGCAGGTTTGCAAATTCAAGAGTTTGTGTTTTCTTTTTATGTGATGCCATAACTATCAAGGAATACGTTTCATAGAAAAATGTCTAGAAAAGATGGTGAAATAACCCAGGATTTGAGACCTGCACAGTAACTATGAATATGAAGAAGGTCAGCAATTATGCATGGCTTTGAAAAACAGACAGTAAAGGAAAACAGTTTCTTCTAGACATAATGAAAGCACTATAGTACTCTTGAAGATATTTAACATTCAGTCAATGAAAACTATAGAATAGAACAAATGTAATGGCTATAGATTTTGGAGGGGAACCAGAACAGGTGGTGGATAATAAGAATACTATTGTTTGAAAATGATTACTATGAAACACTTACCCACTGAAAAAGAATGTTTTTCTTGGTACTTATTCCAATTCCTGCCCACTATATCCTGATAGGTGGATGATTGAAAGCACTATTTAAATCCAAATCATGTTAGTGAAAAATGTATGAATAAAACATTTCTTAAAAATCCAACTTCCAGTCAGAATTAAAATCAATCCCATATATTTATATGATATGCAGTACAATAATATTAAAGAACATGCCTAAAATGTGCGTCTAGCACAGCTGAAACAGAGAAGGTCTAACAGGACAATCCAGAGCAACTAATCTGTCCACATAAGAGCCCTTAGGTTGCCCTATCTAACACTAGGTTGGAGCAACTGCAAGATGCTCCAGCCCAGTTACTCTGAAGGAGGCTTAGGGCAGAGCAAGGCAAGATAGGGTGCCCTAAGAGAGGTGGACCTGCTCTGCCCTAACTGGGGCAGCCTAAGCAGCTCAGGAGAGGCAAGTTGAGGGCATGTTTAGCATTGCCTAGGGCAGAGCAGTTACTCTGTATCCAGAGCCTGTTTCCAAGGCAGAAATGCCCTCTTCCAGTTCCTCAGAGATATACCACCTCAGGAGCAGGTATAGTAATGAGTAGACCCATAGGGGTCCATGATAAGGCCCGAGTAAGAATGGCAGTGTTGACCAAAAATCTGAGTTCTTGGCCATCCTAGCTGCAACCCCTGCCTCTCAACCTCAGGATATGGAACAAACTACGGCTGCCCACAAACCTCAGGATACAGCAGGCCACTCCAAAAAGCCCCTTCTATTCACTGTAGAATGTACTGGCATCTCATCAGGGACTCCTTATAAGGCAGGCACCCAGTGGCGTCACCAGACTGGTGCGGCTGGTGTGGGCTGCACTGGGGATGCGCTCCATATGGGGTGATGTGCCGGAGGAGTTTGACTGTCCTTTGGCAGGCCCCGGGCGTCAGCACCCCATTCAGGCCTGCTCCAAGGCAGAGCAGCAGCCAGAAGCTGCCACTTGTCTGAGGAGCTGGCCTGAACAGCCATCTGAGGTGCACTGCGCAGAAACACACTGAGCATGCCGAACAGCTTCAGAGGAGACTTCCTTAGAGCAGAGAAAGTCTGTGCCTCTGCACAGCCATTCGGCCTCACTCAGGAGGCGGAGCGGCAGCCGAATGGCTTCAGAAAGAGTACTGCACAGGCACCAACTCTGACGCCTGCACAGTCTCCCCCAAAGCCAAAAGGCTTCAGAAAAGTACTGCGCAGGTGTCAGAGATGGTGCCTGCGCAGTACTCTTTCTGAAGCCATTTGGCTTCAGAAACAACTGCGCAGGCGCCAACTTTGGTGACCGCGCAGTCCAGGTAGGGGGGGGCGCGCATCCCAGGGATGACGCACAGACTTCCGCACCAGATGATGTGCAGAGTCATGTCACCACTGTAGGCACCACAGCTGTTCCTTGTTCAGTGTGATCTGAGGGGTGTCTCCTCAGGAGCAAGTCTTCCCCTTGTGTCAATTACTTAGCATGCTCTGGAGCAGTTAGGGCAGCCCAGGCTTCCTGACTCTCTGGATTCAGCATAACTTTCTGCTCTGGATACAGAATAGTTAGGAGAGTGCAGTTAGGTCAGAGCAGGCTGAATTTGCTCTGGATTGTGTCCTAAGTTTCTGAATGTTATATCTCTTGTTTAAGCTAAAATGGTAATACTGCAGAGACCCAGTTGAGCTGACATGGAAAACTGAAATTTCTAAGGAATTCTGCCTTGTAAGACACAACAGTTTTACAACAAAAATTTGTTGTAAACAAATGAATTGATGGATCTGCATCATGAGCAATAGCAAGAGGTTGTGGAGGAGATTTCATCTGCAGAGGGGGAGGAGAATAAGGAAGAAGAATCCTTCACTAGGGCACAATCCAGAGTAACTATGGGGAGTCCTTGCTCCGGTGTAAGAACAATTTAGTCTGGATTGCAATATGAATTTCCCATAGGTTTTCACTAGGTGGATCTGTAACTACGTGCTCCTGTAGTTACTCTGGATTTAGGGTTAGTGAAAAATTAGTCATCCTTGGCCATAAAGTGTTTCTGTTTTACTGTATATTACTGTGTTTTATTAATATTATAGTAATTGTGTTCTTTATTATATTACAGCGTTTTGAATTCGATTATAGTGTTTTATCATCATTTTTACATATTCATTTTATATGAATATATTTGAGTTGTGGAACCAATCGTCTAAGTTTCCATTATTTCCTATGGAAAAATCCAGTTTGTATAAAGAATATTTTGTAAGACAAACATGCTTCCAGAACCAATTATGTTTGTCTTACAAGGCACCACTGAATATAAATCCAATTCTGTATGGATATATAAATTCATGTATTAACCAGATATATAAGTCCAGTTCATGAAATATAAATCCAGTTCATGACTGGATTTATAAAACCAGCTAATGAATATTTTTGTCCTCGTGGAAAAGTGTCAAATTTCCATGACTAGTTTACCGAGTCCAATATTATGCATATTTACTTGTAGGTAAGGCCAACTGTAGTCAATAGAACTTACTCCCAGGTAAGTGTGGATAGGAAGACCCATTAAAAAAAATTCCCATGATGCTTAGGTATGACTAACATTCATACAATCTTTTAGTATATATACCATACTATCCCATAAATAATTACAATTGATCTGAAGGGAGTTAAATCACATTTTTTTATTGTTCCTTCCCACAGGATGTTCAATTCAACCTTCCAGGATGGCCGTACAATACTAGCTATTGATTTCATGGTGTTCACTCTCAGACTGATTCATATTTTTGCCATTCATAAGCAGCTGGGCCCAAAGATTATTATTGTGGAGAGAATGGTAGGTTCAATATTTTGTAGTAATATGTGAAAACAAATTATTACATCCATTTGAAGAGTTTGGGACAGGTTCTTCTGTTCTCATATATGAAGAACTGACAAAATTTCTCAACATGGCACAAATAGTTGGACCCTTAAGGCCACACTGATCCCGAGGGTTTTTTTTAAAGAGTCTTCACTCATGATAGAGCTGGACATTGGACAGTTTTGTGTCACTTCCTATCATCTGGTGATCATTTCATTCCAGCTTTATGGCATGTTGCACAAAACTCTCCTGTCAGCAGATTTGACTCCTAGATCTCTATGGAAGTAGCTTTTAACAAGTACCAGCAGATAACCCAGTCCTATACACAAATCCCCTTATTAAAGGGGCTGTACCCAGCCTTCTAATCACTGTATTGGTTTCAGTCAACAAAGTTTTGTTTTTGTTATATTTTTAAACAGATGAAGGATGTTTTCTTCTTCCTCTTTTTCCTGACTGTGTGGCTTATTGCCTATGGTGTAACCACACAAGCTTTGCTCCATCCTTCTGACAGTCGGGCTGAATGGATCTTTCGGAGGGTTCTGTATCGTCCCTATCTTCAGATCTTTGGACAGATTCCACTGGAGGAAATAGATTGTGAGTTTAATTAAACATCCCTCAGTATCTTGTCCGTGGAATGAGAAAAGAAAGCAGCAGGCAGCCTAATACTATCTCACTTTCCAACAGAGAGCACATAGCATTTTGTGGAGGGATTTTGGATCCCAGAAGCCTCCTTATGGTGAAGGAACATTTGTTCCTTTGTTCCAGGACGAGCCTCTGCTGCCCCAATGGGTCATCTCAGATCTGTGTCAGCTATTTTTATGGCGCAAGCCTGAGTGGACTTGGGATGAGGGATCAAGGCTGAGAAAGGGGATAGGACATCAGAGGAGCTACTGCCAATACTACCCCCTTCCTGCCTTGACCTTCTGGAGCATATAGCAGTTTTAGAGCAAGCATTGTGTTCAGTGGGTCTTACTCCCAGGAAAGTGTGTTTAGGATTGCAACCTTAGATGTGTAATATAGCTTGATGTTGGTCTTCCTCTGGTCCTGCTGCCAGAGGAAGCATACCAACTGCTGCTCCTCTTTACCCAGTAATGTACCAACCTCCTACTTTTCTCATATTCCAATATTCCAGCTTAGCATTCAACTCCCTTCCACATTTCCTCTTCTTCTTTGTTCCCCTTCTTCATTTTCTAATCCAGAGGGAGAAAGAAGAAGCAGTAGAGGCTAATTGACAGGCAGAGATGGGTGTCCCCCTACCATTCTGTACCTAAGTAAAAGTTTGCATCATGCCTTGTTTGGCCTGTGTCATATTTTAGACTTGTTCCTTGGGTAAGTGCCTATAGAGCTTCTGAAGCCTTAGTGTAGTTTTAGCTTTGTTTTCCTTTTGCTACAGCATCACGCATGAATTTGGAAAATTGCACCACCAATCCAGTGGAGAATCTGCTGGGGAATGTGGCATTATGTCCCAATGTCTACGCCAATTGGCTTGTCATACTTCTCTTGGTTATTTTCTTATTGGTTACAAATGTGCTGCTGATGAATCTTCTGATTGCCATGTTCAGGTAAGTTATCAGCTGGCTATTGTGACAGAAGAAAAGAAACATATAATAGGCTTCTCTATAACAAGTACCAACATAGGTATGAACACTCATTGGTGGGTTTTCTTCATTTAGCACATTATTAAGTTAAACGCATAAAAAAAATTCAAGATCACCTAAGCTCCACTGAAATATATGGGTGTGATGGCCCAATTCTATTCAAGGCCTGCACTGGCAGAGAGAGAGGGTTGAACAGGTAGGACAGAGAACTGGAGAGAAGATGGTGAAGGGGTAGGTGGACTGAGACCAGGAGGAGGGTAGGATTGGCAGTGGGGTGAATATCAAATCATCAAATATCAAATCCTAACCCTCTTCCTATGCCTGATCAGCCTGCATGGATCAATTTGAACTTCAGCCATTGCTGGCACAAGTCCAACTTGATCCATATGCCAGGGCAAGGGACAATTCTTGCTTGGCCAGATTAGCATTTTCTACTCATAGTTTTCATTATAGGTGCTTTCAAACATCTAGTTAAAGTTTCTTCCATGAACCAGGCTACCCATCATGGGTCAGAGGAGGTAGGGAGGGATGTTCAAAAAGTACAATTATCACTTATGCAAAATGGAGTCACTGAATAGGATGCTCTTCTGGGAAACAGTGGACTTGTAGATTTTTCTATCCTAAGTCCTCTCTACCTGGTAATGTATTATTACCTGGGATATGGGCATGCTCAGCCTAAACCACAATGCTTTCTTACCGTATTTTCTTTAAAAATACAGTGCTTAAAGTACCAGTTTTTGAAAATGGAATTTTATTTGAAAATAGTTGTATTCACTTTTTTCCCTTTTAAGTTACACTTTTCAGGTTGTTCAGGGAAACGCAGACATCTTCTGGAAATTTCAGCGTTATCACTTGATTGTTGAATATCATGGGCGTCCTGCTTTTGCCCCTCCCTTTATCATTATTGACCACATTAAATTGTTTCTGAGACGCATCTTTAGGAAGATGGAGCCTAAAAAGGAACATCTGGGTAAGCTGTAAGCAAAGTAGAATTGATTTGCTTTCCCCCCCTCTCTTTGTGTATGTGTGTGTGTGTGTGTGTGTGTGTGTGACAGAGAGAGAGAGAGAGAGAGAGAGAGAGAGAGAGAGAGAGAATCAGTAGTAGTGTAATCAGATACAAACCTTTAACCCTTGTATAGAAGGAATTTTGGCAGGTACAGCTCAACCTGGAAGAACTGGAAAAGCTGCATCTGCCTAAATTCCATACTTTGGTTAAAGATCTGCACCTGTTCCCTGTATCTCATAATCCTATTCATCCTAACCCTCCCTCCCGCCCCCCCCCCCCCCCGGGGGTAAAGAAGTTGTGGGACTGCGTCAGCTAGCTAAACCATGCTGCATCAATGGACTTTGTGGCCATATCCATTGCTAATGCTACACTCAAGGCACAATCCTAACCAATTTCGGCTGGCCTAACTCACTTATATCCCTGTTTCCATGGTGGTGTGGGGAGGCCAGTACATCTCTGTGCACTGGCCTAACTCTCCCAGGGGTGGCCCAGAACAGCACTTTTGTGACATCTCCAGGCCAACACAGGATTTGTTCCTCACTTATGTCAGCCTAACTGGGGTTTAGGATTGTGGCCTGAGTCTTTTTCTGCAGAGATCAGGGCTGAACCCAGGAAGAGTATCACACTATGTTCTAGAATGCAGACTGGCAGGGGTCGTGGCTACACACTTGTGCCACTACTTTCTGCTGCAGTGATTAAGTGATGTCAGAGCCAATCCTAATTTGAGGTTCTGAATGATGCAGCTGTATGGCCTTATTTTGCTCTTGCATTCAGCACATTTTCAAAGACACATTCAGAGGATCAGTGCACATGTATATTGTACAATGTCCCCCATTTCACCCACTCATCCAATGATTGGCGCTATTACATCTCACATCCCCAAACATGAAAGACGTATGTATTTGAAAGTGCTAACAGGCATAAATATGTATGAAGTGTTGTGTTCTCCAAATTGTTCTCCCCCGCCCCCGCTCCCCCCCCCCCCCCAAAAGCACAAAACACTATGTTGATGAACAATGATGATTACCGGTACTCATTTCATGTCAAAATGAAAAACTAATTTAATATTTTAAAGAAATTTTCACATTTAGAATTTTCAAGCAATTCCCCCACCCATGTTTAATCATATTCTACCTTTTTTGCTTCTTTTTCTGTAGAAAAAGATCTACCTGAAGGCCTGGATCAACAAATCATAACCTGGGAGATGTTACAAAAAGAAATGTACCTGGCCAATCTGGAAAAAGTGAAAAAAGAAAGCAATGAAGAAAGGCTAAAGAAAATGTCAGAGAAGTAATTGTCAGTTGTTCAACATTTCTAAACCCGTATCCTGGTGTTAATTGAAAGATAAGCAGATTCTCTTCTCCAAAAGAATAAATTAATCAAAATTATATGTGACACAATTTTCTGAAAAACACATTTTTAAGATAATTGCTCTGTCCCTACAATTCTCATTATTACAGCTGGTCAAAAGTAACAGGATCACAAGTAACAAAACTAGGCCCTCAGGACAAAGTGGTTTGAGGAGGGGTGGATGGATTCTCAGGCAGATTACTGTCTGTTTTTTAACCAGCATGGTAGCAAGGATTTTGATCTCAACTGAATCTATGGTATATTAATAGAACTAGCATGTACTGTCCAAATCATGTACTGGGTTCTAATCCATGAGTGCTGTAATATGAGGTCTGTGAAACTTTAGGGCCAAAGGTTCTTTGTTCATTATACTTTTGTCTTTTATTCTGAAACAGAGTGAACAATATTTCAAAATACTTTAGTGGTTTGAAAGAACAAGAAAAACAACTTAGAACTTTGGAATCACAAGTAAGGATTCTGTTCCTCATACTTCAGAAATATGTAGGATATGTTTACAGAAAATGTTAGTATAGATTAAATTGGATTTCCTCCCAAAGCTCTCCTTTAAAAGTCTTTTGTGGGTTGCATGCCTCACCTTATTCCTTTTGGCAATACAGAAACCTTGTTAACCTAATATATGCCATGAGATCTCATATCTTGATTCATTTGTATTTATTAACATGTCTTCAAAAGGTTGTAAATGACAGTCTATGGGCAAAATCCAGAGTAACTACGGGGAGTCCTTACTCTGGTGTAAGAACAATATGAATTTCCCATAGGTTTCCACTAGGTGGTGCAGTAATTAGGGGTGCACATTAAAGTCTCTTACATGCACCCGTAGTTACTCTGGATTTGGGGGCTAGACTACATCTTTATTCAGAGGGAACACAAACTTTTTGGCCTTGACAGATAATGGAATGCAGGCCTCCGTCAGTCTTGGAAGACTATGGTATCGTGCTTGGCGCTGCATACACTGCATGTGAAGCACGAAAGCCTGGGATGGATTGTTATGGAGGATAGGCTGTTACCCAAGCAGCAAATCCCCCCTCTCCACGCCATTGAATTAGTCCAACAGAAAGGCAGAGCCAATATGATTGGATCCAGCTGGTGTTGCAGAGCTGGGCTAAGGACAGGAGCTCACCCTGTCTTGTGGGGCCGACCCGGGTCTCGAACCCTGGCCTGCTGGTTAACAGGCACAGCGTCTTAACTGCTTGCACCACTCATATCCCTAATGGAATGATTAGTCTGATTATTTGGCCATGTCATACAAACAACCTTTCTTCATTCTTCCTTTGCTTGCGGGTTACTCTGTTTTATTTTCTGACTTCAATCAATCAATCAATCAATCAATCAATCAATCAATCAATCAATCAACAGGATTTATATACAGTACCGCTTTTCAACAACAGTTCACAAAACTGTTTACTGAGAAAATAAAATAACTAATAGCTAATGAGTCCTTGTCTCACAAGGTATCACAATCTAAAAAGACATAACACACCAGCAGAAGCCACTATAAAAGACAATTTTCATCCAAATTTTGATTAAGATTTTCTTTTCATTTTTTCTGAAATCTAACCAATGGTAAGTCGCATAGCCTCCAAAACCTCTTACAAATCCATGCAAATTTTGTTCTTTGAGCTACTGCACTGACATGGCTGTTTAATGACTGGAAGAAGCGTTTCAGTATGGTCAAGAGTGTTAAAAATATACATGAAGAAAACATCATTTTGATGCCTCACTATAGTTTAGTAGTTGGGGCTTTTCAAAACAAACAAAACATATGAACATGTTTATCAGCAAAAGACCCAGCATGGCCTTCTCCAACTGGAAGAGACACTTGTTCGGCAGGCTGAAGCAACGAGACAGACCCGAAAGCAGTAAAATCTGGGTTCTGGGCAGGGGATGGAATTTAATTGTCCTCAGTATGGAAGGGATTGCCACTCTCAAATTGTCCTTTTTAGCCACACTAGATGTTGTTTCAGGACCTCCAATCAGAGCACGATACCATAGTCTTTCGAGACTGAAGGATGCCAATACAAAATCCTTAGGATGGGATATACTGTGGTGCCGCAGATCATTACATTCTGCTTGTGTTCCATGCAAAGGTGTCTTCACAGCTCTACGTGCTTGCAGATCCATTATGTTTTTAATGGAAAACAGACTGATACTGAAACAATTTGTACTGTTCCTTTGTAGGTCAGCTACTGCACTGTTATCCTTTCTTCATTGGCAGATAATTTAACCAAAAACAGCATCCTTTGCAACAAACCAGCTCTGAGCTACACAGGTGAGTCAGAATTATAAGCAGCTGTGCTGGTTTACATAAGAAATAAACCTCACAGCAACAATCTGTAATACCTTTGTAGGAAAAACCAAAGACACTAGATACACTACTGTCAGGGACAGAACACAGCTTTCACTTTTTGAGTGGGAATTTATGCACTTCTGTTTGTTTTCTGGTGGTTTTCCAGTTTGAAATGCCATGAAACTTGCAGTGAGTGGAGTTATTATCCTGAAGGAAATCTTTCAGTTCTGCTCCTGCCATTGTTAGTTATTTCATAAATTTATTTAGAACTTTATTTATGCAGAACAAGCAAAAGGCATACCCGTGTTGCGGGAGTAAAATTCCCCCATACACCATCCCCCCATGGCGCATCAACCCCCCCATGCGCAACATCCCCATGCACAACATCCCCATGCGCAGCATCCATGAAGCACAACCCACCATGCGCATCAGTCCTCCATGCACATCACTCCCCCATGCGCATCAGTCCCCCCTGCACATCACTCGCCCTTACACATCACACCCCCATGCACATTAACCCCCATGTGCATCAACCCCCATGTTCATCGCCCATGCGCATCATTCCCCCATGTGCAAGAACCCCCATACTCGCCAACCGCCCATGTGCAATATCTCCCATGCTCCTCAACCCCCATGTGCATCATCCCATGCGCAACATCCCCCAGCGCATCAACCCCTCATGCACATCACCCATGCACAACATCCTGCCATGCACATTATTCCCCCACCCACATCAACCCCGCATGCGCATCATTCCCCCATGTGCATCATTCCCCCCATGCGCATCATTCCCCCATGTACGTCACCTCCCCATGCTCAACGGCCCCCCATGTACAGCATCCTCCCAAGTGCAACAGGCACTGAGCACCAAATTGGTTCAAGGTTGGTCAGTCTTCGATGTTAAATATAGGACAAATACACATTGCACCCCTTTTCAGCCCCTCAAGGGTTAAATTTCTCCACACGGGTTCTTGGTGGGTATTGATGTCACAGAAGGAACACCCTCCCCGAATTTCATGCTTCTACGTCCAGGGATTGGGGCAGAGCATCCCTCAACCATCAATTCTTCAATGCAAAGTATAGGGAGGAAAACGCGTTGCACCCCATTTCACCCCCTTCTGGTTGGAATTTCCAAAAACCGCTTCTTAGTGCACCCCTCCGTCACGGAAGGAACAGCCACCCCAAATTTCACACTTCTAGGCCCAGCGGTTTTGGCAGGGCGTTGATGAGTGAGTGACTTTTCTCTTTTATATATATAGATATACATTTTATATATATCTATATATATATATATAGAAGACCCCAATTAAACACCGTGGATGTGTTTTCACACTCAGATGCTTTCAGAAAGATGCCTGTTTTGGTGTATTACTTCATGAAACTTATGAATTTTCACTTCCTCCTGAATTCAGTCTGCAGCTTTTAATAACCCAGAGAGGGAAACATGTTATTCTGTTGCAACAAAATCAGCAAAAGCATGCATGAATCTAAAATGCCACGCAGTACACAAAGGGCATTACACGAAGGGCATTACAGATTCATACAAAATAGAAAGTGACCAATTCAGAACAGTAGCGATGGGTGATAGTATCATTTCTGCTAATTAGCATCTGTAATGAGAAACCTGTTTCAGAGTTCAGCACAGATAAAAAAGTAGTATTACCAAAGACTTGTATTATGAATGGGTCCCTTTTGAGTTTTGCGTCAGTGCACAATCCTATTCATTTTCTTTCTGTTTTCCATTTTGTCTTCTCAGTAAGTGTCAGAGAACTGAGGATAACATTTCATGCTTCTGACAAAGTTGGGCTCTAATCCATGAAAGCCTGTGCTACAATAAATTTGCTTGGCCTTCATGGTACCATAAGATTAATTTTATAGCTGTGGTCTAATACACCAAACCCCTGACATAGTGAAGAAAGACTCGTGATTTATTGAACAGCTGTATAGTAAATAAGCACAAACAAACGAAGAGACCGCACTGCTTCCCTGTCTCCTTTTAAAAATAAAACAAAAATAACTTTTGACAAATTGAATAAAGAAACATCTCTATAAACGGTTGTATAAGCTAAGGCTCTTTTTGAGGCTCATTTAACCAGTACTTTTTTCTCTTAAAAATTTAATAGGTGTCACCAATACTGGCATTCATCAAATGCCTGCACCTGAATGGAGTGAAGATGGAGAGTTTATCTATCCCTGTGACGATATGACGTACATTAAGAACTAACACTCTTGCAAACGTTTTGCTCAACTGTGGAGCCACCTTTTGACATTCTTGAAGCAGGATTCAGTTTCCTAATAGATGTCTTCATTTTAATTGCAAACTGTTTATCAATCCCAGCTTACCTGCTGTTAGTGTTGTATCACTTTAATGAGTTTTAAATGTGTCTACACTCTTTCCATGGTGTCCAGCAATGCCATCTACTTCTCAGTTGTTACTGCTTCAGGGGCAAATACTTCACCAAGACAATTTTCAGTATAAAAACAGCATTATGAAAAACTTTCCTTTCTCCCAATAACCCAGTTCTGACTAGTATTATGTCTACCAGTGCCTGCCTATGGACAAAAAAAAAGATGCTTCCAGCTGAAAGCACATGCTTGTGTTTTTTGCATCATTTGGCCAGGATCTTTGCAAATAAATCATGCAAGTAAATCTTGTACAGATTTGACATTTCTGCAAATTCATTCACAGTGCCAGAACATTCCAAATTTTATAATCCGTGGCATCACTGGTATACAGTACTTTCCTTAAGTTTTGGGTTTTAATCTTCCCCAGAAATGGTCCAGGTTTCTCATATATTCTTACTATATTCAAAGATTTAAATGTCTTTGTATTAAAGTTATGTTTACTACATTTATGTACAAACTCAGAAGTCCTGGATCAAGCTTGGAAGCTAATAATAACAATAATATTAATAAGAATAACGATAATAATCACAATGAGTTGAGAAAAATATGGGATGGGGATTTGACTTCATTCATCAAATGATCGACACTACTGAGATTGTGTGTATTCTACTACTGAGGGCATGTGTATTCATTTCTAAGGGGCAGCTTTAGCAAGCAAATTGGATCACAGATACGGTAATAATTTGAATGCTCAGCAATGCTTGTGTTTGTGCAAACTAGCTGGAAACATCATTTCATTATGTAGTATGCAAATAAACTGGCATGTTACGTGAAAGTCTTCTTACTGAAAAAATACCACTCTGTTGGTGAACTATCAAGGTTTGATCAAGCCTATCTTATACACAACAGCAAACTTCTTATATATAATTGCAGCTTTAGGCTTCCTCATACGTCAATCATAAGCAAAATAATCCATTGGATTATAAAATCTGTCTCTAACCACCTCTGCCTTGTTCTCTGTAGCCTGGCATAGTGGAAGTAGATATAAACTACCATTTTCTTGCCTAGTTCAGCTGGTGGCCCAGTAAAGAGCAAGCTGGAAGGGGAGTGTTCATGCTGACATTCTCACACTTTGCAAGAAGCTTGTTGTAAAAGAACTTCAAGCAAACAAAGAAGAGAAAACTTGAGAGACAATCTCCCAAAGCAAGCCAGTGAAAACACACCTGGCTAAAACTCAGCTGTGATCCAATATATAGCTGATATCTAAAGTATCATATGACTAACTAGCTTAAAAGCAGCACTCTGTGTGGACTTTTAAGCCAGCTCCTGTGGAGGGTCTTTGGCCTAAAACTAAAAGGACCTCTGGCCCTGCTTAGAAAACAGCAATTTTGAAGAAATAACTTTGAATTCCTCAATTCAGTCCATGGAACTTGAAAACCTCACTGTAGGTTTTGTCAGTTATTTTCAAATTTGAATTCTTAACTGTCCTCATCCGGATACAAATCTCAATGCTGGATGTTATAATATGTCTATGTAGAGCAATTGTGGGTAGATCTAGAGGACCTGTGTTGAGTTGTGTTGTGTTGTGTGTGTAGTTGGTTTGTGTGTGAAGGTTAATCCCAAAATCATCCCAATTCCAAAAAGGTATGTCTGAGCAGGTGTGGGCAGAGCTGGAAGGGTTTAGGATGTGTGTGGAATTGTGTTGTGTGTGGATGTGAAGTGTGGGATTGGGTTGTGTGTGGGGCTTAATACCAGGATCATCCTGATTCCAAAAAGGTATAATATGTCTATGTAGAGCAGTTGTGGGCGGAGCTAAAGGGTTATCTGATGGACAGACAGACAGAATAAGCCTTTTATTAGTATAGATTACTGCCCATGGTCAAAATAAGATTATGAAGGAATAATTTGAGAACCATCTTTCATCCTTACTGGCTGGACATTTGGAGTTTCTGAATGTCTGGACTCCTCCTTCTGGATGGAAAAAAGCAGCCTGGTCAAAATACAGGACTGGATAGGTAAAGAACTCTCATTATTCCAGTCAGAGTTCAACCAAAGAGCTTTCCCTACAATCACTATAGGAAAAAATCTTTAGCTGCTGCAACAAACACAGGAAGAGAGGGAAATAAATCTGTCACGCTGATGGTCTTTACTAGTTACCAGTAATATATACAAGATTTGGAAACATGGACCAAGCAGCAATTCAAAGTTTTATTGACACCAAAAATATGAAAAGAACCTTATGGTGGTTCTTTTTTAAAAAACAAACAATTTTAAGCCCCTTACTAGAGAAACAAATCCAGTCAGGCCAGTATGAAATCACAAAACCATAGGGAGCAATGCTTGGATACACAGATGAAAATACCATGAAAATACAGATGAAAAGGAAGTCAGGGAGATCATGTTAGGGCCAAAACCCTTCTCTGTCTTTCCTAGTGCTGGATTTGTAGACAGTATGTGTTTTGCTTAAAAGTCATCTCATTCTCTCCCTTATTTCTTTGTTATGTCACAGAATTTTTTTTGCATGTACAAATATACATGTTCAAGCTCTCAGACACCCACATTATGAAAAAAATACTATCCAGATTGTCTCTCAATCAATTTTTATGCTGTAAACAGCATATTTGCCTTTATAGAACAGACCAGTTATTTACTGTGCTTGTTATGTTTACTGGCAATGTTTGAAGGTATCAGTTAAACCTGTTTCACATAGTGTCGATCAAGCATATGAACACTGAGACATTTTAGACTTTGTCCATGTGACACATCAGTGATATGACATATGTCAGAAATTTGTACATGAACGGTTGAGACAAAGTCACTTAACAATAACCCTGGGGAAAAAAAATCTGCATTGGGAACTAGGTACTGCAACTAAAAAAAATAATGAAAATGGACCTTCCTACACAGACCAGAATTAATGCTGCTGAACATTCAGAGGCATATCTATTCCACTTCAACCTAGCACTACTTCTCGTTTAGATTCTGTAACACAGAATAATGTCTCAGCAAGGCAAAGTGTAATGCAATGGCTATTTTAAGACACAGCTCCATGAATGTTAAACAAAACAAGAAATTTGCCCAACTCATGCAAATGAGATGATGAAATTATATCATGAAAACTCCTATGGGAAAATAAGAATCATTTTCTCCAACTTTTAGGATTCTTCTTCCTCCTCCTCATTGCTGCTTTTTGGTCGGAAATGTTTCCTATTTCTTTTCTTGCTACCATGGAACCCTACAGTCACCACCACAGTATCTTCATGTGCCTCAGCAGAACCTGCATCAGGCTCTTTTTGAACACCGAGCTCCTCCAACTTAAGTTTGTTCCAATTCTCCATTTCCTTCATGCCACCCTCTAAGTGATCTAGTCCAATCTCCTCCTCCTCCTCATTCTTGCTGACAGATCTTTTTTGTGGTTTTCCTTTGACCATCTGATTTACATCAATAACCTTGGCTTCTTCATCTTCCTTCACAATTGTGTGCTTCCTTTCTGACCGATCCAAGCCTGGCTTTGTGGGTTTGGTAAAGACGATCCTTCCAGCACCAGAGCTGGAGGGATCCTGGTTAAAAGATGGGGTGTAGTTATTGGGACACGTGGAACTTTGTTCCATTCTACTCTTCTTCAAACCTTCCAAGAACTCCATGGCAACTGACCTGTTGGTCTTATCACTAGACTCTGAAACATCCTCCAAGCTGTACTTGGTCCAACGTTCTGGATGTGCCACATAGTCAGGAACTGTGGGAGAGCTTTTACTTGATGGTGGTGGTCTGCTTGGTCTTCCAATGTTTTCTGCAGGCATTTTGCTTGAGAGACTGGGAGGCGGCAGGGGACGCTTAAACCTTCCATCCATAACATTGTCTTCAGCCATTGAGGGCATGGCTTGTTTGGCTGCTCCTTCCAGACAGTCAAAAATGCTCTGGCTGCGCTGGGAGAAACTTGAGCTCATGCCTTTCAGATGAAAGGGCTGGACGGGGGATTTACACTTGCTTGCTAAAGCGTCACCACTTTCAACGGATCCACAGCTTGTATCATCTGAGGGATGGGGTTCCACAGGAGATATTGTATCAACTTCAGCCTCACCTGTGAATCCGAAGTCTTCTGAATCAGAATCACTGAGGGAAATTGTATCAGAGGGAAGAACACCCTCATAATCTGTGGCCCCATCAGCCACTATCCCCACAAAGGGTTCACCTGCACCTTCATCTCCCATTTTTGAGTGGTTTGTTGGGCCCCGCTGTGGCAAATTAAGTCTTCCAGCAATCCAGGGAGTTTAGAGCCTACAACCAAAATGAACAATTAAAAGTGAAAGGAAGCCTAACTTAAGAATTCTTGATGCACAACAAAATGATTCAAAATTAGAAACTCCTAGACACATTAAAAAGGAGAGTTAAAGATTAGCATGGAAGGTCCAAGTCAGCTGTATTCTCAATAAAGTAGTTCTAGTTTTGCTTTTTCCCCTTCACACTCTTACAATGCACCATGCTATCAACCCTTATAGCTAAGTTCAATAGGAATTCATACCCCTTTTTGTGATGCAACTGAATAGTCCCTAAACTATGGTCCTATTATTTTATTTTTATATGTGGGATTTATACCCCACTTTTCCATGCCGAAGCAAGTGCCCAAGGTGGCTTACAAAGCTTTGATTCTTTTGTCCTCATAAAAAGGAGTGGAGAGTTAGTGACTGGTCCAAGATCATCCAGGAAGCTTTCAGAGGGATTTTTGAACCTGAATCTTGCAGGACTCAGTCCAATACCCTGACCACTACAACATCCTAGTCCTAAACATTACACACTAAACACTACAACAGCATTCCTGAATTTTACAGCATGCCACACAATAGGAATCCGTTTCTGTAATGTCTGGCTTAAATAAAGTCAGTAACACATTTACACAATGCAATGATCCAGTGGAAATAAACTGTATTGTTATGCATGTCAGCTCAGATGTGAGCCCCACTGACTTCAATGACATTTACTACCAGGTAAGTAGTTTGGATTACAGGACAATTAAATTCATTTCAACTAATGCATAGGCTTACACTCTGGGACTAAATGTAAGACAAGGCTTTTACTTACAGAGAAGTAATGCTAATATAAGATAGCGAGAAAATGTTGTTCACTCAAGGTGCAATCCTAACCAATTTCGGCTGGCATAACTCACTCCGTGTTTCTAAGATGGTTTGGGGAGGCAGTGCATATTCTTGCGCTGGCCTAACTCCTCCCCCAGGAGTGATGCAAAAATGCCTTTTGGCACTTTTGCAACAACCCTAGGCAAGCCCAGGATATGTGCCACGACTTATGCCAGCCTAAATGGCAGTCAGGAGTGCAGCCTCAAACTAATTACAAATCAATACAATCTGTGACATATTACATCTCTGTCTGAAGTTATATATTTCAACTTCCCATTTAAATTAAAGACAGTAATCAGTATGTACCAGTGTATGTCTTTCTTCCACAATTATAATGCAGATTAAAAAAAAGATCTGCACTGATATGATATAATTTTTCATTACAATTGTTTCCAACTCCAGAATGTAGAATTTTTTATTTTTTTACAAAAACCCCAGATGAGTTTACAAAAATGAAATTGGGTTTCCAAAACTCATTGACTGAATCTCTATAGTATGTTTCTATCTAAAGATGGCTGGGGAAAGCTTCATCCATAATACATATAATGCATCAAAGGGCCATGTTGTATGGTTGTTGTTTTTTCTTCATGGCATCCATTTGGGTACCTACCTCAAAGAACAGATTTTCAAACATAACTGATTATCTAATAGGCAGTAATTGTACTGGACAGAAACTGAAGTAGGTCCCTATCATGTGGTGATGGTAAATAGGCACAGAAAAATCTACTAGCCACTCACCAACTGACGTATCCCATCCTGAGTCAGTTAAAGCCACCAAGGATTTCAGATGTTGTACCCTGGCAGTGAGAGGTTGGACATGTCATCAGCACAAAGTAATAGTGCATAACAGCAATTGTCTCGTATGTCAACAGTACATGTTATTTGGCAGGCATGGCCTTAAGCTCCTAGGCCCAGATAAGATAACTGCAAGTATTTTTAAACTGGAAAGCAGACTCCATATATCTTGCAGCATGCCCATATGGGTTCTGAGTTTCACCATGTAATTTGCAGGGATCTGAATGCTCCCATTCAAACCATCACCATTAAAACTGGCCTCTAAACAGAGCAACTAATAAGAAACCTATTTAATATACAGTAATTTCCAAATGTAAGGAGAAACATTTGGAAGGCATGGGAAGAAAACAAACTAATGTAAGTTAAATTTGGTTAATGGCATGTCATTACAGTAAACAAATGGGCAAAATCAAAGGACTTAAACAACAAATCTACATTGTATGGGTCCTATTCTTTCAAGTGAGGCTTTAGAATCTTCCAAAAGGGCAGCAAACTGAAAGATGAAAAATAATTTCCAGAAAGAAAAGACTCACAGGTTCTTTGTAGGGATCTGATTATGATATAATTCAGACGGGAAGGCTTCTCTCTGAATGGAAAGGTCCCCATCGGAATCTTCCATACTAGTTTTGGTCCCTGTCTCAACTGTGGGAAAGCCAAAGAATACATTATGTCTTCTCAAGCTCATAAAGTAATTATTCTTAGATTTGTGTCCCTCCAAAAAGGTGATGGCACATTTCTCTTCAAGCTAGATTAGTGATTCCCAAATCTTTTAGCACCAAGACCCATTTTTTAAAATGTCACACTATTGGCACCCATCTAGCTTTATGAGACTTACAAAAAAAGTTTCATTTACCAAAATTAAGCCTCTGGTTTTATCCTTTGATACAAACAGGAGTGCATTTGTAAATTGGTTGAGCTCCACATTTATAGGATCAGGATCATTTGCCTGCTCTTCAATAGGAGCAAGGCATGAATGTGCACTCCCTCATGCCGCTGGATGAGTAAACATACCATGTGGCTCAGTTTCATTTTCCACAGAATTCAGGGTGACCATGTTATAACTGCAAACAAAAACAAGGCACTCCAAAATGTAGGACATAAAAAAACTGTAGGACATGACAAAATGAAACCTAAAAACATTGGTACATGGATTTCATGTGAGTACTCTAAATACTATATTACTTATATGTAGTAGTCTTAAATTTAATAACTTATTAATTCAAAGAGGGAGATGCACTGCCAAGGAGGGAGAGGCACCTCAAAGGGAAAAGGAGGACATTTCCAGGACACAAGGCTAAAAACAAGAGCACTATTTTAGGGTTGCATGCATTTTCCTTGGCAACTATTGGCTTGTCAGTTTTGTGACCCAACAAGAACAAGGTTGCAACCCACTTCTGGGTCCCAACCCAGTTTGGAAACAAGCTAATCTGAGTAGATTTGATATGATTCCTGGGAGAGGAGTCCAAGGAGTCCACTTGGTTGTGGCTTTGAACACAGGTTATAAAACAGGAGTAGGGACTGCTGCGTGCATGTGGGTGTTTTAATCTGTGCTGCTCCAAATGGATGATGATGCAAGAAAGTAAGACATGCTCCTTCCTCTCTCAGGTGATGAGAAAGAGGGTGAGCATTCGCACCACATGCTTGACTGGCAATAAATTCAGAAGAGAAAGCCCTTCACAAAATGTAGGGTGGAACAGTGGTGTAGCTAAAGGGAGTAGTAGTCCATCTTGGAGAAAGCCTCACCACGGAGTGCAAGCCGTAGAGCTCCGTTTTGCTCCCTCACATGGAACGGCTCTGAAAGGAATGGCTACTTACACAATGTGGTGAGGCTCCCTCCAAGACTGACTGCTCCGTTCCCCCTCTAGCTACACCACTGGTGTGTAACGAGCAGCATCGAGGTTTATAAGTAAACCTGATTTATAAACATGTGTCGCTTAACAACCTTCCACTTAACAACTAACAGCATTTAAGACGGTGGTAGACAAACACAAAAAGAAGAGGTCAATCTTAACGCAAAGAAGGGGTCAGTCTCCAACAGCCTGCGTGTCTGGCGGACAAAATAGTCAGCTAAACGACCTAACTGCTTAAAACGACGGGGCCAGAACGTATTCCCAGTCATTAAGTGAGTGCAAACATTAAGTGGTTCCTGGGCTGGGCAGCTCAATGGAGCCTCCAAGTTCAAGAGCAGTCTACCTCTGAATGCCTGCTGGGAGGGGGGTTCTACCTCTGAATGCCTGCTGGGAGCCTCCAGGTTCAGGAGCAGTCTACCTTTGAATGCCTGCTGGGAGGGGGGTTCTACCTCTGAATGCCTGCTGGGAGGGCAGACCACACTCCTCAAGCCCTGGGCTGGGCTTCCCCAGAGGCTCCAGGCTGGCCACCAAGGGCAGCATCCTCATGGACTCAGCATCCTCTGAGCCCAGCTAGGCCCAGAAAGTGGTCCTCTCCCCGTTCCCTAGGCAACCAGCACAAGACATTCCAAGGTCCTCTCTTACCTCTGCTTGAAGCAAACACCTGCGCCCTGACCCAGGCTCTCCGCTGGACCACTCCGCTCCCCCCCACCCTTTCTGCGCTAGCCTCCCGGTGCACGCTGGGACATGAAGTTTCCCTTCCCACCGAAGCGCCATAGACTAGCGTAATCTCGAACTCGTCAGGACTACATATCCCAGAAGGAATTTCGCACCGTCAGGAAAGTTGGCCTCCCATGAGCCTCTTGCATCCGGTTTCCCCCACCGATGTATTGTGGGAGTTGTAGTTTTTTAGATGCATAAACAAGAATTGGGCATCATCAGTCACTGACATAAATTAAGGGCTCTTGTGTGATGAGGGTGACCATATGCCATCACAAAAAAACAGTCTATATATATTGCAACCCCTTTATATATATAGTAGGAGTCTTCACACACACACACACACACACACACACAGGCTGCAATCTTAAAGACACTTTCCTGGGAGTTAGACCCATTGAATACAATGGGGCTTACTTTGGAGTAGACATGGTTAGGATTGTGCTCAAAGTCCTTCAAAAAAAGTATACAATATTTAATATTTATGCAAGTTTTTCCTCCTGATGTGTGTATACATTTTTTGAAGGACTATATATATATGTGCATACATGTGAGTGTGTGTCTGTATATGTATTTGGTGGCTAGTATACGATGCATACTAATATAAGATGACCAGATGTCATAACTTTAAAAGAGGACAAGGTTTCCCAAAACGTAGGACAACCTTAAAAATGTAGGACATGACAAAAAACTAAAAACAATAAAAATATATAGCTTTAATTTAAATGCTATATTACTTATTAAATTTAAAACTTTTACACATAATTTATTACATATACTTTATAAATTACAATTATAAATTACAATAAAGTTACTGAGACGCAAGCTGGAACCAATCATATTGGCTCTGCCTTTCCATTGGACTAATTCAGTGGCGTGGAGAGGGGGGATTTGCTGCTTGGGTAACAGCCTATCCTCCATAACAATCCAACCCAGGCTTTTGTGTTCCACATGCAGTGTATGCAGCACCAAGCACGATATCATAGTCTTCCAAGACTTACGGAGGTCTGCTTTTTAACTTGTTGCAAACTCACAAGGAAAGGCAGGACAATGATTATTTTCAGGACAAAAAGGACAGGTCCTGGAAAAAGAGGGCAAATGGTCATATGGAGAAAAAGAGGCCCACAACTGTCATATGCGAAGAAACAATATAACAATGTTCATCCACTTTTCAGCATCTCGAGTGCCCTTTTGCCAACTCTCTTTTCAATAGCTGTCCTCAACTGCCCCCCAACCTATTCTCAGTCTGGCCTTCCTCACTGTTGAGATCCTATTAGCTTCTGTTATTCTGTTGAATTAACCCCACCTATTGCTGAATACTGTATAGCATCAGACAGACACACCAATGCACAGGTTATAAAGCCTTTATTGCATGTGTGTGAGAGATAACTATTTATTTATTCATTCATTCATTTAAAGCAGCGTTTCTCAAAGTGCGGGTCGGGACCCCTTTGGGGGTCGCATAAGAGCTTTCCTGGGGGTCACCTAAAGACCCCTGGTGCAGGGGGCCAGGTCTGGCTTGCCAGACCTCCGGCTGTAGCTTTGCGTGCACTGGGGCTGACTGACAGCCTCAGGGCCCAATCCTATGCATGCCTACTCTGAAATAAATCCCATTATAGTCAGGGAGGCCTTTACTCCCATATAAATATGGATAGGATTGCAGCCTCAGGGCCCAATCCTATGCATGCCTACTCTGAAATAAATCCCATTGTGTTCAATGTATGCATAGAACACACATTTCATTTGTAATAATGAAAATACATCCTGCAGATCGGATATTTACATTACGATTCATAACAGTAGCAAAATTACAGTTATAAAGTACCAATGAACATAATTTTATGGTTGGGGGTCCCCACAACATGAGGAATTTATAAAGGGATCATGGCGTTAGGAAGATTGAGAACCACTGATTTAAAGGATTATATCCTGCTTTCCCCATGCTAAAGAAATGCATTTCAAAACTTTTATTCTTTTGGCTTCATAATAACCCAGTGAGGCTGACAATGAGAGTCTTGTTCAAAAGTTGTTTCCAAGTCCAGTTCAAGATATTGGTGATTTTCCTACCTATGGTATATGGTAGGAGTCTTCAAACCTTGAAGATGCAGCCCTCAGCAAGCCTCTGGAGTCTGGACCCCTACGTGTTTCTGGCCCACTTGATTGAACACAACTGGAACTGTCCTATTGTTAGATCTGGATGAAATAAATAAATAAATAAATAAATAAATAAATAAATTCCAAGTTTTTCATAAAACCAGAAGTTACTTCTTGTGTCCTCTGAAGGCTTTCTTGGGAGCTAGGAGTCCATCTGTGCTTTATTTCTGTTATGTGCTTTGGTGCTTGGAGAAATCCTGGAAATTTTAGCCTATTTATTATCCAATTTATTCATTCATCTATGTTTGGCAATGTGCAGTATCTTTTCTGTTGTGTCACCAAGCCTTTCAGAACAAGCTTCCGAAAGATCTGAGGGCAACTTCTTCAGTACATGATTTCTGGTGGGGTTTGATGTCCTATTTGTTTCACCTGGCCTTTGTGGGAAGTACTTACTATAGACCTCAACCTTTTAAAGTTTATGCTGCTATAAATTTTATGTGCACCTGCTCTTATATTTTTAAATTTTGCTTTAATGATATTTTTGTTTTTTCTTTTAACAGTTTTGAATGCTTTTTTTTACTATATACAGTATATGGTAATTACCGGTACATTAATCTTGATGGAAACCAGCTTGGACTTTTAAAAAGTAGCATAAAAAGATTTTGTATAAAAATTCTACAGGAATTTCTTCTCATCACTTAACATGAAGACATTTTTCAAGCCAGGTGTTAATAAGGGTCACAGGAAGCCTCACAGTCATGGGGAACTTCATTTGAATAGAGGAGGAAAAGCCAAGGAAACTGGCACAGCTGTTCATCTGATTATTCAAATACTTGGATGTCCTCCAAACCATTTTGAAGTCTGTGTCATTAGGTTCACACATCTTTAGTGCTTCCTGCAGATTTATGACCGAGTGTAGGTCAAGATATTCCATTTCACTTAATGAAGTTATCATTGAAGCAGATGAAACAAAAAAAAAATTGGGACCCAATCTTGTCCAGCTTCCAGTGGTGGGGAGTCATAAAGACCTTGTCAAGGTAGGTGAATGACTCATTCAATGCAGGAAAGTCAGATAGGATTGGGCTTTTTCTCTTAGTCACTGATCAAAAGATGATGCAAAGGAATAAATCAGGTTTCTTTGAGATTTAGCGGCTTTCAGCAGTGGTCATGTTCCTATTTTGAATTGGTAATTTTTTTTAACTCTACCTTTGCTGACGTATGTGAAATTCCTTAGCGTAGCAGAAGCTATTTACTCATTTTGCATTTGAAATATTTATATCCCGCCTCCTGATGCTGCTATCCTAACCCCTAGTTAGGCTGCCTTAAGTTATGTGCTGGCCTGGTGGTGCCACAAAAGTGCCATAAGGCATATCTGTACCACTCCTGGGTTAGGCCAGTGCACAGACATGGACCGGCCATCCCACAGCACTGTGGGAAAGGGGAAACAGGTTATGCCTAAATTGGTTAGGACTGTGACCTGAAGCTCTTCATTTTTCCAGCCCCCAATTCAGTGTCGGAGATGATGTGGCGCTCCTACCCACATGTAGGACACCCGTTTGTGTTTGGACACCCCTGGCCAGGGGTTTCCTGCAGTTCCTAATGAGATGGAAGATATGAGTTGAGGTTGGGGAGAGAAGAACGGTGTGCATATGCGGGTGCGTGCAGATGTTTTATGCTCTCCTCCAAGTATCCCGATTACCACTGTGCTACAGAATCTGTGGGCAGATGCAGCTTTCGTTGGGAAGGCCAGGCTGCCTGAGCAGGCAGATAAGGCTTCCTCAGGCAGGATGCTGCTGCAGTTATTCAAACCTTTTCAGGTGGGTGGTGGTGGTGCTGTTTGCAAGCCATGCTCCAGTCCTTCCTCCTGTGTCCAACACTTTCTCAGAGCTAACAGCTCTTCCTTGTAGTCAGTTTCCACTACCCTTTCCAGAGCAGCTATCTTTATAGCCTGAATGATGGATACCATGACCAAGCGTTCTGACTTAGGAGATATGAGGTCACGTTGCACAATACCAGGATGTTGCACAAATGCTTTTAAAACAGTAGCAGCTGCGGCGCTCTCATATATGACAACCACCGGCGACCGTTGCCTTTAAACAGGAAGAGGTAAAATAATTAAGGAAACAGAATTCACCCAAGCTGATTTAGTCCAGAAAGCCAGAGACTGCATACTCACTCTACGGGGTTGAGGAAGGAATAAATCTGACAGTACAAACACTAGCTTTTTGGCTGTTTAATTGTTTGTATATAATTACTTTTTAAAAAAATTAAAAGGTACTTTGACAATTTTCTTAACATCCATGTAAACAAGCAAAATGAATGGATGGGATTTCAGAGAATAAGCACAGCCAACAGAGGAAGGGGAATTGGTGTGCCATTTGTACCAGACTGTGCCCCGTTTAGAGGCAAATGGAAGTACACTACTAAGCGAGTCAGGATGCAATCCAAAATAATTCAGCAATCTCTCTGTTCCAGTGGTGGTGTCGGGAGGCTGGTACATGTCTGTGAACTGGCCTAACCCCCACCCACAACCCAGTAGTGGTACACAAGGGTCATGGCACTTTTGCGACACCCCCAAGCCTTGAGCTGGCCTAAGCAGGGGTTAGGATTGTGGTGTTGGTTTGTGTAGCTTCAGAGATACAAGACTCACTGGACAACAAAACACTATAATTAAGCATTCTCTTGCTTATGGGTGCTGGTTTGCAACAAGCTGTAGCCAGGATGGACAATAAGGCCTCATGATAGATCACTACTTGTCTTATTGGGTTAATTGGGAACACCAATTTCTTTGGGACAGCTTATATTTCTTTTAAGAAGTTACCGTAATTTTGTTTCCCTAAATTAAGCCTATCCACTTGCAAAGTCAAATGACGAATCATGACTTTCCTGTGGACAAAGGAGGAGTTAACTGGCCAGTGACAACTGCAATTGACAAGACTTTCTTTCCTGGCTTCTTCGCCATGACCCATTTGTTCTCCTTTTGCAAGGCCTGCTTGGTTTATGCTATGAAGATGAAAGATTCCAATGTTAGGATTTACTGTCTGTAATAAAGACACAGGGCACCACACACACACACACACCAGGAGAAATGTTTATTAAAAATTTAAAAAGTGACAAAAGGCAGAGAAGAAATAGTAATTAACACGCATATAGCTTGTGGCATGCTCCATGGTAAAAAGATCCCAAAGCATTCAGCAAACTGTAGCCAGCAGCTTTGTTTGGTCCTCCCCTAGGATGACTGTTGTATCAGTTGTATAGAAAATGTGCCACTTCACCAAGCACCGATGCAAATTCCAAAAAAGGAAATGTTCTGCTCTTCCTTGGACTCACAAAAAAGTTTCTTCTTCCAAGAAAAAAACAGCAGTATTCAGCAGTAAATGAAGCCTTCAGGCATAATGATAGTGCAAAGGCCCAACCCTACCAAAGACAATCTTTGGAGAACTACAATCCATTAAGAGATATCTGGTCTCAGATTTGTATACTTATAGGACGATAGCACTTCAAATAATATTACTGTGTATTGTCCAAATAGAGGTAACCAGTTGGTTGGAACAGTAAAAACAGTTTGAACTTTTGCTTCACAAAAGGGCAACTGTTTGCGCCCTGCATTCACTTTCCTCTTTAATTTTAGGAATAGTCCTCTGGATCTCAAGCCCTCACCTTTTCAATACTGAAAACTTACCTTCTTTGCCTCAATTACCTAGACACTTCTATAATCCAGTGCACTTTTATCTGGAAGTAAATCTTAGTTTTCAAGTGGATTTATTACCAAGTAGACAAGGATAAGACTTACAGCCTTAAAAATTCTGTAGCAGACTTTACCAGTGTAGTTACACTGTAGCAGACTTTACCAGCGTAGTACACTAGAGTTAATGTATTTAATAGATCCATCCACATTTGTCAAGCCAGTTCATTTAAATTCTGAAGCTGTCGCTCTTTTTGCAATTCAGCAACAAAGGAAGATGGGACAGGCTGTGTCATTATCTTCCATCCATCCAAGATTCCAGATATGCATTCAGCAAACTGTATGAAGTTTGTATGAAGAGTGAAGTTTAACACATCTGGAATCCTTTTCCATGTTCGCACATATACCAACAACCAATTTCATTTTATAAAGGGCCTTGTTACATACCATGGGCAGATTATCTCGAGTGAAGAACAAACTACATAATTATTTCTCCTGCCTAAGAGGATTGAAATGCAACATGATACAACAGTATTCCACTATCTCCAGAAAATGCATCCCAAAAGCATGTCTGGTGCCAAAAAGATTTTTTTTCTTCAAATACATGTTTGATCCATGTTCATTCCTTGAGGATAATAAACCAAACAGAGCTCTGGGTGATTGTACGTCAACTGAATGCTGAACAATATGAAACATTGTATAGGACAAAACAAAACAAAAAAAATATTTAGTGGTGTATTTATATACACATTTCTCAAGGACACTCAACAAAAGGCAGCAAGTTACATATCCATTATGTACGCTGGTAACTCCAGTGCGCATATATATGTAAATAAATGTACATGCACAATTGAGCTCTAAAAAATGTACATCTAAGCCTACTATACCAGAGCACATGAACTAGAAGCCTTTGAAGGGTGAATGGGTGGAATCAACTCCTCCTTTCCAGTGCATGCAAAGCTTGACATTCAGGGCAGTGTTCTGTTAAGGCTGTTTCTAAGGCTAAAAGATGTATTCTTCACCAACAATTTCCAGCAAGGCTCTGTGACATTGCTATTTTTGGACAACATCATCAATATAGTTTGATTGGGGATAGCTTTTATGGTGCTCATATGTAGAGGAGCTCCAGGATTATCATACCAGAATGAGAAGGAAGGTGGGGGGAATAAAAATGGTTCCGTTAGTTTTCTGAAATGTCCGGAGTACCCTACGGGTGCATCTTCACTAAACCTCTTTGTTATTCCAACTGCTGCATTTCAAAAAACAAAATTCACTTAGCAGCTGGAAAATTTGTGAGTGTCAAGTTGTAAATGAGCACCACCATTCCAACCATGGCTGGAAGATTACTGCTATGATATTCTTTATGTGTGTTTATTCCTTTTCTTTATGCTGTACCTCAGTATTTTCAAGGGTGTCCCCAAATCCACTATAAGCCAGAGAGGAACAGCAAAGGAAAACAAGAGATTGTTATATACTTCTGCAGAAACCACCACCTTGAACAGCACAGAAATTGTACTGTTTAGTGGGAATGATGGTAGATTAGTCACAGTGGCAGTTAATCGTATGCTACAAAAAAAGCCACAAAATACCTCGCCCTCAAGGTTACCATGGCCATTGTATCAGAGAACAGGTTAGTGGACAACATGCAAACCCAAAGGGCACAACTTTCAAAAGCTTTTAGAAACTCATCTTAGAACTCAGTGAGATGAAATCTCTTGAGCTGTCAAAATGAAGAGAAACATAAAAGACTATGTATTTGCAGCTCAGATGGAACAGGGAAAGAACTGGAAAACAGGTTCACTTAAGCAGCACATAAATCTGCCTCTTGCTGATTATGTGGTGCACGGAGAGAAGAATGTGTTCCAAATTCTATATGCACACCCATCTAGAGCTAGTTCACAATTATTCAAGGTCATACTATGTGTGCGTGCATGTCCCTTCTACAAAGGCACAAGAGTAGTTGCCTTCTTAAAAACTGCATCTTTAATTAGTAGTTTTTCAGCCATTATTTTACAATTTCCTTCATAGATACATTTTTGGCATCATTAGAATATTATGTAGTTGCAACGTAAATGACATCAGACAATACTTGCATTTCAGTACTAATGAAAGCACACATGGCAGTTTAGTATTAAGAGTGAGATATAAAAAGCTTTAGCATTCCAGTACCAGACATGTTTCTTTTTTTCTCTCTATAGATTTGTGCAGAGGCGTTAGATCAAAATAAAGACCTGCTTTGGGGATGGTGGCAGTGTTGGTGGTGTTAAGACTTTCCCCATTATAAAAACTGGCCTGATGAGGACTTTTGGAATTTCAGGTATTTGACCTTCATTCACATCCACACTGTGACTTCTGGAAACTTTATATTCAAATGAATGGAGCTATAAGATTCACAAAAAAGTCTCCTCACTCATCACTGAAAGAGGGTTACGGCAAACACTAATTTGCTTATTAAACAACGAAGTTGCAGGATTGAAAGAAGTACCTTACAAGCAAGGAACTCTTGCATCCTGTTCATTCTTAACAGATTTGGATCAGGAACAAGGTGGCTCCAAACACGAGAAATGCTTAAAAGGACCAATTCACTTTATATCTTCTCCTCTCATGCAAATCACATCTGAGGGAATAAATCCTACAGAGTCCCTTTTTCTCAGATAAAGGGTGGCACCTGTGCTGTGTACTCTGTCATTCCGTATTGACAACACAGGAATAAGGATGAGAGGCGGGGGAGAAAAGGGCTCCCTTAGATAAAGGCCTGGAACCACTAGCATGATAGCTTTTCTACCACACAGACTGATGTATAACTAATTCTGCCACAAATATATGGAAAACTCTCCCCCCACCCATAAAAAAGACTTCCAAGTTAAGAATGATAGAGTACTGTAGGGTAATAGCAGAAATATTTATATACACAATTTTGTCTTTTGTTGGAAGCGTCTCCTCGTCAGACAGTGGCACTTCGGGGTCCCTTCGGCACCATTGTTTCACCTCTGCCCTTCCACTTCTCAATAGACGGAGCTGTTTCTGATGCCACAGCACAACACCATGCTCAGGATCATCTCAAAGATCTGCAGACAAAGAGGGAACACAGCAAGAAGCCATCTTAGAAGCAAAATTAGAAAGTAACTACTGCAGGCAGACCCTGCTTCTTTAGAAGCAAAATTAGAAAGTACCCTGCAGGCAGGGTACATGCACACTTGCTCCCATTTAGATATGCAAGAATTCAAGAGAGAAAACCAATTCTACTGTCTACTCAGAGGTAAGTACTATTAGAATCAATGGAGCTTACTCCCAGGAAAGGGTGAATAGGATTGGGCTGTAGAGGCAGTTTTAATTTAAGATAGTTATCCCAAATGGTTTTTTAAAAAAACCCAAACTGCATTCTAACTTTGATTAATATCAACCTTTTACAAAAATTCTAAAAAATAGAAACTTCTTAGATGGAATTCTGCTAAGCACTCTTCCAAATTTCTTTTCCTTTAAGATTTTCCTTAAAGTTGAGAAATCAGAAATATTTCATTTTCCAGAAAATTAATACAAACAAAAATAAAATTCTGACAAGCTTGGAGATAATCCAAGAATAACAGAAAACAAAGAAGGGAACCAGACATTTTAAGAGGACCAAAATTTTAAGGTAACTTCTGTAAGAAGGAACATTTTCTTGCACTGCTTCTAGAAGCACAGTGGCCTATGGACATGTTTAGAATATTCCTCTCCCCCTTGCTGCTCAGATGAACAGCAGAGGAGAGAAAGTAGGATGTTCTTGCCAAGGGAGCAACATCTTCCCCTTTTTCTTCAATGGAAGAAAAAATCAGAAATCAGTAGCTTTGGGTGGAGGCTGCAAATTGGAGTCCTTTAGCTTTGGTTTCCCTAGGAGCAGAAACCTCCTCTATGGGCAGAGAGGTATATTAAAATTACGCAGCCACCAGAATTGGGGACTGGTAGCATCTGCCTCCTCTCCACCCCCATATTTAGTTCAGAGATGGAGAGAAGATCTACTTGAGCTGCCCCACAGGGGTGCCATGAGGGTGTATGTCACCTGGTGAGGAGGTTAGTGCATCACCCCAATCTTGCACATGCATGACTGTTGTGCATGCGCACTGCACCTCTGAAGCCTCCATTCCGGAGTCACTCATGGCTGGAGGCTTCAGAGGTATAGTGCATATGCATGCCAGGCTTCTCCAGCCTAGTGACAGGCAAGCCTGCTCAGCCCTAGGTTGTGGAAGTCCAGAGGTGATGTGCTGGGGGCGTGAAGGTGACACACTGCAGGGATTTGTCAAACCCCTCCAGCACATCACCTGATGTGAAACACACCTCCCACATGTCCTGGTAATGCTCCTGGCTGCAGTTATCCAAGCTTCCTCTTCACTATGCCTTTGCTTGTTTCCCCCACTCCATCATGCCAGAGGCTCTTATATACAAAGCTGAACATGTCTGGAAAAGCACACTATTTCTGTCCACCGGTTTATGACATGTTGGTCACATGTTCTGCCTCCACTACTTACCATGATCACAGCCACCACAATGGCAGCAATACCAATCAAATACAGCTTTCCTGAGAACAAATCATCAATTTTATTGTGACAGTTGTAGTCCTATAAGAGAAATAAAGTATGTAAACAGAAACATTCTGTATAAGAATATTCTTTTCCAGGCAGAAATAAGTCTATAATACATTCCCTGTATTACTGAGGAGTTTTCAGTATAGTAACACCAAGAAACCAAATTTCAAAAATCCCCAGAGTAAATATGTACCTTTTAAGAAAGGGGGAGGGAGGTAAAAGGATGGCGAACAAATATACATGTGGCACTTAAACACCACTGAGTTCTTTTTAGGATTCACGAGGGCTTGCATACTTTATTTCCAGCAGTGTTTTATTTCCAGAAAATCTGCAGGGACCTGTTTTTTAAAGATATTTAACGAGAGGTGCTTTCAGAAGCATTACTAGGGTTTGTGTTATCCACTGTGTGAGCTCACCCTCATCATGGGCCCCTTCCCCTACCAGATTGTAGAAAATAAATTATAATATCATGTACATAGTCTAAATGCAGTGGCATCACTGGGATTGGTATAACCAACATTAATTTATTTTAATATATAACAGTACTGGTCACCCAACAAATCAGTAACCAAACACACACCAGTGTCATAATATCACCTCAGTTGGCTCTCAAACAATCAGTCTACTCTGGTCAGTTTTAAGTTAAGAAAATCCACTTTTTGTTCCAAAATGCTGTTCTGATTTCCTCTACTGTTTTTTTTTTTGAAAAATGTTTGATAGAATGCAGATATTTTACACTGTTTATTTTATGACATTCTGCATTAAATTATGCATCAAATATATAGCTTGATATCATTCAAAAATACCAAATTTTTACAAGTTTTGCCAGTAGTAGTGTTACCCCTTCCCTCGAATACATAATTCACTGAAAACATTAATATCTGCACTTTAGGAATTCAGCTGAAAGTCCCAATACTGGGGTGGATGGCATGCAGCATCCATTCCACACCAAAGCATAGACTAGTGGTACAGGTTAATTACTGGTTTACTACTTCACCCATTCTTCTGAGGTATTACTGGAGAGAGCGCACACACACACACATACACTACACACACACACACACAAAACTGAACACCGCAGCTGTAATAATGATATTTTCCTTACATTAGTCAAACTATCAGCATAATTTTCCTTGGGGCAAAGGTCATTTTTACCAAGCATATTGATTGCAGCTCCCACAGTATCCGTACCACAGCAATTTAGCTGCAAGCAGAAAAGGGCAGAAATCAAACAAGTGCAGACAAATTCCACTCCAAAGTTTGACATACATTTTTCCAAATTACCCAAATCACCTAAAGTTTCCTGTCCAGAGATTCTAATAGGAAAGCAATGCAGTGGTCATTATGATCATTCATCTCTGAAGTATTCATTGTAATATTACTGTACAGTTACTAATGATAACCAAAACATCATTCGTACAATATGTACCCTGAAACAACATTAACTTGAAGCACCTAAAAAACATCGAGAGAAGAAAGGAATAGCAAATCATTTTTTTCCACTGCTGCAGGCTCAGCTACTTAAGTTATAATGCCCAAACCAACAGTTTCTCCTAATTATCTGGAGTGGATCCTTGCACCAACCAGGAAAAGACAAGACATACATTGAGACAGGTATTCTAACAGTATCCATGCCAAGAAGTGGGGAGGAATCTCAACCAATTCCTCCCTGCACTGAAATCCTTGAAAAAGTTTTGACTGGAAGTGGACCTGAAGCAATTTCTCTTCCATTTCTTCCTTGCTAGTGACAACCACATGTCCCTACCACAGTCTAATGCAGGGGTCTCCACAACTCAGCCCGAGGGGTCGAACGTGGCTCTCGGCAAGCCTCAATGTGGCCCTCGGCAAGACCGCTCTATCTGGCCTGCGGGCAAGCCTCGTAATGTCTCTACTACAATCTTCTATGTAAATTTTTGTAAAGTTATTCAAATTTGAAATGTAAATAATTTTACTGGCCCCCGGCAGAAATGTCAATGAGATGATGTGGCCATCTTGTCAAAATGCTTGGAGATCACTGGTCTAACGAAAAGCAACAATGGATTTTCTTCAGCAGACCTTATTTCCTGTCACTTGGTTTTTCTAGGGATCAAGTTTTTGAAAATGGTGGATCTGGGTCCATTTCCCCACCCACTTTAAATATACTTGGGCACCTAAAACTTGCATTCTCGTCTTGTGTCCTTTGTGACTACCAGGTCTTGAGCAATACAAAAACGATCCTCTTAATTCAACAAGAAATTGCTTCACCATCATGAAGACATTTACTTTAAAAAAGTAGACAACTTTTTGACAGTTACATCCAATTCCTTGCAGCGTATCCTATATGGCAAGGGTCACCACATGCCCCCCGAAACCAGTACTGTCCCGATTTTCAGGCGGCCCTGTCCCTGTTTTCTGTAAGAAAATTGTGGCAACCCTATATATGGCTCACCGTTTCATGGAAAGTTTTCACGACAGTTATTGCTTTTTTTGCTTTGTCAGAATTTTTGTCCTTTGTTTGGTGCTGAGCCTGGTCATAGAACTGTTTGATGTCTTTGGCAATCTGTAAAAGTGAAGATGAAAAAAGTTAGCCACAACAAAATACCTGCTTGCACTTTCTAACATTTCAGTTTCAATATACTAAATATGGAATTAGACTCTTCCAAGCACTCATCTCTCACAAGTTTGAACAGGGAGAAGATGCTACTGAAAACAGTCCCAAACACTTGTTCATGATGCATGGAGAAGGCTCTCCCCATGAGGCTGGAGCTCTATGTTATTAGCCAACTTGCATATTTATGGGCCCAGCTGCTCCTGAGTTGCGAGAGGGCATCAGGGGAAAAATAGCATGATATAGTTGGAGCAGAGCTTAGAAATCATCCAATTTGAATTTCCAAAAATCAGTTCTTAGTGGGTGCTTACATCATGGAAAAATACCATATTTGCCGGCTTATTACACGCACCAGACCATGAGACGCACCAAAGTTTAGAGGAGCAAAACAAGAAAAAAAAAGATTCTGAACCAAATGGTGTACTAATATATTTAATAAAATATAGCAGAATAATATTTCAACCATGTAAAGTCAACAGTGGTATTAAGAACCATTATCACTGTCATTAACAAGTGAGGAAAGACTTTAAGCTTCAAGCACTCTTTTAATTTTCTGGTAACCCCAAAAACTCATCATCTCTAGTGTCAGTGATTTGCAACTTTTGCGCAAATCTGATTGCAAATGATCAGACAACAACATTTTGCACAAATCTCATTGCAAATAGTCCAGGAAGGTAGGTAAGTTGGGGGGTTCTTTTGGGGGGTAGGTAGGGAAAGGTGAGGGGATCTAGATACATCGGGAAGAGTGAGGGAGGCACAGGCATGGAGCAGGAGGGACCAGGTCTTGTGCATGTCTGCTTTGGAGCAAGTCTCCAAGCCAGGGAAGGCTGGTTAGGATTGCAACTGTGCCAGGGTGACCAGATGCCAAACCCAAAATTCCTGAACCCCAAGGCCAAAATTCCTACCCACTTAAAAAATTGCCAAAAAATGTATTTTTTTGTTTTTATATTTTTGATTTTTACTTTTTTGGCCATAACTTTTGATAGGAAGGAGATATCTCAAAACTGATTGTTGCATTGGATTCTGCTCTTCAATACGAATCCAACGACATATGACACGATGGCGTAAGGTGCTCCAGGATTGGCCCTATCACTCTATCAGACGCACAGACATTTTCCCCCCCTTTGGGAAGAAAAAAAAGTGTGTCTTATAAACTGGGAAATACGGTACCCTTCCCAAATTTCACACTTTTAGGTCCGGTGGTTTTGGCTGAGCATTGATGAGTGAGTGAGGGAGAGGAAGCAAAGGTGCTCAGGAATGTGTGATGTTTTGCATTTACAGGATTCATGTTGGGACACATCACAGGTCTAGTAACCAGCAGTATGTCAAATAACAGTAACTAATATAGATTATTTTCTTTCGCCTCTGTATGTTGTCCAGTGCTATAGATTTAGAACTGTCACACTGTTTTTTGTTTTGTATTGTTTATATTCTGAAGGGGTATACTATTTCATTACCTATTTGAGGATGTTAGTTGAAAAGGAGACTATAAACAAAACCTATCATTCTCCCATCAGATGCTTTGCCCTTACATTGCCTCCCCCCCAAAAAACAGAAAACAGAAACAAGACACCCAGATAGGGAAAGGAAGCAAAGGTGCTCAGGAAAGTGGGATGTTTTATGTTTGCAGGATTCAGTTTGGGACTCAACACAGGTCTAGTATCCAGCAGTGAGTCAAATCTGCAGATGAAAAGTCCAAGGATGACAAGACTTGACCCGTATACCGAAACTGAAGTATGCAAGAGTCTTTTCCTTGTAAGTTTATAATAAAGTACTAAAGATAGTTGCTGTTTATTGTTTTTACGCTGGATGTAAGCAGCCTTGAGTGCCTTCTTGAAAGTGGAAATATGGGATATAAATATCTCTATATATAAAAAACTGAAAAGTCACTCACTGACTCACTCATCAATGCCCTGCCAAAACTGCTGGGTTTTCCCAAAAGGGTGTTCCTTTTGTGATCCACTAAGAACTGGTTTTTGGAAATTCCAACCAGAAGACCTAGAAACATGAAATTTAGGGAGGGTGTTCCTTCTGTCACAAGAACACCCGCCAAGAAATGATGTTGAGAAATTTAACCCTTAAGGGGCTGAAAAAGGGTGAAATGTGTTTTTGTCCTATTCTCAGCATGGAAGACTGAGTCAATTTGGTGCTTGGTGCACTGGAGGGATTCAGAGGGAGGGGTTGCACTGGGAGGATGCTGCACATGGGTGGTTGATGTGCATGGGAGGGATGATGCACATGGTGGGATGAACATGGGGGATGTTGCGCATGAGGGGTTGATACATAGTGGGGGGATGGCGTATGAAGAAATTTTACTGCAATGCAGGTACTTTATTGCTAGTTTTTAATAAAGCTTTGTGAACACAGCAGTTCAAAAGTGAAGGCAATCCTATTATTATTAATGGGCTATTTCTGAGCATATGTCTTGCAGAATGAAACAAAATACAACCTGACTCTTCCATGCCAAAGGAAAAATGAGGAAAAAATTGTTTTGAGAATTCAAAGTCTGGGTCAGCTCTCTCTTGCACAGTAAGGGGAATCTGCACATTCCTTTCCAAACCAATCCACGTGACACTTGGGAAGCGAGAGGTTTAAAAGCAGCATGTCAGGTTCCAGTTACAAGAGCAAGAAGGGAAGCTTTTTTTATTAGGAAATAATTTGCCCAGAGGGAAGTCTGTTAAGGACTGCAAAATGCCCCTATTTCATTTCTTTTGAGCCATCTGGAACTGATTAGTGGATAAAACACTGATAATACAATTTCTTTCCCTGTGTACAGCATACACAAAGGCTCAGATGACACCAGTGCCAATGAAAGCAAGTGGCCATTTGAGCTAGAGAAACAAAGTTGGTGTGTTATTCAAACTATTCGTCATACATCTGAAAATGGGGCTTTGGCTTCACTCCTCTCTGCTAGTCAGGGAGTCAAACTTCTTTTCCAAGTGGCAGGATAAATGAAACTTGGATATAAATATATCTGTATCATTCATAAGAAATCACATTTATCTTTTTGGTCTTCCAGTAAAAAACACGGACTCAACAGAGACAGAAGCAGAACCAGTCAGAAGAAGGAACACAAGGATGGCATCCAGAAAGAGGAACTATGGTAAGACTGAAAAAAGATTATCTTATTGCCTTCAGAAGGAAAAAAAACTGAACATTTTTTCCCTATTACTCCCCCAAAAATTTATAAGAGAAGTATGTTTTTGCTTCACTAGATTAATCGTAGCAACATTTTAGAGCTATTGTATTGGTAAGTGTCATTTCAGAATACCATGAGATAAAGCTTACAGTATTCAGGCTTTCCCCTGTATCTGTGAATTTTCTATTCCAGGTCTGATCCCTCAAAGATACAGAAGCTGGAGATACAAGGTAACCCTATACAAACTGCAGGCCCTCACCCTGTGCCCATTATTTTTGTTTCCCATTAGAAGCAATGGAAGCACAGGTGTCTGTTGCTTAATCAAGGAACAGTTTTGCTTCATAGAAGGCCACCAAAAAGCACTTTCAGTTTTTCCCTGCAGGGTAGTGTTTCTCAAAGTGGGGATCAGGATTCCCATGGGGGGGGGGGGGGTAGCAACTTCAATTTGGGGAGGGTTGCAAATAGCTGAGCAGTAACATTTTGGAATCTGGCACTGACACTGACATCTTGGAATGGCACATTTAGGCTGCTTTCCTGGGAGTAAAAACCACTGAACAGAATGAGCTTACTTCCAAGTAGAGATGGCAGAGCTCTGGCATCACAGCGATGACACTTCCTGTTGTGACTGTGACATCAGTTTTGGTTGGGGGTGTCCAAGACAGATTGTCATTCTCAATAATGGGTCTTAGGCTAAAATGCCAGTGATCTAGGGAGACTCCCCAGGGATCAGAACACCTTTCGGATGCACTTATGATCACATAAGTCTTTCTGTATTAGTGAATATCTGTACCATGGAAGGGGGAAAGAGAAGTTTGGGAACAAATCTCCTGCAGTTAAACCCACTAGTTCATCTACTTCATGACAAGACCATATAATACTTTCTTTCTCATACTGTCAGCATCCTTTTAACATCTAGACATTAATGTGGTCACTGTGGTCACAACATCTAGACATTAATGTGGACACTGCTCTATTTCCTTAAGCCAGAGGTTCTCAAAAGTTCTCTAAAACCCATCAGCCTGAAAAGCACTTCTGTGGTGCCTTTAGGGAAAAGCAAGGAGGAAGGCAGCAATGTGATCTCCAGGACTGGTCTATGATAGGGACAGTCCTTGGCAGCAAAATGCATCTGGTGACTATGTTACTGTCTTCTTTCTTCCCCACAAAAATGTACCTTGGCTCTCAATTTCCCTGAGATTTTGAGAACCACAAAATCCAAAAATCAAGCTCCTGAGCATCTCGAAGCATGAACTTATTCTATTTAGGAGCAATGGAGGAGCAAGAAATCTGGAACTGGGTTTTTAAATCTATCTTTCCACATTTTAAATCACAGATTTTTAAAATCCACTGGTGGTTATGAACAGAACCCTAATGGATAATGAGGAACAACCTTACCTGATCCTTGTTAACAAACCCCCAGATTCCAGCAGCCACTTCACAAGCAAACAAGATCACAAGGCATGTGAAAAACTGCAAATAAAGCATATATCAGAGAAAAGTATCAGCATTGCCGGGTAATGGAGGATGATCTTGAAACAAGAATTAATCAGATACAACTTAACAACATCAATTATATATTTGGTAAAATATTTTCCAGTCATTCCACCTTTGTTGTGTCTTTGGTGTTTTAAAATGTATGATTTCATGATGACTTTTTTGATGTTGTTCTGTTGATTTGAATTCAACTTCACTCGATTTTAGTATTTTAGAGTCTTGTTTGGTTTTCAACCATTCTGCATTTCTATTTGGGCAGGGAGGGAAGTAGAAGAATGGAATAAAAATTCTAAAATAACTGCCTGCTGCTTCTCATTTTCTTCTCCAGAACTGTTGCTCATTCTTAGTCTGGACTGATTCCAAGCTAATGATCATTCCCAGATTGTGTCATCACAGCCAAGGACTAGAAATGAATCCCACCCAAAAGTATGGAACAAGCTATATGTCTTCTCTGTGCTCCACCAATCCCCCAACTGAGAAACATGGTAGCAATAGGTTTTAGCAGCTGCAGCACTTATGTGCGAAATTCCAGAAATATTTTGCATCAACTGGTTAAAAATAACTATATCAGTATTCTACATTTCTCTTCTATTTTCAAGTTCCTCTTGAAAAACAAAGCAAAGAATGACCAAAATTACTTCTCTCAAACCACTGAGAGATTCTTGCCCACTACACGCAGAACTGCCTGGGAGCACCAGCCCTTCCTGCGGTCATGAATCACTAAAGTTATTACAGACCAGGGAGGAAACGTGTTTGAAACTATTCAAACAGTTTGGTCTCTTACTGTTCCCAGAAGGCACTGAGACTCTTGGATGGCACCATAGCATCCCAGGAACCCCACAAACATCATCACCGCTCCAACAGCAATCAGGATATAGATTCCTGCAGAGGAAGATAAAAACAACACGTCTGTATTAATAATACAGTACTGAGCGCTGTAGAGTGTTTTGCATGTGCAAGCACTTCATGTGTATTATTCTTGATGTTTTCTTAACAACCCTGTTAAGTATTACCACCAAATTGTAGCTGGGAGAGTGAATTTATAGATGAGAAGACAGGAGATGCTCTAATCTTGGCCACAATGCTATTTCACCTCTAACTTTAAATCTGTCTAGAAATTTCTAAATGGGCAATTAAGATGCCTTTGGAGCTGATGCAAATTGCCTTATAGTTCTTACCGTAACAGTACAAGGTCAAGAATAAAAGTTTCAGTTGTATTCTCCCTTCTTTCATCTCCTTCCTATCCTTTGATAGTTATGCCAAATTACAGATTGTAAGCCTCTCTATAGATTGTAAGCCTCTCAAGGTAGAGAACTACAGTGTACTTTACAAGCACCATGCCCAAAAATGATGCTATGTAAAATATCTACCAGCAGAACAAATGAGCACTGAGCGATTACACCAGAGTGTATCATTCTACTTTCAGAAGCAGCTAACCAAATGTTACTAGGAAATCTGACAACGCTTGTATTTAAGCTAGTGTGGCTAATGGATTCCTCCTTTATCTATGGTAAATTCCTTTATAAACCTTCCTATACTGTATAATGTGGCAGGCAGAAAACCCCGCCAGTACTTTTCCAAGAACAACTGAAATAACAAGGCTTGGCATGAACATATTATAACAGTAAATAGAGGATGGGACTTGCTGCTCCCATGATGAATTCTTCATCCAATGTCCCTTTTACTTATTTCTAAAATACTAATCACTTGTACTCACACAGCTCTACACCAAACTTACAGTGGGTTCAAGGTGAAAAGTAGCTACCAGCCAAGCCAAACATTGTGAATAAAGGATTTTGTGTGGGCAAAATGGTAGAGATCTGATACGACTGGCAGGTAGACTGGCAGGAGGCCACAGGCAAGGCAAGAAACTCCACACAAAGACCTGATATGAAAGGTTTCACAAAACTATGCCACTACTTTTTCTTGCAGGAGAAGGGGAGCACTTTTAAAAAAGAAACATAAACCTTAGAATATAATAGAAGTTAATCTGTTAGCACCAATAAAAGAAACAAAAACACCAATATTGGAGATGACCTGCTGAACAAATAGGAACAAAGTGGAAGATTGTAAAATCAAGTCACTTATTTTGGTCAGCTGACTACATCATTCATCTCCTGGTAGCCACAAAGAATCACCTTCAGGTAACCAACAAGATAAGCTTTTTTAAAGCTGTAGAAAATACTTTGATTGTGTTCTGAATTTCTCCCCTGCTATCCTTTCCAAGTCAACAATTGGACCAATTTCTGGTCAGAATGGACAATGTGACAGGCTGATCCCTGCTGACCCTGGGTCAGCTTCAGGATAAAGAAGCTGTCTTTTGGGTAAAAAAATGAAATTCTCAGGAGAGAGACATTTATCAGTCTGGTTTTGGGACTGAAACTACTCTGTGCACTCTGATGAATCATCTATGATAGGAACTAGATGGGGGAAGGGATTAAGTCTCTGTTAGATCTGCTGGACCTCTCAAATGGCTTTTGATATCAAACATTATATCCTTCTGATAGATTGGGGTTGGGGAGGCACTGCTTTGTTGTAGCCTCTTTCCTTTCAAAAGGGTAGAAGAGGTGGAGGTATCACCAGTATTTTAACACTCACCGTTACCTATCCATTTGATTTCCAGGGAAGAGGTAGAGGGTTTGATTTAGTGTTTGAACTCAGTGATGGATTTGGCTAAAATGCTAATGGTGAATTCAGAACAAAGTCAAATTTGGATTTTAGAATCCAAATTGCTCTTTTCAGGGTAAGTACTAACCCTTCCTGATCAAATTCTTAGCTTTGGAACTGCTCCTGGATGGCCGGGTAATGGCCACAGCTAGGAACACTGTTGCTAAATTGTGGCCAGCTGCGCCCATTTCTAAAAGTGGCACATATTGCCAGTATAATATATGCTTTAGCAACACCTAGATTGGGATATTGCATGGAGCTACCCTCCATTTGCATCTGGAAGCTTTAGATAGGAAAAATGCTGCTGAATCAGTTTTAGCTGGGACCTGTAAATGAAAGCATTTAATTCCCATTTTATACTACCTTTCCAGGTTTCCAGTGTACAAGTGGCCCCTTCATATCTACAGGTTTGGCTGTCAACGACTAATTCAGTGCAGGTACCAACCCACATCTGAATGACCTCCCAGATATAACTGAAAGCTGGTTGTGGCCAGGAAGAGTTCTGAGAGTTGCCCGTGCCAACTTGCACTTCCCTGGATATGAACTACTGGTCACTCTGAGGACCAGGGCTGACCATGGATATGATTACCTACTTATATAGGTATCTACAGAGGCTTCAGGAATGAACAGAGGATCCCCCGTGGAAGGAGGATCCACTGTGAAATATTATTTCTCTTGGCCTTTTTGGTTTCCTTTAAAAGTTTTTCTATTTAGTAACAACTTTTTTGTGGATACAGATGTTTCTTTAGCTCCACTGCATTGTGGTTCTTTCCCCCTATCCTTAATTATCAATCCTCTTCTATCAGATTGGCAAATTTTCTTTTATGTAATTGTTTTCAAAAAACTGCCTTAGGAGGTCTCTTTAGAGTGAGGAAGTGTGTATAAATAAGAGGCTTCCACAAGTTACAGCTTCTGCATGAAGCTGACATTGAAAAAAAGTGTACTGTAGGCACCCATCCAAGGACTGCAACATAAGAATGAGGACCTGAGACTCGGGTAAGTGCATCAGTGCATCCTTTTACCTGGATGGTTACTATTTAAAACTGAAGTGAAATTGATGAGCGTTGAGCTCAACCCTTGGTCAGTAGGGAGGCATCTGTATTCAATTCCACAAGAGTGGATAATTTTTCAGTCCACAGAACGAAGAAAAAGAATCCAGACAGCGGATCAGAGGAGTTGTCCAATATAAAGGATCCCATGATCTACTCTGAAATTTCTTGACTGACACAGAGGATGGTGGGGAAAAAAAATCTGTTTCTTAAAGGAAGTTGGGGAGAGGAGGCATGCCACTAGTGCACCAGAAAGTGTAAAAGTGCAAAGACTGAGAGCAATAAGATGATTAAAAAGCCTTTGGGAATACAGCCAGATTCGTTCTAAGCCAAGCCTTTATTGAGTTTCTCTTTGTCCCAACAGCCAAAGCCAGACAACTGGAGGCAAACAGAACAGGCTCTTCTGCACTATTTGTTTTAACGTGGAAAAAGGAAAGCCAAGCAGACAATGACAGAGAATCATTGTTCCACTTCATTCAGCAAATTAGCAACTCCTTTTAAGAAGCTATAATAGCGTATGTTTGATCAACCAGTAATGAACCACTCAGGATTTATTTTGAACTCTCTTGTGAGCATATCCTGAGCCTTTGTGACCACCTCTTCTGGTAAAGTAAGCCCATATGTGCAGCATATAAGTAATATACATTCAAAATACACATCTACATATTAAGTCCATAAGCAAACAGAAATGCTTAAGTATGTACTGGTTCCATTTCATCATTTGCACCCCCCCCCCCAAAGAAGAATAAATAAAGACCAGTTAATTCTTCTGGGAAGGACATAACTTGTAAGTCTCAAATTTGGATAAAACAATCCTTTAAAAAAGACAGCAAGTTCTGTTCCACTGAGATGTGCTTTCTCAACATAAGAAGGCTCAGAAGTAAACATTTGTGTCTGTCTCAGACTGAACAGCAGCCAGAAAGCAATAAAATTATCAGGAGCCCTTGAGCAAAAGGCAGGTTTTGTTCTAAAAGACACAGGCAAGCTTTATTAAAATTTTGATTTGTCTATGCTAGCCAAAGCCAAACAGGGCAAGATTGTTATATACATTTTAACATTTTTTCCATATTAACATTGGGGTACAGAGGGCAGAGATAGGGAGCAATTATTGCCTGCTGTTTAAAGGAGGGAGGAGTGATGGAAAGGAATTGCTTTTATTGCAAAGAAGGGAAGGAGGGAGCTGAGGCTGCTGGGGAGCAAAGGAGGGAGCCTTGCAAGTGGAGCTGCTCTGAAACACTGCAGTGAGTTTGACTTTGGTGAGAAATGGGGGAGAAAGAATTGATTTTTTAAGCAGGGTTGCCAACTGATCAGAGAAACCCCAGACTCCCCTGTTCCTATGCCTTTGTAGATGGATCCACCAATATATACTTTGCACAAAAGCATGTAATTCACAACAAAGGCTTGAGTTGTTCAGGTTTGGGGCCTTTCATCCAGCTGTTGTCAAAGCAGAGAAGCAGGGCTGGGTGTAAAAGTTGGCAACCTGCTCAGGGTAGGGGTGGTGGGGATAACTCCTGGCTTCTTATATTTTAAGCCTCTAAGCCCAGTTGTGTCCACTCAAAAGTATTATAGTCAATGGAGCATAAGGGAGCAAAGGAAAGGAGACTGAAAGGCCAAGCCTCTGCATGCTTGCCTGAGAAAGGATGGCTGCTTGGATCACTTAAACATCTGCCTTTTTGGTTGGTGTCTGGTCTATTGCAATGAGATTTGTGCAAAAATTAAGTACAGGAATGCGATACGAGTGTTTTTAGCTTTATTTTAACATGTCCTACATTTGTCCTACAGTTTTGGGGTGTCCCACATTTTTTTAACTGGGTAGGAATTTTGGCTTGGAGGACAGGAATTTTGGGAAACGGGGGGGGGGGATTTGGGTTTGGCATCTGGTCACCCTGGCTACAGGAAGGACAAGTGCTATCATGCAGAACACTTCACACAACGGTAGGGAAATTCATAAGCCACCCTGCATGCAATGATCACTATATGGAACTATGCCACACAGTTTGTATGTCACTTTCTAATATGCAAGCTTCCTCCATGTTCAAATTCAGAAAGGACATCAAAATAATGTGTGTGTGCGTGTGTGACAGGGAAGATACTGAAAAATGCATCTGGCTGGAAATAATTTACAGGCATGCTCTGGAAACCCTCCTATGTTGAAACATATTGTTCAACCTTGGACATCTTTTGTTTGAGAAGGGGAATGGTGGGATATAAATAATGAAACAAGAAAACTTCTCTATGAATTATGTGGGTCAAAATTTCAACATGAAAATTGTTACTAATTAAGGAAATGAGCCCCTTATATTGCAGCATTATAATGACCTCCTATTTAGAGCGCCTTTTGAAATGGAAAAACAGGATATAAATGATAGGAAACAAACTAGAGGTTTCTACTCAGTGAAAAACATTAGGAAGCTAGAAGGCTAGAAAATTGTGTGAATTGTTTATAAAGGGAAGAAAAATTGCAAAATGAGCAAGCATACTTGAAAAGGGTGTATGTTCCTCAGCTGTTCTGCAGATCTGGACCATCCAGCCATTTATTTGGATGCACACTCATCCAAGCTCATCTGTTATCTTGTAGTTGTAAATTCTCCCCTCCCCCTTAGCTGACATTGGAAGTAAGAGATGGAAAGTCCCTTGCTGAGGAACTCCATGGTCACAGATGATTTCCAGATGTGGCAGCAGGCACACCAAGCCCAGCCATGGGAAAAGCTTTCAGAGATTCAACACAGTATGGCTACTGGGAGGGGCAGTCATGGCAGCTTGAAGTCAGCCTTGGAAAAACATCTAAGCTTAAATGCCTTCCAGAAGACGTTAGCTGCTGGAGACAAGTATGGTTACTGCAAGCCAGTTTCTTGAGACAACAGTGTACAGCATAGTTCTACTGTCAGAAGCCATTGCCTTCCCAAATTTAAAATGATCTCACACACATGAATATAACCCATGAATAAAAAATACCAATGACTTTCACTGGAATGCAGAGTACTTAGTCCTTGTTCCAAAAATGGGTTGCCTGTCTAGCGGTAAAAATTTATCAAGAGGTAAAACAGATAAAATTTGGACATATCACGGCTATCAAGGTGCTGGAGTACTAAATCACAAATTCCTCTGGCTTGCAAAAGAATGTATGTTAGCTGACTCAATGCACAACTAAGAACAATGTTCCTTACTCCACATGGGATGGCTCCAACTGTTGTTTACCTCTTCCCTCCCTCTGGATCCAAACACAATCCAGATGACCACAGTGCAACAGGGAGAAAAATAACTTTAATCGAGAGGAGATGGTTCACTTCCTTAACTCAAGCCCTTCTAATCTACAAGTATTTTCATACCAGAGAACACTCAAACCAAGCAAAACTTATAGTGCAATCCTAGTACGTCTACCCTGAAGAAAGTTGTTCAAATTTGAACAGCGGGGACTTAATTTATACACCACTTTTTCCAAAGGGACCTGCCACACACTCACAAACCTTAAAGTGCTTAAATTCACACAAGTCAGAAACAGAAGCAGCTAAAATTAAGCCTAGAATTTTTCTCCTGCTGCCTTGCTTTTAACTTAATTTCAAAAAAGCTTTACAAAAAAGTTGTTACAGCTTTCTATGCCACCATTCTTACCACTATAGCGTTAGTTTAAAATGGGCTTGAGCACACATTTGGTGATTTGCTTCACCCGGAATGCTCATGCCCATCCACTCCATCAGCCATCCTTGCTGCTGTATCAGTGGTACTCGGGCCCTTTTGGGGGATGCAACCTTGGGTAGGGGGATCATGAGAGAGAAGAATCCGCCATCCTGGTATCTGGCACTGGGCTTTATTGTAACCCCCATATCCTAAAGTCAAATTAAGCCCTTTGCAATGGAGCAGTTAGGGTGACTTTCCATAAGATAACACTAGAGGGTGATGTAACTCCGTGGACCCATAACTGCTCTGGATTTTGGCCTAAGTCTCATTGAGCACAAGTAGACAAAGAGGAGCTCTGACATCACAGTGATGTCACATCCTGGTAAGTTTGAATGGGGATCCCGGGCTGAAAAGTGCCACTGTGATATATCACTCGCAAGCTCCCCTGTATACCACTATGCTGTCCAGACTTATCCAAACAGAAATGCAAACTAAGACAAACTACATGTAATTCCCAGCTAGGGAATCTTGTCAACCAGGATTTTGGCTCTCATATCAATATATGTAGAATACCTCAAGGGCCATTAGCAAACCGTTAGGATTTTCAGTTTCTTGCCCACTGTAATATACTAAAAGCACAGAGCCAGGTAAAATGTGAAACAGATTCATAGCTGTTTAAGATCCTGGTACAGTGATACCTTGTTGTTGTTGTTTTTTTATAGAGGAAATAGATGTACACAAACATACACACATATCTTATGCATATTCCACAGTTACATCACATACATACACATACCCTATGTATAATTCTATTTCTGTTTACATTTTCTGTATGTTTCCCCCTAATTTCCCTTCCCCTCCCTCCCTTACGAGCAACTCAACACCAAAAAGGAAGACTATAAACTGAGAACACCTCAATTCTTTTAAACTTCTTTTCATCAATTCATATATATCTTAACATTATATGTGTAACCAAGAACAAATTTTCTGATCCATTACAAAATTATCCTCACTTTCATTCTCCTCTCTTATTTGAAGTTTATTTAGTCCAGTGTCTACAAAAACTTGGAACTGGAATTAATGAGGATGATGTTGAATGAGCTCACAAGATACCTTGTAAGACAAACGCTTTGTAAGATGAATGAAAATTTCTATGGGATTCTGCTTATAAGACGAAAGTGCTTTGTAAGATGAATGCCCATTAACTGGGCTCCGGTAGCTGACGCTGGACCTCTTCTCCTGCCTGCAGTACCCACAACAGGCCAGCAGAGGGATGCACAGGCAGCAACTTTCTCTAAGTCTCCCCAGCAAGCATGTCTGAGCCTCCCTTCCCAGTCTCCTCAAGCTAGCCAGCTGAGCCCCTGCAGCAGCCACCATCGGGTAGGAAGGAAACCCCTTCCTGGACACCCCTCTGAATCTCCCTCAAAAGAAACACCCTCCCCCAAGGAAGCTCCCAAGCCTGAACCCCATCACAACTACCCCTTTCCCCCCACCACCTTCCCTGCCTGGACTCTACACACTTTCCTGTGAGTAAGCCCCAGTGGATACAATGGGGCTTGATTCTGAGTAGACAGCATAGAATCTTGCCTCCTTTGCTACAAACAAACAAACAAACACACACACACACACGTTAAAGTTGCTCCAAAAGACTCCAGTGAAAATTAGTCATCCTTGGCCATAAAGATTTTTCTTTTCCGCTTTACTGTAGAGTTCTTTAGGTGAAGTGGATTTTCCCATAGGAAATAATGGAAACTCAGACGATTGGTTCCACAACCCAAAAATATTCATATAAAAATATTAACTGGATGTAAAAATGATGACAAAACACTGGGATTGAATTCAAAACATGCATTCAGTGTGCATGATCTTATGAAGTCCACTTAGGCTGCAGTCCTAAAACCCTTTCCTGGGAGTAAGACCCGTTTAACACAATGGGGCTTACTTCTGGGTAAACATGGTTAAGAGGCTGCAATTCAAGACACCTTCAAAGTGTCTCCCCACTTTCTCCTTCTCTCCATCCTGAGCCTCTCTCTCCCCTGCTCCCTTCTGGCTAGCCCTAAGCTGCTTCCCTCTTCTCCACTGCTCTTCTCTCCTCTACCCAGCAGATGCCCGGCCACAGGAGGAACAGTCCGGAAGCGTTGCTTTTGCTATGGGCAGGCGTGCTAGGCAGCCCTGAAGCTTTTTAAAAGGGCTGCTAGCCAGCGCATCTGCCCCAACTGCCAATGAGTTTGTTCTTTACGTGAAGCACAGTTTGTTACGTGAAGCAGAATTCTAGAGAAAGTTTTGTTTGTTACATGAAACATACTTTACGTGAGGTGTTTGTTACGTGAGGTGCCACTGTATTAGTTTTTTTTTTTCTGTTAACCACTTTGGGAACTTCTTGTTGAAAAGCTGTATATTATCTGTCTGGCATCCATTCTGCCTATACATTCTGGTGTTACCTCTTAAATACCCCCTTTACATCTGCATTCTAGAGCTACTTATTAAAACAATCTTTTGTGGCATTTCCATTTTAGCTCTCTCATTCAGCAGTGCTCCTGCTGGGAAAGGCTATATTGATATCCACTTAGATACTATTGATTTTATTGATCCACTTAGATACCACCAGTTTATATACTTTTTTGCCAATACATGAACTGGTGAAAATCCAATAGCTCCCCCTCCTGGAGCCTGGTAAATGGATTAAGGCATTGTAGCCTACCAGCTCTCAATAGCCACTCATAGGCTGTTTCTTCCCAAAAATATTGGAGGATTCTGACTAGCAAACTACGGTAATTTGGTCCTACAATCCAATGTGTGTGTTGTGTCAGATTAGGGTCTATAATGCTTGGGAAAGAGGCACTAAGTGGATGTTCCTCCTTTATTTAGCAGGGGGAGAGTAACTGATGACTTGGAGTGCATCCAAGTGGCTTCTGCTGGTGTTCTTTTTGCATTTTAGATTGTGAGCCCTTTTGGGACAGGGACCCATTAGCTATTAATTTTTTTTCATTTTCTTTGTAAACTGCTTTGTGAACTTTTTTAATTGAAAAGCGGTATATAAATACTGTAGATAGGTTCCCTCATACCATTTTGGAATCAGGTAGATGTAAACATAAAAATCTGGAACTATTTTCCACTTGCAACTTCCCTCTATCTCACTTCTTCCATTTCAACTTCATATCAGGGCAAAAGATTCCTAAGCCACTTTCCTCAGAAGGCTTTCCTTTTATTTTTCTGTTCCACTGAATACACATCCATCCACAGTGAAGTGGGTACTTGTACCCACTTGGTTATGCTTTGGATAAATTGTTTTGCCAATATGCTTTTCTTACTACTACCTTTTCATTAATTAAATGTCCCATGCCTTTGAAGAAATTCCATTCTCAGTCTCTTGAATTAGTTTTCTCCAATGCTGTTCTTTGAATAGCCAAAAGATCCCTAGTTGCACCGAGTGTCCAAAGAGGCAAATTAAGGATGAGAGGGTTTAGCCACTTGGATCATCCTCAAGTTGACCCTGCATTTTTTTTACTTTTCCAAATAAATTGAAGACCAGTGTTACTAGCGAGACCATATTTGCCAACTCGGGCAGAAGGCTTACAAGGATGTTCTATGACACTTTAAAGGGTCTACAGTTGCAAGCTGGTAAGTACCCTCCCCCTGCTGTGATATACATAGCATCCATAAGTCAGATCTAGTGGTGCAAACCTTATGCCATTCTGCAGCATATAGGCTTACCTGGTCTTTCCTGCTTCCTTCTTCTGGCTTCTCAGACACTCTTGTAAGGTGTGGAGTGCATCCAAATTGTGCAGAAAGTGTGGAAAGACTCTGAGAAGTCAGAAGAAGGAAGCACCAGGTTGCAGACTGGCAGCTGAGCCACACTTTAAGAAGCACTGCTGTAGAATAGATGTAATGTGCATGAGGGAGAAATCAAACACATGTGCAAGAATATTTGTGGTGTGCCTCAATGGAATTTGGTACTTGACACTGAGGAATATAAGTGTATTGTGGGGATAAATTTACAATAAGATGGAAGGGAAATGAAAGCTGAAACAGTTAAGCATGCACACACAGACAGTTGAAACTGCATTAGTGGCTGGTGGGGAGAGGAAGACTTAACTTCCTCAGGAAGGAAACAGTGGGAAGAAGCAATAGAGTTGGGGGGAGACGTCAGCATTTTGATACATGAAAGAAATTACTCATAGCAGCTGAGGTCACACTAAAAAGTTATGATATATTCAGAGACAATCTGAGGAAGACAGGAAAAGGAGGCCCAAGACCACAGATGGGATTAACTTCACTACAATCAGTGAATGGTGGGCTTCAGGGGGTTCTCACGGGTACTATAAAACCAGTGGTGGGCAGATGCCGGTACGGGCCTACTTGCCCGAACCGGATCTTCCCACCTGGCGGACGCTAGCGAACCCGCCAGAGGCGCGGCTCACAAGAGTCGCGGGACCGGTTTGCCAGCGGCCGCCAGGTCTCCTGAATTGGGGCTTCAGGAGACGCGCCGGCGTCCAACTGGACGCAGGCGCGCTGAGCTGCCCCTCGGAGCGGCTCAGCGCGCCTGCGTCAAGCTTGGCGCAGGCGTGCTGAGCCGCTCCAAGGGGCAGCTCAGCGCGCCTGCGTCAAGCTTGACGCAAGCGCAGAGTCTCCCTCCAGGAGACGAACTGTGCATGCGCCAAGCCTGGCTCATGCGCAGTGCAGTGGGGGCCTGCCCCTCGCCCCACCCCCTGACCCCCGCCCCACCCCCTGACCTCGGGCCCACCCCCAACTTCCGGCGAACCGGATCTTGGGGCTTGGTGGGCCCATCACTGTATAGAACCCTTCACTAATAAGCGCCTGGTTCTGAGAACCAGTTACTAATGGGACATAGAACCTGTTAATTTAGGTTATTAGTACCTAGAACCATGTTGTTAATTTATTTGAATCCCACCACTGGGTACAATCCTAACCTAGGCCCTCACAACTCATTGGTCTTCCCATTGTTATGGTGATGTAGGGAGGCAAGAACATATCTGTGCTCTGTTCTAACCTTCTTCTAGGAGTGGCACAGAAGTGTCTTACAGAACTTTGGTGACACTCCCAGTTCAGCACAGGACTTATACTGGGACTTAGGCCAGTCTAACTGGAGATAAGGATTGCAGCATAAAACAAGGAGCTGCTCCAAAGGTGCTGTTCAACCCCATTCACATGCCATTTACTACAATGAACATGTAGATTAAGCAGTCCTTGAGAGATATCTTTTAGCAGGAAATCAGTAGACGTAAGAGTTAACCTCCAAATTGCAGCCCTGTGCAGTTGTTGCACATGAGTAGACACAAGTCTGCAAATAAGCAATTATGCTAAATGCATCTGGTTTTTATCTGGTCCTAAGATGAGAGGAAAGAGGAGGGTGGGAGTAAACAGAGGCAACATATAAGCCAAGTCAATTTAAGAGAGAGCTTCTCCAAGTCAGAATTTATTATAGTAATTAAATGATTTCTTGATAGGATCCAAAGGAACCCACAACATAATAAATAGGTTGTGCACTGGAATTGAAGAGCAGGGATAGCCAGCCTATTGCCAGGAGTACTAATTTTATGCTGTGGTTCCTGGGAATAGTTTTCCTGGGAAAGAGGAATGGTTTTTATCTAGTATACTCTTTGTGGGAGGCCAACTTTGATTCCAAAAATCTTGCAAACTGGGCAAGAGGCATGCTTTCAAGTGGGTGCTCCCTTTTTATTTAGCATGGGAAGAGTAACTGACTGTCCTCAACCCAGCAATGTCTTTTATAGTGGCTTCTGCTGGTATTCTTTTACATCTTTTTAGATTGTGAACCCTTTGTGAATAGGGCGCCATTAGCCATTCATTTTCTCTGTAAACCGCTTTGTAAACTTTTTGTTGAAAAGTGGTATATAAATAGTGTTGACTGATGCTGGTTTGCATCTAGCCACTACAAGCTGTGCTGTTCCTACAGGTGATCAAAATAAACAGGAGCATCATCTTAGTCCAGACCACCAGGTTCACCAGGAGGAAAAAAAATAAGAAAATGTCTGCATGAAAGGTGGAAATAATTGACCTTCACTTCCTTTGAGCAAGAGAACAAACACATGAATGGAGACAGCAGCAGCTGTCCACCGTGCTTATAGATTTGAGGTCATGGATGGCAGCAGTGACAAAAGCCTTGGGAATGCATCATGGAAGAGAGATCTTGTCTTTTCTGCCCCACCCACTGGCCTCAATTTCACATCCCGCAACCCCCTCCAGAACAGCTCTTCCTTCTCGAGCTGACAGTAAACAGGAGTCGTGGTACTGAGGTCCAGCCTTGACAGCCAGCACCGAGGCAGAATGGAAAAATCCTTCCCTTCTCCTCCCAACGCAAAAGACATCCAGCTGCTCCATTCACTCTGCCAAGATGGAATGAAGGTTGCTGGAGAAAACACGCAAAAGAGAGGCAGGCGAGGGGGAAGGGAGGCCTCCCTGCAATGAGGCTCCATTTCTGGGAAGGGGGATGAATCCATCCAACAGTGACACACCCAGCCAGAGTGCCACAAATGCTGGTCCCGGGTGAGCTTCTAATCCTTGCAGCTGTCTGCTGCTTCCCACTCACTCTGTAACGCATCCTCAGTCACTGGCTTCGGCTCCGATGACCGATTTGGCAAGTACAAACACAGGGGACTGCTGCGCCTCTCCGGTTATCAGTTCCAACCACACCGAGCAGAAAGCCACAGACTCATTCTTATACGAAGGTAACTGGTTTCTGCAGATTATAGACGCTGCGTCTTAGTTAAGCACTGCTGGCAGCCAATGTTCTCTTGGGCAAAAAATCTATTGCTTTATTTTAAGTTCCACTTAAATCATGGCTTCTGGGAGCACCAAGGATCAAATTCAGCAGACTGAGCATCTCTCCTTTTATTTTTAAATGTTTTCAGCTTTCTTCTCAGCACAGAATAAAGAGTCACATGTCTTTACTAATTCAAGTAATTAGATAAGACCAAATGGCAAATTTAGAGATAGAGTGGGTTCATCAGCACCATTCCCTCTAAGCTGTGTGGCTGGGCAACTCTAATGAAAGCCTCTGGAGGTATCTTGTGCAGGCTGGGATGGATCCAGTATTTGTGGGGAACCATGAGTACTACCTTCATTCCAGGGCCCAATCACCCAAGCAGGTAGACCTGGGCTGCTGGTTTAATTTTTGGCCTCCATGGCCAAGGTTTTCAGAGCTGGGAGGTGTGGGTTCCCATCCACACTTGAAGCACAGATCTACCTGCTAGGTAGACCTGGGCTCCCGTTCTGTCTCTTCCAGGTGGGTAGACCTAAGCTGCACCTAACACTGGCCTGCACCCTTACCCATTAGTACAGGGGTCCTCAGACTTTTTAAACAGGGGGCCGGTTCACTGTCCCTCAGACATGGTCGGGGGCCAGACTATAGTTAATTATTTAATTAATTAAATTAAGTAATCAGGAACAAATTATTTTGCATACAGTGTGTTACTTTCATGTAAAAATGCTACTCAACATAACATATACTGAAGTTGATGGAAAGATGAAAATGTTTTATGAATTATGCCACAAAAAACACTCAACAGTGAGGCTAGGATTGCAGCCTCAGAGCCCCATCCTAAGCATTCTTACACCGAAGTAAGTCCCATGATAGTCAATGGGCTTACTCTCAGGAAAGTGTGGCTAGCATTGCAGCCTCAGTCCCATCCTAAGCATTCCTACACAGCATTTCTACACAGAAGTAATGGGCTTACTCCTAGGAAAGTGTGGCAGGCTTGCAGCATCAGAGCCCCATCCTAAGCATACCTACACAGAAGTAATGGGCTTACTCATTAAGCAAGCGGGAAGCAGGAAGCCGGCGACTGAGGGAAGGGCGCACGAGGGACTGAGCGGGAAGCACGCATGCCTGTTGCCGCTTCTCTGCAGTGCCAGAGGTTTCCTGGCTGGTGCACGCGTCCAGCCAGGAAGCGGGAAGCAGTGACTGAGGGGGAAGGGTGCATGCGCTGGCCAGGGAGCCCCTGGCGCTGTGGAGAAGCAGCATCAGGCATGTGCGCTTCCCACTCAGTTGCTCATGTGCTTGTGTGCCTGGCGTTAAGGTCCCTGGGGTTCTCCCCCAACCCCCGGCAGGGGGATGCGGGGTTCTGAAAATGCCCGCAGGCCGGATTGAGGGTCCTGGTGGGCCGTATCCAGCCTGTGGGCCGTAGTTTGATGACCCATGCACTAGTTTGGGGAAGGTGCATGCACCAATGCCCCCCAATACACTGCAGTGCATGCATGGTAAGACTCCTTGCACATGTGATGATGATAGAGGGAAGTGCTGGTGGTCAGGCAATACTTATTCTGGTAACAGAGATATATACTCTCCGAAGCTCACTTATAAGCAATTCTTCTGATTTGGAGAATTAATTGCATCATCCTCTTTGTAAATTGCACAGCTGGGCAAATTGGTGTAATACACTCCAACTAAAGAAAATCGATGCACGTTTATAAAATATATTCCCAATAAATTTTTTACAAAATTTCAGAAAATTTTTCTGAAACATTCTGCACGTGGAAGCATGTGCACGTCTACTAAAATGGCAAAATACTCTAGCGCACTTGGGAAAGTTTGAGCCGATACAAATGTTGGGGAGGGGCTGGCAGAACTGCATTGTGCAACAGCACAACGTTTGGGGAACAACCACTGGAGCTCGGCTGGGTGTGGCCAGTCTGGAAACAACGCTCTCAACTGTAGAAGTCACAAACTCCAGACTTGGGAAGACTGGTGGGGACAGCTGAAGAAAATACTATGCTACTGCTACTGCACGGAAATTACAAATATCCCAAGGAATCTATGCAGAGCATTTGCTGAATATAGCTCAAATATAGACAGCACCACAAGAAGTTGGATTAGTTTTTGGACAACAGCAAGCTTAATTTTACTGCTCCTTTGAAATAAACCTGTGCTAATAGATTTAATTAGGATATATGGTTTGAACCTTGTTTCTCAGGCTGCAATCCTAACCCCCAGTTAGACCAGCATAGGTCTGGCACAAGTCCTGTGCTGGCCTGGGGGTGCCACAAAAATGCTGTAAAGTCCCACAAAAGTCCCACTCCTAGGGGAGTGGTTAGGTCAGTGCACAGGCAGGCGCTGGTCTTCCCACACTGTCACGGGGAGTTATTCTAGCCTAAATTTGTTAGGATTTTACCCAGAGTTGTCTACTCCTCTAGCCCATATATTGAGTTCATTTTTTTAGGTCTTCTCTGGGTGTCTCACTATCCAAGCTAAAGCAGATGTTGGCTGAAGGAGGGGGTTTTCCTTGATTATGGTGCTCAATGTCTGGTGAAGTCCTTTATTTTTAGGATTTAACATATCAACTTTGTTTAACAACACATTATACTGTTTCGCCAATGTGTTTTTAAGCATTTTTTAAAGATTTAGTTGTGCAAATGTTTTATTCTCATTTTACATGCAAGTCGCTCTAGGAACCCAGCAGTTAGAGGGCAGGATATAAATGTTTAGAACAAAACAAACTCTTAATACATCTATGGAGTCAGGAAGTAGATTGCTGAACGATGAACAAAGATCTGGCAAAGAGATGGTCTCTTTTTTATGGCAGAAATATCCAAACAGGAGACTGTTAACTATTTCAAACTATAAATATAGATTTGTTCCATTTTTAAATGCAAACCTTATTCTGCATCCATCTCTGTAACATGTGGAATACTTTTCAAGACAACTCAGCAGCTATTGCCCAACATTTAAAAGTACAAATTACGGCTCTTTGTCTTTGAACCCATGTAGTTCCATGCCAACAAAGTAAGACCTGAAGCTTTTGTCCTGTGCATAACATCAACACAATGATACATCCATATGAACATCCGTAGCAAATGGGCATTTAGAGGTCATAAGAAACAAAACAGGAACATTCCTTTCCCTCATAGCCCTATCATTTTTTATATTCAAAAAGGAAAGTAGCTGCAGGACAGCGTATGTCCTCGATGCTGATGTCACTGCCAAGCCACACATGGGAACTGATCCTCTGAAAGCTAATGCTTTGCATAAATTTGATGTACTATTGTATCAGGCTGTTACTCAAGATGAGATGATCATGTTCAAATAAGGGCATGAATGTATTTGAGGAAGTCACTATCTATTCTAAACAATTTACTTAGAAAAATGAGATAATATCAAGCCTACTCACACTTTCGCATACAGTCAGGCATATGTGAACAATTTAATGCATGGACACACTTAAACACTGGAAAAAGTAAGTCATATTGAAGACAACGATTTGTTTCCAACTGAAGACAACTGGGTCACTTCCAGGAGATATGGTTCTCAAACTGTGGGAGTGAACATCCATGCAGAGGTTGAGGAAGATGTATATAAAGTGCCAAGGAAGGACAGGATCCTATAGCAGTTAGTGCCTTCCTCTCTCAGCAGAAAAACACTGGAGATTGAGGGTGCAATCCTAACCAATTTAAACTCTTCCTGTAGTGATGTAGGGAGGTTGGTGTATGCCTGTGCACTGGCCTAAACCTCCAGGAGTGGGACAGAAGTGCCTTATGGAACTTTTGTGACACCCCCAGGTCAGCACAGGACTTATGCTGGGGCTTACGCCTGCCTAAATGGAGGTTTGGATTGCAGCCTGAATGCCCTCTCGGCACTGATCCTAATTTTCTGCATGCTACCCCATCTCTTGTTAGGTGGTTTACAGCACAATCCTAACTATGTCTACTCAAAAGTAAGTGCCACTTTGTTCAATGAGTCTTACTCCCAGAAAAGTGTTTTTAGGATTGCAGTATTAGGCAAATAGAGGTTGAAGTAGATTGCTCTTTTGTTCTTATATTTGCTGTTGCCTTTTCATTTCTTAAGTGGGTAATATTCCATTAATATAAAGATTCTGTCAGGTTTTGAAACTTGGACACTGTGCTATATTTGATACATATTTGGTGTATGTATGTCCCGCTTGCCTTAACCCCGATGGATAACTTAACTTTGCTTTCAAGATAAAAATTATTTTTGCAAATATCTACCTTTTCAATATAATGCACACATCATGATGGAAACATTTCTCTAGAAAGATTCAGAAAGGTGCCTGCACTAGAAAAACCTTTCTCAAAAAATTTAGTCATAATGCATTGTATTTTCCACTACAGAAAATGCCATTTTTGTACTTCTTGAAGGAGCAGTTAATGCTCTGAAGACTTGCTGAAGATTAACTGTGGAGGCAACACTCATATAGTGATGAATACAAAACACATTGTGATTCTGTTCACTTTTCGAAGTCCTTTTCTCTCCCTAACCACTTACCAACATAGAATGTGCTAGGAGCCTGCTGTCCATCTAGCGTTGCTCCTAAGATACTTGTGGTCTGAGAATCATGACGGAGCCACAGTGCCACGCCAAGAATGATTCCTCCTGCCAGCTGAAAAAGAATAACAAAGCCGTTTAAAACCAGTTCTTTACACTTCAGTAGCTGAAATGCAGAAAATGCAATACACCGTATTCCCAAAGTTATTAAGATTCCTCTGAAATTCTTTTTAGAAGGGCTGACTTGTCTTAAGGTCTCCCCAGAAATTGCTGAGCAAGGAACAAGAATATGGAGTTCTCAGTGTTCACGGTTCTATCAGTTAAGACAGATTCGGCCACATTTGCAAGGGCAACACAACATTTTCAAAGCATCACCTATCATTGGGGCTATGTAGGCTAAGACTCTATACAAGTCTAGGACCAGTGCATGAGTCAAATTCCTAAGAAACAGGAGAAGGTTGAGATGGCCAGGCGTTAGGATCCATGTGCTTGTTTACAGATTGGCTTCAGAGTTTGAGCCTATCTCGATTTTAAAAAATACATGTGAAGAGCTTTGCACTCTTGGAAAGCACTATGAAAAAAATGTAGTCACTGTTGTAAGTCCAACTGTGAAAATACAGCACTGCTCCATTGAGTACAGTCTGTTGCTGTCTACTGACTGCTCTTTGATGTAATTGGGCATGTTTGGCTTCTCTCAGTCTAGATTAGAATATGAGAGCAAGGCTCTCATTACATTAAGTTCCAGTTCTATCTCTAGATCAAATTCAATCAGTTTCTCTTTCAGTTTCTTCCTTTTCCAATTGAAAAGCACAGTTTCAAGAAAGGCTATGACTGTACAAAATGCTTCACCTTATATCACTGTGACTGGGTTGGAATTGCAAAGTCGTGGTACCATCATAAAGCTCAGTTTGAAATCTCCCACATACTATTAGCAGCAAGTGTAGTCTAAGGATTAAGGGTTGCAAGAAGACTGCTAGACAGGAAGAGACCTGGATAACTTTTGGATGAGAGACTGAAAGCCAATAAACGAGACAGCAGAGCCAGGAAGTGTAGCTGGTTACAGCTTGGCTAACCTGAAAACTGCTTCTGCAGGAAGACATACCCTGATGTCGGATATGATGGCCCCAACGTCATGAAAGATTCCAGCCAGAGAAGAGTTATATGAATTGCCTATAGAACAATTACCTATAGAATTGTTCTATAGTTGCCTATAGAACAACAGGGTTGTTGTGAGGACAATATGGATAAAAGACTATGTAAGCAGCCTTGGGTATTTGCTTTGGCATGGGAAAAGCAGGAAATAAATCCCTAAAATGAATTAATGAATAATCACTTCCCAAATAAATTAGTAATTACTGCCCAACTCCCACTGGTAGCATCTTACAGTGGTACCTTGCGTAACGAATGCCTCTGGTAAAGTATGTTCCAGGTAACAAACATACCACTAGGTGGCGCCGCTGCCTCGAGTAATGAACCTGCTGCGGGTTAGGAATGCTGGCAAGCAGCTCTTTCAATTTTAAAGTGCTGCTGGGTGGTGCAAGCGGTAAAGGGTTCGAGACCCAGGTTGGCCCCATAAGACAGGGTGAGCGCCTGTCCTTAGCCCAGCTCTGCGATGCCAGCTGAGTCCAATCGTATCGGCTCTGACTTTCCATTGGACTAATTCAGTGGCGTGGAGAGGGGGGATTTGCTGCTTGGGTAACATCCTATCCTCCATAACAATCCAACCCAGGCTTTCGTGCTTCGCATGCAGCGTATGCAGCACTGAGCACAATACCATAGTCTTTCAAGACTGACGGATGCCTGCTTTTTTTTTTTTTGCTAGTCAGCGCTCCTTCGTTGGCCTCGCCCCCAGAGCCTCAGTAAATCAGGCTGCAGGGATCACTGGCGGCGGGGGAGGGTCAGGGAAGCCGGGCCAGGCAGCACAGACAGGGGTGGAGGGGTAGCTGACTCGCCTGGAGAGGTACCTGAGCCCTCCACAGCTTCCCTCTGCGGTCTCTTTCCCTTCTTCCTCTCTCTAGCTACACCACCAGGCTTGGAGGATTTCTCCTGGGATGGAAATCCCAGCTCCCTCCTATGCACCCTTTAGCTACACCACCAGGCTTGGGGGATCCCAGCTCCCTCCTTTCTAGGACATGTCCTCACCAGGGTAATAAAGAGGACATGTCCTGGGAAGATCTCTTCATTGTCCTCCTTTCCCTTGTAACTAAGCATGTCCTACAAGGTGGTTGGCTACAAGGGAAAGGAGGACAATGGAAATCTCTTTCTAGGACACAAGGCATGTCTACTCAGAAGTAAGCCCCAATGGGTCCTACTCCTAGGAAAGTGTCTTTAGGAGTGCAGCCTAAGTAGACTTCATAAGATCATGCGCCTTCATTGCAGGAGATCCCCAGTCTAGAGGGCATAAATTAGGACCTGACTCTGAGAGCACAATCCTAAGCATGTTCTCTCAGAAGTAAAGCCCCCCTGTGTTAAAAGAAGCATTGTGTTAAGGAAGCCCCACTGAGTCTAGAATCTGTTTTATTGTACATACAGTAAATAACGGTGTTTTATTACAGTTAATTGTGTTATATTACAGTGTTTTGAATTCAATCCTAGTGTTTTCTCATTTTTACGTAGTTAATATTTTTATATGAATATTTTTTGGGTTGTGGAACCAGTCGTTTGAGTTTCCATCATTTCCTATGGGAAAATCAGTTTCACGTAAAGAACGTTTCACATAACAAACATGCCTCTGGAACGAATTAAATTTGTTACATGAGGCACCACTGTATCCAGTTTGATCTTTCTCTTTGACATGCAGATGCACTTATCAGAAAATTGTACACTTCTGAAAATCTTGTCTATGAAGACAATGCAATTCTAAAAATGCAATTCTTCTCCAAGGAAGAAGGCTTTATTATCTCCTATATCTTAGTTAAACTGTTCCAGTTCCTGAAACACCACAGTTAAAGAGAGAGAATAATGCATTTGCCTCTTCCTTCAACTCCCTCTTTGACTGAAATCCAATGATTGAGGACTTGGGCACCTGGTGAGCCTGCTTTAGGTACTGCCCTAGTACCAAGGCTAGATTCACAGATACTATATACAGCTAGAAACTTGCTTTCTGAAGAAATATAAAAGCTGAGTAGGATCTGTGCTTTGGAAAAAAATAGTGACAATTTGGCAGAGACCATTTTATTTGGAAGAAAAAAAAACTTGCTGATGTCCGAAACATGGAGTTAATTTTGTGTTTGTTGTTTTAACTATTATTTTAAATTGGATACAGTTTTGCCTAAGTTTTAAAAATAGAAAGCCCTATTTAAAATGTAAATAAAAAATAGGATCAGTATAAAAGGGGCAGAAACTAAGGGAGAATGTCTGAGATTCAAATTCTGACAAAAGGGAACAAAGGCAAGCCAAAGGAGAGATGAACCCATTGAACGGGCAGTATGATTAAGGAGATCTAAAAATCCTATTGTGCTTGATCTATGAAGATCATTCAAATGTGTCTGCTGCCAAATGTGTTTGCAAAGACAGTCCTCTTGTTTTGGAAGTAGCAAATATTAGCCACAAGTATAAGAAATGAAATGTGAGCAACCAGGATAGCTTGAAATGTAATGTGACATCACCACCATTGCAATGACTAAGCTTACTGCATTAAGAAAATAAAACAGGATTTAAATCAAGGATGATCAGACAAATCTCAATAACTGGAGATGGAATTTGGGCATGTATATCCTTTCAACAAAGGGGAAAAGCACAAGCTTAAATAAATAAGCATCAGTATCAGAAAAATCCTTCTCAAGCTGAAGTAGGCCATTCCCAAATCTGGGTAATCCAGTCCAGCCAGCTGCTATTTTTCCATTGGTTGTTCACGGAAACAAGAATCAGGACATAGTCTTCCCGAAAAACCTACCAATAAGGGAACATTTTAAAAGTCTGGAGTTCACTGACCAGAACAGCATAGGAAGAAGAGGCACACAAAGAAAAGATCCTGGCAGGGACAAAAATGCCACGGCCAAGTTAACTCAGCAGGGAATATGTGGTATGGCTGGGCTGAATCTCCACCCAGTACAGGAAAAATAGTCACATTAAATAGATAGATTTTTCCTGTATTAAGTATATCGCACAGCAGGTTTTTTGCATGGGAAATAATTCAGGAAGTACTGGCTTGGACTGCTTAGCATCCTTTAGATAGCTGGCAATAGAATCTGGGCATATATTTATTTAAGGAATTTATGCCCTGCCTTTTCCATGCCTACGCAAAGACCAAAGGCAGCTTACAAAGCTGTTATTTTTGTGTCTTCACAATATCCCTGTGAAGTATGGGAGGCTAAGTTTAAGTGACCAGGGAACTTCATAACTTTGGGATTTGAACCTGGATCTGGCAGGTCTCAGTCCAACTACCTAACCACTGACCAACGAGCAAGGCAAATCCTGACAACACTAAACGTGTGAAAGCCTGAAAAATTGGAAGGAAAAAAGTCAGATTTTTTCCAATACACTTAAAAAAATTTTCTTTGTAGAAATATTTAAAATTACTCAACTTATGAAATGTTTTATCTCTTAGTATTTAAAGAGTAAATATTTCATACGAAATTTCCTCCTTTACTCCACCTCCCATCCTAATTTCTTTTCCCATCATTTTAAAAGGTTTTAGAATACTTTAAAGCTGCATTTTACCCCTCAAAGTGCATTTTCTTCATAATTTTACACTAATTAGGCAATTATAATTCCTGTATGCTGCAGGCATGTACTCTCAACTCCCAAACCCTTTCAAAAGTTTCAGATGCTCCTCATTTTCTGCAGCATGGGGAAGAAGCTGTTCTACAGTCGAACATTTTTCACGATGGTATTTACTTGGATTGGATTTTGTGTGGATAATATTATTCCCACAATAAACTGCTGTTTACAGTATGACAACAATAACTGAAGAATTACAACACTGAAAACACAAGCTAAGCTACATTCAGTTAAGTGTGCTTTTAAAAATGAAGCTTAAAACTAAGTGTTCCTCTTCATTTATGAAAAGTGAAGGAGAAAAGAGTTTGTACTCCACACAGACCTGACCAGAATTACCCATACCAGGGGTGCCCAAACCCTGGCTTGTGGCCATTTCCAACCTGCTGAGAACCCCCATTTGGCCCATGGGGACTCCCCCATCTTCAATAGGCTGTTGGCGACTTGCCAGTGCCTGCGGTGACCTGCACTGGGCATGGCCCTCTCCACTTCCTTAAGTTCACATCTGTCAAGCTCCAAAATAGTGGAAAGGCACATACTTGTGTTTGTCCAAAATCTTTTCTAGATCTTGAACACAAGAACTTTCATTCAAGACATGAACTAACATGAGACCTGAAGATTTTAGGAACCTGAACATGAGACCTAAACTTTAATCAGTTCAAGTCTCTAATGCATTTATTTATGTAATTTTGCATAAATTCAAATATGAAATGTAATTTTTGTTCCTGGCTCCCAACAATGTGAGATGTGTCCTTTCTGCCAAAATGTTTGTCACCCCTATCCCACACAACAGCCCCATCCTAATGCAATCCGATTTGACAAGCAAGCACTGCATGCACCTCAATAATTTCCAACATTCCCACTTTTTCCAGTGGAAAAAAATGGTGCATTCTGTAGTGTGAAAATTTATGGAAGCCTCGTGTCTGTAATCTGATACATCACAAGTGTCCCATATTCCCCTGCTTACTTGGATACAGGGTGTCACAGAAGGCCATTTGTTAGGCCCAGGTGCTATGGTGAGCATGTGCTGCAACACTGCCACATTCTGAGAGGCCCAGAACTTGGATTTCCTGCTGTAGGTCCTATTCACCCATAACCATATGAAAGTAAATTTAGGAAAAAAGGACAAAGGAGAGTGTGCTTTTCCTCCCTTTCTATCTGTAAAAAATACAAAGTCGTCTCAGGCTAGGTCCAGATTCCAGAGGGGTCTGGACCCAATCTTAAACTGATCAGCGGACAAATAAAATCAGATTCCAACATGTCCCCACCCTATTTTCAGACTCTACTAGGCCACTGCTGCAAATCTGGCAAATGTATCATACAAGCAATAGAACCTTTAAAGTCAACCTGGGAATCAGACTCGTCTTTGGATCCTTAAACGAACATCTGGCAGTGCCACAGTTATTCTGGCTGCCACTTCCACATTAGGCACGTAAGAAAACAGCCTAGAGCTGCTCATAAAATCCAAGAGGAAAACTAAACACTGACGCATACTGCAATTTTGCTTTTTCCGCTCAGAGTTAGAAAAAAAATGTGACAAATTGAAAACATACTGCATTGATCTTGATTTCTAATACACTCTTTTTCCAGTTGCTTTTCCAGGTGGTTCAATTATGTCTGCCATATTCTAAAATAAGATAAGATCTTAACTACCAGCAACCCCAGACTGTTACTTTCTGTTTCGCACAGGAGGCTGTGTGGGTGATGTCTGTACACAGACCAGTTCGGATCTGAATAGACTTCAGCCACCAATTTTTTTTTTTAAGTTGCCCCAACAAATTTGTTTCCTTCCTCTTTTTGAAAGAAAAAAGAGGCTTTTCAAGCAGAACAATTTTATATAGTTTTGTGAGAGATACAGCCAGTGAATTCAAGATTTTTAAATTGTAGCAGGGCGAGCCCTCTATCGGCAAGCAAGACTCGGATTCAGGCTGATGTTATAAGCAAAAAGGACTTTATTATCTGCTGGCCACGTAGAAACTCTTTTGGGAATAATCTCCAAAGCAAAATAGCCCTGATCAAACTTTGAATATGCTTTTTATACAACTTTCTGCAGAAGTTACATTTGCAATATTTGTTGCATTGTAATTGGCTATCCATTTCACTCAGGTGCACATAAGACATTAACTAATTCTTCACTTTGCTTACTCTTAATTTTCTATTTTAGCACATTTTGCAATGCTCTTATCTCTCGTTTCCCCTCTTCTGTGCATAGCTATCGTTTCTCACTTTTATCTCTTACCCAGGCCACCCTCCCTCGGTTGTAGTCATGGTTTGAACTCCATGCCTATTTCAGAATGAGCTACAACTTAGCTGAAATTAGATGGGCCTAGTAAAAGTACTGGGAGTATTTGACAAGTAAAACAGTCAAATACTCCCAGTTGTCTCAAATGTTTCAGTATTTGAATTATATACTAATTCACACTGTCTTAATATCTTAAGCCCCAAAGCTTAATAACAAGCCCCAAAGCTTTCTTTTTGCAAAATGGTGGAACTCTTGCTCAATTATTCTGATACGTTCTCTTCCTTATTAGCCCATCTGCGACACCACTTGACGCAGGTTGCATCAGTAACAGACTCAGAGAGGTCTGAGAAAGTAGTTGATTAGGGTTGTCTTGACCCCAGTTTTATGGCTGATGCCTCACTCCAATCTGTCACCAGTGCAGGCCTCTATGATCTGCTTCACATTCTGCTTCACGTTGACTTAACCAAGAAGTGGATCATTCTTATTCTCCTCCTTGGTGCTCCTCTCACACTCTGTTTCATAGCGGCACACAAGGAGCAAGATAATGGTTTGGGGGTATGCAAAGAGGACCTGAGATGTTATCAGGTAGGGCTCCTGGTTCTCTTCTTCAGAAACAAGTATCTGGTTTCTTGCTTGCATAGGCACAGTGAAAAGCCTGAGTTAGAGGTAGTTAACTGTTGTGAGTACTTGTATCTAAGTTTGTCCAAGACAGCTCATACCTATAGGTCTTTTCTATATGATGTATTGAAACATGTTCTGGCTGCTCTTCAATCAGCAGGACATGCTGGCAACAAGAGCACAATAACCTTGACACAGTTAAAAAAACTGTATTATGGGATCAGGGATTACCGGTTAAGAAGTTTTCACAGTCTTTATCAAGGCCCATTTGCACCATTACTGGATATGTCATCCCCTGTAAAGTTACACAGTTCTTCTTCCTTCCTCCCAAAGGCCTGAAGACTCTCTATTTCCAAAGCTAGATACCAGAGAATGATGGGGGGCTGAGCAACACTGCAAGGGAAGCCTTGACTCATTAACAAGGAAAGGAGTGGACAGTTTGTTAAACAGAAAACTCACTAAACTGTGTGCCATCTAAAGAAGATGGTGTGCCCATTAGCCGGTTAAGAAACAATTAATTGTACCAAATGACTGAATCAGAGAGGCTTCAGCATAGAATGAATGTAGATCTGAAAAATGCAACCCCCACCAGTCCACAATTCTGCAAGGAGGGTAGGGTTCCTGGAACCTTAATACGGTCAAGCAGAAAAGGAAATTTCTAAAATGCGGGGGGAAAACAGACAAGATATGTGGCAGGCAGCACAAAAATCTCTACTTGATTTTATCTTGGTGTAGCTAGACTCAGATCTTGTGTAGCTAAGCCATGATTAAATTAAGGAGGATCCCATAGCCAATACACCATATTTTCCTAGATCATTCAGCCTAGCTAGATAGTTATAATCAGATGAATTATCTTTTAAAAATACTTCTCCAGTCAGTGTTTCCAAGGACTTCACAACTTTTCTGTTTTCATGCCAATATCATGTATTTGCAAGCCCACTGATTTTGGTGCACCTTCTTTCCAAGCACATATGCTGAAGAGACTAAAGCAGGCCTCTGTCAGTCTTGAGAGATGATGGTATCGTGCTTGGCGCTGCATACGCTGCATGCAAAGCACAAAAGCCTGGGTTGGATTGTTATGGAGGAAAGGCTGTTACCCAAGCAACAAATCCCCCCTCTCCACGCCACTGAATTAGTCCAATGGAAAGGCAAAGCCAATACGATTGGATCCAGCTGACGTTGCAGAGCTGGGCTAAGGACAGGAGCTCACCCTGTCTTGTGGGGCTGACCCAGGTCTCAAACCCTGGCCTGCTGGTTAACAGGCACAGCGTCTTAACCGCTTGCGCCACCCACGGCCTACAGCTGAAAAAAACGGGATATAATCACTTCTACCCAATAGTCAGTGGATATAGAATTGAAGGCTTTCTCACAAAATACCTAGTTAAAACATCTCTCAATTGCAACTGAACAAATCATCACCTTCAAATAAGACAAGCTTGGAAAAATTTTCTAACAAGTGTTGGAAAAATTGTGCCAGCAGATGGACCAGGGTTTTTTTTTCACCTTTCTCATCACAGTCACTTGTCTTGCACCAAGTGAAAGTCACGTGCATCCTATCCCTTGAAGCTCCAGTACAGAAAGACAAAAAAAGCTTGCCAAAGTTCATGTCATTTAATTCAGCAGCATCCATACATTTGAATCTCTCTTTGGGGACTATCATATTAGCACTCATACACTGATTTACTACTAGACTACTCCTTGTTTTAATGAGTCTGCTCTATAAACTGCCTCTCCTTCCATAAGAAATTTTAACTAACTCAGGAAGAGATGCTAAATTTGATGCCTCATCCATCTAGGACAATCATCAACTCTTCCAAAAAGAAGTAGCTGGAGATGCAAATACACTACCTATCTATATGCTTTGGAAAATCAGTTAAAGTACAAAGACTGGATATTAAAAGCTTGGACAGTTCATAGCTGCATCAGAGACTCAGAGACTAATGAGGGTTTCAGAACATGGGAGAAATGCCATGAAATATCCTAGCAACATCCTTCGCTTAGTGCAAAGTACAGCCTTTAACCCACCAGAGTTGAAAGAACAGCTCAACATTTTGGCCAAAACGTCAAGGCCTCATGGAAGGTTTCTGAGTATTGACTTAAGGAGTGGAGATAAGTTTCTCACTACTTCAGTCCCCCCTCCTGAATTAGATACGTACCATTGAAAGGTGACCCAATAAAGAACATTTCCATTCTTGTTTTCCATTATTCTAAATATTTGAGATTGATAAATAAGGAGAAAATCTACAGTGGCACAAGAGTCTAATTGCTTTCTCAGTGAACCATGCTCAGCTTTTGCAAGCTGGAAGATTTTGTTATGACGCTACGTGATGATCCCCGTTTCCTCCTGTCCATCCTGACCCTCTCTCAGTGACAGGACTTCTATTAGGGAAGGAGATTTCAGTGTCTGCATCACTAACCACCTCCAGCATCTCGGAAGATCTCAAGGAGAAGACACACACAGAGGTAGGTATGGAATACAAGATTACTCCAAGTCGAAGCATGCAAGCTTAGCGGTTTCATAAGGCATTTCTTGGCTGCAGGTACAATTCAACTCAACTAGAGCTTGCAGGCTTATCCAACAGGTATAACCCAGCGCTTAAGTACAACAGGTAAGTCCAACAACTGGCACAAATGTCCTTTGCCTCTTTTGGAAGGGGAAGAACGGGTCTCTAACAGCCTTCCCTCTCTGTTGCAGGCGTCTCTGCGGTCAGCGACAGTCCCCCCAACTTCAGGACCTCGCCTTCCTCCACAGCTCCGTCTTCTGCCTCCTCCCTCTTCCAGGGCAGCATCTCTAACTGACTTTCCCACTCACCCTTGTCCCTCAAATTTCCTGCCTGGTCCACCCTCCCCCAATAGCTGGGCGTGCTCCTCGGGAGGATCCTCACCCCTCCCCGCGCGTACCACCGAGGAGACGGACACACGGTTATCCCTCTCTTGCGCCTGGTGTTCCCCCGTCCCCTGCAGCACAGTTCAACCAAGTCCTTCACAGACCATACTTCCACCGAGTCAGGGAAGAGGTCCATGTTTGGGGGGGGGGGGTATCTGGGCTGCCGGCTCACAAACACTCTTCCCCTATAGACCCCTATAGGCTCCACACTGTATCTCTCGTAGTCCTCCCATGTGAGATCACCACACTCTACCACTCCAGTTTACTAAGCTCATTTGTTGTCTGTAGAAGTTCAAGTGGTAGAGGAGGACAGCTGTCTCACAGCAAAATTCTTTTAGAATTACTGCCTAACAAATGTTAAATCCAGACTGAAATTGGTTTAAAATACATATAAATATCAGAGACACATATTTATAAAAATGCAGTGGTCATCACTCCTGGAACAATTGTTGTTGCTGCTCAGTTACTGCTGCCTAGTTGCTTTTGTTGGTACACTACACAGGACCCATTATACCTTATTATACCAACCTTATTATACACTGATTTTTTTATACATGGATCTGACTCTACATGAATGGCCACTGCAAATTAGTTTTAAACACTGCTTTTCTACTGTTGTAGAGAGGCAGTCATTCCATTCTTCAGCTCCTGAATCAAGCTTGTAGTTATTGAGATACTACCATATTTCATTAGGTGCAATGGAGAAACAAGAAACCTAGAATTGGGTCTTTAAACCTATTTTTCCATTTTAAAAAAATTGATACATGGATTCTTTTCTCCACAGCAGGTTCTAAAATAGAACCCTAGTAGATAACAAGGTACACCTCTACCAACAAGAACAGATTTCCAAAGACCACTGCAAAATAACAGTACTTCAGCATGGTTATGACCAGCCTGACATGTTCAGTTATAGGCAGAGGACCTGCTCAGACACAATTTCTCTGAAGTGAGATTCTGGCTCAGATGCGATCCCCAGATTCACTCACTCACTCACTTTCTTTCTTCCTACAGTATTTATATACCGCTTTTCAACTGAAAAGTTCACAAAGCGGTTTACAAGAAAATGAAAAAAATTAATAGCTAATTAGTAGCTAATGGGTGCCTGTCCCAAAAGGGCTCACAATCTAAAATGCAAAAAGAACACCAGCAGAAGCCACTAGAACAGACATTGCTGGGGTGTGTAGGGCCAGTTACTCTTCTCCTGCTAAATAAAAGAGGAACACCCACTTGAAAGAGTGTCTCTTGCCCAGTTAGCAGGGGTTACAACCTAAAAGGTGAATTACTGCATCTGATTTCAAAACTAGGGGTTGCAGTAGTTCAGTGGTTAAAGATGCTGAGCTGAGCTTGTCAACCTGAAGACTGGGGATTCAAGACCCAAGTGCTGCACAACGGCTCCCATCACTTGTCCCAGATCCTGCAACCTAGCAGTTTGAAAACATGAATAAAGGCAAGTAGATAAATAGGTACACTTTGGTGGGAAAATAATGGCCGGTGATAGGCCTTTGCAACAAAATGACTTGATTTCATCACACGTGGATTGGATGATTCCGATCCAGAATAGCGGATCCTACTAGAACGTGTGACAAATGCTGAATAAGGCTGCAATCCTAAAGACACTTTCCTGGGAGTAAGACCCATTGAATACAATGGGGCTTACTACTGAGTAGACATGGTTAGGATTGTTCTCTAAGTTGCCTTTTGGTAAACACTAGGAAGAACTTCATATAGTAACAAATCTTTTCAGAGCTGGAAAAAGCAGATGATGGAGACGTAAAAGACTATGCAGTATCTCCTCTCTTTTGAAGAGGTTTTTGAAGAGGCGGCTAGTAGATGATACTTTGTTCTGTGTGTGTGTGGAGGGTGGTATGAAGTAATCATATGTAAGTCTAGGCAATTCCATGAAAAAACCTTACTGAATCATCACAGACAGCTATAGACAATTCAGCTTCAAGTTTGAAGTGAATAATAGTTGGCCTTGGAAATATACCCAGAGCTAAGCCTGGTTGCATGAGAGTTCCTGTATATGCAAGACAGACTTGGTGTCTCACACACAGACTTTTATTGCCTTTTTTCCAAGTTTTCCCAGCCAAAGATTTATTGCTTCCAGAAAACAACAGTGACAGCACTCCTGCTTTCCCCATACACAATTCCTAGCTCTTGAGTATTGTGAAAGTTCTGAAAGAAAATAAACTGGAAGGGGGTAGCATTAAGAAATCTTCCATGGATCATTTTGGGCAATGAGTTGAGGAAGACTGGCTCTCCATATTGCTTCTATCTACTGAATAAAAGCTTAGAAAATTAGTTAATAGAATGAACTACAAAATATTTTAGTGAATGCTCAGCTATGAATGAATACTCTCTCCCCCCTCCAACCAGTTCTTTTTCAAAGTTAAAATCCCTCACCGAGACAAGAATTTCTGCTTTCCAACATATTGCCAGGCTATCCACCAGGAATCTTCACATCACAGCATCACAATTTTTATCCCCTTCAAAATTATTGCATTAGAGATGGGATGCCTGAGCCAAATGATATCTTCTGACTATTTTCCCATTGGTGTATTCTGTATTTGCCTTATTGTGGTTGCCCTCTGATAGATCTACACCAGGTTCTCCAAACCCCAGCCCTGGGGCCAGATGCAGCACTCAGAAAGACTCTATCTGGCTCTTGGGAAGCCCACTCCTCAACCCTTTATTGTGCTTAATGGGGCTTACTCCCAGGAAAGTGGGTATAGGATTGCAGCTTAATATATTCATTTATGTAAATTTATTCAAATTTGAAATGTAAATCTCAAAATTTACATTTTCAGTTTTTTTCTTCCGGCCTCCAACACAGTATCAGAAAGATGATGTGGCCCTCCTGCCAAAACTTTTAGACTCCTGGTCTACACCATAAAATTCTGTAGAATAGTTGATTACTAGTATCTTTCTAAGTTATATATTGTTCATCTGGCCATTGGCAAAAGATTAATTAATTCAAAAAGATCTTTGGAGAGCTTTGATAAACTGCTACATTTTCATAATATATCTATATATATAAAAAAGTCACTGACTCACTGACTGACTCACTGATCAACACCCAGCCAAAACTGCTGGGTCTAGAAGCGTGAAATTTGGGGTGGGTGTTCCTTCCGTGACTGAAGGGTGCACTAAGAACTGGTTTTTGGAAATTCCAACTGGAAGGGGGTGAAAAGGGGCGCAACACGTTTTCCACCCTATACTTTGCATTGAAGAATCGGTGACAGGGATGTTCTGCCTCAAACCCCCAGATCTAGAAATGTGAAATTTAGGGAGGGTGTTGCTTATGTCACATGAACACCCACTAAGAACCGATGTGGAGAAATTTAACCCTTAATGAGCTGAAAAGGGGTGCAATGTGTTTTTGTCCTATACTTAACATGGAAGACTGACCAACCTTCAGCCAATTTGGTGCTCAGTGCAGTGTGGGGGGATGTTGTTCGGAGGGAGGGGTTGCACTGGGGAGGATGCTGTGCATGAGGGAGTTGCACATGGGAGAGATGATGCTCCTGGGGGTTCAATGCGCATGGGGGACTGTTGTGCATGAGTGGATTGATGCGCCGTGGGGGACTGATGCACCGTGGGGAGGGAATGGCATACAGGGGAAATTTACTCCTGCAACATGGGTACGCTTTTTGCTAGTTCTTAAATAAATGGCATTTCCCTAATTAGAAGTCATGATAATTTTGCATGTAGGCTATAACACCAGCCAGAATAAAACAGTAGTAATCTATAGAAATGAAGGTTAATGAGAGGGGGGAAGGGCAAAGGGTTAATGAGAGGGGGGGAAGGGCTGTCTTGGACAGGCAGCAAGACCTGACTTCTTTATACAGTCTCATTTTCTGTACTTGAAATCTGAACACTCAGTGTACACAACTTCAGCCAAAAAAGAAAAAAAAACCATGCTGAAGGACAGAAAATAATTGCATATTGTTAGTGAAAAGACTGCCATATATTGATGAAGTTTAAGAACAAGATAATGCACAGTCACCAGAGGAGGTCCAAGGACAGGCTGAGTTGGTACAACAGCATCAAGTTCTTTAAAGGAAGTAGAACTTAATTTTGACATATAAATATAGGTACATCCCAATCAGTGGTGGGCACCAGCAGGTTCGCACCTACTCTATAGAACCGGTTCTTAACAAGAGATAGTACATATAAAGTTTAAAAATAGCCATTTAAAAGTGGCTGCCAGATGGACAGAGAACCGGTTCTTAATTTCTTTGAAGCCCATCACTGATCCCAATCCTTGTCATATTTATTCCATCGACTTTTCAACAGGACATATCCAAACAAATACCGGCACGTTTAAGACCACAACCTACAGTCTCTTCAATTTGTATAAAACAGCTCCCAAAGTTTATCCTCCAAAAGGCAAATCAGACTGCAAGATACTTTATTTTACAGGGGGTTGAAGCTTAGCAAGTAGGTTGTAGCATTCTTGGTTGCATGGCATCACATCTATACGTAAAGTACCCTATAATTACCTCAAATCAGACCAGGTTCTTCTACTTAAATTAAACTTCATCTTGATTAAAGACTACAATACAAAACTGCTGCATCACTTGGCAATTTATCTCAGTGGCTAATTACTTCCACGACACAACCATGTCTTATCTGGCTTCAAATTAGAAACACTGACCTCGAGGCAAGATCTATGCACTTTTTTCTGATGATATGCTTTCATTCCTCAGCATCTCCCAGAAAATTTTACTCTCTCTTTAAGATATTGGTTTACATGTCCATTTTCAACATGGTAGTTAGCTCACTGCTGAACAAGTTCCAGCCTATTGGTTTGAGTTCCTTGCTAAAACTACCTTCTTCCATTCAATATGGTCACTTAAACCATCCTATAATTAAGAAACGAAGATTGCTTGATCAACAGTACTGTGACATTACTATCATTTGGTTTTCATATTTTGTACCATTCCACCTTCACAGAGCTTAGGGTAGCATAAGCTCAGAGTAGTATAATAATTCTGCCATTCCTGTCATCCTCACAACTTTGTGAGGTAGGTTACGCTGACAGAGAGTGACTGGCCCAAGGTCACCATGATAGGATTGTTATTTACCCATCGGGGAGGGAGGGCAGAAGAGGTGCATCAAAGGGATTCTCTTTGTCCATGAGGGTAAGTAGCCGTGACCAGGTGTGGTGAACAGGTAAGTACAATGCTCTATTCTTTTAACAGAAACCATCAATCAATGTAGAAGTCATCAGGAAGACTCTGGTAGAAGTTTGGGGTGTGCTCTCCACTGTAAGGACTGTCACCCGGTTGGCACTCCAATGCCCTGTTACATGCACACCTTTGTCTCCTGACCTGTAGGGCACCACATTCCTTGCCCTCCTCTCCATCCTCTGGTCCTTCCACAATAGAGACAAGGGGATTTTTACTCTTGAACGAAAAGACCAGCTCCATAGTTAAGTAGAAGGTTGGGACACTCTGCCCTGTACCACAAGCCTGGGCTTAAAGGAAAGAGCTATACCTTTAACTCCCATTTCCATACACAGATGCACCTTGCTTCTGCCTCTAGTTGAGAGTTCCCCACGTCCCCCATAGGTCCAAGATTGCTCCCTTTTGCTCTTTCAGACTTGGTCAGGCTGGCCTGGGCCAGACTAAAAGTGTCCCGTCAGTTGCTCAAAGAGGGGCGATAGTCCCTCAGGTCAGTCACCCAGGAAGTCATGGCCAAGAGGAGATGTGAACCTGGATCTTCCAGATCTAAATCCCACCACAGGGAAATTTCCAAACTTTCAACATTAGGGCTCCTGGATCTTTAACAATTGAGCAGAAGAGGGAATTTCAGCAGGTGAAGCTTTTCATCACAGAAGATCACAAGATGCACCTGCTAAACTTCCTTCTTCTACACAATTGTCTAGGATCCCTAAGGTTACATAATCTTGACTGCCACACTAGATGAGCTGCCATAATTCCCCTCTGGGGGAAAAAAGGGAGGATTGAAATTAATTTAATTTAATGTCTTTGAATGCCTCCATTTTGAATGAATGAATTTGTAGCGGTGGCTTGCTGGCTAAGCACTTTCAACAAACTAATCATTAGAGGTGTTGGTGAATCAGTTCACTCAGATAAAACAGCAAAACACTCTTGTGCTCCTGTCCATGCTTGCCTAGGAATAAGCTCCTATCCAAGCTTACCTAGGAATAAGCTCTATTGACTATAATAACTTACTTCTGAGTAGATATGCATAGGCTTGAGTGTTAATTTAGAAATATGTTTTCAGTATTCACTGGAGTTTCAACAGCTTTCTGAGACAGTTTGTACATCTGTTGCAAATGACTGAATATAAGATACGAAATACAGGCTAAAATGTAGAGTAAATGTCAATGGAATAAGTTAATTAATCAAATAAGACAATGGAATTAGTCCTATTTGGGCTGTTCTGTATTTATGAAGAGGCACTGGCAGCCATGTAAAATTCAAAGTTTACAGTACATGCCACTCATTACAAGCATAAGCCTTTAGCGAGTGTTGTTAAAATCATACAAATGAAGTCACACTTTTACATAACTGTAGAATGTGCCAACAATGCACAGAATAGCACATGCTGATCTGTATGTTTAGGTATATAATACATCTGTTTGACTTTTAATTGCATCTTGAGAATACCCACATTACACGCCAGTGGCAAGATTAAAGAACGAAGGGCAAAATCCAGAGCAGTTACAGGTCCACGCAGTTATTTCACCCTCTAGTGTTATCTTATGGAAAGTCACCTTAACTGCTCCGGAACAAAGGGCTTAATTTGACTTTAGAATATGGGCCTAATTCATAATGTACTGCACCAGACTAGAAGAAGGAGAAAGACTGGAAAATTAGCAGGCAAAGAATCACAGTTGCAATTTTGATGCTTGTTCAGGTGACACAGCATAACCGTCCTGAAATATTATAGGGAAGGTAAACTAAACAGTTTACCTCCACCCTGCTCATAAATAGTAACAAACTTTTAAATTACTGAGAAATCCAAAATCCTGACACCGTCCTTGGCAGAAAGAAGCCATTTTGGCAAATTTATGCTGGGATGAAGAGAACACAAGAGTTGTCCCACAAGGAACTGTTTGGATTACACATTCCATAAACAGAGAGTGCTTTGGCTGGCCGTCAACTTTTGAAACTAAAAGGCAAACTCCTTCAGATACTAAACAAAATCCATTCCATCCAAACTATAGACTTTGCACAGCAGAAAGTCCAATATACATCAAGAGAATGATAAGGACATCTCATTTACTAGAAATCACAAGAGCAGCTGCTAAAAATACAATATTGTGAAACTTTAGTTTACAGGGTTGCATCCTCACATACACTTTCAAATACAGTAGCAGATGATGGTATCAATGTTCAACTCTTGATAATACACAGCTACCTATTTTATAGTTTTTTTCTGGAAACCTATTTTTAAAAGACTGAGATAGTGGTGGAAAAAGCCTTATATGATTGCAACCTATTGCGACCTAGCTAAGAAAGAGATTGGAAATTCACATATTTTGGGTCCCTCAAAGCAATTTTGAAAATGCACAACTAAAATATGTACCCTCAAATAAATTAATACCAGGAAGATGTGCTGTATGTTAATTTACCTCTGAACATGGTCAGCTTTCACTTCAGTTCAGCCTGTTGAACTGATATTAGTTACCTGATATTAGTTACCAGACTGGTCTATTTGAACTTGCCCACAGCTTAGCATTGTGTGACTTAACAGCACAAACCAGAGTAACTACGGGAGCTCTTACGTCGACAGTTATGGTGCCATCTATGGGAAGTGCATAAAGCAATCCAGACTAAATTTTCTTTACGTCAATGTGAGAGCTCCCATAGTTACTCTGGATAGTGCTGTAAACCTAATGGGAGTCAGACCCTCATGCTCCATTCCATCACTTATAAGATGGGGAAGGAGAGGATTAAAGCTCTCACTTTTACTTAAGAATATCCACAGTTGGGTGGTACATGTAGCAACATGCAACAACCCCAAGTCAGTACAGGATTTATGCCAGGGCTTAGGCTGGCCTAAGTAGAGGTTTGGATTGCAGCCTAATGCTCTCTTCTGCTCGATTCCTCTCTTTTTTTAATCCAGGGAGTGCATGATTGTGAGTAGTACCCCAGTGGTAATCATAGGTAGAAACTGTGACCCTGCTAACTGGACACCTGAGGAACTTGTCTTATGAACAGGCTTTCCCCCTTCCTTTGCGTGCAGTGTTAATGTCCACCCCAATAGTTAAGAGTAGCAACTGTTACGTTTGTGCAAACTTGTGGGACATTCCCTAAGGAGATCAGGAATGTAAAGGCTGTACAGGGCTAATAAAGACAAATATAACATCCTTTGTGAACAGGATGAACTTTTTCAGCTCTGTGACATTAGGCTCCCATCCTGTCACAAAGTTAACCACTTGTTCTCTGTATTTGAACTTACGGGTAACCACAAAATGCAGATAAGTGCCACACAAGTGCATTAAGTACACATAAAGCATCTGCAACAAGTGCCACACAGTTCTTTTTTTAAGTGCTCTGAAAAGGCACCAAACAATTCTGCTTTCACTTGCCTTAACTATGTGTTTCAACATATATAAAGAAATCTTCAGGTTAAGGTTTGCAAATGATAAATCAAATCACTGTTAGAACATGCTTATTTTCTGTGTGTTAGTCCCGCATGCTGCTTATCTGGGGACATGGTTTCTGATACAACAAACACCATGTGCTGTTGAGTGAATAAATGGCTTCCCTCATGGATAAAACATTGCCAGAGTGTTGTCGGTCTGGTCTTTCCGCTATGTGTTATAAATCTGTCACGGATGTCCAAATAAAGTGTTGAAGACAGCCACTGCAGTTGTAACTTTGGCTATGATCCTAACTATTCTTATGTGGAAGGTCAGATGATTTTTCAGTTGAATTTTTTTCATGTACTGTGTGTTAGGATTCAGACTGAACAATTACGGTAGTTTCTTTTTTGCATTCATTTTGCCGTGTTGACCTCTTCCTAATGTATATTAGGGAAGCTTTTTTATTAGTTATCATTTATTATTAGAAAATATATACTGCTTTTCAACAAAAATGTTCCACAAAGAGGTTTGCAGAAAAAAATAAATGAATCTCAGACCCATAAGAGCTCACAATCTTAAAAAATTGCAGAAGAACCCCTTTGCCACTCCTGGGGGAGAATTAAGCCAGTGCACAGACATGCGCTTGTCTACCTACATCGTCACAGGTATGGGAAGACCAATGAGTTGTGCGGGCCTAGGTTAGGATTGCCCCCTTAGACCAGCAACCATTAGTCTAACACTCTCCTTCACTCCTCTATTTAGAATCCAAGGAGCACAATACAAACAACAGACGCAGACTGGAATGACTGTGCCTTGATGTGCTATAAGGCAAAGGGTTAGTAGCATTTGATACCCACATCAGGTGTCAGCAAATCATAGGCCAGAACTGAAAGACAAAGAGAAATGTAAGCATTTGTGGCGGAGAAGAGACACACAAGCATATCTTCTGGTACAAGGTAAAGGTCAAGGAAGCTCCTATGAAAGAACGTGTACAAATCCCTCATCTTGTCTACCCAACAAATGCTGCTATACATGGAGTAAGTGTTATGGCCTGAGGGAAGACTTCAAAAGACAGCTCCACCTAAACTCACTCGAAAGAGTTTTGGTCACCAAAGCTCAAGCTCTGTAAAGCTTTCATACTTCCATGATCCCTTTGAGAAATGCATATTAAGGCTGTACAGTTATTGGTAGTCATTAAATCAGCCTTTAGCACATTTGTACAACCTCCATGTTATAGAGATTGTGAAATGAACAAACCCAGATAAACATCTTCTGTTTTTGTGCAATATGCCTAGCTGCTTGATCAAATGTTTCTCCCTTCATTGACCATGCAAAACCTGACATGAAAATTTGACACTTATATATATATATGTATGTGTGTGCAGAACACGTGACCAGGAAGGAAAGCAATAACACTTTTTAAAAAAACCACTAAAAAACCCACCACAGGTGTCAACGTGCTGAAACTCTAAGAGAACCTAATTTAAAGAGATTTTACATAGTCATACTGATTCTCATTAATCTTCAGCCTTCATAAGATATGAAGGAAAACTATCATATTTGCAACTTCCAGAACATCTTGATGGAACAACAAAACAAGAACTTTACTTACATTTTAGCAATTTTCAGTACGATTTTCAGAATGAAACCTACTTGCAGTGGTTTTCAAGCAATTTGAAACTTGTATTCTAGCACCAACTGAAGTTTGAGGAGTCAGAAATCTTAGGGCTAGACTAAGATTTAGGGTCAAAACAGGAAATCTGTTTAGTTTAATCTGTTTATTTTTAACTGAAAATTTGTCAGTTAAAAGCACATTCAAAGGGAAGGAAGGGGGATTTCCATTATGTAAGTACAGTAGAATGGAAAGAGGTTTAGCAACCACTACGCTACCCTAGACTTATTTCATTTTGTGGCTTTATTTCAGGTTTCGAAAGAGAAGTTGAGAGTGCTAATCACCAATCTCCAGATCTTGCATAACAAAAATTTTTGACGGCAGAGGATGAGCTTGCTTTATACAGAAAAAAGAAATGGAGGACTGAGAACTTTTCGAAAAAAGGAATGTATTTGACACTGTACAGGAAAACCCAACAGCATGGTCCTTGATTACAACTTTACTCACAAAAAGAAAGGCTACCAGTGGATGCAATGCTGTTGTATGAGTTCTTGAGACCGATGGTTGCAAGACTTCTTTGGGGGTATTCAGTGTTTAAAATTTAGCCTTTGAGACTTGGTAAGACTGGGACCCCGATATGTTTAGTTATCATGGCTGCAATTGTTCAGTCCGATTCTTGTAAGAGGTCAGAGTGTGTCAGATAAAACATACATGGAACATTTTGCACATAAATTTTGTACATAACAAATAATTTTCTATTAGTTATAATAATGTTCACAATAAGAAATCAGTAGAGTTGTGATCATTCTGGACAGAATTTAGCATCTAACATGGAAAGTAGAATGTTTTCATTAAGGAAAAAATTATATATACCAGATGTGCTGCAGAAACAAATCTGAAAGTAGGCTAGCATTTTGTCCTCAGTATACAAAATGGGGGCCAGCTTCAAACATCTTCCCACCCCAGTTCCCCCCAACATGGGCTCTAATCCAGTAATGCATCTAGAACCACATTGATGCATGATCAACCACAAATACTGCATGATCAAATACCAATTTAATGCCCAAATCATGTTATATCACAGGCAGAAGAAAATAGATACAGTTTAGCAAAGTTTGAACACACAGGCTCACCACACATACTAACTCTGAAGCCCTGTAATTATATCTGCTCAGTATTGCAAATGCTCTAGATCTGGATGGCTGCCACAGGCTACATTAGACAAAGATGGATGAGCTTTTCCAATAAAAGGAGAAATATTTAATTATATCATTAAAAGGTGAAAACTGGCACTTTCCAATATGGGCCATTTGCCTTAGGTCCAAGTCAGAAATTAATTCAGTCCTGTACCAGGAAAAGGAGACAATACTTAAAATCTGAGGGTACCCTAACCACCAGCATAACTTTGCCTTCCAAAAAATATGTAGCAAGTAATGTCTCAGAGTAGCATTTTATTTATTTGATTTGATTTATATCCCACCTTCCTTCCTTGAAAAAGGACATTTTCAAGAGAGAAAATGTAGTTCATGGAATCTGGTGAGAGCCAGGGTGGTCTTGTGGTTAAGGAATTGAACTGAAACTGGGAAATGAGCCAGTCATTCTCTCTTAACCTAACCTATCTTACATGGTTGTGAGAACAGCAGGAGGGGAGGAACTGTAAGCTGCCTTGGGCATTTACCCTGGCAGGAGAAAGGTGGGGCATAAATCTCTTTACATCAGTACCCTACACTGCAGATGCTTCTATACATACAGTACTCACTGACATACTACTTCTGTATTTGGAGCCCAGGTCTACCTGCCTGGAACAGATGGCTCTAGAAGGCAATCTCAGAATGGAAGCCTGGTCTTCTCAAATTAAACCTGGTCTTCAAGTTCAAATTAAATTAAACCTGATCTTCTGCCCTTCTGGTTGAACTGGGCTCTGGAGTTAAGTTAGTACTCCTGCCCCTTTCAAAACACAAGCAGTGGTTCCATACCTGTGCCAACCCCGAGGGTGTCACATTATTAGTTCCATGCTGTATCATAACATCTCATTGACTCTTTAAATATCTGTCTCATTTGTCCATTTTGAAGAAAATCTACTTTTTGTTATGTAACCAGTTACATTTTATTTTCTAGCTTGTTTGTTTTTGCCTAACCTTTGATAGAATGGAAATATTTCACTCTGGTTCTTTCATTGCATCCTGCTGTAAATTATCTAAGCATATATAGCAAGGTGGTGTTTCCATACTATATTTGATCACTAATGGCATCACCTGCCCCAAGGATGGAACCCAGGGTGGACTTATCCCCTACACCACTGACTCCACTAAACAATGAAATATGGGACTGCTGACCTGCTGATGACTCTGCCCGCCTCCCCATGGGACCCGATTCACCCACCCATTTCTCCCTACTTCTTGTGAGATAGAAACCTGAGTAGGCCTGCCTTAGCAGCAGCGGGACAATACAGTGAGAAAAAAGTTATTGTTTAGGATTAAGAGTTCAGTTTGGATAAGGCAGTACCATGAGGTTGGACCAAAGCCCTCTCTTGCATAGGCTTTGAAAGGTTACCATGAAACCTCCCCCCCCCCCCCAATGAGGCTTCATGACCCCACTAGGGTCAAAAACCCACCAGTTGAAGAACACTGGCCTAAACAATGCTTTGTTGTTTGGCCTGAGTTAAGACTAGTCCAAGAGAATTAAAAAAAATTGATAACATTAACAGAAGTACAGTTCACTCAGGTATCTCAAAAGAAACAACTAGTATTTAATTCTAGTATTTAATTCAGAGCAAGTAGAAAAATGTTATTCCACATCTAGACATAACAAAGTTAACTATCTTTCTTAAGAACAATGAAAGTCCATGAAATGAAATACCAAACTAGATGGTGTTTATAAGGTTACAAGTGGATCACTACCCATTGGTTAGTGAACAAAGCAACCTTGCATCAAAGCAGGACTCCTGTTAAGTGTGATATTACCGCAACTTGGGGGATTTGCACAAGGCTTAAATATTAACAGTGTCTCAGAAAATTGAAGTGACATTAATAATCTTGCTAGCAAGAATTACCAACTCAAACAGGCCAAGTGTGAAAGTACAGATTAATAAGAAAGGGGAAGTACACTCAGGATTATGCAGCCAAAACAAAAATCCCCCTTTGCAGTCACTACATCCCTCAACCTGAACCAATGACAAAGTTTAATAGCATAATGATATCACAGACAAAGCTAATTAAATAGTGGCAGGAAGATTTTCAAAAATTTACCCCCAAATCCAGAGTAAATACGGGAGAACGTAAGAGACTTTACATGCACCCATAGTTACTGGACCACCTAGTAAAAACCTATATGAAATTCATACTGGAATCCAGAATAAGTTGTTCTTACACCAGAGCAAGGACTCCCCATAGTTACTCTGGATTTTGCCCTTAGGAACTAGTATTGCCCTCATAGCATTCTCAAAGCTTCAAAACCGATAAAGAGTTTAGAAGGAAATCCCAAAACATCTATATATATAAAACTGAAAAGTCACCGAATCACGCACTCAACGCCCAGCCAAAACCGCTGGACCTAGACACGTGAAATTTGGGGAGGGTATTCCTTCTGTGACGAAGGCACCCACCTGGAACTGGTTTTTGGAAATTCCAATCAGAAAGGGGTGCAAAGGGGTACAGTGTTTTCCTCCATACTTTTCATTGAAGAATCCCTGGCTGAGGGATTCTCTCTACCACATACACAGACCTAGTAGCATTAAATTTGGTATTCCTTCTGTGACACCAATACCTTCCTTCTGTGAAGGTATTCCTTCACCCACCAAGAACTGATGTTGACAAATTTAATCTTTAACCCTAGGGGGCTCGAGGCTGCAATAATTATTACATGAGATTTTGTTTTTCCTCCCTTTCTGCCCCATGATGACCAAGAGGCCTGCCCCTCCTAGTACCTTCCTACTTATAGGTGCTGTTTGAGACCCCCATATTCATTTTTCCAGCTTCTTTATGGGGAGCCCCTGGCTAAAAAAAGCCAACTTCGACCCTCCTAAGCTGACTTTTGGAAGTCTTATTTCCTTTTATATTCATCATAACTGTTCATTTAGCTCTTTTTATGAATGGAAATTACAAAATTGTGGATATTTTGTTCATAATATTGTACATATTTTGCACATAAATGTCCAGATAACACCTCTTGTTGGACAAGCCTTTCAGTCACAGAACTGAACTGCTGAACTTCCCAACTGCGACTCAGAGTGACTCTGCTGTGCCTATATTTCCAGTTCAGCTCATAATTAATGCTCATATGTCTTTCTTTTTCATGAAAACATAAGGCAATGTGGAGGCGGGTATTAATTTTCAGTGATTTTGGTTTGACTTGCTGTATGATTAATAAATGAGGATTTTTTTGGCACGCTGGCAGGGAGGGGGAATGCATCCAGCATCACTGCAAAAGATTCAGGCAGGAGGAGGAGGTTGCTGTTGCCACTATTCTGCACATTAGCTCAGGTAACCTCCATTTGTGGCCTACTTCTTACCAAGATCAAAGATCTGTTTCTGGGCTACAAAACTGAGGTTCAGGGCATGACTGAATATGCTTCTGTAAAAAGTTACTCGCTGTAGGTTGATGATTAGTTGTCTGGGAAAATATTCTCCTTTCTCCTCTCATCCCCATGTTTGTGTGCCAAGAACATTTTTTAAAAACTGTAATATATGCTATGAATGCCTTGGGGCTGGTTGACATATGTTCCATTCCAGGTTATTGTACACCCAGCTGCCAGTTGTTGTGTAGTTGTATGTGTCCCAACCCATGACAAACGTATCATGTGGGGCTTATCAGTATACCAATTTCCTGTAATTCTTCTACCTCATTTTTGAAGACTGCATAGATCAGCTACACAGAGGGAAAAAATGATATGCATGTATGGCTTAAAATCAGTCTTTATTCCAATTCAGCAAGGTCTCAAGTGACCTTTGCAGTCCAAGCTTAATGAGAAGACAAGGCTGTAGTAGTTCAACATGCAGCTGCTTGAGTTCTCACAAGCACTAGACACTATGCTTTTACTGTTACAGCTGCACTGACTGCCTCTTAATTTCTATGTACAAATCAAATTATTGGTTGCCACCTTTAAAGCACTGAACATCTTAACACCAATGTACCTCAAGGGCTGCTTTCTTTCAGGAAAGGACTGGGACACAATTTCTTGGTACCTGAAGAAACACACTAGATGCCTTCCCCATGTTCTAATCTAGTGCAACCTTTTCTGTTCCCATTAGTTGCCATGATCCCACTATGGAGTCCCAACCTCCACTAGAGTCCCAACCCTAAGATTGAAAGAACACAGATAAAAATTCTCCAACAGTTATAAAAGCAGGTGCAATTCAGAGGAATTTTAGCAACATTTTAAAGATACAACTTGTCTTCAATCACAGTCCGTTTCCTTTAGAAGGCAGAGTTAGGGTAAGAGGACAAGACTCCACTCTCAACTATTGAAGTCTCCCAAACATAACAGATCTTGAGAACACGGAGAACAAAAGTGTCTATAATACCGCAAATGTAGTGATTTTTGCTAATCCAAGGAGGGAAAATGAATCAAAGATTCAATTCAAAGGATGCATCACTTTGAACCAAAGTTTGAAGAATGGGAATGTACTGGTTATGCACCCTCTTCATCCCATTTTCAGGGTTTCCCCTAACCACAGTCTGCTATTAAATCTGAATTGGGCAAACTAACACTAACCTTCAAATCATTTGTTGTAATCATGGATTGTAGGGAGCACATTAACTTTTGGTAGTTTGTGCTATTCATTTTTGTACTTCACAGAAAATGGTGTTTAGATGAAATCCAGAAGTGGAGGTGGGATCCAGAGCATGCAATCCTCTTAACTCTCCAAACAATTCTGTGTCTGAGAAATGTAATAATGGCTCTACTTTCAGCATCCTGGACCATTAATCCTGGACTACTTTCACTGGACCATTAATGCCGTATACAGGGCAGGCTTAAATATTCTTTTGGGAGTACACTATAATTTGTACATCCAACAATTCATAAACCTATATACACAAAATATTTACTTAGATTTCCAGTTTTCCTCTCCAAGCATAAGTACCAATAATAATAATAATAATTTTTATCATGTTTCCCAAATCATTTTTTCTGCTTTAAGGACTGATCAGCAAACACCATTTTTAACATTGATGCATTGATAAAACTTATTCCAGTTTAAGGCCATTGTTATATTCTCAGACAAGCTAGCAGGAAAGGTGGCTGGGCTGTGAGCTTTTTTACAGTTTAAAATACAAGCCTTCTCCCAACAGCTAGTGGGGTTTTGTCTTGTTGGTGAATATAGAAAGGACTTCAAGCCACTTTTTTCTTCTTCGAAGGCCTCCAAACAAGCTTCTCTTTCACTAGACACTTGTTGCAGAGATCTGCCAAAGTTTTTGTTCTACTTCACACTTCTTGTTGCCAACAATGCCAGACTGCAGATAAGCAAAGGAGTGTCGGGGCAAAGGGAGAGCAGCCTTGCATACTAACAAGTCAGACCCGAGAAACCTTCAGACTCCCACAGGCTTTTGTATGCCTTGAAAAGCTGGCCTCGGAGTTTTGTCTGCAGTACTGCTTAGCTTATTTAGCTTAGCTAACTTAGCTTACTTGTATATTAGGTCCCCTTTGCAACTATAGTGGTGCCTTGGTTTACAAGCACAATTTGTTCCGGAAGCATGCTTATAATTCAAAACGCTTGTAATCCAAAGTGGATTTTCTCAAAGGAAATAATGGAAACTCAGACAATTGGTTCCACAATCCAAAAATATTTATGATGTTTACTGTATACAAGTGATTACAATATTACTGTAATATAACACAAAACATGAATAAAGAAAATACTGTGCAGTACTGTACTGAACCTTTGAAAACCTTCATGGCTGCTGTGAGAGAGACTTATTTTGTAGGATGAGTCACTGCTCCCCATTGGCTCAATGGAATCTTTGTCTTTTTGTGCAACTTTGACATTCCCATGCTGCTGATGGGAAGCAGTATAGTCACACTGATAAGGAATACCTTCCACACTGCCACACACAGATCCAACACACAAAACACCCTCCTCCTTCTGCCAATAGATCCCACACACATCTGGCTCAGGTAGCTCCCCCAGTGTGTGTCCCCCACCACCGCTGATTTCCCTGCCATGTAAATCTGTTCCAAACTTCCTCAAAAGTGCTCTTCTTCCAAGAGTGGGGAAGAAGAATTTTGACTCTTAAACCATGTCAAAATTTCTGAGAAATTTTTGCTCTTAATCAAAAAGATTCTTAATCCAAGTCACTCTTAAACCATGGTACTTCTGTACATGATACAAGTAGGCATGCAGAGTTGTTCCCCTATCAAATACATTCAGCATCCAAGAAACACACTACACCTATTTTGCATGGCATGCTGCATGCACTAACAGAGGAAGCGATGTGGGCAGAAGTCAGGGGCCTCCAACAGCACTGAAAGCAACTACTAAGGTGGAGGTGGGGACATCTTGTACATCTTTCAGCTATGCATAGCCCCAAAGCATCATAACTGCCCCAAACAAAAAATTTAAAAAAGCAACACTTAAACAGGAACTGATGCTTAGTCCAAGCAGCTACAGCCTTCTCACCAACATGCCAGTAATCAAGGGCAATCTGGGCCACTTTAGGAATCCTGGACCTTTAACCATTGTATAGAAGAGGGAATTGCAGGTGCTGCTTATCATCTCACAGATCACAAGCTGCACCTGCTGAAATTCCCTCTTCCAAACAATTATTAAAGATCCAGGATTCCTGCAGTGGCCCAGCTTGCGCCCCCCCCCCCCAAAAAAAAATTATTGAGGATTGTTATAAGAAGAAGTATTCAAAATGAGACTATGACACACGTACTTGTAAACCAACATGCAAGTGTCGCCTTATACATTCCAGCCACCTCCAAGAACAGTCAACTTTGATTACTGTAATTCTAGTAAATCAAATACTAAGAACAGTCACCTGGAAACTGCTTTATACAGATTGTCTGATGTTGGCAACTGCAGATTATAGAATGAGACTCAATGGCGCTTGCCGACACACTGCTTTGTTTAATTTCTGGGCACAAAGCTTCTTATTTAAGACATTACCTGTCCGAGACAGGAAGACCAAGAACAGAGAAGTCACCATTAGCTTCCATCGCTAAGGTTGGAGACAATCTAATTCTAAACCAACTTTCTATCTTATTAAAAGTCACAATCTTATTATTTCAAATAAGCCTCTCCTCCCCCAACAGAATCAACATCTTTTGTAAGTCCCAACTCTTTGCATAGTAATAGCTAATTCCAATTTTTACATGCATGTTCATCTTTCAATGGCAGGAAACATTTTGAAATGGGATATGTTTTCTACCACTTTAAATATATTGATTTTTCTGTCCAACCATTTCACTTTATGAGCTGAGGTGCAAATCGAATGATCAAGATGCATTCACAATCTCTTGTAGTTTAAGGCCACTCCAGACTCACACCACAATCCTAACCATGTCTACTCAAAAGTAAGCCCCATTGTGTTGAATGGGTCTTACTCCCAGGAAATCATCTTTAGGATTGTTAAGCCACTCAACTTCTTAAAATGGTAAAGAGAATAGGAAAAGGCATCCACTAACAGCATGGCTGCCCTTATAGCAGAAGACTCTTTTGTAAAAAAGTAGGTTAATATAGAGTATAACATAGAGTATAACAAACAACAATGCATAAAACAAAACAGTTAAAGAAAAGAGCACTTTAGACAAAGCTAAAATATTCACAGCATTAGGACATTTCTGACATGGCAAAACACAGATCTGAAAAGGAAGGCTTGTAGGGCCTGTACATCCTTCCTTCTAAATTTCAGTACTTCCACATAGGACTCCCTACCCCTCAAATCGACTTCAAATTACAACAAAAAGGAAGATAAAAAGATAAAAGATTAAAAGATTTTAGAAAGGAAAAAAGAAAGAAAAGGCAGAAGTTGGAGAAAGCAAAGTAAAAATGACAGTTGAAGTACAGTGGTGCCTTGTTAGATGAACATAATTTGTTCTGGAAGCATGTTTGTCTTACAAAGCGTTCTTTATACAAGGTGGATTTTCCCATAGAAAATCATGGAAACTCAGACAACTGATTCCACAACCCAAAAATATTCATATAAAAATATGAACTGTGTGTAAAAATGATGACAAAACACTGTAATCAAATTCAAAATACTGTAATAATACAGAACACAATTACTGTAATATTAATTAAAAACACTTTAATATACTGTACAGCAAAGCAGAAAAGAAAAACCTTTATGGCCAAAGATGAATAATCTATATATATAAAAGAGAAAAGTCACTGACTGACTTGCTGACTGACTCATCACCGCCCTGCCAAAACCGGTAGACCTAGAAGCATGAAATTTGGGGTGGGTGTCCCTTCTGTGACTGAGGGGTGCACTAAGAACCGGTTTTCAGAAATTCCAACCGGAAGGGGGTGAAAAGGGGCGCAAGGCGTTTTCCTCCCTATACTTTGCATTGAGAATTGCTGACTCATCAACACTTTGCCTGTGGAACGTCTTACACGCCCCAACTGCTGGGCCTGAAGCATGGAATTCTGGGAGTTCCTTCTGTCACCTGAACACCCACCAAGAACCATCTGGAGACATTTAACCCTTCAGGGGCTGAAAAGGGGGCAACATGTTTTTGTCCTATACTTAACGTGGGAGACTGAATAACATCCAGCCAATTTGATGTGCATGGGGGGGTTGATGCACATGGGGGAAGTTGCGCATGGGGGGAAGTTGCGCATGGGGGGAAGTTGCGCATGGGGGAAAGTTGCGCATGGGGGAAAGTTGCGCATGGGGGAAAGTTGCGCATGGGGGAAAGTTGCGCATGGGGGAAAGTTGCGCATGGGGGAAAGTTGCGCATGGGGGAAAGTTGCGCATGGGGGAAAGTTGCGCATGGGGGAAAGTTGCGCATGGGGGAAAGTTGCGCATGGGGGAATTGATGCGCATGGGGGAATTGATGCGCATGGGGAAGTTAAGCATGGGGAAGTTGCGCACTGGGGTGTTGATGCACATGGAGGAAGTTGTGCATGGGGGTTGATGCGCATGGAGGAAGTTGTGCATGGGGGAAGTTGTGCATGGGGGGTTGATGCGCATGGAGGAAGTTGTGCATGGAGGAAGTTGTGCATGGAGGAAGTTGTGCATGGGGGGTTGATGCGCATGGAGGAAGTTGTGCATGGGGGAAGTTGTGCATGGGGGAAGTTGTGCATGGGGGAAGTTGTGCATGGGGGAAGTTGTGCATGGGGGACTGATGCGCATGGGGGACTGATGCGCATGGGGGAAGTTGCAGATGGGGTGTTGATGCGCATGGGGGGAAGTTGAGCATGGGGGTTGATGCATATGGAGGGATGGCATACAGGGGAATTTTGCTCCCGCAACGTGGGTACTCTTTTCACTAGTTTTCACTAAAAGAGTCACTAATGTCGTTTTGAGCAATTATAACAAGGAACCCATTAAATGACACTTGCTTTTGTCTCCTTTTGAGGATTTCACGGAAATGTGACATTGCATTGTCGTTAAACAGATTCATCGCTTGCAATGCTAAAGCCTTATTTGGGTGCTTTTCTATAAAATTTTGCACAATTCCTCAAAGTTTACAAATATCCTTAATCTCTTCCTCCTCTGCAGATGATATCTCATCCATAACCTCTTGCTGTTCCTCGTGATGCAGATCATCAATTTGTCCGTTTTACAATGAATTTTTGTTGTAAAACTGTTTGTTTTACAAGGCACTGTTTGTTTTACAAGGCAGAATTCCTTAGAAATTTTAGTTTGTCTTATAAAACATTCTTCCTACAAGTTTTTTTGTCTTAAAAGGTACCACTGTACTACTACCACTGTACCTGTATGAAATTCTATTAACACATTAAAGTACTTCATTCATAGATACACGTGTATGTGCATGAACGAAGTGGACGAGGAATGTTATACTGGTGATGATGAGCTGTGGGTGGCGCAAGAAGTTAAGACACTGTGCCTGTTAACCAGAAGGCCAGGGTTCGAGACCTGGGTCTCCATAAGACAGGATGAGCTCCTGTCCTTAGCCCAGCTCTGCAACGCAGCTGGAACCAATCGTATTGGCTCTGCCATTCCATTGGACTATTTCAGTGGCATGGAGGGGGGGGGATTTGCTGCTTGGGTAACAGCCTGTCCTCCATATTAATCTACCCAGGCCTTTGTGCTTCGCACACAGCATCGAGCGCGATACCATAGTCTTCCAAGACTAATTGATGCCAAGTTTTTTTTTTTTCTGGTGGTGATACTGGTGATGTTCTCACAAATCCTGAGGCAGGTGTCTAAAAACCTTGTGTTTATTATTTATATGAATGGTTTTTAATCCTGCTTTCAAAAAAATCTCAAAAAGAATTTATTCATATTTTATATACAGTAGTACCTTGGTTTACGAGCATAATTCATTCCAGAAGCATGCTTGTAATCCAAAACACTTGTACAAGGTGTAACCTATTTATTTGCTATTTATATGTGAATCTCAAAGATTCTGAACAAGGTTGGCTCTTTAAATAATGCATTTTAACAGTTAATGGCTTAGATTAGAAAGATGCCTGCTTGCCTTGGTAAGGTAGCTGGCAATAGATCTTATACTCTGTGTCTACAAAAAGGCTCAAGTTTCAGCCTAGGACCTAGGGAGTGATAATCACCTTCCATTTGGAAGGGAATAAAAAAGAGAACAGCCTTAAACTAGGGAAAAGGAAACTGATTCATTACCTCCTTGACTAATGAATCCTAACTCATTGATTCATTAGTTACCATGGTAAACTAACCGCTTCTGTATAAAGTGAAAATAGGAATTCACAGGGATTCTTGGAACCAAACAGTGCAAATGGGGAGTCTCAACCTGTATATCAAAGCGAATTTTCTCATAAGAAATAATGAAAACTCAGGCAATCTGTTCCAGAACCCAAAAATATTCAAATAAAAATGATTACAATATTGTAATATAATACAAAATAATAAAGAAAATACAAATTAACCTGCATGTAGGCTGCAATCCTAACCTCCATCTAGGCTTGCCTAAGCCCCTGCATAAGCCCAGGGAGTGACCAGGGAGTGTCATAAAAGTGCAGTAAGACACTTGTCCCACTCCTGGGGGGGGGGGGGGCCCTTAGGACAAAGCAGTCATATGCCAACCTCCCCTCACCATCATGGAAAGATAGGCTATGTGAGTTAGGACAGCCTAAGTTTCTTAGGATTGTGCCTTTAGTCTCTCAGGTTGCAATTTATCCCTTATACAGGAGAAAGCCCCACTGATTATAACAGGTCATGATAGCAGTCATGTACTTGGTATCTAAAACAGTCATGTACCTGGAGCCCAACAGAACACACTATCAATTAGCAGCAAGCAGGGATTCAGGGCTGCTCCAGCCAACTGATATGGATGAAGGCCATCCTACAGATAACTTTATTTGCTTTACCTCATAAAGAGCTTTCAAAACCACAATTAGTACTTGGACCAAAAATTTGCAACTAGTGGCAGCTTAAATACGATAGGCGTTAAACACTCTGACTTCAAAGGAGTTGCACTTGGAATAAGCTGAATCTTCCAAAGTATCTTCAAAGGAAAGTTCCATTTTATATGCATTACAGTAGCCAAGCCTGGATGCAAACAGTGTGTGAATAACTGAGATCAGGTCCACTTTCTGTGGATAAGGTTATACTGTAATTGATAAACAATTAGTTAGTAAAAGGTACTTCCCACTAAGATGTAATGTACATATCCAGGGACAACATCAGGTCCAGTTACATCCTCATAGTATTTCATCTTTCAGTAGGAATGCAACCCCTCTGAGACAGGTAGGTCATACAGATCCCTCCAGAGCAGTAAGGCTCCATATAAAAAACTTCAATCTATGCTGCCTGCATTTCATACTTCTAATACCCCGTGCTGTTTATACTACTAATACCCCATGTGGAGGTAAAATATAACTACATAGTAAAAAAAAATTCCCCTTTCCTGCTTTCCCTTCTTTCTCCTCAATTGCCCACCCTGGCCTCTTCCAGCCTGACCCTGAGACAGTTACAAATGACAGCTGAAATGGTAAAATAACCCTCAGCCTGCTTATTGACATGAAATATGCAGACACTCTGCACATAGTTCAAAGCATTTATGTAGATATATATTATGCTTTCCTCCCCATAGATATACAGAGTGGATATACACAGTGGACCAAAAGTAGGCTTACTCTTAGTAGGTATGGACTTTACATTTTTTTTACATTTATATGTATTTGTTACAATCATAATTGTTCAATACTGTTTATGTACATTTCCAAAATGTAGATAAGTGATATAGAATACTGGTTTGGAATTATTGGTCAGAAAAATTAGATCTAAAATGTGAAACCAATAGTAAAACAACTGAAACCCTACAATCCAGAGTAACTACGGGAGCATGTAAGAGACTTTATGTGTACCCATAGTTGCTGCACTACCTAGTGAAAACCTATGGGAAATTCATATTGCAATCCAGAGCAAATTGTTCTTACACCAGAGCAAGGACTCCACGTAGTTACTCTGGATTGTGCCCTAAGTCTACTTTTGGCCCACTCTGTATTTTAGGGAAAGTCAGTAGGAATCACATAAAAAAAGCAGATGGCTTGCATATAGAAACTGCTCTTAGCCTGATCAATGAAGGATACATATCAAAATTAATCTTATGTGCAATTACACCACTAGAATAAAAGCACCCTTGACGTTATTTAGATTTACCAAGTAATATGTAAGTTCACAGTATTTCCAGGAGGAAGATTCAAACCGCAATGACTTAGCTGAAAGTAATAGGATTAAAAGCAAGCAATGTAATCAAAACATTTGCAAATCCTAATAAATCCACTACTGGACAATGAAACACATCACATTTATACATTACCAACAAATCACTGAACAGTACATTCTTAGGCAACAGTACATGCCAAAAGAAGAATGATCTCTCTATAAACAGTGGATGGAAGACAAGGCAATAGTGAAGGCAGCAAATGATAAACTTTTAAATATAATTAAGCTTTAAATTTAACAGACTGTAAACTCTACACACTGTACAGCTGAAAAATCAGAGAATTAATCAGATAATTAATCTGTGCAGGTGATTCAGCCAAGGAGCAGCCACCTGTGGTAGCCATAGCTGAAAGGAACTGATCAGATAACTTGATTTTAATCTAGTCAAGGAGTACCTTTGCCCTGCACGCAGAGCTTGTCAAAGTTCAGATTAAAACAACAGACACTGTTTTGATAACAAAAAGACATTTCAAGTATAGAGTTAATTCCAGCATCAAAATTAAATCTTACTGAGTTATGGTATTAACATCTGTGACGTGAAATGGACAGGAAGGCTCCACACTAAATAAACATCAAGATTTAAGAAAACAAACAGAAAAAGAAAAACAAGTCCAAAGAATGCTGCCCTTTGGTATAGCACACAACTAGTGGTATTTGCACCACTAGTGATACTTGAGATGATGTCTGATGATATCAATTTGTGGGTCCCCCCATCTTCTATTCTTTGCCACTGAGACCAGCAATGCAATGTTACAAGTGGCAGTAGGAAGCTCAGTTTGCTAGCAGAGCCCCACCAACAGCCCTGCCTTGTTAGTCCTGATGTTACTTGTGTTGCATTTAGCCTCCTGATCCAGAAATAATTGGCAATGCTATCTTCACCAGTTACATCAGCTAGAACTTATATAGGTGAACAATGCAAAATGGAATCGAGGGGGACAAACAGTGAGAAATACTAGTGTAACACAATGGCCAAGAGACAGAAATAAGGCTGCAGTCCTATACACTGAAATTGGGATTTAGTCCCATCAAACTAAATGGCGCTTACATCTGACAAGACACGCACTTGCATTTTATGAGATGTTGGACAAACCATTCCTTTTCAAAGCTGCACTATTGACGTAACCAATACTTTCTTTATAGGGCTGTTGTAAGAACAACATTAATATAATATGTGTGAAGCTTTTTGCAGTACAATATATAGGATTAATAAAATAGGGAAGGCATCTGCTAACACTCAAAAGTCTATTAAATGCGTGTATGACAATATACACATTTACTCTTGCGTCATTGATTCAAATGCACACCCTATATTTATAATCAAAACACTGTATTTACTCAACTCTAACTACTCATCGAATCTAATATGCACCCTGATTTTGGAGACTGAATTCTGCTGACAAAGGTGAGCGTAATATTTGAGTAAATACAGTATATGACATGAATGGCAACGAGGCATTTGAAACCCTTTTTTAAAAAAACATTGCTTTAATTTTCCTTTATAAAATGGGTGGGCCTTTTGGGTTCTTTGATCCCACTGGTACCTCTAATAAGGGAGACGTAGCTGGTGTTTAAGAGAGCAGTATTTCTCAAATGGGGTAGAACCCAAAGCATGTCAAGAACGAATTTTGTTAACAGATATTGAAGAATGACATCCTTGCTTTCAGAAATACCCTTTTTCTTCAAAGTAGAACAACTTGCTTTTTGCAAAGAAACTAATCCACAGTCAACTTCCAGGAGCTAGCAAATATGATCTCAGAAGATCCCTATCCCTTCTCAGCTCAAAGCCAAAATCTTGGGATTTGGGGTGTGGTCAGCACCAAATGCCCCAGCCAAGAAGGAAAGATGAGATCATCAGGCTGAAAAGCACTGCAAGTCTTCCATTTTTACAAAGGGGGGAATCCAGATTTCTTACAAATATTTTTAGTCCTTTTTTGGGAAGAAGGAACCAACCACACTACAGAAATGAATACTTTTATTACTCCCCAAAGCTGATTCTTCAGAACAGAAACCTAGAGTAAATGCTTAGCAATCTGGTTTGCTCGAGCTCTTCTCTTCCAAATGTACCACCAAGCTCCTTTCCAAAAGAGCAACAAATCTACAGGATGCAAGATTTTTTTTTAAAAGCTAGGGTTGCTCCCCACTATCACAACTCCACAACCCAGATAGGGTTGCTCCCCACTATCCATTAATATTTCCCAGGGTCCAAAACTGAAATACACAGATCTCAATCTCTGTAACACCCACATATTAGAAATACCCCATCAATGTATCCCCCACCCTCCCCCCCAAGTGCTTTGCAAGGGCGTTTTCAAATTAATTCATTATGCTGAATCTGCATAAGGGATCAAATGTCCTGGGTGCCTCTCTCAGCAAACCTTTCCAACTTTTAAGTCGGTTTAGTTTAGTCCAACTTTGAAATACAGGATTGCAAGGTTTAGTTTGCTTGCCAAGCATATCAGGCTTCCTGTGTTGCCCTGAGGTTTTGCAATGGGGTTTTGCAAGTTTACTGGTGCTTTCCCTTTTTACAAGAGGGAGATTTTGCAGATCCACTGGGTTTTTGAGCGCTCTCTCCCTCTCTCTCAAGCAAAGCCCCCATTTTATCTGAGACACTGTTGCACCATGTAGCAGCCAGATGGAAAGCAGAGAGAGGAGAGCTTCCCCTTTCCCAGGGCAGGAAGGGAGAGCAAACCCTGAGCTCCTCCATTCCAAGCTTGCTTACTGCATTGTTGTGATGGGGGAATCTGAATGAGGCAGACCAAGGGAAGGAGATAAGGACAAACCACAAACAGAAAACCCACACTCCCATTACCACAATCATAACCATTAAGCTGGATGACCAGATGTCATAACAAAACAAAACAAAACAAAGACAAGCCCCCATTTAGGAAAGTGGAGATAGGATTGGGCTGCAAAGTCTGCAATCCTATTCATTTCCCTTGACTCTGATGGGGCTTACTTCTAAGTAGCGTACCTAGGATTCAGGGTGACCAGGTGCCATAACTAAAAAAAATGTAGGACATGACAACGTAAAGGCTAAAAACACATATAGTACTTCCATGTGCTTAATTTAATAAGTCACACCATGTGACTTATTGTTTCATTTAATTTATAAAATTTAGGCTGCAATCCTAAACACTTTCCTGGGAGTAAGATCCATTGAAGACAGTGGGGCTTACTTTTGGGTAGACATGGTTAGGAATGTGCTCATAATTTATTAATTACAAGGAGGTTACATGTAAAGCTTGATTTCAAGGAAAATTAAATTGCTTAAACTTAAACACTATATTACTTATTATAATTTATTAATTACAAGAAAGCTACCTGGTCATAAGGAAAAGGAGGACAATGATGTTTTATTTTCCAGGACACAAGGCAGTAAAAAGAGGGAACATGGTCATCCTGGTTCCTGCAAAGGATATATCCTATGCACTACTCAGAAGCAAGCCTCATGATAGTCAATGGGTCTTCCCCCTCCCAGGAAAAGTGTGGCTGGGCTTGCAGCCTGGAGGGTGTCCAAGGATGCTCTCCACTCACCCAGAAGACAAAATTGAAGACGAAGAGCATGTATTTGATGCATTTCGTGCAGCCTTCCACTCCCATGATTGCGGTCCTGCTGCCTGCGAGGAGGATCTGGCCTGTTGGATCAGAGGAGGAGGAAGAGGAGGAGCAGACCCTGCGCGCTGCAGATGGTGGGCACTGGTGGGGATGCTGTGCTGGGCTCCAACTAGCAGGGCTGCCTCTCCCTCTCCCTCTCCGTTATGTGTCCTCCCTAAGCTTGCACAGGCGCCCTCCCCAGACCCTGGACCAGAGCCAGGACCCTCCTCCTCCTCCTTCTCCTCCTCCTCTCAGGCCTCAGATGAGAGGAGGAAGGCTCTGCCTCCTGGAGGCGGCTGCCCATCACAGCATCTTCCCAACCAGGATCCTAGGGATGCAGGAGATCCTGGGATGCTGCAGTCAGGGGACCACCAACAGCCCCATTCTCTCTCTCTCTCAAGCTGCAATCCTAAAGACACTTTCCTGGGAGTAAGACCCATTGAACACAATGGGGCTTACATTTGAGTAGACATGGTTAGGATTGTGCTCTAAGTCCCATTACAGTCAATGAGTAGATAGGGTTAGGATTGTGCTCTGAGTCCCATTACAGTCAATGAGTAGATAGGGTTAGGATTGTGCTCTAAGTCCCATTAAAGCAGACCTCCATGGTATGGTGCTAAAGCCTGGGTTGGATTGTTATGGAGGATAGGCTGTTACCCAAGCAGCAAATCCCCCTCCCCACGCCACGCCACTGAATTAATCCAATGGAAAGGCAGAGCCCTATACAATTGGATCCAGCTGGCGTTGCAGAGCTGGGCTAAGGACAGAAGCTCACCCTGTCTTGTGGGGCCAACCTGGGTCTCGAACCCTGGCCTGCTGGTTAACAGGCACACTGTCTTAGCCACTTGCGCCACCCACAGTTCCATTACAGTCCCAGGGAAGTGGGGAAAGGATTGGGCTGCAAAGGCTGCCATCCTATGCACACTTTCCTGGGAGTAAGCCCCATTGACTCTAAAGGGGCTTACTTCTGAGTAGGTGTGCCTAGGAATCAGGGTGACCATATGTTATAGCTCCCCCCCAAAAAAGCCTTAAAATGTAGGACATGACAAAACAAAAGATTGCAGTCCAATCCTATCCCCACTTTCCTAGGAGTAAGCCCGACTGACTCTAATGGGACTTACTTCTGAGTAGACACCCCAAAAAATGTAGGACACCCAAGAAAACTGTACATGGAACATGACAAAATAAAAGTTAAAAATATGCATATGTACTGTATTGCTTTCACGTGCTTAATTTAAACACTACTTGTGCAATCCTAAGCATGTCTACTCAGAAATAAGTCTCATTGTGTACAATAGTACTTTCTCCCATGAAAATATGGTTAGGACTATAGCCTATATTACTTATTATTTAATTTAAAACTATTACCTATAATTTATTACATATAGGCTGCAATCCTAATCACACTTTCTTGGAAGTATGTATTGGCATCCTTCAGTCTCGAAAGACTATGGTATCGTGCTCTGATTGGAGGTCCTGAAACAACATCTAGTGTGACTAAAGAGGCCAATTCGAGAGTGGCAATCCCTTCCACACTGAGGACAAATAAATTCGGTCCCCTGCCCAGGCTCCAGGTTTTGCTGCTTTCGGGTCTGTCTCTTTGCTTCAGCTTGCCGAACAAGTGTCTCTTCCAGTTGGAGAAGGTCATGCTGGGTCTTTTGTCTCCACGCTGAACGATTGGAGGTCAAGGTTTCCCAGCTGTTGATGTCCATTCCCAAGGCCTTTAGATCCCTCTTGCAGATGTCCTTGCATCGCAGCTGTGGTCTCCCTCTAGGGCGCTTTCCCTGCACTAATTCTCTATATAGGAGATCTTTTGGAATCTGACCATCAGCCATTCTCACGACATGCCCAAGCCAGCGTAGACGCCGCTGTTTCAGAAGTGTGAACATGCTAGAGATTCCAGCACATTCCAATACTGCATCATTTGAGACTTTGTCATGCCAGGTGATGCCAAGAATACGTCGGAGACAGCGCATATGGAAGGTGTTCAGCTTCCTCTCCTGCCATGCGTAAAGGGTCCAAGACTCACTGCAGTACAAGAGTGTGCTCAGGACACAAGCTCTATAGACCTGGATCTTTGTATGTTCCATCAGCTTCTTATTAAGCCATACTCTCTTTGTAAGCCTGGAGAATGTAGTAGCTGCTTTACCAATGCGTTTATTCAGCTCAGAGTCTAAGGAGAGAGTGTCAGAGATAGTTGAGCCAAGGTACACAAAGTCATGGAGAACCTCCAGTTCATGTTCAGAGATTGTGATACAGGGAGGTGAATCCACACCCTGACCCATGACTTGTGTTTTCTTCAAGCTGATTGTTAGTCCAAAGTCTTGGCAGGCTTTGCTAAAACGGTCCATGAGTTGTTGAAGGTCTTCAGCAGAGTGAGCAGTAACAGCAGCGTCATCGGCGAAGAGGAACTCACGCAAGCATTTCAGCTGGACTTTGGACTTTGCTCTTAGTCTGGAAGGATTGTAGAGTTTTCCATCTGATCTGGTCCGGAGATAGATTCCCTCTGTTGCGTTTCCAAAAGCATGCTTCAGCATGACTGCAAAAAGATCCCAAATAAAGTTGGTGCGAGGACGCAGCCCTGCTTCACTCCACTTCGGATGTGAAAGGAGTCTGATGTTAAGCCATCAAAAACTACAGTGCCCTTCATTAAAGGACCTGATGATGTTGAGGAGTAGGTGGGCATCCAATCTTGGGGAGGATTTTAAAAAGGCCATCCCTACTAACCAAATCAAAAGCCTTTGTAATGTCTATGAAGGCTGCAATCCTAAACACACTTTCTTGGAAGTAGGCCCCAGGAAATGCAATAGGACTTACTTCTGAGTAGACAGGTTTAGGATTGCATTGATAATTTATTAATTACCAAAAGGTTACATGGAAACCATGCTAACAGTTAAATTTAAATCTCTTAAATTTATTGCTTAATTTAAATACTATATTAATTTAAACACTATATTTTAAACTATGAAGTATAATTTTGTACATTAAGACTGCAATCCTTTGCATGTCTACTCTGCAGTAAGTCCACTGAGTTCAATGGGGCTTACTCCTAGCAAAGTGTTCTTAGGAATGCAGCCATAATTTATTAATTACAAGAAGTTTACATGGAAACCTTGCTTACAAGGAAATTTAAATTTCTTGCTTAATTTAAACATTATATCACTTATTATTTCATTTATTAAAACTATTGCATATAATTTATAAATTACAAGAAGGTTACATGCTGCCTGCTTACAAGGAAAAGGGGTAAGGACAAAATCCAGGACATGTCCAGGAAAAAGAGGTCACCCAGCTGGGCTCCAGAGATCATTACCTCACAAGAAGACAAGGCACCTCAAAATGGAAGTAATCCTCCACTCCATGGGGGAAATTACAAAATAAAAGCCCAAAACACTTGTATATTTTTTTATTTATTTTAAGGGATTTATACCCTGCATTTCCCATGCTAATGCAAATGTCCATGGTGGCTTACAAAACTTTAATCTACAATCGTATACATTAAACACTATCCTGGGAATAAGCCCCATTGAACACAGTGGGACTTCTGAGCATAGGATTGTGCTCTTTCTCCCTTCCTGCTGTCCTCACAACAACCCTATGAGGTAGGTGAGGCTGTGAGTGAGTGAGTGAGTGGCCAAAGGTCATGCATGACTGAGGGAGGATTTGAACCTGGATCTTCCAGACCTCAGTCCAAAACCCCCCCCCCCAACATCCTGGCTCTGGTGAATTAAACATTACATATAATTTAATACAAGTACTTTAATAAAGACGGGTCAGCTCTCAGGAGAAAGGAGGACATTACAGAGTCCTGCAGTTACACAACCAGCTTCCATGGAAATCCTGATAGTACTTGCTACTTGCAGGTGGGCAACTGGCTGACTCAGTGGTGTGTTTCAGGGGGTTCTCACAAGTTCTATAGAACCCTTTGCTAATGAGCGCCTGGTTCTGAGAACCTGCTACTAATGGGACATAGAACCTGTTGTTAATTTAGGTTATTAAGACATAGAAACTCTTGTTAATGTATTTGAATCCCACCACTGGTCTGACTTCTTGGCATGGGTTAGGTGTAGCATTGTCATATGCCCCGGAAAACCAGGATTGTCCTGGTTTTCAAGAATTGCGTTCACATACTAGAAAGTTTGACGGCGGTGGGGGAGTGGGGAGAAGGCAGGGATCCTGTCCCAGTTTTTTGAAAGAGAATTGTGGCATCCTTAGTTAGATGGGCAAGAATTGGTCCTGCAAGTGGCTGCCCTGAGAAAGGTCATTTAGGTGTAGCAGCAATAGTGGTAGTCACGATTAACCATGAGGAACAACATACGTGCACACAACCCACCTGACACAAAGATGCCACAGTGGATGCAAATCCTAATCAATTTTCCAGCATCAGGGTAAAGGCAATGCGACCCCAAGATAAAGGATGCACATTGCCTTACCTTGAGGAGGTCTCCATAACTGCTCCCCAATTGCAGGATGCAGTACATGCCCCATTGGCACAGCTATGCTCTACAGCAGTGGGTCTTAGCCATTTCAGCCTGGGCCCACCTTTCAAACTCAAAAATCTGTCTAGGACCCCCTGTCAATCTGGATGTGACATCACTGTGATGTCAGAGCTTCTCCATGTCTACTCAGATGTAAGTCCCATTGGGTTCAACGAGACTTACTCCCAGGAAGGCCCCGTGCCAGATTTCAAGATGGCAGATCCCACCCTCTCACGACCTCTGCGATGGGAGATTGCGACCTCACCAAGAGTGTCCTAATCCCCATTTTGAGTACCATTGCTCTATGGGGTGTCCACAGGATTCTGTGGTGGAAAGGCAGACTTAGAGGCCTTCTCAAGGTAAGGGAACATTTATTTCCTCACCTTGAGGTAGTAACCGGGCTGTGGGTGGCGCAAGTGGCTAAGACACTGTGCTTGTTAACTAGCAGGCCAGGGTTCAAGATCTGGGTCGGCCCCACAAGACAGGGTGAGCTCCTGTCCTTAGCCCAGGTCTGCGACACCAGCTGGATCCAATCGTATTGGCTCTGCCTTTCCATTGGACTAATTCAGTGGCGTGAAGAGGGGGAATTTGCTGCTTGGGTAACAGCCTATCCTCCATAACAATCTAACCCAGGCTTTCGTATGCAGCGCCGAGCATGATAGTCTCCAAGTCTTCCAAGACTGACAGGGGCCTGCTTTTTTGAGGTAGTACAGTATTGTGGCTGCATTGGTCCTGGAGAGTTGGGTAGGACTGAGCACACAACTGATTACATTCTACATGAGACATAAGTGAGACAAAACCCTTCAGGAGGCTTTCGTTCTGGGGAAGGAAGTGCTTAAAAGGTTCAACACTCACTTGGCCTACAGGACCAAAAGCTTGTCCTCAGAGAACAATTTTTTGGCAGAAATCTGAAGATGGGGAGGGGATCAGCACCCATTTCTCTGCTCATCTGCAAAACAGGAGAGCTTTTCAAGTCTGCTTTTCATTTAAAGGAAAAAACTTTTGCTTTGTTTTATTTCTGTGTTACATGTGTGCTCCACCAAGATTACCGTACATGAGGCAGCTAAGCCAGGAGATGCTGAAATGATTGTTACTGTGATATTCTTTTGAGAGAAGCCAGAGACGAGAATTGCAGAACATATGGGATGCATACATTCTTTTGGCTATTGTGTGTATTCAGCCAAGGCTGCAATCCTAAGTAAATGGGGTTTGTTAGGGTTGTGATAAGTCCCTGAAAACCGGGACTGTCCCAGTTTGGGGGGGATTGTATTCATACACTAGCAAGTTTGACAGCAGTCCTGTCCCAGTTTTGTGGAAGAGAATTATAGCAATCCTAGACTTTATAGTCCTGCCAACCTAGAAGTTAAAAAGCATGCAAATTCAAGAAGATAAATAGGTACCACCTCAGTGGGAAGGTAACTGCATTCCATGAGCATGCGGGTCACATGTTCACAGAGTCATCTTATATCACAGAGGACAATGCTGGCTTTATGGCACTAGAAATGGGGATAAGCAAAACTCCCTTGAGTTGGTCACAGCTAGCAGGGCAACTACTCTTTACCTTTAACCTTTACCTTAGGCTTTATAGATATACATAGGATTGCACTGTAACATACTGATTTGTGATATGCCTTCAAATGAGTGACCCCCCAGTCTCCAATGAGCCTCTGGCCTATTGAGCCTCGACACTGGCCCTTGACTGCCAATCATGACATCCATAATTGTCACAATTGCATCAGTTCATACCTCAATGTATTTTCTGGTTTTCCCTGAGCATTATTTTAATCCCCAGTTCCAGTGATGGGCTTCAGTGGGTTCTCACAGGTTCTATAGAACCCTTTGCTAATGATTGCCTGGTTCTGAGAATGGTTACAAATGGGACATGGAACCTGTTGTTAATTTAGGTGTAGTCTCTATGTATTCACTGTGTAAGAGGTATGTGGCAAACAGTTCTTATCTCTCATGTGGTTCTACATGCATGTATTATAGTTTTCATGTGTATTATAAATAAGCCCAGTAAAATTCATTCATATACGTTCTGCCTGTAATGTATTCATTTATGTAAATTTATTCAAATTTGAAATGTAAATTAATTTTTTCCCCAGCCCCAGTTCAGTACCAGAGAGATCATGTGGCCCTACTGCCAAAATGTTTGCCCACCCCTGTTCTTGTGCAAAACAGTATTTCTTGTGATCTATCAAGACAATTACAATCCACAGACAATAATTTTTAGAGGTATTTGAAAAAAAAGTATTATTAATTTTACTCTGTAGTACACGCACATCTTGAGAGAGAAACCAAAGAAAAGGATTCCATTCCACTTGGACCTGTCACCTTATCAACCACTGTGGCTCTCCCCAGGTAGGGTTGCCATAATTCCCTTCCATTAATGCTGAAAGTCCATTGAATCTTGAACACATTTATGTCAGTGGACACATATATGTGTAAAATGTATGATTAGATTTTAATAAAGCAGAAAACAAAGCACTATTTCTGAAGTCTGTTGAAACAAAGTCCATTAAATGGAGGATTCGGTGTGATGGCAGCCTCTGTATGATGTGAATCAAGTGTTTTCCAGTCCTTCTGGAACAGGCCTGGATGAGGGACATTTAGGCTGCAATCCAGAGTAATTAAGGGAGCACGTAGGAGACATTTACGTCGACATAGTTATGGCACCACCTAGTGAAAACCTATGGGAAATTCATATTGCAATCCAGAATAAATTATTCTTACTCTGGATCAAGGATTCCCTGTATTTACTTTGGATTGCGCCCTAGTGCCTTCCCTAGAGGACTAGATCTGCTCAAGCTTGGTCTGTCTGTTACTTAGGTTGCAATCCTAAGGACACTTTCCTGGGAGTAGGACCCATTAAACACAATGGGACTTTCTTTTGAGTAGACAAGGTTAGGATTGTGCTCTTAGAGTATTGTGTTGACACAAAAACCAAGGGAGCAAATACAGAAGAATAGTTGACTTCACTAGAATCGGCAGACAATTGCCAAAAGAACAAATTTCTCCTCCAAATTATAACCAGATCTCATATAAACCAGGAGGGCACGATCTGAACAGGGAGCCTCCTTATAGTAAGAGGAGCAACATGCAGGTTACACAGATAATGGTTTATCATGTGTGACGTTTACATGTGTTGCTGACATAATTTTAGCTGACATTTTCTTCACACTGGAAAAAACAGCTTATTGGAGTTGAGCAGTATAATTGGAAGCACTCGGGGGAGCATCTGCTTCTCCTTCTTGCGAACCAGTTTTGAAATAAAATTTAAGAAAAAACCTTCTGAATGTAACTCAATTCTTACTTTTACTATAGATTTAGACTTTTATTATCTCAGTTCCCCTCTGCACACTCCTCCTTCCTTTTGAGTAAAAACCAAAATAAATCAATCCTATCCATTTCTACTCAGAAATAGGTTTCACTGAGTTTAACTAACCAATAGTAATTATATTCCACTTTCACTTTTCAATGAAAAGTTCACAAAGCAGTTTACAGAGAAAATCAAATAACTAACAACTTCCTGTCCCAAAAGGGCTCATAATCAAAAAATGGGGCTCAGGCTGCAATCTTAAACATACTTTCTTAGGAGTAAGACTCATTGAACACAATGGAGCTTGCTTCTGAATAGACATGGTTAGGATTGTGCTTATACGCTCACAAAACTGGGCATATAGGATTGCAGCCTCATTTATTTTACTGGGAGAGTTATTGTGCAGCAATCCTATACATGCCTATTCCAAAATAAGTCAAATCCTATGCATGTCTACTCAGAAATAAGTCCCACTAAGTTTAATGGAGTTTACTCCCTGGTAATTACATGTGAATAGGATTACAGCCTGAAACACTTGAAATCACTGGATCTCAGACATGCTTAATCTTGATCGGATTGTTATTATTTACCATGTAAGAAAGTGCTGATGCTTGAGGTTTCTGCTCTTATATGTATAATTCTTCAGATGGCTCCCATGTGTGCAGTATGTCTCTCTTGCCAGATTTAAATATTTATACTCATTTATCCATGGTGAACAAGTCAGGTTTTGCAGGAGCAGGAGATGAGAAACAGGGGTGGTGAACGTTGCTGAAGTTTCTTATGGAATATGTAATTCTTGCTCCAAACATCATGAGAATACATACTATATTTGCAAACAGATTAAGAAGGGCTTGGAAGAATGCAGTGTCCACAAGGGGAAGACTAGCAAGTGAAGCTACAATCCTGTCCACACTCCCCTGAGTTTAGAGTCCTAACCATGTCTAACAATCCTAACCATGTCTACTCAAAATTAAGCCCCATTGTGTTCAATGGGACTTACTCTCTGGAAAGTGTCTTTAGGATTGCAGCCTTAGTCTCTGAATGCTTTCTGAAAGACTTGAATTTGATCAAAATTAAATTGTAAGTGAACTTGCTGTCTTGTGATTCCTGCTGGACAGAAGTTGGGAAAGACCTTGCTTCAAAAGCTCAGGCAGTGATATTGAAGATGTTTTTGCTGGTTACAGGGATATGGTCTTTCAGATGTTGAGGCTGCAATCCTAACCAATTTAGGCTGGCATATCTCACCAGCTGCCTGTTTCAGTCATGGTGCGTGGAGGCTAATGCATGTATGTGCAGTGGCCTAACCACCCCAGGGGCGGTACAGAAGTGTCTTACAGCACTTCTGCGACACCCCCAGGCTATAATGGGTTTTGTGCCAGGATTTACATTGGCTTAATTTGGGATTAGGATTGCAGCCTGAATACCACTGAATACCAGGTATGAGGGAACAATAGTAGGAAAAAAGCAGGCCTCTGTCAGTCTTGAAAGACTATGGTATCATGCTCTGCGCTGCATATGCTGCATGCGAAGCACGAAAGCCTGGGGTAGATTGTTATGGAGGATTGGCTGTTACCCAATGCCCCCTCTCCACGCTACTGAATTAGTCCAATGGAAAGGCAGAGCCGATACAATTGGATCCAGCTGCGTCACAGAGCTGGGCTAAGGACAGGAGCTCACCCTGTCTTGTGGGGCCAACCCAGGTCTCAAACCCTGGCCTGCTGGTTAACAGGCACAGCGTCTTAACTGCTTGCGCGGACTTCTGCTTTCATGCTCTCTTTGAGGGTTTCCATCCTAAAGGCATCCTGAAAAAGAGGGTCTTCATGACTCTGGTTCGATCTAGCTCAGGAATAGGCAAACCCCGGCACTAGTGCCAAGCTTGGCAGTTGGAATGGTGCTTAGTGGCACACCAAGGCACACAGAGCTAGGAGATGTTGCCACTGCTGCCGTCCCAATAGCCCACAGGAAGCTGCCTGTCACCATTGCTGGTGCCCAGAATCAGAACTGCACCGTTTCACCCCACCCTCACCCCACCCTGCCGCTATCAGAATAGAAAGAGTGGAGAAGACTGTTCCATCCTCAATCCTGCACTTTTCTACTCAGAAGTAAGCCCCTTTGCAGTCAATGGAGACTACTCCGAAGAAGGAGTGGAGCATTCTTACAGCCCAATCCTGAGTATTTTTGCTCAGAAGTAAGCCTCTTTGCAGGAGGCATGACAAGGATAGGATCAGGCTGTTCTTCAGCATCTCCAGCTCCCCCAGCACCATAGCAATGCACCCTTGGGGGGAGCAGAGGGAGCCATATGCTGGCTGGAGGTCAGAAAAGCCCACCTAGGAAATGGTCTCTGCATATAAATTCTATAGTATGCATACAAATTATACACACACACACACACACACATATCAGTGGTATGCTCTAACGAGTTTGGTCCGGATCACCTGAACCGGTTGTAACCTGGCCCCCCACTAGCGATCTGCTAGGTAAGGGGAGGCCGGAAAACCGGCCGTACCGGTTCGGCAGCCCAGGGAACCCTTAACTGCGCATGTGCCAACAGACGCACACACAGTGCCTGTCCAGAAGCTGGCCGATCAGCTGGTCGGCCAGCTTCTGGAGAGGCACTGCATGTGCGCCAATCTTAGCGCACGCGCAGTGTGCCCTCCCCTCGCCCCGCCCACCCGCAGGGCTGGGTGGTGTGCCCTCCCCGGCTCTGCCCCTAACCCCAGCCCCACCCCATGACCCTGGCCTGGCCCGGCCCTGGCCTGGCCCGGCCCGCCCACTTCTGGCAATCTGGTTGTTGGGCCAGGCTTCACTGGCTTCAGTGCTACCGTATCTTTGAAGCCAGCTCTTTCCAGGCATTGATAGGATTTCCCAGTATCAGCAACTTCAGCTGTCTGGCGATGGTAAATCTCATGCAGCAGTGTCTTATCTTGCCAGGACACTTCCTCAGTTTGATCTTTTTTCCATATCTGTTGTTGCTAGAGACATTCTCTCATCAGCTCATCTTTGGGTACCACCCTGGATTTAATTTTTATAATCATGTCAGCACACAGAATAACAATTTTATAATCATGTCAGCGCGTGGAATAACATTGTAACATAATTATGGCACTATACCGCTGAAAGGTTGCTGACCCCTGATCTAGCTTATTACTGTATAAACTGTAGTGGTTGACATATTAACAATGTATTTCTTCACTGACTTCCTATCATGTAACTGATCCATCTATACCATGGGTGGCCAACCTTTCAACTTTAGGGCTTCTGGACCTTTAACAATAGTGCAGAAGAGAGAATTTCAGCAGTTGAAACTTGTTATGTATGAGATGACAAGTTGCACCTGCTGAAACTTCAGCTTCATTGTTAATGGTCTAGGGGACCTATAGTTGAAAGACAGTCCAGCCCTTATTTATAGCTTTAAAAAAAGCACATATATAATGATATTATCTGTCTCAACATCAAAATAAACTCTTATTGACTCTTATCTACTCATCCAAGAATTTCAAAGAGATAAATACTAGCATGATCACTGCAACTCTCACTGACCATGCTCTGAAGATTGAGAAGGAAGAACTTAAGTGCCATCAGCTGTGTAACTAGTTGTAGTTCTCTCCCTCTTTGGTTGTTTGGACTGATTGTATAAATGAGATTAAAAAGTTTAGTGGTTGTTATAATGTCTGGATAAGATGATCTTACACCAAAACATTGAGATGCCATGTGCTAATGCATTCATTTGCACATTTGAGTCAGCCACTGTGGTGCATAATGGCAGAATGTTGCTTGTTCTTGGAGTGAGTTGCTGAGATGTCTTATTTATGATCAGGAACTGTGGTAGAGGTAGATGAGAGTCCTTCTGAAATTTGGTTCAAGTCCCCAGGCCACCAGTTTGCAATTGCAGATCCAGAAATTGGCCACGTGCCATATCCTATTAACAATGTCCAACATATGATTCAGTATTTCTCAATAACTAGTCAGAATCAGTGTGAATCCTTATAAGCACAACTGTTTTAATGAGAGTGAGGAAGGTGCAAGAAAGTTTGTTCACACAGTTGATTCTATGCTTTTTGAATAGCGATGAGATCACACCATCCTGGGAATATGTCAAAAATAAATTTGCTTGTGATAGTGAAATGTTCTTGCACATCTGAGGCTTGTCAAATAAACAAAAGATAATGAGCAGGAGTAAAGAGATAATCCTGATTAGCCTTGTTGTTGCATCCTAGCTTTGCTTGGGTGTTTTCAGTAGGACATCTACTGTGGTTTACTCAAGAAATGAAAGAGACCTAATTCTGGAAGAAAAAAAAGAAGGAATTGTGACATGGAAACAGGCTCCCAACTAGAGCACTCGGCACCTTTAGGGTCCAATCCTATGCAGGTATCCTTGGAAGTAAGTCCCATGATAATCAATAGGGCTTACTCCAAGGAAAATATGGATAGGATTGTAGCCTCAGTCTGACTAATCTATCACAGTATTTGCAGACATGTCTATCTGGAAGCTGGGCCTCTCTTTTAGATGTGCCTCCTCATCTCCTGATGAGATTGTATGGAAACAAGCAGTAGTGATTCTGCATATACTCAGTGAATCTCGTTTGTTTTAGTCCTTCACGTATTTCAGGCAGGAGCCCTAGCACTGAAAAGAACTCTGAGATCTGGGCACTAGTTCATATTTATTAAGCTCTTCTGGCTAGACATTTCTGGACACATTTTAAAGCATTCCTCCAAGACAAAGACAGAGATGAAGCCGAAGTTTTATATTTTTGACCATATGAAGAAACCATTCAGCTTTAACATCTTTGTGCTTTGACAGTCACACTCATCCAACACAATTTCATGCTAAGCAGCCCAGACAAAACCAGCATGCGAAAAGTTAAGGAGCTAAATATAGTGCAGAATTTTAATAGGATTCTGACTTTATTACAACACACTGGAACCAACTTGTTTGCTCAGTGAGTTATTTTTAAACAGCTTAGGTTTTGGCCTCCAACCTGGTCTGGTTGCACATAGCTATTTCCTTGCTGAAAAGAGACATGAAAAAAGAAAAGCAGAGACTAGGAAATGAACTGAGTTTTATTTGTTTATTTATTCACAGCCCTTTTTTAATCAAATGACTCCCAAGGCGACTTACAATAATGTGTACAATACTGTGTCGTAATCCTATTAACCACCCACCAATCCACCCACACATTCAGCAGCCTGTAGTCTCTGGATGGTTGCAAAAGCTACAAGTTGCTTCTGTTCCTCAGTTTCTAGGCAGCAGGCAAGTTATCGTAGCAGAAAAAGAATAATTTTTTGACAAAGAGAAAGTACTCCTTCCTCTTTGACTGATGGTTAGGTCTAGGTTAGGTCTTTTTATATAGGTTAGGTGTTTTATATAGTGAACCACATAGCGTTTATGGTGCCTGCTTAGTGCCAGAATTGACCTCATTAAGCAGGAAGTGAAACTGACAATATAAAAGTGAAAAACATTCATATATATTGTTTTCATGTCATGTGGTTAATTTAAACTCTCTCTTTTGCTTATTATTACATTAATGATAATTATTAATAATGGCCAGAAATAACCACTTTGTTCTCACACTGAAGTCCATTGGTTGCAAATGATAGAAGAGAAAATGTATAAATCTTGCTCATAATTTCAAAATATGAGAGAGCCCAAGTATCATGTTGGGAGAGCCCAATTTTAATGGGAGTTGAAGAAATTATTTGCAGGAGCTGCATCTGGCCTGTGGGTCTTAAGTTTAACATTGTGGTTTGGTTAGCCTTCTCTTTGCCAAAATGTTCTTCTAAGGAGTCAGGTAGCGAGCTCCCACAGATCACTCACTTTTCTAACCAGTGGCAGAGACTATTTCTAGTAGTTGCTGCAGAACAGAATTCTGCAGGGAGGACAGAATTTTACAAGGCACACTGATGTCCCATCTACAAGAAATCACCACTATATTCACATCCCTGACACTGACAAAATTAATTTTTCAACACCACCCATTAAAAGATTGATTTCAAGGCTGACACTGCAAAATGCTCCAGTTACCCTGGAACACTGACAGAATTTCGCATTAAATTCTTTTATAAATCTTTGGTCTCCTTTTGCCCTGCATTCCCTTCAGCCTGAATTTAAAACTGATTCAAGTTGCAGTAAAGAAGATGCTACAGATGATGTATCACCAAAAATGTTACTAGAGGAGTGGCTTACCAGCAGAAAGAGTTGTATAATGATGATGTGGATCTCTTCTAGTGATGATGGTCATCCATCATCATGTGCACTGATATCTGTAATCCTTTTTCTTCATAGTAAGTCCTAGTTATAGGACTGAGTTCACATGTTGTTCCAATGATATCCATGTTCACTTCCAAGAAGCCTAAACACTGTTCTGAAATTAGCACCAGTCTTAGCACTCTTTCCTTTTACCTATTTGCTGTGTGTTGATTTCAGATTGTTTTTGGGAGAAAAGGTTGGTAGCAAGAAAAGGACATGGGCACAAAAATCCCACTGATTCCACCCAGGTGTAGTTACCTGTGTATTCTGCATTGGACTCAACTGGGACAATATTATTTGTCCTCAGCATCTCCGGCAGGGTCACTCCCAGGCAGCTGTGCATTATGTCTTCTCAGTGTGGGGAGATTTACTGCCTAATACACATTATGCTAATACCTAACAACTCTGCCTGCATACATAAGGGAGAAAGAAGAGCACTTTAATTTCAGTTTCCTGGAAGCAGCCTGGAGTCATGTGATGCTCCATCTGGCCTTTATAACAACATTAGCAATGATTGCCAAGAGCTAGTTTTCTTAGCAAAGGCTCTTTTAGAAGGCTTATATGTTTAAAAGTTTTCCATGCTGGAACTCCAGATTGTTGGTAAATGGTTGCAGCTATTGGATACAAGTTTAGGACAATAGATCTATAGGACAACGGATCATACAATGGGTCCAGAGTGGTAAAGGGAACCATGAAAGAGTCAAGATGCATCCTAACTGTACCTCATAGACCTCTTCTTTCTCTTCTTGTGAGGTCCTTTTATGCAAATTAGTTTCAATTCAAAATGTAAAACATTTTCATTCTCATTTGTGAGTTCTTAAAAGCCTTTCATATCTCAAACCTATGTAGCCTGGAGCCAGTGCTGCTCTGCAGGACTGGCATCAGATTTCAAAAGGGCACTTTGCTGCCAGCAGGAGACATACATCACTGGTAGTGATGACCATGCCAGTCAGTGCTGGGCCTCCAACTAGTAGGATGCCATCAGAGAGCAGCCAGCAATAAATGTCCCCATTGCTTGGCAGAGAGGCATTTTAGGCCAGGAGAAGGCAGGAACAAAACCAGAAGGGGTGAGGTTGGGCTTGAAGGAAGATCAGGCTGGGGTGGGGGAAGTGGGAGAAGCTCCTACTGAGCCAAAGAGCTGACAGATCTCTGCAGCTGGTGCAGATAGGGAGAGGGCTATCAAGGCTGCCACAGTTTTTCACAGGTAATGTAACCAGTGTTCCTTTACCCCCAGGTGTCCCCCAGCACCTGCTCTGGCATAATAGGATACAGTAGTGGCATCTTTAGAATCACTGTACTAGGAGGTGCTCGTGCCAGGGCAGCATAGGATTGGGCTGTTTGTTGATTCTTGTTGGGAAAAGGCTGTTTTTGGAGGTAAAGTAATTGGTTTGTATGCAGAAATTTCCAGGTTCAATCTCTGACATCTCCAGGTAAGTTTAGGGGAAAACCCATCTGGAAATGTGGAAAGCTGGCAGCAGTCAGCTTAGGGCTAATATTGAGCTAAACAGATGACCAATAGTCAGATTCAGTTTAAGATATTCTTCTATGTCACTGATGGCTAATCTTTTCGGCACTGAGTGCCAACTGACAGCGTTGGTGTGCAGTGTGCGTGCCCAGAACTCTGGGGACACACAATGGGGCAGGAGCACCCTGAGCCCATTGCGCGTGCCTTTAGTTCTGGGAATGTGCACTGGGCATTGTGCTCTTCTTCAGAGCAGACCCAACTGAGTGTTCTCCTGGCCTAATGGGCATCCTGGCTGTCTGGGCATGTGTGCTGGGCACCAGCAACATCAGTTGGGTCTGCTTCAAAGAGGAGTACGCTCTTTAAAATAATATTAGGATCTAGATTTAGCTAAGTCATTCATTACTAACTTGTTTCATTATGTTCAATAAGATTTTATAATGACTAACTTTTGGAAGTTCTAAATCGAATACAACAGAACTATATCCTGATTCTACCACAATTCAATTTTATTAGCTTCTTCACTATTCAGCATATCTTAATTTATTTAAACAGAGAAAACAAACCAAAATACAACTCTGCCATAATTCAGGTACCTCAGAACTGGCCATAAAACTGCTGAAAAGGGTGATGTACCATAAGCTGCTGCTTTTCTTTCTCTTGAATTTTAAAAATGTCTTGTTGAGTTTTGAGCTGAGCATCATTCATTTCCTTTTTGCTGGGATATGGTGTACTATTTTGATTAGCTATTTTGAGGGCTCTAAATTATGATTTTCAACTGGCAAACACACTTGTGGCTAAGCAACTTGTTCCTTGTTAAAATTCCGCCTTCGTATTTCCACTAAACATTGCATGCTTCCAACCATCACATTTTTCAGTCTTTATCAACGTTTCCCACAAAGTTTGTGGCTGCAGAATGCTGGTTCAACCACATTTGGAACTGGAAATTTGTCAAAAGAAAAATAAATTGTATATAGTAATAAGAACTACTTGTAGGGAGGGTTAAGGGCCACTTGTAGTCCACTCACAGCTGCAACATGTGGTTGAATTTCTCATGACCTCCAATGGTCTCGTAGTCTGATACAGAGGTTTGTGTGTGTTTTTTAATCCACTTTCCTATCGGTTTGCAAGAATGTATTTGCCCTTCCGATCCAAACTGTTGTTGAAGTGGATTGCGAACCAGAGGAATGAAGTTAAGAACATCTCATACACCTAGAACGTGCAAATAAATAAAAAGCAATTGAAATCATCATCAATTGTGTTACTATTGTTTCACTATGGTTCAGAGGTACAGTACTAATTCAGGAGGCAAAAGCCACATTCTGTTACAAGATGATTCTAAAAATGGCTTGGAACAGAAGAAACACTAGTGTGTAAACTTTTTTGACAGCTGTATGGTGTAATTTACATTTTAAATGTGCCCAAAACCTAGATCATACTTTTTCAAAAACACAGTACATCCAACAATTTAATCCTAGTTATATTGTCACATGTCTTGAACTTGCCTGGTATTCAGAAAATGAATACCATGCTTGTAACCAGGACCAAAGTAAACAGACACATGATAAAAGGTTATATATATTATTTTTTTCTGAGTTTGTTATTCTTGTGCCAGAGGTGGCCAAACCACAGCTTGCAAGCCACATGCAGTGCTTTGACATAAGATGTGCAGCACACAATTTTTTTGCAAGCTTTATAATTATAATTATAAATTTAATGTTCAACTATATTTAAGAATTTTAATGCTTCTTTTATACTGCGGCTTTCAAACATCTGAAGTTTATCGTTATGTGGTTCTTAAGTAGATTTGGCCTGCCCTGATTTATACATTGTTTATACGTGTCTGTTGTGAGCTGCTTTTGGTCTCATAAGACCGAATTTGGATAAAAATGTAAACAAACAAAACAAATAAATAAAATGTTTTTGTTTATGTTTAAATGTTTCTTTAAAATACAAATTAAAATCACCATGTTGTGGGGAGGTATGGACTTTTGCAAACAGCGTTGCAACATTTTCTGTCCAATCCTACTGTTCCACTCTATTGCTGGAACTAGTGTTCCAGTGATGTACAGTACTTTATGGCATCATAAACACTTTTTATGTGGCAGTATTTGTGGCAGCATGCTTCTGGGCTGTTGTTACAGGCACTGAGGAGCACCCTGCACATGGTGGTGCCCAGAACAGGCCTCACTGAATTGGGCAATTGGTGAAATGTGTAGAGTAGGTAGGGGAAAATACACAGACAATGCTATCAAATGCAGAACTACTTGGATGTAAATCTCAGCAAGTTCAATGGGTCCTACTCCCAGTTATATGAGTATGGGATTCCAGCCCAAGAAATCCTGGATAATACTTAAGAAAATATTCCTCCATCTTCCACCAAAGCTTTCTCAGTCTCTCTCCCATGGCTGCTCACTGGTTTGGATCAAAGAAGTGCCATCCAGAGTGCCTTGATGCTGGAGCTGAATAAGAATTGCTACACTAATATTGCAGTGTCCAGAAAAAAATATGGGACAGCAACGTCCAATAACAGATTCTTAAAGTGGGGCCTGATAACTGCCTCTTTCAACAGAGCTGGCATCTGGTCCTCCTGGAAGGATGCATTTTATAACCTCAGCCAGCCATGGTACCAATTACCACCTGCTAGTTTTCATCAGCCAAGTGGAACAAGTGTCAGGAGCACAGGTGGTGCATCACTTTGTCAGTTTTAGAGGTGAAAACAGACCAAAATATATTCAAGCAATTGGGTCAACATGGTTTGCTATAGTCAGCCTGTGGAATATATGTTGCTATGATTTTATTCACAAAGTGTTTTTAAAAACTCTCACAACTTGCTGATAATAACCTAATATTTGTGCAAGATAAGTATTCAGTCTGCCTCCTCCCATTTTTCAGATACCATCTCAACATCTACCTCATTTTAATTTTGCTTCTTGGTGTGCATAAAAGCAAAGAAAATGAATGGTTAAGTGGTTGCTACCACAAAGTAAGGATTCTTTACTTATAATTCTTTACTGGCAAGCTGGTCTCTTTTACATGTCTTTTACTGACATGTAAAAAGTAAAGGTAATACTTGTAGGTTGATCTGCTAGCCCTGCTTATCACAACCTACAACTGTAGGATGCAGCACTCATCCCCATTAGCCCTAGTAATCATGTAGTCAGCATGACTAAATGCCAAAGTGCACAGAATGCAGTTGCTTTCCCACCAAGGTGGTACATAGTTATCTACTTGCATTTCCATGCTTTTGAACTCTAGGTTGGCAGATGTTTGGCAATTGATAGGAGCTCACTCCACCTTGCAGTACTCAGGTTTTGATCCACCAACCTGCCAACTTTCAGTTCCACAAGCTAGAATCGTAACCACTGAGCCGCAGCAGATTCACTATGGACATGTATATACCCATTAAAAAGTCAATAAAATGTAAAGCCTGAAGGCCTTTTCCACAATGAACTTGCCTAAAGACTAATAAGGTTTAGGTCCCAAGCAAGTGGCTAACTTGTCCCCGGTCCTGTGACTTATTGGGAAACTATTTCTTTAAATAAAATGTTTTGCTTCAAAACTGCTCTCCCATCTACAGAAATAGAACAGATCTTTGCTTGAATGGATTCTGAAAATGGGAAGATGCTAAAATATACACATTTACCATGACTGTAATTGTGATGGTCATCAGTATGAAGAAACAGTTTAGATGTGTTTTCAACAAGGCTCGGATCTCTTGAAGGCAATCCTATATTAGGAGAAAAATAGCTTTAAGAATTAGAAGGAGCCTTACAGTGCAATCCTAACATGTGCTGTCCTGTACAAGTTCTGTCCGAGTTCCTCGCTGGCATAGGAGATCAGGCCAGTGACCATATAGAATTTAGGACTGGGTGCTTCAGCCTTTAAGCATTGCTTAGTAGAGTGAATTTAGGCAGGTTTAGCTCAAAATAGAAGGGTTTAAAAAGCAGTTCCTGTCTAAATTCCCTGCTATGTGTAATGCTCTGTCCATTCCGTTCTCCATTCTATATGGTCACCCTGTCCCCATGCCACCGCCGGAATGTTAAGATGGGTGAGTTCTGCTGATTTAAATTGGTTAGGATTATGCTGTTAGTAAATTAAAATTATTTTTTCTGTTCAGGTTCACTCCACCTGTGACTACTGGCTCTTAACAGATGTCATCTGCACAACAAAAGGTTATTCTAGCTTTCTGCTCTAAGAGGAAGCCATTTCGAAAGGAAAACAAAACTAGGTTCAGTATGAACATTTTTTTAAATGTGTCCATCACTCTTTTACATGGGAACAGGTCTCTTTGTTCTATGTAGATGTTACTGGAGTACTTTTCAAAACACAAATAACACTTATATGTGGGGAAAACAATTGTGGGCAGGGATCCAGTGTGTTGGTGAATGGAATATCAATTTAAATGATGAAAATATGACTGATGCAAAGGGGCACCAAAGTTTTCTGAAAAGTGCTCAAGAACCAAAACAGGGAGTTTAAGTTGGGACTTGTTGGGACCTGCAAGAGGTGAGGTTATTTTTTTCTGACAAAGGATATGACCATTTGTCAGGAAAAATAACCTCATCTTTTGCAGGGCCCTAGCTATTACACTGACATTATATACACAACTAGCAAAAAGCGTACCCGCGTTGGGGGAGTAAAATTCCCCCTTATGCCATTCCCCTCATATGCATCAGCCCCCCCACGCGCATCAGCCCCCCCACGAGCAACTTCCTCCCATGCGCAACTTTTCCCTCATGCGCAACTTTTCCCTCATGCGCAACTTTCCCCCATGCGCAACTTTCCCCCATGCGCATCTGCCCCTCATCTGCATCTTCCCCCATGCGCAACTTTCCCCCCATGCGCAACTTTCCCCTCATGCGCAACTTTCCCCCATGCGCAACTTCCTCTCATGCTCAACTTCTCCCCATGTGCAGCATTCTCACCAGTGCAACCTCTTCCTCTGAACAACATCCCCCAGTGCACCAGGCACTGAGCACCAAATAGGCTGGATGTTGTTCAGTCTCCCATGTTAAGTATACGACAGAAACATGTTGACCCCTTTTCAGCCCCTGAAGGGTTAAATTCCTCCAGATGGTTCTTGGTGGGTGTTCAGGTGACAGAAGGAACTCCCAGAATTCCATGCTTCAGGCCCAGCAGTTGGGGCAGAATGTTGCTGAGTCAGCAATTCTCAATGCAAAGTATAGGGAGGAAAACGTGTTGCGCCCCTTTTCACCCCCTTCTGGTTGGACTTTCCAGTTCTTAGTGCACCCCTCCGACACGGAAGGAACACCCACCCAAATTTCACGCAACTAGGCCCAGCGGTTTTGGCAGGGCGGTGATGAGTGAGTGAGTCAGTGAGTGAGTCAGTGAGTGAGTGACTTTTCTCTTTTATATATATAGATGGAGCCCTAAGGAGAACCCACAGGCGGAAGAGGGGAAGGTAAAGGGATACAGTGAAACAGAAGAAATGGGTGGTGATCTGGGTGTGGGAAGGGATAGGTGCCCCCAAAGATAAAAATCAGGTGGGGATTGATCTAGGGATGTTAGAATGTTAAATAAAATAAATAAAAATAAAAAAATGGTTTTCATAAAAAATGTTTATTTTACCTATGTATGGAAACTTTTTCCTAAGTATGGGACTTATTTTAGGCTGCATTAAGAGGACTGTAGCTTCCAAGTCACGAGAAGTTATAGTTCCTCTTTACTCTGCATTGGTCAGACCTTGGGTACTGTGTTCAGTTCTGGGCACCTCACTTTAAGAAAGATGCAGCCAAACTGGAGCGAGTCCGGGGGAGAGCGACGGGAGTGATAGGTGGGATGGAGGGGGGGGTCTTGCGGGGAGGGGTTGGGGGAGCTTGGGATGTTCAGCCTGGAGAGGGGGGCTGGGGGGGAGATGTGATTGCCCTCTTCAGATACCTGAAGGGCTGTCATAAGGAGGAAGGGGCTCGTTTGTTCTTTGCTGCTTCTGAAAGCAGAACTAGAACCAATGGGTACAAACTGCAAGAAAGGAGATTCCAGTTGGATAGCTGGAAAAAATTCCTGACGGTGAGGGTGGTTCGGCAGTGGAAAGATTGCCAATGGAGGTGGTGGACTCTCCCTCACTGGGGGTCTTCAAGCAGAGGCTTGACGAGCACCTGTCGGGGATGATCTAGGAGGATTTCCTGCTGCAGGCAGGAGGTTGGACTAGATGACCTACTGGGTCCCTTTCAACTCTAGGATTCTATTATTCTATGTAGTTTTGGCCCCAGGCACACACAGTGTCATTTTGTGCTGTGGTGTTCCTGTTCATAAAGTAACAATTTAAAGAAACTGAAAGGGAATCACAATACCATTTTGCTTAACCTCTAACCAAAAGATTGGCTTTTTCCAGCAAATAAACATGTTTAGCTACTAAATGTGTCATGAGGATACAACCAGTGGTCGGCTGACACCGGTTCGGACCGGATCGGCCACTCCGGTAGTTACCGGGAGGCCGCCAGCCGCGAACCGGTAGTTAGGGGGGCTACCGATCCGGTTCACCCCCCTTCCTGGGGTTTTTTGGGGGTGCAGTTCTGGGGGGTTTTACTAGCCGGAAGAGTTCAACTGAGGACCCGCCTACGCAGGTCCTCTCTAGGAACTCTCCCTGCTTCCTAATAAGCTGCGAGTGCATCCGCACTGAATTTTAAAGCATTTTTCAGTAGTGCTCAGCCACGGCTGGCGCTACTTCACAGAGGAAGTCTCAGGTGACCCCCCCCACCACCCGGAAATGTATGTAAGCAGCCCCCCCTGCCCACAACTGCCCCCAGGTCACCCTCCAACTCCCACAATACAGAGCCCAATCCTGACTACTCAGAAGTAAGTCCCATGAGAGGCAGTGGGACTTACTCCCAGGAAAGTGACTGGCTCTGCAACCTGGATCCCAACCTTACTACTCAGAAGTAAGTCCCATGAGAGGCAGTGGGACTTACTCCCAGGAAAGTGACTGGCTCTGCAACCTGGATCCCAACCTTACTACTCAGAAGTAAGTCCCATGACAGGCAATGGGACTTACTCCCAGGAAAGTGGCTGGCTCTGCAGCCTGGATCCCAACCTGACTACACAGAAGTAAGCCTCATGCCAGTCAATGGGGCTTACTCCCAGGACAGTGTGGAAAGGACAGCAGCCTCAGAGCACCATCCTATGCAGGTCTACTCAGAGGTAAGCCACAGCCTTAATTTTTTTTTAAATTATTTAATTAAAAAAAATTCTTGCTGGCCCAGCCCCCTGACCTCAGCCTCGCCCCCTGACCTGGCCTGGCCCAGCCCACTTCCGGAGAACCGGTTGTTAGGGCCAGGCCTGCCCATCACTGGATACAACACAGAATAATGACTGCAGAGCTAAAGTATTTGAGAAAAGTCATGCAAGAAAAATGAGCAAAGCCACATTCTGCAGAATGAAGCGATTGTCATTCATGGTGAAGGGAGTTTTCCATCACTATTCCTTCTGCTTAAGATGCACAAGACGTACATTTTAATAGTGTGCAGAAGATGACGCTCCTTTTACAACACAACAGTGGCCTGGAAGTGGCCTTAGCTCCATCAATACAAGGCTATGGTAATGTAAGTTCTAGTACCTCTTTGGTTGAGCCAATTATGTAGGTTTTTACTGTCTGATCTGTTAGGTGAGAATCAGTAGTGGGCTTCAGGGGGTTCTCACAGGTTCTATAGAACCCTTTGCTAATGAGCGCCTGGTTCTGAGAATCGGTTACTAATGGGACATAGAACTTGTTGTTAATTTAGGTTATTAGGACATAGAACCTAGAACAAATAAATTAATTTATTTGAATCCCATCACTGGAATTATTCAGTAAGTATCAGTTCAATTGGCCCAGCATACATGGTGCCAGACAAATAAAGTATAATGATGAAGCCAGGGAAAAGTGGTTCTCATGCTACTATGTTTAATAAGCACTGTATGGACCAAGTGGATGTTAGAGCCTCGAACCAGATGTTATTACCTCTTTTCCTTTTGTTTCTGATGGGCACATATCACTTCCAAAACTAATTGCTTCTCCAAAGGGTGATTTCTTCCCACAACAGAGAAACTAAAAGAAGATAAAATGTCACTCATGTTATTCTTGCTCTCCCTTTCAATCAGTCAGTCAATCAATCTATCAATCATATTTATATATTGCTTTTCAACAAAAAAGTTCACAAAGTGGTTTACAGAGGATCTAATAAGATGCAAAAGAGCACCAGCAGAAGCCACTAGAAAAGACACTGCTGGGAGTGCCAGTTACTCTTCCTCTAATAAATAAGAGGAACACTCACATGAAAGAGTGCCTCTTGCTCAGTTAGCACGGGTTACAAATATACAGACCTAACAACAGACATGTTTTTTTTCTGTACTGGTAAATTTTAGAAGCTTTATTTGAGCAATCTTAAAGACTGCATTGATCAAGGGAGTTGCATTCACCAAAGTGCAACAGTAGCAGCTAACAGTCACACACAGATTTCAACATATATATATGCTACAAGCAAAACATACCTGTGTTGCGGGAGTAAAATACACCCAAGTCCTGTCCCCCCCATTGCACACCATCCCTCCCATGCGCATCAATTCCCCATGCACATCATCCCCTATGTGCAATATCCCTAATGCGCATCAAAATTGCATGCGCTTCAATTCACCATGTGCATCAACCCGCCATTGATGCACAATGTCCCCCCATGTGCAACATCCCGTCTGTGAACCCTCCGTCCCAGTGCATCAGGTGCTGGGCACCAAACTGGCTGGATGTTGATCAGTCTTCCATGTTAAGTATAGGACAGAAACACAATGCACCCTTTTTCAGCCCCTTAAGGGTTAAATTTCTCAACATTAGTTCTTGGTGCTTTGGTCCTTCTGTTAATGTCACAGAAGGAACACCCTCCCCAAATGTCACACTTCTAGGTCTGAAGGCTGGGGCAGAGTGTCCCTCAGTCAGTGATTCTTCAATGTAAAGTATAGGGAGGAAAATGCGTTGCCCCCTTTTCACCCCCTTCTGGTGAAACATCCTCCCCAAAATTCATGCTTCAAGATCTAGCAGTTTTGGCAGGATTTGATGAGTCAATCAGTGAGTCAGTCAATGAATCAGTCAGTGATTTTTCCGTTTTATGTATATTTGGATGAAATACTTCTGTTGTGCTCTTGACTTGTCCCAGTCCTATCTGAGATTATTTTGCTTTTTTAATATTTTGCTTTCTTTTTCTACAGATGGAAGGCCCAGACTGCTGGTGCCACAACCATGGCACATGGAAAAGGGCTACCAGTTCTGTTGATTGACTGCACACATGTACCACTGGAGTGCTCAGCTACTGCTGGTGCCAGTAAGTTGGCAGCAGGGGTGTACCATGCACAGGAAGGAGGAGTACCCTTTGCATGGATCCATTTCATAGGTCTTGGAGCCAGTGTGGCTTTGGATTTACCTTTATAGCAATATTAAATACCACCTACCTGCCACAACATTTTTCATAGCATCCATTACTTATGATCTCTGCTAGTCCAAGGCACTGAATATAATATATAGCAGAAATCTACACAGATTTTTGCTACTGAGTTTTTTTTTACTCTTTTTTGGAGCTTAAAAAGCTCCCTCAGCTTATATGCGGGGCAAGCAGCCAGCTAGTCTGCCAGAGATTCCCTGGTAGGTACAGGTCTATTTACATTCCTCCTCCTCCTCCCTCTGCCCAGGGACTCCTCCATCCCACACCCTCCTTTCCTACTAAGCCTAAACAAGAAGGTTGTCCAAAACAGGTTGTTTCCAGTGAGGGTGAGAAGCATTTTCTGCCTTGAAGACTTGGAGGGGGCAATTAAGGAACCCTCTCTCTGCTAAACATCTTATTTTGGTTAAAAAACTTATTCCTCACAAGTTTTGAGGAGGTATTTTCTTGTTTTTGCAAAGGCGGGTCTATGCAAATGAGGTCCCCTCCCTCCTCCCACTGTGTATGCTGAGTCAGGCACGTTCATAGATGCCCCACTAAGAGGTGGTGGAGGAGGAAGAATGTGAAGAGACCTGTCCCTCCGGGGGGGGGGGGGGGGGGCTGAGAAGATCTCTACCTGCTGCTGCTGGCAAGGAGAGGTCTCTGCAGCCCTTCTCTGCCGCCTCTGAGGGCTTTGTGAGGGGGAAGCCCCCCAAGCCCTCAGAAGCAGCGGAGAAGGCTGCAGGGACCTCTTGCAGCCAAGCGCTGGCTGGAGAATGCCCCCACCACTGCCTCTGTTATGCCTCCTTCCCTCCCTTCCTTGCTATTCCCCCTCCCTCCCCCATTCTCTCCATCCTTCCCTCCCGGGCATACTCCCAGGAAAGTGTGAATTGCAGCCTAAGAGCCCCCTCCTAAGCATATCTCCTCAGAAGTAATTCCCACTGGAGTCAATGGGGCTTACTCCCAGGAAAGTGTGAATTGCAGCCTAAGAGCCCCTTCCTAAGCATATCTCCTCAGAAGTAAGTCCCACTGGAGTCAATGGGGCTACTCCCAGGAAAGTGTGTAAAAGAACTGTATCCTTGTATTAAACCTAGGCATATCTACTTAGAAGTTAGAACTATTAGAGTCAATGGGCTTTTCTTGGGAAAGTGTAGACAGGACAGCAGCCTCAGAGCCAACCCAGTGACTGCTGCATTTCCCACCCTCGGCTTATAAGCGGGTCAATAATTTTTCCCAGTTTTTGTGGTAAAATTAGGTGCCTCGGCTTATACGTGGGTCGGCTTATACACGAGTATATACGGTACTTGTTTTGTCATCTACAGCACCACTACAGTAACCAGATACAACACAAACTTTTCTGGGAATTTCAGCATATATATCTCATTTTATTGTAGGGTTGTCAGGATGAGAACAGCAGTTGCTGAAATTGCCTCTTATGTGATTCTAAGCAGAAGAATTTTGTCTTGCACGGCATTTGACCACAGAGAAAGCTTTAGTGGCAAACAACAACAAACCTCTGGGGTGGTGGAGGGAGGAGGGAGGGAGAGAGAGAACAAACTCTGGCTCAATGCTTGATTTCCTCCTGTGAGCAAAAGCAGATCCTTTGTATTGTAGTCATCATGTCTGGTTTATGAAATCTACCTCACTCAACTTTAGCTGGAGATGAAAGCCCAGCCTGTCTTCTGCTTTCTCACCAAGTAGGAAGGACAATTTTTTTGGTTATTTCTGTTGACCCTCTTTAGCATTGCCAACAGGGTTGCAATGGTTCCCCCACCCCAGCTCACAGAAGTTAAAAGCTGATTCAAAGTTCCCTCTACTTCATCTGATTCCTCATTTGGTAGGGACAACTCTAAGTTGCATCCTACGATGTTTTGCTTTTGACGATGATTGGGATTGCTCTCCCTTTGTCTTCCTGGTGTTCCTTTTTTACTGGAACACAATCTGTGTAGTTGTTAGAATAGCACCTTCCAAAAACTTGTTATTAGAACCACAAAATCAGACTTGGAGTTCTTTGTGTGGGAACTCAGAGATGAGGGGAAAAAAGAAGGAAAGAGACAAAAAAACTTGAAATGAGCAAATGTTGATCTTCCAGATAAATGTTTATCAAAACAGCTCCTGTGGCCATATCTACATACCTGTACATGTCTTTCTCCCTCTCCTTCTTTACTGCTGTGTCTTGTACATCTCCACACAACAATGCTATCTGTTTCAAGCTAGCTACTGCCAAAGGAGAACTATTCTGGCTTGCTACTGTTGTAGTTGAAAAGATCCAACCACTCATAGTATGTACATCTCTTTTTCCCTCTCTGTTCTCTTTTGAGCTTCTTTATTTTATCTTCTCTGGAAGTTTTGTATTTCCTTTCTTTTCCCAGTCTGGAAACCTTTCTGCTAAGCAGAATAAGGAACAGCTTAGAGGGCACAATTCCATGCATGTCTACTCAGAAGTAAGTCCTATTTTTTCAATGGGACTTCCTCCCAGGATATGGTTAGGATCACAGTCTTAGGCTGCAATCCTAAAGACTCTTTCCTGGGAGTAAGTCCCATTGAACATAATGGAGCCTACTTTTGAGTAGACATAGTTAGGATTGTGCTCTTAGTGAGTTAGCATGCAGATTAATTTCATTCAGACATCCCAATTTGCTGCATGCATAACTAGCATTTCCAAGAGATCAGAACCAATCACGTATTAGATATGATGGATAAGTTTATTTATACAGGTCATGCCTCATTAGCCACTGGGGTTCAGTTCCAGCACACCCAATATATTTAAAAAAACCCCAGCAAATACTGAGTCAGTGGGAAAATAGCTTTAAAAACCCACTTTTAGTTTTCTTGTTCCTTTGTCATTTAGTCCCCAGAATGCACCATATGACAATGGAGGAGCAAGAAATCTGCAAGTGGGTCTTTAAAGCGATTTTTAACCCTGAGAAACTTACAAACTGCAGAATATAGGTAAGAAACTGGATTTTGGTCCTTTTCTCCACATTTACAAGGCATTTAAATATGGACCTTTGGTATCAGTGGTGAGTCCAATCAGTGGATGCCAAAACAGTGGAAACCAAGGTTTATAGCTCTTGCCTTTATACATATCAGAAGCCTATTCTCAGACATTCAATCATCAGTGTAGGCTACCAAATTATCTCAGCAATTCAAAGGAACTTTTGATGCTTGTCTTCATGGAGACACTTCCTGGAATTATGTGTGTATGTGCATTTTGTTTTGTTATGCTCGGGATTTGCCATAACAAAAAAAGAGGACAAGTCTACCTCAAAATGTAAGACACCCATGAAACATGTAGGACATGAAAAAATAAAAGCTAAAAACACTCATTTACTGTATATTGTTTTATGTGCTTAATTTAAACACTATATTATTTATTATTAAATTTAAAACTATTATCTATAAATTATTACAAATTATTTATTAATTACAAGAAGACCATATGAGGCCTACTTACAAGGAAAAGTAGGACACTGAAGGTGTTTTCTAGGGCACAAGGCTAAAATCCACAGTATGTCCTGGATATATGGTCCCCTTGGTTATGTTAACTCATCGAAAATAATTAAAAGATAACTGCACCACTTACTATGCAAAATTGTACTCTCAGAACTAAAGAGCACAAAAACCTTTAAGTCTCCTTGGTTTCAAGGTAGTTAAGCATGTGCCTGCTTTATCAAATAAAAATAAATAGGATTTCAAATGTGTTTGACTAAATAATTCCTCTAATTATTTGTAGATTAAATGGAAATATGATGGCATTTTTTAAACTGAAGTGAAAAAGCAGACTGATTCTGGATCAGGTTTGAAATTCTAGAAATTAGTTCCTTTAGAACTGCCTATACCAAAATCATGTGCTCAGATTACCGTTTTGTGTATGGTAAGCAGCTCCAGGCTCCTGCTGTCGGAAGAGTTGTTTCTCACTTCTTCGTAAATGAAATCATATACATCCATCATGGCATCTTCAACCTAGAAGAGTGACATTTCAATAAGAGTGATTCATTCACATCAGCCATGCTTTTTGGATTATCTCATAATCAGGCAATCACGGAGCACATGCTGCAGTTATTTTTAATTGATAAGACTGGGTGGAGAGTTAATTCTTAGATTCAGAACTTTTTTGTTTGTTTTAGGAATACGATTCTAGTCCTTTTGGCAGCAGTGATATTATTTTTACTAAGAATACTTAAACAGGTGTCACCTAATTATATGTGATTTATTTATATGGGTTTTTGTCTCAAAGCAAATGAGGTTGGCTCTTTACACTGACAAAAATAAACATCCCTTTAGTATCTGTTAATGGCTTAAAGGTAGACTGCTTACCAAGGCAATGTGGCAGGCAATTAAGCTTGCCTTAGAAGGGTTCACAAAAGGGTCAGTTTTGTTTCAGCTGGGAGGCAGTTCTCCTTCCTTCCCTCAAGTTTTAATTACTTCTGTCTTAGCCATTTTAAGCCACTTGAAAGGGAAGTTGATTCATTGCCTGCCTTGTTACCAGGGTAATTAATTGATTTTTGTATAATGCAAATATAGATAATCATGGAGGTTCCTTGAACCAAACGTGTGAATGAGGAGGTTCAACCTGTATGCTGGTTTTCAACATCATAAAATAGTTTACACAAATAAATCAGTAATGGTTTCCTATCCCCAAAAGGCTCGCGATCTAAGATCGTGGTTCCGGGTGTGCTTTCACAAGTGTGAGCAATGCCTACTGAAATCTCAGAACAGAGAAATATGGCTAGGAAAGTTTTGTAGTGGTTGGACTGGGTTTCACAGCTCATTGTTCCCTTCTAATGCTTAGCAAAATGAAAATAAAATATGCAAAGACCGAGAAATTATGTAAACCTGCTCCAACGACATTATAGATTGAATTTATGATTGACTATAGGTTAGAATTTGGACTGCCTAGGCACAAAATTGCAATTGCTTTACTACAGAGTATATGCATACATCATTGCATCATTGGCATCCTTCAGTCTCGAAAGACTATGGTATCGTGCTCTGATTGGAGGTCTTGAAACAACATCTGGTGTGGCTAAAAAGGCCAATTTGAGAGTGGCAATCCCTTCCACACTGAGGACAAATAAATTCTGTCCCCTGCCCAGGCCCCAGGTTTCGCTGCTTTCGGGTTTGTCTCTTTGCTTCAGCTTCCCGAACAAGTGTCTCTTCCAGTTGGAGAAGGTCATGCTGGGTCTTTTGTCTCCATGCTGAACGCTTGGAGGTCAAGGTTTCCCAGCTGTTGATGTCCATTCCCAAGGCCTTTAGATCCCTCCTGCAGATGTCTTTGTATCGCAGCTGTGGTCTCCCTCTAGGGCGCTTTCCCTGCACTAATTCTCCATATAGGAGATCTTTTGGAATCCGACCATCAGCCATTCTCACGACATGCCCAAGCCAGCGTAGACGCTGCTGTTTCAGAAGTGTGAACATGCTAGAGATTCCAGCATGTTCCAGGACTGCGTCATTTGAAACTTTGTCACGCCAGGTGATGCCAAGAATACGTCGGAGACAGTGCATATGGAAGGTGTTCAGCTTCCTCTCCTGCCATGCATAAAGGGTCCAAGACTCACTGCAGTACAAGAGTGTACTCAGAACACAAGCTCTATAGACTTGGATCTTTGTATGTTCCGTCAGCTTCTTATTAAGCCATACTCTCTTTGTAAGCCTGGAGAATGTAGTAGCCGCTTTACCAATATGTTTATTCAGCTCAGTATCTAAGGAAAGAGTGTCAGAGATAGTTGAGCCGAGGCACACAAAGTCATGGAGAACCTCCAGTTCATGTTCAGAGATTGTGATACAGGGAGGTGGATCTACACCCTGACCCATGACTTGTGTTTTCTTCAAGGTGATTGTAAGTCCAAAGTCTTGGCAGGCTTTGCTAAAATGGTCCATAAGTTGTTGAAGGTCTTCAGCAGAGTGAGCAGTAACGGCAGCGTCATCGGCGAAGAGGAACTCCCGCAAGCATTTCAGCTGGACTGTGGACTTTGCTCTTAGTCTGGAAGGATTGTAGAGTTTTCCGTCTGATCTGGTCCGGAGATAGATTCCCTGTGTTGCGTTTCCAAAAGCATGCTTCAGCATGACTGCAAAAAGATCCCAAATAAAGTTGGTGCGAGGACGCAGCCCTGCTTCACTCCACTTCGGATGTGAAAGGAGTCTGATGTTAAGCCATCAAAAACTACAGTGCCCTTCATGTCCTCGTGAAAGGACCTGATGATGTTGAGGAGCTTAGGTGGGCATCCAATCTTGGGGGGGATTTTAAAAAGGCCATCAAAAGCCAAATCAAAACCAAATCAAAAGCCTTTATAAGGTCTATGAAGGCTACAAAGAGTGGCTGTCAGCCCTACTAATAAACCTCTTGGGATTGACACAAAAGATAGCAACCAATGAAGTTAGAGAGCTAAAAATAATCCTCCCAACAATGACACCAACAATACTGACAAAAGAGTAGACATTAATATTCACAGTTGCCTTAGGATTCAGCCCATGTAGCGTGCCCTTCTGGTGCAAAACAAAAATTCATCCAAGTAAACAAATCTACATGATTGATTCACAAACTATAAGAGCATCTGACTTGGCTTTGTTACAGAAGGGAATGCAAAGAGACATTCAAGAATGAAGAATATGCTACACGCAAATATGTGCTAAATCAATATAAATAAATGATATGAAATATATGTTTAGAGCAAGAAGAAGGTTGAAAACCATCAACCAAATGAATAACCATGTTCTTTCCCTGTGGTTCCAATTAGATCAGTACAATGGTACCTTGGTTTATGAGCATAATTTGTTCTGGAAGCAAGCTTGTAATCCAAAATGCTTGTATATCAAAGTGAATTTTTCCATAAGAAATAATGGAAAATCAGATGATTTTTTTCCACAATACAAAAATATTCATATAAAATAGTCATATAAATATTAATATAAAATATTCATATAAAAAAATCTATATATATAAAAAAGTCACTGATTCACTGACTGACTCATCAACGCCCTGCCAAAACTGCCAGGCCTAGAAGCGTGAAATTTGGGGAGGGTGTTCCTTCCATGGCAAAGGGGTGCACTAAGAACTGGTTTCCGAAATTCCAACCGGAAGGGGGTGAAAAGGGGCGCAACGCGTTTTCCTCCCTATACTTTGCATTGAGAATTGCTGACTCAGCAACATTCTGCCCCAACTGCTGGGCCTGAAGCATGGAATTCTGGGAGTTCCTTCTGTCACCTGAATACCCACCAAGAACCAGCTGGAGAAATTTAACCCTTCAGGGGCTGAAAAGGGGGAAACGTGTTTCTGTCCTATACTTAACATGGGAGACTGACCAACCTCTAGCCAATTTTGGTGCTCGGTGCCTGGTGCACTGGGGGGCATGTTGTTCGGAGGAAGAGGTTGCACTGGGGAGGATGCTGTGCATGGGGGGAAGTTGCACATGGGGGTTGATGCGCGGGGGAAGTTGCGCATGGGGGTTGATGCGCATGGGGGGTTGATGCGCATGGAGGAAAGTTGCGCATCGGGAGAAGTTGCACATGGGGGAAAGTTGCCCATGGGGGGAAGTTGCGCATGGGGCAAAGTTGTGCATGGGGCAAAGTTGCACATGTGGGGAAGTTGTGCATGGGGGGTTGATGCGCATGGGGGGTTGATGCATATGGGGGGATGGCATACGGGAGAATTTTACTCCTGCAACGCGGGTACACTTTTCGCTAGTATTCATATAAAAATGATTACAATACTATAATATAATACAAAATAATAAAGAAAATACAAAATATAAAGAAGAATAAAACAAATTAACCTGCACTTAGGGCACAATCCAGAGTAACTATGGGAGCTCTTGCTCCGACGTAAAAATTTTTTATTCTGGTTTGCAATACGAATTTTCTATAGATTAACACTAGATGGTGCCATAACTGCGTTGACGCATGTAGACTTTGCATCAACGGAACTCTTCACATAACTGCTCTGGACTTAGGGGTTAGTCTCTCAGGCTGCAGTGTGCCCCTCTTACACTGTACTGAGCCTCACTGATTATAATAGGGCTTACTTTAGAATTGACATGCAAGGCTACATCTCTCAGGCTACTTTCCATTACCCCCCTTGCATAGAAGTGAGCCCCATTGACTGTAATAGGCTTACTTCAGTGTAGATAGGAGAGGCTGAGCAGATGCTGGCGGGTATCCTGGCCAGGATTATTTTTTTTCTCTTGTATGTATGACATCACTTGCAAGAAAAAATGTATTAGAAGCACTTGTCTTGCAAAGTGCTCTCAGTCCAAAATGCTTTCAATCCAAGGTTTTAATGTATTTGTTAACACTCAAGTCTTTGCCACATGCTCAGGACAAAAGGAAAAGGTGTGCGTGAATAGGTGGAGAAGGCAGTGGTATCACTAGGGTGGTGCAGCTGGTGCAGGCCGCACCAGGTGATGTGCCATTGCAGGGTGACATACCAGAGGAGTCTGACACTCCCCCAATGTGTCCGCACCTCAAAGCACCTATTCAGGCCTGCTCCAAGTCAGTGCAGCGGCCAAGAGCTGCTGCTCTGCCTCTGAAGCAAGGCTGAATGGCCGGGCAGAGGCGCGGACTCCACATGTTGAGGACTGCAGCAGCTCCTGCCTCTGGAGTAAGGCTGAATGGCGCAGAGGGAACTGCACATGTCCAGGTCTCTGGTCATTCGTGGTGGAAAGAGGAGACTGCACAGGTGCCAACTCTGATGCCTGTGCAGTCTCCTCTGAAGCTGACTGTCTTCAGAAGAGTACTGCGTAGGTGCCAAGTTTGGTGCCTGTGCAGTCCTGGGAGGGGGTGACGCCCATCCTGGGGGGGTGAAGTGCTCCCCCCATACTGGGTGACATGCACTGTTGTGTTGCCCATTGGGGAGGTATTGTGATGTGGGATAGACATTTCTGGTTCCTGTAAATGCTTCCAAAATATAAATGGGAAGCTTAACAAATTCCTTTTGTTTATGAGTATGAGGCACTCATGCTGAACAGTATTCCTAAAAATCCCTTCAATTGATACTATTCAACAATGCAATGGATATTCATAACATACTTCAAGCTCCAACAGTACAGTTTCTTAGTTTAAGTGGCCCAAAATAGAAGCTGGGCTTGGTTGATTTCTGCATCCCCTATTATCTGGCATCCCCTTCTTTAATACTCAGCCTAAGCACTGCCTGATCTGCACCAGCACCGGCTAGGATACTTTCCCCCTCTTCCCAACACTATCCTGGAATTGCACAATCCTATACATGTAGGATCTAAGATTCTTCTTGCCAGCTACAATCCATTTCTATATGTTGCTTCCCAGGTTTTCTGGCCATTTAGCAAGCTTAAATGCACAGAGAAATGTTAGGCCTCGAATTACAGCTTGCCAAATGGTCAGAAAACCCAGGAAGCAACATAAAGCAATGAATCCTATGCATGTCTAATCACTAGTCAGTCTCACTGAGTTCGGTGGAAATGATTCTCAGGTAGATTCTGTATAGTTCAATATTGTAGGAGAAGTGCAGTACTAGGAAACACATCCTACATGCCAATTCTCCAAGCAGCCAAATGTTGATGTGTGCCACTAACACTATACCTTGTTGTGACCAGTGTTGATGGTTCAACAACCATTATAATTCCCCAACCCCCTTCTGGGACCTTCCTGACAGTCCCACCCCACTCCTCAACTGGTCCTTCTCCCATACCATCCTCCCCCCACCTCAGAATGCCTCCCTCTGACTAAAAGTCTTTACCACCACCCAGAGCTCTGCTTCAGACAATGTCCTTCTTCACAGCACATTTGTTATCTCAACACTGGTGCTAAGAGGCCCATAGAATTGAGCATTCATCAATATTGTTTGCCATGTACTGAGAAGTTTATCACACATCTGAACAGATCATACATTCAGTTTCACAGGGAAGTGGCAAGATTATCTTCAACCTTTAGCAGGGTGAGTTCAGCTACCGGCTTAACTTAGTGCTTAGTGCATTTGTTAGATGCACTCTTTGGTAAGTTACTATGGAAAATTGTCATATGTTTTTACCCTCATAATCAGATCTTACAAGTTTTCTGAAAAATGGTGGAGTTTCTGAGAAATTGGAACCATCATCTAGAAATCAGAAAGACCATTGATCTTGGCTTTTATCAGGGAGTTGGTAGATTTCCATTTCTTTTACTGTATTCCTTCCCTCTTCCCCTTTCTTTCATATTGATTTGTGTAGACCTGAAGACAAATCATAGCTTTTCAGAACACAAAAATCAATTATACAGAGAACAGGCGAGGAAAGTAAATCAGAATGCTAGCTGAGGCCCATTGAAATTAAGTACAAAGTTTCCACCAATTTCCAAAGGCTAGTATGATCAGGCCAATCCAGATGCCATCCCAATTCAGAGGCCAATCTGACTTCTTATCCCAGTAGTAAGGATCCTGTTAAAAAGGTCAGTCTGAAAAATAAAAGAGATCCCATATATTCATGCACCGCAGAGATTTAGCATGGAATTACACTTGTATTTGAACTTTTGTAAGTTCAGCACCCCAACACCTTGTCCTCTTTCTGCTCAAAATGGTCTCCTCCTTAAACTGAATTTCCCTGGGAAAATAGATATTTCAAGAATGCATTTAATGTGTACTTCTGTTTGTAGGGTGCCTCAAGGCAATGGCAAACAACACTGTGTCAACATTATGTCACTTGCCCTTATGAAATGCTCTTGCAGACCCTACTGCTACAATGGAAACTTCAACAGTTAGTTTGCTTTTATATGAGATCATATTCACCCTGGGCTCTGGATCTTAGGGGACCCCTTCATCTGAGAAACCAAGCCTGTTCAGAAGCTCTGATTCAACAAAGTATGATGACTTTATTTGGACTATAAATACGGTCAGGAGTGCCTCAAATCCAGGGCTTTCCCAATGAGCCAATTGGGAATAAAAACTAAGAAGCCTTGGAAATATATTTCAGATTTACAATCTTAAATGCAATCTTGTCTTTACAATCTTTCTTTTACCTGATAATGAGCATCACTGAATACAGTTGGGACCTCTGAGTAAACATGCATAGGATTGCACTGTTGTTGTTTTTTACAAGTTGTTGTTTTTCCACTGATAATGGTGGAGTCAAACAGAATTTCTTCAGCAAATGTATTGCTTTACATTCCCAAGCAAGTGAACAGCTGACAAGTGCATTCTGACTCCCTGATCTGTTGGTTCCAGTATGTGGTTGTACCCAGGGTGGATGTAACAGTTGCTGGCAATGCATTTCCCCCTAGAAATAAAGGTGGGGGTACTCACCATGAAGATGTTAGAAAGGTAGGGAAAGATGTTAGAAAGGTAGGGATACTAATCCCTTAGCATAGGGAGATGTAGGAAATGTAGAGAAAGGTAGGGTAGATGTTATTTGTAATCATAGGCATGTTTACTCAGGGGCCACAGAGGTGCCGGTACTCACCACAGAGGTGCTGGTACTCAGTACTGGTGAGTACCCCCTGAAAAAAGCCCTAGTTGCGGGCAAAATAATCAGTAGCACAGCATGAGTTAGTAAGACAGGAAAATTGACTGTGTGCTAATAAAAGGTGAGATGGAAAATGAGTGGGGGAATAAACTGAGATGCAATTAAAATTCTGCCTCATTAGGACCATAAAACAAGATAAAGGAACTCTAATGGTGCCCCTGAATAATTGTTATCTGATATGAGGCAGACTGCTAAATTATAAAAACCAGAATTGATGGGTTTTATGGGAACTGCTAATATAAGTTGTCCCGTGGTGTTTCGTTTGGCAGTTGACAGCAACTATGTTGGGCATGGTGAGCCCCCCAAGAGTTGCCATTATTTCTTTGGTCAGCTCTGCAGAATTTCAGCTCTCTGCAGTCCACTGATTATCCAGCAGTGTCAATAGGTCTTTTAGGATGTCACTTATAAGGAGCTGGCTTTTAGACTGGCTAGTATTTGTCTTTGCCCACAACCCTCCTAATTAGTTAACCCTGGAAAGGGAATATAAGCTTTTACACCTGGATGTATATTTTGCCTTCTGCTCAGCCCTTCTCAGTCAATATTGTTGCCTGCAGACTCATACCAGTGGTGTCACTAGGGTTTGCGTCATCTCATGTGGAAAGCCAGTCTGTCACCCCAATGATGGCCCCAAACCTCCGCTTTGGGGGTGTCTTGTCCTCTTGGTTGTGACATCTGGTCATCCTGGAGGGGGGGGGGGTCTGGCAGGGCAACAACACACAGCCTGAACATAGAAATAAAATAAAATCTTTGATTCGGGCAATGCCTGGAACCCAGTAAAGATAGGTTTTTTTGGTCTCCTGATAAGCCCTGCTGTTTTTCAGAGACATCTGGGCATTCCAGTCATCTGGGCACCCTGCACGTGCCTCAATGGCGCAGCTACGCCTGTGCTGGAAAGTTGGTTAGGATCATGCCCTAAGACCTTGTAAATGAGGTAAGGAATAAAGTTGGTGAAGCGTATTTTAAGGATCTATGCAATTTCTTTTGAAACTAAAAGGGATCTGGAATCTGTCTCATCCTCATTTTAAAGAACTGTCTTTTAATTCCTATTCACAAGCCTGTCCTTTTACTTTTTGAAAGCTTAGACACCTCTTTATTTTTCCATAAATAGGTGGTGAATCCTACCCATCATTTTAATTGTCTTCAGTATTGGCTTGAGATAGTTGGTTCAAAACAAAATGGGCCTTTCAGTTCCCCAAGGCAAAGGCCATAAAAGTCAGCTAGCCACTGCAAGTGCAATCATCTCAGCAATTATTTGAGAGGGATGTCAGGAACAGAAAGGGATCTATCGGCTTTCTTCTCAGGAACAAACCCAAAAAGCATTAAATAATCTTCAAGAAGAATTTCAGAAACACTTTCCCTCTCATGAACTGAGTCAATGGCAGGAAATTTTCTTGTCATTGCCATTTGCAGTAAGGTGAATTAGATGCATGTTAAATGAAATGCTAAATGTTCATGCAAATATATAAATAACTAGTGAAATATGCTCGTGCTGTGTGAGGAAAATACCTCCCTGAACAACACCCCCATGCACATCGTCACCCTGCACAATACCCCCATGCACAATACCCCTCATGTGCACCATCCCCCTATGCGCAACACTACACCCCATGTGAATCACCCCCATGTACAAGATCCCTCCTCCATGCGCATCACTCTTCCCCCATGCACAACACCCCCATGTGTAACACCCCCATGGTCATCACCCCACAAATGCATCATTCCCCCAATTGCATCCCTCCCACTGCACAACACCACTGCATCACCTCCTCATGGGCATCACCTCCCCATGTGCACCATCCCCTGCACATCCCCATGTGCAGTAGCCCTCCCCTGCACATCACCCCCCATGCACAACTCCCCCTCATGCGCCAGACTCCTTCCCCCTGCACACCATCCCCCCAGTGCACCAGGCACCAAGCACCAAATTGGCTGGATGTTGGTCAGTCTTCCATGTTAAGTATAGGACAAAAACACTTTGCACCCCTTTTTACCCCCTTAAGGGTTAAATTTTTCAACATCAGTTCCTAGTGGGTGTTGATGTCACATAAGGAACGTCCTCCCCAAATTTCATGCTTCAAGGTCCAGGGTGGGGCAAGACAGTGATCTGTCAGGGATTCTCAATATAGAGGGAGGAAAACACGTTGTGCCCCTTTTCACCCCTTCTGGTTGGAATTTCCAAAAACTGGTTCTTAGTGGGTGCCTCCATCACGGAAGCAGTGGTGAGCTCCAGCAGGTTTGCACCTACTCTTTAGAATCAGTTGTTAACAAGAGATAGGACATATAAAGTTTAAAAATAGCAATTTAAAAGTGGCTGCCAGATGGGCATAGAACCGGTTGTTAATTTCTTTAAATCCCATCACATCCACCCAAAGTCCATGCTTCTAGGCCCAGTGGTTTTCGCTGGGCATTGATGAGTCAGTCAATGAGTCAGTCAGTGAATCAGTCAGTGACTTTTCAGTTTTATATATACAGTGGCACCTCATGTAACAAATTTAATTTGTTCCGGAGGCATGTTTGTTACGTGAAACGTTCTTTACGCGAAGCAGATTTTCCCATAGGAAATAATGGAAACTCAGATAACTGGTTCCACAACCCAAAAATATTCATATAAAAATATTAACTGTATGTAAAAATGATGACAAAACACTGGAACTGAATTCAGAATATGCATTCAATGTGCATGATCTTATGAGTCTACTTAGGCTGCAATCCTAAAGACACAATCCTAAAGACACATAGAAGGCTGTAATCCTAAGGACACAATCCTAAAGACACTTAGGAGGCTGCAATCCTAAAGACAAAATCCTAAAGACACTTAGGAGGATGCAATCCTAAAGACTCTTTCCTGGGAGTAAGACCAACTGAATACAAGGGGGCTTGCTTCAGAGTAGGCAAGGTTAGGAATCTGCACTCCTAGACACTTTCCTGGGAGTAAGCCCCATTGGGGGGTATTTTGGGGAGTGGGTGGGAGGGTGTTTGGGGACACTGGGGGGGGGGGGAGATACAGGCAGCCACTACTCACTTTAAAAGCCTGGCTTTCGAACAGGAGGCTTCCCGTAGCCTGGGCTGGAGGGAGGAGCATCCTCTTTTCAGACTCTTCAAAAGCTCTGCAGGGAGCCTTGTGTTCAAAAGCCGGGCTTTTAAAGTGAGTAGCAGCTGCCTGTATCTCCCCCCCCCAACCCTCCCAACCCCCCCCAAAAAGGCCCCCCAGATCCCCAAACACCCCCCACCCACAGAGAGGCAGACCTGCTGTTGCCTGACCCATTCAATTCAGCTAACAAGCGCAGGCTGGCAGCTCTGTAAACTTTAAAGTTATTTGTTACCCACAGCAGGTTTGTTACCAAGGCAGAGGTGCCACCTAGTGGTAGGTTCGTTACCTGGAACATACTTTACCCAAGGCATTCATTACCCAAGGTACCACTGTATAGAATGAAGAATGATGGTACAATTCTAAATCTCTTGAGCCAGCCCAGTGGCTGTGGGTGGCGCAAATGGTTAAGACACTGTGCCTGTTAACCAGCAGGCCAGAGTTCGAGACCCGGGTCGGCCCCACAAGACAGGGTGAGCTCCTGTCCTTAGCCCAGCTCTGTGATGCCAGCTGGATCCAATTGTATTGGCTCTGCCTTTCCATTGGATTAATTCAGTGGTGTGGAGAGGGGGGAATCTGCTGCTTGGGTAACGGTCTATCCTCCATAACAATCTAACCCAGGCTTTCGTGCTTCAGTGCCGAGCACGATTCCATAGTCTCTCAAGACTGACGGAGGCCTGCTTGAGCCAGCCCAGGAGGCCTGGCAACAATATGTGCTGTCCTCCCCGTGCTGGCACAAGACCCCAGCCACGTAGATTTACACCATCCAAGTTTGGCAGATTCATGGCCAGGAGGAAGTCAGAGGGAGGTGTGGTGGTGGTGCAAGTCCTCTGGTGGTGCAAGTGGTGAAGACACTGTGCCTTTTAACCAGCAGGCCAGGGTTCAAGACCTGGGTTCCCACAAGATGAGGATTTCCTGCTACAGGCAAGGGGGTTGGACTAGATGATTCACTGGGACACTTCCAACTCTATGATTCTATGATTTCTATTTTGGGGTAGGAGATGGCAGACAGCAGGCAGGCCTGGATCTGAAACAAGTGCCAAATCCTAACCCTGTTTCCAGGCAGCTTGGGCACTTCTGAGCTGTTTGGATTTGTGCTGCTGATTTCAGTGGTGCAGATCTGAGTAGCCACATTGGGACCTCAGTGGCTTTCTCTGGGGTTAGGGGGAAAGTCGTTGTTTGAAGCTTCCTGTTTCAGCACAGGTTCGGATTGGGATCAATGAAAAATAACTAGGAGGAAAGCCTTTCAAAATGTAGGGGACAACTCTAAACTTACTTATCCAGGAGTAAACCCCACTGATATTAGCAGGATTTCTTTCTGAGGAGACATTCATTGGATTGTCTTATTAATGATTTCTCTTGTTCATTTCTCTGTAAAACACTTTGTGAACTTTTTGTGGAAAATGGTATATACTGTTGATATACAGTCAAACATAACAATGTAACAAGGGAACCTGTGGTCTGGTCTGTGGCCTGGAATAAAAGCATTGAGAGGAGCTCCTCAAGGAAATCAGCTCTCATTGGAGTAACCAACCCAAATTATTCTTTGCAGCAGGAGTAGCAGCAGGCCACGTGCCAAGTTTTCTGTATGTAATCTTGAATGTGCCTCTGCACCTTATTTCATCCTTTTCTGGACCTGCATGGGTGGTTTCGCCAGCGCAAGTGAACTGCCAAATCACCACTGCTATCTTTGCAGTGCCCCCATCTTTGTTGCTATCTTTCTATTCTTTGAGCCAGGACAAGCACTATGTGCTTGCAGCCACAGAGCCTATATGACTTTGCATCTCTTCCCATTTACATAGGTAAATCTACACTCACCAATGTAGAAAGTGAGACTACTGACCTTATTTATCATTTAGGAAAAGCATTGCTGAATGTGGTTGATATAAGATGTAATTTCTTTAAGGTACTATACATGGGGTATTTCATCATCTATTAATTTAGAGTGCTTTCTGATAATGAATTTCCTTATGGTAGAACAATGCTTGTGAGGTTCAGAACCGCCACCATCATGGGCATTTAAGCAATAACTCACAAAGAACTCTTCATATTAGCAGTTGTGGCAGAGAGATTGATGATTAGATAAGATGCAATATAATTTGTTTGGGCGCAAGACTGTGTTTAATATTTCAGCAGTGCTCTGCATTTTCCATCCAGCGATGCCATGTGCCACAAGACTCAAAAGCAACAAATGGTAGCATCTTATTACAGTATTTCAGAGCTAACTGAATCCCCACAAAGATGCCTCACTGAGCAACATCAGCTAAACCACTGCTAACTGGGCAAGAGGCACTCTTTCAAGTGGGTGTTCCTCCTTTATTTAGCAGGGGGAGAGTAACTGGCCCTACACACCCCAGCAATGTCTGTTCCTAGTGGCTTCTTCTGGTGTTCTTTTTGCATTTTAGATTGTGAGCCCTTTTGGGACAGGGATATACTAGCTATTAATTAGCTATTAATTTTCTTTGTAAACCGCTTTGTGAATTTTTTAGTTGAAAAACGGTATATATATACTGTGGATAGAAAGTGCCACAACTGAAAATCCTGCTATTTTACATTGGGTGACCAATGATAATTTTGGAAGGATGCAACCCCCATTTAACTAGTATGAAATGCATGTTACCCTCTGCATGTTACCCTCTGCATTTAGATAATTTGTCCCCATATATTCAATTTCTGAATGCAAGATGGGCTGGAGCAAAGTGTTCCTTTAACCACCTTTACCATTTGCTGTCTACAGCTAGGGGAATTATCTTGGCCAGGGCTGGGAGGGTGAAGAATACAAACACTTTGAGCTCACCCCTTGTTTTCATATTGGATATGTTGATTTTTTTAAAAAAAATTCCTGCCTGTTTTCCCTTTTGCACTGTCAGTAGTCAGAAGGCAACTTGTAGTTTCCTTGTTGAAACAGTGCATTGCAGCCCTAGCAATTGTTGCAGCATGATCTCCAAGTATGGAATCAGAAGGAATGGATTAAAAGTGTATAGGATAGGTGGATAGAGTAGCCTACTTGGTTGCCTTAAACTGCCATCCTATCCAGTGGTTCCCAAATGGGTGGATGATCAGCCACTTGCCAATGAAGCACTTGTCTCTTTCCCTTTAAGGGGGTGAGGAAGGTAATAATACAATCTCTAGGATCACGCTGCTATTTGGGACATAAAGCTTTAAGTACATAAAGCTGCGGGCTTGTGGGGTAGAGTCTGAGGAGCTCTCTGCAGCTATCCCTGTGACATTAACAGTAATGAAGAAAATGAAATATGAAACAAAGGAAAATAAATAACTTATGACTAATGGAGGCCCAAAAGAGCTCACAATTTAAAAAGATGCAAAAGAACACAAGCAGAAGCCACTATAAAAGACATTGCTGGATTGAGGAGGGCCAGTTACTCTTCCCCTGCTAAATAAAAGAGGAGCACCCACTTGAGAGAGTGCCTCAATGGAACATATTGCAACTGTCTATCCAGGCAGTTTGATGGAGCCTGAGCAACTGGATTCATGTCTTTCAGAAAAAAGCTCAGCTAGGGAATCAGATATAACTAACAAGATGCATCTCCTGCCAGCTACAACCTGAGCATCCAGAAGCAGAGCTGAGTTCAGAGATACAACATCAGCCTGCACATCTGGTTATTTAGGGCCAATACACTACCACAGACTACAAAGACAATAAACTAGCAAAAGTTTGTAGCTCCAAGTTCCAGGTATCATTTCAGAACAAAATTCAGTGGCTGGAGCAGTGAATCAGCATACTGATAGCATCTCACTCAATGGCACTAGATGGTCTTTTTCAGCGCCTTCCCACAATTTTAATCAATATACAAGGACACATTAAACTACAGAATATTTAACATCTTATTGCATTCACAGCATGTGTTTGTAAAGTTTGCTAGATTAAAATCTCCTCTTTTTGTAATCAGTGACTAAGCACGCTTTATGGGATCCTGTATGAATATACAAGCATTCTCTTTGCCTCTTTTGCTGACAAACTGCTGCTCTGTATTTAAATATTTTGAAGATGATATTCCTTCTGAGTACTAAGATATTTGTGCCCTGGATGATTTATTTATTTTATTATGTGTGAATTAAAAGAAAAACAAAAATTACTTAGATTAATGTAATAGATTGCATTGTAAAAAATAGAAACGTGAAAAGGAAAAAAGGATGTGTATAATATTTGATCTGTCTTGTTTTTTCTAGTCATTGCTAAAATGATTAGAACTATTGTTGGAGAGAAGAATGTACAGGGACCACTCTTTCTATGGATCCCATATGTGAGGATCCAGTTATGTGCGCATGGGTCCATGACCCCCATGTGCACACACACAGAGACACATGTGCTGTCAAGGGTATTTTGAGCACAGCAGAGGCCACAGACATTCAGAACAAGGAGATAAGGGGCCCACCTGAATATAGTTTCAGTAACTGAACCAGAGAGAGGTCTGGAAACTTGACCTATAGAGCATATTACATTTCAATAACATTTTGAACAAGTTTAACAATTTTGAATTACCATTGAATTACCAATCTAATGGGTGGGTGGAAATATTAAGTCATTTGCCAGTTTAATGGCAAACACATTGATTCCACCTACTTTCTTGGAACTGGATCCTGAGGTCTTTCAAGAGCTTTACTTGCATGTAAGTGTGTGCGTTTGTGTGTGTGTTACAGTCTACTAAAAGGAAAGCACTTGTCATTGGATATTGGCTCAGAGTGCCTATGAACAACGGAGAGCATCTAGCACTTCTACTCAAGTAGGCAATTTTTTCTGCAAAGTGAAAAGAAGAATTCATACAAATGGGTCTTGTAATAGCTGAAGTGAGCATATTTAAACCTTTTTAAATTCAGCTCCTTGTAGTTAATGGATATGCTATCTTAATCTAACATAAATGTAAATTGCAGCTCTGGTTCAGAGATGCACAAGGTAAAATCTATCTGCATAAGAAGACTTTAAAAAAACAGTGGTTCCCATCCTTCACAGCCTTCACCCCATATTTGACACAGCTTTTGATATTCAGGAGCTGGTGTATACTGTATTATGATAAGTACAATTTCTCCTTTCCACCATAGCACTCCACCATAGCTTTCCACTATAGCACTCCGGTCTGCCCTTTCAGGGTATATTCACAGCCAACAAACATTTCAGTTTAACCTCAAGAACATGGCAGGCTAGGTAACCACATTTTGAAACATGAAACAGATGTTACAAATTGTATAGTTGAGTGTTTTTGCTCTCTATAAAAAGCATGTTATAGGTTTGAGACTGGAGATTTTAAAATATTCACACTTAGCTTGTAAATGTCCTTGCTCTCTCTTTCACACACATACACAACACCACCTGATGTGCCCAACCAAAACACCAAGAATGTTGAAGCCACCCAGTCTTATGCTTCTCAATGCCTGCTGAAACAGTGGCATCAAAGCCCCAGGCAATGGGTCTACTTATGCCTGGGCTAGTTAGTTTGCCACCAAACACATTGTTCAAGATCAGAGAAAGCGGGACTCTATTGGTCTCAGCCACCTCATCCGTTTCTCCCCTGCCCTGCCCTTGTTCCACCCTTCCTCTGCTCCAGCTGATGTACAGCTGCTTGATAGTCACACTTACCCCCAGCATGTCCTCCTCCTGTCAACACTGGGCCTATTGCATGAGTGGGGTGGGCCCAGTGCTAGCACTCCCTACTCACCAGGTGCTGTAAACATGCTTTACATTTACAGTACATTTACAGCATCCAGCACTGACAGTAGGACTCAGTGCTGTCATTAGATAAGGACATAGGGGTGCCATAATTCTCTTCCACAAAATCCGGACAGGACTCTCTGTCCCATTTGGCAGTATGTGAACACAATCACCCCAAATTGGGATGTTCCTGTTTTTCAGGACGTTTGGCAATCCTATATGTATAGGATTGGGCCATATATCTTGCTGAACCAGATTTACTTATGAGTAAATATATTTAAGATTGTGCTGTGTGGTTTCTCTTATAGATGACAGTGGAGAAAATATGGCTGCTGGTATGCTAGTTACATAGGCCATAATTACATCAAAAGAACATGTCTTTTGAAAGAGAAAGAGCCTAAAGAATAGGTTCATCAACTGTGGATTGGGATGCATCAGAGGATCACAAACTCAGTTTTGGGTGGGTCATGAAACTGAGTGCTGACAAGGAAAGCCCTATGAAAACTGAAACAGAATGGTTTCAAGATTCAAATAGTTTCTAAAAAAATTGAATAAAGTCTATAGGGCTGCAATCCTAAAAACACTTTCCTGGGAGTAGGACTTATTGACCACAATGGGGCTTACTTTTGAGTAGACATGGTTAGGACTGTTCTCTAAATAGGGGCCTCCGAAGTTTTTGGCAAGAGGGCCACATTATCTCTCTGACACGGTGTCGGGGCCCAGAAAACTAATTTACATTTCAAATTTGAATAAATGTTCATTTAGGAATGTATCAGAGTGGACAACAAGGCTTGCCCAAGGGGCAAGAGCAGGGGTCTTGCAAGGGGCCACACTGAGGCTCTGGCCCCTTCTCTAAATCAATGCGCACATTGTAATTAGGATGAATGAAGTTGAACAATAATTTTGACAAGCAATGTATGTTGCTGCATTTTAGTCAACTACTGTATTATCTTTCTTGCCACTGCGAGATGAAGACACACTTACCTTAGAACTGCTGGTAATTGTCCAATATACTGCCTGTACTGATGCACAGAACACGACAGCAAAACAGAAGAATCCCTAAGGAGAAAAGGAAGCCATCAGTAGAGCAAATCCTTTTTAGGTATTGGGAAGTAACAAGATGGTATTTGTATAGGGGAAGTAAAAGATTCACTGTAAAAGACTGTAAAAAGTAAGTAAAAGATTGAAGTTCATTGCACATTTGTAGTCTTGAGAGAATCTAAACTATTGTTGTAAGTGTGGTTACTAACAACATGATCCTATTGAGCTGTGAGTAATCAGACTTCCTAATATTCCTGCACCTTGGAATAGCAGCACTGACTCAGTTAAAGGGGGTGCAAAGCACTAAGTTTTGAAAGGAGCCTCACTGCAGTATGCAAATACTATTCCAAGCCCCCACCCAGAATGGCTCCAAAGGGGCCACTTGCACGTTATTGCAAAACTTAGTACTTTGAATTCCCTCTGGCTACACCACTGCAGCAACTGCCTCCTTAACTTTCAAGCCCACTGAGCTGATTGTTAAGAACAAATGTCATAAGAACAAATCAATAAGGCCTTTCTCAGTTACCTGTAATCTCTAAAACTTGCCACTTCCCAATAACTAACAATTTCAACAAATGTATTACTCCCAGATTTTTTCTCCTTCTTTTTCCCCATCTTTCTGAATGTTATGCAGCTTAATTTCAGTGGAGTTTCTGCAAGAGACCATTCCTCTTGGTTAGACTATGGTTTCAAAAAATACAAGGCACTGCTCTTCTGATATTCCGGTTGCTTTGTGATTGGCAATGCAGAAACAGACATATTTACAGTTGGGAGAAAGCAGGGCAACTTGCCCACTACAAATAAGGGGCACACACCCTTGAGAAATCTGAAACCATTCATCTCCCCACTGCAAACCAAATATGCATGCATCTCTAAGGAATACTCTGTGGACTTGGAATCTTTAAAACACCCCTCTCCAACTCAGTTTGGCCGGTGTCCATATTTACTGTGCATTTCCTATTTTTAAAGTCCAAGTTTATACAAGTACACACAAAAAATGTTTGAAAAAACACTTTGCTCAGATTCAAGCATCCATGACAATCAACTAAGATCATGGATTGTAAGATCATGGTGACAAAGCATCCAGATTTGCTGCGGAAAGTCTCTCACATGCATCACATTATCACACACACAACAAACCACTCAGCAAAATAGAAAACAGGTCTGTAAAACAAAAAGAGTTAGAGCAGCTGTTTTAGTTAAAACTCCTCTGAAAACCAGTTTGTTATAGGATTTCATTTCTCTACCATGTTTATCAGAGACATTGAGGATATACTTGAATCAGTAAGTTTGAAGGAATATAAAGTACTAGGTTCATCAGTGAACATTGGCTCATCATGGGTGCAATAGCAGTATGATATACAAGGAGCCAATCACTTCCCAGTCCTAATGTTGGCAGTCAAAGAATTGGCTCCAAGGTGAATCAAGCAGGCTGCAGTTGCAGGACAAGTGAGCAGCTATCACTGGGGATTATGGGGTGGTGGTGCCCCTTCCACATTTGAGAGAGAGAGATATTTTTGCGGGGGCAGTCAAATGAAAAATCTCTTTGGGTCTATAGCCTCAATGCCTTTAAGAATGGAATGTACAAATACATAGAGGAAAGGGCCATCACAGGTTACAAATCATGATACATATGCATGTGCGCACACGTGCGTGCATAGATAGATGTAGATGTGGGCAACCACAAAATGCCAGATGCAGGGGAGGACACCTGGATGCTGGTTTTCTGTGCTCCCTGAGACATCTGGTGAGCCTCTGTGAGGTATAGGAAGCTGGACTAGATGGGCCTTTGGCCTGATCCAGCAGAGACTCTTCTTATGTTCTTATGACACAGAGATGCAGGACTACCAAACGGGTCAATTTTGACCCGCCAGGTCAAAATGTTGTGTTTTTTTCTGGACTTTATTATTATTACCTGACAAGACTTTCGGACTTTTTTCATGCTATTCAGACAGTTACAATTCCAAAAGCATGAAACTTTTGAATATAAAATTTTTCGGCAAATTCCAATTTATACATAGGATACCAATCGGGTCAGATTTGACCCATGTTGCCTTTCACTGGTTATTCAATATTTTGCTAGCTAAAATTATGCTAAAAATCATTATACTAATTATGATCACAATTATACTAAAACATGACACAACATTTATTCATTATATGTACATTATATGAACATTGTATGTCCGGGTCAATTTTGACCTGTATGGTCTTAGGTCTGAAAAAGCAATCCCGGTAGTCCTAGGTCTAGCTCATCAGAGAAGAAAATTTCAGCTCACTCCTCTTCCCATCTTGCAAGTGTTTTGGTTGCAAACAGTTTCTCATGAAAGGGAACATTTCATGGAAGTATGGTCCCACTACTTTGAATGCCGATTCAGGGAAAAATGTGGAATACAAATCAATCTATCAACCTACCTATCTATCACAGAAGAGTCATGCAATGCACCACAATACAGCTCTTGCTGTGCGCTGCACTCAGGCACTAGGTAGCCAGGTCTTTGTTAGTAATATGACCCATTCCTGTCCTAGATCCTGCGCCACAAGAGGAACCAATAGGGATGGGTAAGCATCCCCCAGGAGCAGAGGCAAGCATGAGACCTGTGTGAGGGCTTGGATAGATGCCAATGTTTGGGTGCTTCCATTCTGTGGTTATTATAATCAATCTACAGTATTCAATCTACAGTATTAATCGGAGTGTGGCTGCCGGTAGCTTTGCCTCCCTTCCATGGATGTAGCTGATAAGAATTATACTTCACTGGTGCATAGCCACTGGTGGCTTACAGCTAAGGCTGTAGCTATTCCTACAATTACTATATATGCAGGTGAATCACACTGAACATAATGAGATTTGCCTGTGTGTAATTGTGGACAAGAATGCAGGATATGTTCTCAACTTCTCTGTGATCTTCCAAGAACAGGAATGACCATTCTCTTAGTTGTTTAAATAATATGTTCCTACTTCAAATATGGGGCTTTCTGGGGCAGCTGTAAAGGTAAATTTTGTAAGTGCAAATGCCTTAGTAAAAAGTTACTGCATTTCAAACTTGAGTAGAAAGAAGGCTGTCAGGATGCAGTTTTGTTGAAGAATTATGTATCCCCTACTGGTATAATACTGAATATCATGTTCTGCAATTCAATTTTTCCCCCTCCTCTTTTTGGGAATGCATTTATTTAGGGCACAATCCAGTCCAACTTAACTTATCATAACTTATCCATAACTTAACATTTGGGTAGAGATGCAAGTGTTGTCTGCTTACGGCACATGGCTAAAGTCATGGCATCAGATTTAATACCCTATGTAATGCTCACTTTTCCAGCCAAATTTGGTCTCCAAAATTGGAGTTTGCATTAGATTCAATGGTGCATTAGATTCAAGTAAATACAGTATGGTATTTTGATTATAAGTCAGTATTAAAACTGCAATCCTAAACATGTCTACTCAGAAGTAAGTCACATTGTGTTCAATGGGTCTTACTCCAGGAAAGTGTCTCTAGGATTGCAGCCTCTGTTTAACAATTTACTATATTAAAAAAGCAGGCCTCTGTCAGTCTTGATACTATGGTATCGTGCTCGGCGCTGCATACTCTGTATGCAAAGCACGAAAGCCTGGGTTGGATTGTTATGGAGGAAAGGCTATTACCCAAGCAGCAAATCCCCCCTCTCCACGCCACTGAATTAGTCCAATGGAAAGGCAGAGCCAATACAATTGGATCCAGCTGGCGTTGCAGAGCTGGGCTAAGGACAGGAGTTCACCTGGCCTGCTGGTTAACAGGCACAGCGTCTTAACCGCTTGCGCTACCCACAGCCCACACTATATTGTAATACCAGATATAATATAGACCCATTGTTGTATGTGCAATTTTAGTGCAATTAAGATTTTAGTGCAATTGGGATTTAAGTGCAAAATCATAACATAAACCCATTTTTATAACATAACATAAACCCATTATTATTGTTATCATATAACTCATTGCTATATGCAGTAAAATTAAATTTTGCATCTACTTTGCAGCTGCACATTATAATTGCCAGTAAACACTTTTTTTAATCTCAAGATTTTTAAAATTGGGGTGTGCATTAGATTAGATGGTGCATTAGATCCAAGTAAATATGGTAGGAGCGACCATGAAAACACCACAGAGACAGTCCTCCTATTCTAAGACTAGCAAAAAATAATGCAACTACACTTCGACAACATAACAGATGGCAGCAGCCACTTTGCTATAATCAAATTAGGCTGGGCCTATTTCACTGCTGGCTGCTTGCCATTCTCTGACGGCTGACTCCCATACATAATATTTTGTCCTCTGGTGGAAATTGTAAGATATCAAAGCAGGCAAAAATATACAGGAACAGGGTAAGGCTCCAGTACATACTAATTATAATCTAGGAATTACTAATCTAGGAATTAGCCCTAATGAATGTTGTGGGACTAGCCTTCACGTAAATGGGTACAGATTTTTTGTAGCTAATAACTTTCACAACAGAGAAATTTTGGGGCCATGGCTGTACAGTTCCCATCAACACTACATACCAATTGTTTTGGATTCTGTTGTGCAAGTGTTTCCCAAACTGTGGGTCAGGACATAAAGGTGAGTCATGACCCGATTAGAGGTCATGAAACTGAAGGTGACAGCTGAAAAGGAAAGTGTATAGAGCCCTATGGAAAGTGAAAGTGAGGGCACAATCCTAACTTTCCAGTACTGGCATGGCTGTGCCAATGGGAAATGTGCTGCATTCTGCATTTGGGGGAGGGGGTGCAGATATAGAGGTCTGTTTTCTTACCTTTGAGCTGCATTCTTCAGTGCTGAAAATGTTGGTTAGGTTTACACTCTAAACCATATTTATGTTTACTCATGAGTAGCCTCTGTCCACTTTCAAGATCAGGCCTAGAGTAACATCATGCCACAAAAATTGTTCCAAAACTAATGAAAACAGACTCCAAAAACACTTGAGAAGGAAGGCCTCCCCCAAGATGACAAAAAGTGGATTGAGTCCAATGGAGTGTGTAACTGAACCACGCGTGCACATTTACTCATGAGTAGGCAAATGTGGACAGGATGTGAAGAACGCAAGGCCACCAGAATAGTTGCAATCTGTTGAACATGGTGCTCAAAAACACCCTAGAACTGTGGTATTTGGGCATTTCAGCCCAGAATTCCACCCCCATTTTAGCCCATTTCACCCCTTTCAAATTTCAAAATCAGTCCAGGACCCCTTTCAAACTTACCACTGTAATGCTAGAGCTCCTCCGTGTCTACTCAGAAGTAAATCCCACTGTTTCAACGAGACTTACTCCCAGGAAAGCCCAGTGCCAGAGTCCTATGATAGTGGATCCCACCCTATTGCAACCTCCCTGACCTGAGGTCGTAACTTCCCAAGGGGTCCCAAACCCCACTTTGAGTACCACTGCTCTAGAAGTTATGTTCCCCCTTTAGTCAAAAGGACAGAGAGGTTTGATCGACTGGAAAGGTGAAACTGTTGGCTTTATTGCTGTGAAGCTCGCTGAGTCCTAATAGGGTCCCATTTTAAAAAGTGGGTCCCAGTGACAAAATATCAGGCACCACTGCCATATAGTTTCACTGACAAAAGAACTCCTTTATGAACAAATCTTAAAAAAAATGGGTTTAACGGAGAGCAATAGTAACTAGAAGTTAGAATTCAGCACACCATTCTGCTTTTCATTTACAGTACAAGGAAAGTTATTGAACAGCAGGGAAATTTTTATTTATTTATCCATTTCCACTGTGGAGGCTAAAGAAACCAAATGGGAGAAAGGGGATTTGGGGGGGGGGGGGGAACACTTTGCAGGAAAGGACAGACCCAGTGGTTCTTGTTTAAAAACAAACCACTTAGCATCCATAAGTGATCGAATGTGACAGCATCCTGTATAGTCAGTGAACATGTACTAGGCAGGCAAAGAATCAAATATAATCAATTAATTAAAGAAAAAAACTCAAGTGATAAGGTGAAATGGTGAAACAAGCTAATGAAATTTTTTTTTAAAAAAACTGACTCATAAAGTTACAAGTGACAAAATCAGATGCAGTAACAATTAATGCCCAGCAAGGGGAGCCAGGTATCTACTGAAAGGAAAAAACAGACTGGGACTGCAATCCAAACCCCCAGTCATGCCAGCATAAAGCCAGACACCTCCCATGCTAGCCTGGGAGTGTCACAAGAGTGTTGTAAGGCACTTCTGTGCCACTCATGGGGGACTTGTGCTGGCCTCTCCACACCACCACGGGACTGGGGCAAGCAAGTCAGTTGTGCCTGCCTAAATTGCTTAGGATTGCGCCCTAAAAGGATGCAAAAAACAAGGCATTGATCATCAGCTCTGATCAGAATCAAATCATAAGATTCTAGTGAAAGTGGGATTAATGTTTTAAAGTGCGATCAGGGCCTTGTGCACAATAGCCAAGACTTGCAAATGAATGACTAGAGATGTTTTGCCAGTGTAAGTTTCAATAAGCTCTGTGAGTCTAATTTATGCAAGCAACTTTGAGGACCTGACTGGCTGTCTATTTAATTGCATGCTGTTTGGAATGATTTACTAGTACTGTTTAGAGGAGATTAAGAAGAAAGGTAACTGCAGCATAATTCATAATGTATCCTTATTATTATGTTTTATTATGATTTTATTCTGTCTGTAAGCTACCTCATACAAATGGAAATGCAGTGTAAGGAAAATGAAAGAAAATGCTTTAATGAAAACAAGAAAAGCAAAAACTAATGCTGCAATCTTAACTTCCAGTTAGGCCAGCCTAAGCCCTGGCATAAGTTCTGTGCTGACCTCGGGGTGTCACAAAAGTGCCATAAGTCACTTCTGTGCCATTCCTGAAGAAGGATTGGGCCAGTGCACAGACATGTGCTTACCTTCCTACATCACCACAGGAACAGGAAGACCAATGATTTAGGTCAGCCTAGGTTAGGATTGCACCCTAAGTCTGTAGTGGTTTATTCTGTGTCCATCTCAGAATGTTTTCAGTATAGTCAGTACATGTGAAAAGTCCTCCATTGCTGAAGGACTACCCCACTTAGAAAGAACTATCCCCCTGAAAGAACTATGATCTGCCCTCCTCTATCACAATATTCTGAACAGGAAGATAAAGCTGCAATAGGGAGTGTGGAATACAGATGGTTACTCATCCCGCTGAAAGCTGGGTATGTAAGTATCCGCCACACACAATGGTATGATACGGTGAGGTAGTGGCCAACTTATTGACTGCCTTGCAGAAGCGTACCTAGGCAAAATGGCGCCCATAGCAAGGATTGAAATTTTGCCCCATCAAAAAAAACACCTGAAACCTACATTTCAGCTAATGTTGCAAGTCAATAATATAAAACTACAGTGGCGCCTCACGTAACAAACGCCTCACGTAAAGTATGTTCCACGTAACAAACTAAAATTTCTATAGGATTCTGCTTCATGTAACAAAATGTGCTTCATGTAACAAACACACTCATTGGCAGTTGGGGCAGACACACTGGCTGGCAGACCTTTTAAAAAGTGTCAGGGGTGTCTAGCGCACCTGCCCATAGCTAAAGCAACACTTACGCGCTGTTCCTCCTGTGGCCGGGCATCCGCTGGGCACAGTGGTGGGCCCGGCCTCTCCCAAAATCCGGTTCGCTGGAAGTGGGAGGGGCCAGGCCGGGGTCAGGGGGCGGGGTGGGTCAGGGGGAGGGACTGGGGAGGGGCGAGGGGCGGGGCAACGTCGGCGCCTGCGCAGTGCCTGCCCTGAAGTGGGCAGGTTGCTTCTAAGCAGGCTCTGTGCAAGCGCCAACATCGCGCTTGCGCAGAGCCTGCCCAGAGGCTCTGCCCGATGTCGGCGCTTGCGCAGAGCCTGCCTAGAGGCGGCCTGCCTGCTTCTAGGCAGGCATGGTGGGGTGAAAACATGGCGGACCATACCGGTCCGCTATGATTTTGCATTTCCCTGTCGCTGGCGGTTCGCTAGCGGCAGGGAAATGGGAAGATCCGGTACAGGCGAGTAAGCCCGTACCGGTAAGTGCCCACCACTGGCTGGGCAGAGGGAAAGAACATCAGTGGAGAAGAGGGAAGCACCTCAGGGCTAGCCAGAAGGGAGCAGGGAAGAGAGAGGCTCAGGATGAAGAGAAGGAGAAAGTGGGGAGACACTTGGAAAGTGTCTTGGATTACAGAAGAAAGTGTCGTTGATTGCAGCCTCCAAACATGTCTACCCAGAAGTAAGCCCCATTGTGTTAAATGGGGCTTACTCGCAGGAAAGCATCTTTAGGATTGCAGCCTATGTAGACTTCATAGGATCACGCACATTGAATGCATGTTTTGGATTCAATTCTAGTGTTTTGGCATCATTTTTACATCCAGTTAATATTTTTATATGAATATTTTTGGGGTTGTGGAACCAATCGTCTGAGTTTCCATTATTTCCTATGGGAAAATTTGCTTCACGTAAAGAATGTTTCATGTAACAAACATGACTCTGGAACAAATTAAATTTGTTATGTGAGGCACCACTGTACAGTATTATAATATCAACTACAGTAATGTCAAACTACAAGTCAAGCCTTTCAACTTTTCATTTAACTTTGGTGAGTTTGCACAAACAATTTGCAGTTCCCTTTTCCAACTCGTGGAGATATCAGCCCTTCCAGGGCCACAACCAAGTAAGTCCCATGCTGGTCAATGGGCCTTACCTTCAAGCTAATCTAAAGTTACACATTCACACACACAGGATCTGACCATTTCAAGCTTGGAAAGGGGCAGGGGAGACCGGAAGTTACACAGACATCAGCTTCCCAACCCTGGCTGCCCCTAATTAGGGTGACAATATGTCCTCTATTTCAGAGGTTGGGGGGTTATTGTTTTTATTGTTTTTAGTTTCTATGTTTTAATTGTTTTAATTGAATGTTGTAGTTAATGTTTTTAATTATGTTTTTATGTGAGCCACCTTGAGTCAGTCTATGACCCAAGAAAGGTGGGACACAATTTTAATAAATAAATAAATAAATAAATAAATAAATAAATAAATAAATAAATAAATAAATAAATTCCAGGACATGTCCTCTTTTTTAGCCCTTGGTCCTGGGATAAATCTCCATTCTCCTCCATTTCTTTGTGACTGTGCAGCATGTAGCCTTCTTGTAATTAATAAAGTACATGTAATAAATTATATGTAATAGTTACAAATTTAACAATAAGTAACATAATATTTAAATTAATCACATGAAAGCAATGTATATGACTTTTTAGCTTTTATTTTGTCATATCCTATATTTTAATTGGGTGTTCTACATTTGTGGATGGGCTTGTCTTCTTTTTGATTTATGACATCAGGTCATCCTGCTATATTGGGACTACTTGTGAGTGGAGCTGTGGAAGGCTGGGCAGTGTGATGCTCCAATCGTATTCACTTTTACCTGGAAGTAAGGCTATTGATTATAATGGTACTACTTGTGGGTAGACCTGCAAAGGCTGGGCAGTGTGATGCTGGAGTTGTGTAGAGAGCAAATGCAAACTGGGGCTGGAAGGGCTGCTGTCCCTTTTCAAGCCCTTTGGGGTGATAAAAGGAAAGAACTGCTGGAAATATGTTTAAGTAGTCTTATCTGGATCGGGGCTCCTTTTGGAGAGACAATGAGGCTCTCTCATCTCCTGGGATGCTGTTCATTACAATGTGCCGGGAAGGGAAGTGCTGTAGCCCAGCATAGCAGCCCCTCCCGTTTGAACTGCAGCCAAAGAGGATGCCTGTGGGAGGCTGGCCTCCCTTGAAGTGCGCTGCAGGGGTGGGCGGGGGTATTTAGCTTTGAGCACCTCTGCAGGGGGGAAGCCCATGCAAAAAGCATCCCCTGCTATACCCCTGCTATACCCTAGGTACGCCTCTGCTGCTGTGGTGGGGCTGGATACAGATTCCAGTGGCACTGCATACTTGGTTCTCAGAGATACTTAGCATATACAAAGTCTCTGCACTCTGTTGTATGCATTGGGCCCTAAGACCCTTATATCCCTAAAACCAACCGTGTGAAAAGTGAAAGCAAACATTTCCCCAGTTACCTAATAAAAGTGATAACACCCCTATCGGACATGGGCACATTTATGTATGTGTTGATAAGACAGTACCACCCTTGGTGGATTTGAACTCAAAAGAGATTAGGATCTGTGCTGAAGCCTGGAAGAATGAACACCAAACTATACTAAACTAAATGAATTGTCTAAACAAAAATGAATTGTCATAAAATGCAGCAGAAACACACACACACAAACACACACACACACAACCCAAATTACATCAAGTTTTTACTCTGAATGACTTGATTAAAGCATTCCTCAAATCATGCAACCGTAACGAAACAAAGACGAATCTAGAGATTGGCCATTCAATTTTGGGACAGGCTAGACTTTAATATCAATCCCAGTAACTTTAACAACAGTCCTGACTCCTGGTATGTCTTCTTTTCCTCTTTGTACACATGGGGAGATCATGACGGTAATACCCTACCTCCTCTATGGTGTACATTAGCTTTGATGGCCCATTAGATTCTAGTAAATATGGTAACTTGTGCAAGTTGACATATATAGACCTCTATATACAATATCCCCTAATTTTTGTGAGCAGTATATATCAATAATTACAATGATTACAATTTTTTTAAAACTGCATTCAATTAATTTTGTCATTTCCAACAATTCTGTTTAAGAAGTAGGGGATGCACCTTTAATGTGTTTTATATCACCTTGGGTGCAATCCTGACTTAGGCCAGAGAAAATGGCCCAGCTAAGCTGGCCAGAAATGTAGGCTATATCCTTAGCTGACAGGCTAAATCCACAGGCTAGGAGACCTCTAGGCTGGCCTAACTGCTGCTGAAGACGCAGCAGTATAAGGGCAGCATGCTCACTGGGCTGTGGGAGTTGGGTTGTATCCTGAGACAGGATGTTGTAATTGTGCCGTATCCTAAGAGTGAGAGGCAGTAGTGGTACTTAGGCTGGACCTAAGATTTAGAACCTTTGATTTTGCTTCCATTTTTACTCTGGCTTTTCATGGATCCCAGGGGTCTACTCAGATTTTTTTCCTACTTTGGAGATGGCCTAAGTCTGAGGAGCTGTGAGGGGAGATGTTTGCTCTGGAAATAGGCTGCCTTGGTCCAGCCTAAGTGGACTTACCCAGGCTCAAGCCTTCTCTGATGCAGTAAGGCGGGCCTATCTGGCATTAGGCTGGCCCAAGTGCCAGTTTGGCTAGCCTAAGTGCACTTCAGGATTGCAGCCCTAGTGTAGTACCTTGTACATATAAAAGTAGCTCGTTTCATTTGTTCCCTTGGAACATACCAGATATGCAAGGGTGTCCAAACCTTTTGCAGGAGGACCATATCATCTCTGTTCATTTGTCAAGGGTGAAAAAAACCGTTAATTTATATTTTAAATTTAAATAAATTTCTATAAATTATTACCGTATTTCCCGGCTTATTACACGCACCAGACCATGAAACGCACCAAAGTTTAGAGGAGCAAAACAAGAAAAAAAATATTCTGAACCAAATGGTGTACTAATACATTTAATAAAATAATATTTCAACAATGTAAAGTCAACAGTGGTATTAAGAACCATTATCACTGTCATTAACAAATGAGGAAAGACTTTAAGCTTTAAGCACTCTTCTAATTTTCTAGAAACCCCAAAAACTCATCATCTCTAGTGACAGTGATTTGCGACTTTTGCACAAATCTCATTGCAAATGATCAGACAACATTTTGCACAAATCTCACTGCAAATAGTCCAGGAAGGCAGGTATGTTGGGGGGGGAGGGTAGGTAGGGAAAGGTGAGGGGATCTAGAGAGATAGGGAAGAGTGAGGGAGGCATAGGCATGGAGCAGGAGGAGCAAGACCAGGTCTTGTGCATGTCTACATTGGAGAAAGTCTCTAAGCCAGGGAAGGCTGGTTAGGATTGCAACTATGCCAAACCCAAAATTCCTGAACCCCAAGGCCAAAATTCCTAACCCCATGGCCAAAATTCCTACCCGCTTACAAAAATTGCCAAAAAATATTTTTTTATATTTTTTATTTTTACTTTTTTGGCCATAACTTTTGATAGGAAGGAGATATCTCAAAACTGATTGTTGCATTGGATTTTGCTCTTCAATACGAATCCAACGATATATGATATGATGGGGTAAGGTGCTCCAGAATTGGCCTTATCACTCTATAAGATGCACAGACATTTCCCCCCTTTGGGGAGAAAAAAAGTGCATCTTATAAATCGGGAAATACGGTATATTAGAGATGGAACATATATAAATGAATAAATTCAAGACAGGTCATGAACTCTTTCTAACACGGGAAGAGGTGATCTTCAAATTATAAGCACTCTCTAACACAGTGTGAGTGAACTTCATATCAGTTTATAAACATTTTCACACACACACATAAAGAGAAAGTTATCCTCATAAAGGAACTGAGGGGAGCAGCTCTTCCCTTATCTTCAAAGAATTACTGGGCTTACCCATGTGGAGCTTGCTGCAAGCCATATGGATGCTTGCTGCTGACTACATCTGGCCCCAGACCAGGATGTGGTTTAGTCTAGGGCCAGACTAGGGTTTGGACTGGCCATGGGGTTATAAAATATAATTCCTCTTGGGATGGCCAACACTGTGAGATAGCTATTGAAGCACTGTGGTACGCAAAGTTATGAACTTGCTCTTTCTACACACCTTCAAGAATACAAGACCAAAATGTGGAAAGCTTGACAAGGCTTTATTCCACTTACCACTGCCATGGCACCCTCCAGTTCTCTCACTGTAGCAATGATACTCAGCAGGGCAGCTATGATTAGGATGCTACTCAGACATATTCCAGTGAAGAAAGCTGAGGAGTGGAGATTATATACATGAAAGTATGTAAAGGTTGGCATTTTTAATAAGTTCTAAATTCAGTGATGAATTTAGATTATATCTTTTCCAAACACAGACATTAACCAAAATTATCAAAGGACTGGAACATCTTCCTTATGAGGTCAGGTTACAGCGTTTGGGGTCGTGTTTGGGTGATTAAGTGGAATGTGATTAAAACCTATAAAATAATATATGGTACAAAAGAGTACATTGAGAAAAAATTTTCTTCTTCACTCACAACACTAGGACCAGAGGTCATTCAGTGAAACTGATTGGTGGGAGATTCTGGATGGACAAAAGAAGGTGCTTCTTCACACATCATTAGTTTGAGGTATTAATTGTCATAAGATGTAGTGGTAATCATTAGCTTGGATGAAGGACCAATACTAGTGGCTACTAGTATTGATGGCTTGTATCCAGTTTCAGCGACAGCCTCTGCATACCAGTCACAGAGGAGCAAAGTTTTCAGTAAATTTATAAGATTAGGGCTAATTTAAAAAAATGGAAAATGGAAGGAAAAAAATAACAGAATGCATTCTTGCCAGCACCATCAGCAGCCTAAAGGGGAAGTTTAAAACTTGCACTATGATATGAGATAGGAATTTTACTCATTGTTTACTATTTCCCACTGGCCCAGGACTTACCTAAGCTGTGAAAAATTCTATAAGGATTTTTCTCCAAAGAGACACCAGTGATGACTGTGAAATGCTTCCCGTAGTAGGTAATAATCGTCAACAATGTTACCGAAAGTGAAAGCAGCTGAAAAGAGAAAAAGTCAAGGAAGGGGTGACACAACAAATTGTAGATCTTGTTGTCTGTACAACAAACAAGCATCAACTATTTATCTTCTATTATTTTGCAGAAACGTGCCCATGCATAATTCCTTCCATTTCAAAACAACATCAAAGCTTAATATCAGAAGGCCAGGTCTTCAAGAAACCCTTTCCAATCAAAATTAATGACTATACTAAAAGTTTTTTACAGTAACCATTCCTCCATATTTGCATCTTCTTGGTATTGTATTTTCAGGGAGAATTGTGGTTTATCAATAATTTTGGAAATAAACCTAATTTCCAAAATGATTGATAACCCACATTTTTCCAATTTTTAATACAATTTTCCTTTACATTTGTATCATTTGTATCAATATAAATGTGAGTTTCATTTCTGTGTGTAAAAGAATGAAACTTTCAATATCTTTGCTGTAAAGTAGCAACGTCTACTGATGTGATGTTTCTCAAGGACTTCCTCATAACATTTGTAACAGTAGATAGTAACCACAAGCTGAAAAAGAAGCAAAAGGCAGAGCTGAGGAGTTGCGATAACAGCCCAAATGACTCATTAATAAGTCCTGATGTTTAACTAGACCTTGCTCATGCCTCTAAAAACAGTATGAAATTAACTCTTTTCTTAATTAAATTACATTAACACTTCTTCGAGAAGTCATAATCTGTTTAGTCCACACCATTTCTGCATACAAGTAGCTTCACACTTCATTACCATGACAAAGAGACTGGCCACCAGCAGCTGACATTTCATAGCCCGAACCCAGCATCCCATGCCTTCCTCTTCTTACTAGATACTGGCAATCAGTACTCGGGGAATGTGCTGAAAAAACAGTTTCAGACCAGAAGGGAGGTGCCTGCATTACGTCATGGGAGATGTCCTTATTGACCAATTTATTACTATAGTTACTCTTGACTGCTTGAATACTTTTCCTTGCTTCTCCAAGAATTTCACTTTTAGAATTCACAGAAAAACCTAAAAAGCTTTGTTTCATCTTAGTCCTATAACACATTTCGCCCATTTGGTATCTTTCTCTCGTCTGAAAATACTAGATGTACATTCTGTATTAAAAATGTGTTTCAGAAGGTGACATCCCAGCACCTGATTCTGTGCAGATACACATACTGTATATGAGCCATGTATGCATTGGCAGGGTAGACTAATTTGTAATAAAAAATCCTTGATGGACAGGTGCAGGAGAACAGGGCATTTGTTCGCTGCCAACCCCAGGGTCATCATTAGGAAACCAGTCTGGGTGGGTGGGTGGAAACAGATGATAAACTGTATGGACTCTGAGCCAAGACACAATTCGATGCAGTCCCTGAATTAATGCTGGCCAGTTCTAACATATCTCCATAATTAGCAGGATAGGCTCATTTGTAGGAAAGTTTTTTTTTCTGGAATGCTGGAATAATTACAGTGTTTTATAATGAACAGAACAATGAGGACAACACAGAAGCAGTAAAGAATAAACCACATGCTACAAAGAGGAAAAATGGTAAACAAAAGATTGCACAAAAACAGCTTCATGTGTGGGAAAGGCTATTACAAAATCTTCAGATTTGCATCCCGTAAGCCTTGCAAAATGCAACTGGTTCATAACCACAGCAAAACAGTGAACATCATTAGAAAAGTGAGGGGAGAAGGATATATGAAGATCATCTCCCTCACATTATTTGTATCTTAATTCAGTGGCATCACTAGGGTTTGTATCACCTGGAGTGAGAGGCCAGCATGGACATCCATATGCAGTTGGTGGAGCAACAATCTGGGTGTGGGCATGGAGATGTACCAGTGCTCTGCCCCTACTGCTTTGGGAAGCATACCTCTGGGGGACATACCCACATCTGTCTATGCACACATACACACACTTCCCTCATGGCTTAACCTGTAATGGTCCTTCCTTCCAGGAATTTGTACAATCCCTTTTTAAAGGCATTGAAGTTAGATGCTATCACTACATCCTATGGCAGGGAGTTCCACAGACCAAATACATGTTGGGTAAAGAAATATTTTCTTTTGTCTATTTGGAAAATCCACTTTTTTCCTTAGGCAGTTGTAATAATAATAATACTTTTTTATTGTCATTGCACAAAAATATACAACAAAAAATTTTAGGTGCACTTTTCAGGATACAGACTCATCTGATCCCTAGAGTGCTGAGTCACAGCATGTCCATGTGCTTGCCACAGACAATTCCCACAGCAACCTTGTGAGGCAGGTAGTTGTTCTACAGGCAGCTGGTAAAACTCTTCTCTCCTAGGTGGAATTCTTCACAGCATGGTCATCACATCTGGTAACAGGAACTGCCTTCCAAGATTCCAGCACAAGTTGGTTCAGGTCAGCCAGGCTGAAAAATGGTGACACCTTCCGACTGTGATGACTCATAACAGCTTTATCGGCTTGCAGTCTCCCATCCAGGAGCTGGCTTGGTCTTTCCCTGCTTATCGTCGGGAGCCCTGTACTCAACCGCCAGACCACACCTGCTGCATTGTGTTGTATTTTCTATTGTGTTTTCATTTTCTTGTTAATTGGATATAATGTTTGATAAAATAGGGATATTCCAATGCAGTTTGTTTCATTGCTTTCTTCATTAAAGTACCTAAGATGATGAAATTATTCTTTATACATTTCTCATTTTTCACAATTTTAGCCATGCGTTTGTTGCCCCTATAGTTTGCTACCTGGTGCAACTGCAATCCCCTGCACTCTATAGCTACGCCACTGTAGAGAGCCTTAAAGTGAACCTAGGAGAAATCAGAGAGTTATATACCGTATTTCCCGGCTTATAAGACACACTTTTTTCCCTCCCCAAAGTGGGGGAAAATGTCAGTGTGTCTTATAGAGTGATAGGGCCAATCCTGGAGCACTTTACCCCCCCCCATCATGTCATATGTCGTTGGATTCGTATTGAACAGCAGAATCCAATGCAAAAATCAGTTTTGAGATATCTCCTTCCAATGAAAAGTTATGGCCAAAAACCCAAAAACCAAAAACATAAAAACAAAAAAATACATTTTTGGCAATTTTTAAAGCGGGTACAAATTTTGGTCCCTGCTGCTCCATGCCTGTGCATCCCTCACTCTTCCCTATCTGTCTAGATCCCCTCACCTTTTCCTACCTACCTTTGATAGCCCCACCCCCAAAAGACCCCCCCACCTATCTTCCTGGACCATTTGCAATGAGATTTGTGCAAAAGTCACAAATCTCTGACTCTAGAGATGATGAGTTTTTGGGGTTTCCAGAAAATTAGAAGAGTGCTTGAAGCTTAAAGTCTTTCGTCATTTGTTAATGAGCAGTGATAATGGTTCTTAATACCACTGTTGATTTTACATGGTTGAAATATTATTTTGCTATACTTTATTAAATATATTAGTACACCATTTGGTTCAGAATATTTTTTTTTCTTGTTTTGCTCCTCTAAACTTTGGTGCGTCTTATGGTCCGGTGCGTGTAATAAGCCGGGAAATACGGTATGTCATTTCTGCTGCAAAACAAAAATGGCAAGTGGGGTAATGTGACATTTTAGCATTAAAAAAATAGCATGAGGGAAATTGTTTATACCATCATCCCCTCATGCCAATCTTTTGCTTCAGTCTGTGGTTTCTACAGCTACATTTTGTAAAACAAAGTCAAACTACATATGATTACATATGATTGAATGTCATGTAATTTAGCTCCCATGGTTAGGTATAATCAAGAGTAGTTTTCCTTGCAAGTTACTAAGTGTGGAAACAATTGTGTACAGTGATAATGTACTGAAAATTGAACTGTGCTGAGTTTGAAGGCATAGGTGTGCTTGCTTGAGGTAAAATGTTTGTGGTCAACAAAAGTTATATTTGTTATAATTTCAGTTTTTAATAACTGAAAATGTGTGTTGTATATCTATATTTGAAAAAACGTTTCCTTGGTACTAATGCAACCTAAGCATAATAAAAGCATAATAAATAGACATTGAGTGGGTTTAGGAGAAGGAACCTGAAATCAAGAGGAAACAGAAGTCCAGAATTAATAAATCAGTCATAAATAGCTCATAGCTTCAACTGAATTTGATAACAAAGTCTTAAAAGATCCTATCCAACTTTTTAGTGCCTATGCAGCTGCAATGTAGTCCTGAGGAAATAGGACATGTGTTCCCTTACTTTGAGGAGGCCAATGAGAAGGCCCCCACACCAAAGGATACAGTATACCCTGTTGGAATACAGCTGCCTCAGTGATGGAAAGTTGGATAGGATTGGGCCCTTAAAAGGCAAAAAATATTTAAATGGTGAAAAGGCAAAAAAATCAGCTTTGCCCAACCATTCCCCACCCCCTTTCTAAAAATTGTATAATAAAGGAAAATAAGGTGTGATTCCCTTTGCCCACTAGAGGACCCCAGAGACTAAAAGAACCAATTTACTTTTTTCAGCAATGTTCAATAAGCAATAGCTTTTTATTGTTAAGGTGTACACTTGCATAGGATAGCAAGATGTGTCACTGGTGGTGTGTAAGGCTGCAATCCTAACTCCCAGTTAGGCTGGTATAAGCCCCAGCACAAGTCCCATTCTGGACTGGGAGTGTCACAAAAGACACTTCTGCACCCACTCCTTGGGGAGAATTAGGCCAGTGCACAGTCATGCACTCCCCTCCCTACATAACCATGGGAATAAGAAGACTGATGAGTTGTGCCAGCCAAGGTTTGGATTGCACCCTAATTCTCACATGGTTTATGCCACAGTTGGTCAAGTACTCAAGATTCACAATGGAATCCTAATTTGTGGTTAGGCTGGCATAAGTCTGGTGCTTGCTTGGGGTGTCGCAAAAGTGCCATAAAGTACTTCTGAGCCACTCTGGGCATACTCCTGGTAACGCATCATCATCCCCAACGTGTCTACTTGTCTACCTCTGAAGGTTGCATAGATCCAATCAAAGCAGTCGTCAGCTTATCTGCAATACCCAGGGAATGGGATCCGGCACAAGTGCTGGGTCCCAGCCCTGCCTCCTGTTCTCCACCTGCCTAACCCTGGGAATTAACTCAATCTACCCCCCGCCCCAAAATGAAGAGAAGTAATACAGATTGGAGGAGCACATAGGGTTGCCATAATTTTCTTCCACAAAATCGGGCCAGGACCCTCTGTCCCATTTGCTGTATGTGAACACAATCCCCCAAAATTGGGATTGTCCCTGTTTTTTGGGATATATGGCAACCAGCAGTTTCATAGCTCTTGCAGCATGCAGTTAAGTGAAGATTAAACAATCTACTTTATCCTTCCTTTTTATGCAGAAGGCCTGCAGGTGGCAATAGCCGCCCTTCAGAACTAGGTCAACCAAACCACAGAGTTCTTTATTTAAGAGGCTAATTTGGGTTGCCTTTTATTAGAATTGAATTAGTTAGAAGCACAGGCCTAAATATTGGATTAACAGCAAAAAGAGCTGAACCGATAAGTGAACAGAGATTTCTTATTTTAAGTCTTCAGGCAAACTAGATCCAATGGTCTTATCAATAAAAAGGTGAGTCCTGCAAGTCTGGAGCACATAAATTTTGCACCTTGGCAAAATTCTACCAAGCTATTAATCTGTGTTTTAAAACTGAGGGTGTACCTGTCCTAACCCTACAATCCAGAGTAACTACGGGAGCACGTAAGAGACATTTACATCTACGTAGTTACGGCACCACCTCGTGAAAACCTATGGGAAATTCATATTGCAATCCAGAGTAAATTGTTCTTACGTCAGAGCAAGGACTCCCTGTAGTTACTCTGGATTGCGCCCTTCGTTACACTTTGCTTTGCTTGCATAAAGTTCATGTTCCAGCTCCTAGCATCTCTACTTCAAAGTATTTTGAGCAGGAGTGTTGAAAAGGATCTTGGGTGAGACCTCTGAAAGCTGCTGCCAGAAGAAGTAGCCAATAATATATTCAATGGATCAATGGCTGCAAGCAGAAACATGCTGTTTAATTCCCTTTGTAAAACACTCCTTGTTTAAACCCTGTATCCTGTAATGTGGGTTTATAGTCACACTGATCTCAAATGGTTGAGTGTTTTGTTGGGTGAGATCCCCGAGAAAATGGGACATTTAGGAATCATTGTCATACTGATCCTATCGTGCTGACCTATCGGGTTAGCTCTGTCCTACCAATGGAAGATGGAGGGTGCAAGCAGAATGTCTTTTCCACTGGTGAGCACGGTAAGGCAGCTAGCGCAATCACTTGGAACTGGTCAGCTGTTGGTTGCTGGTGTTGGTCAGCTGGCAGTGGGGGGTGAGCGATGGGTCGAATGAGGCAGGAAAGCGGAAGAATAATATAGTTTCTAGGTTTCTGATACAGTTTATAGTTTCTGACTTATAAACTTAGGGTGCAGTTCTAAACATGTCTACTCATAAGTATGTCCCATTGTATTCAATGGGACTTACTCTCAGGAACATGTGGATAGGATTGCAGCCTTAATGATATAGGTTATAGTTTGTGACTTATTCCAGAAAAATACTGATGCAGGACCAAGCAAACCCAGTGGGGTAATGAAGGCTTACGACCGGGCAAAGGAACAAAAGTTTCATCACTCAGAGAAGATCTCCTGCAGCACATGTTTCACTGGAACTGCTGCATAGGGAGGGAACCTGGATGCAGGTGTCATATGTGCTCCCTGAGGCATCTGGTGGGCTGGTTTGGGATACAGGAAGCTGGACTAGATGGGCCTTTGGCCTGATCCAGTGAAGGCTCTTTTTACATCTTATGGGGTGCAGATTTTGGAAGGATTGGGATGACAAGCCATACTGCAAAATCTTGTGGACCCTAAGTTTGAAGGAGTCTCTGTATCCTTTAAGGAAGATACAAGGAACACCAAATCCTGCAAAAGAATGTCAATAGCAGGGGCTCAATCCAGAAGTGCACTTGTGTTACCCTATCTATCACTGGGCCACCCTAGTTGGGCCACCCTAATTATTCTGGAAAAGGCAACATAGGCTGCCCCAAGACAGGTGGATAACTGGGGCAGCCTCAACAGTCCAGGGGAGGCATGTTGAGGGCATGTTTAGTATTGCCTAAAACAGACCACTTACTCTGTATCCAGAACCTGTTTCCAGAGCAGAAATGCCCTATTCCAGCTCCTCAGATTTATACCACCTCAGGAGCAGATATAACAATGAGCAGACCCCTAAGGGTCAATGATAAGGCAGAGTAAGAATGGCAGTACTGACCAAAAATTTGAGTTCTTGGCCAGCCAGTCTGCAACCCCTTCCTCTCAACGTCAGGATATGGCCCAACTACAGCAGCCCACTATCCTGGGATAGAGCAGGCCACTCCAAGCAATCCTCTTGTATTCACTATAGAATATATAGAATACACTATTTAGAAATGGCATCTCATCAGGGACTCCTTATAAGGCAGGCACCACAGCTGTTCCTTGTTCAGTGTGATCTGAGGGAGGTCCCCTTGGGAGCAAGCCCCCCCAGGTGTCACTGACTTAGTGCCTACTGAGCACACTCTGGAGCAGCTAGGGCAGCCCAGGCTTCATGAATCTGGATGCGGCATAACTTTCTGCTCTGGATTCAGAATACAGTGATGCCTCACGTAACAAATTTAGTTCGTTCTGGAGGCATGTTTGTTACATGAAACGTTCTTTATGTGAAGCGGATTTTCCCATAGGAAATAATGGAAACTCAGACGATTGGTTCCACAACCCCCAAAATATTCATATAAAAATATTAACTTGATGTAAAAATGATGACAGAATGCTGGGATTGAATTCAAAACATGCATTCAATGTGCAGGATCTTATGAAGTCTCTCTCTCCCCCCACTCCCTTCTGGCTAGCCCTGAGCAGCTTCCCTCTTCTCCACTGCTCTTCTCGTCCTCTGCCCAGTGGACACCTGGCCACAGGAGGAACAGCACGGAAGTGTTGCTTTCACTATGTGCAGGTGTGCTAGGCAGCCCTGACACTTTTTAAACAGGCTGCCGGCCAGCACGTCTGCCCCAACTGCCAATAAATGTGTTCTTTACATGAAGCACAGTTTGTTACATGAAGCAGAACCCTAGAGAAATTTTTGTTTGTTACATGAAACATACTTTACGTGAGGCGTACTTTACGTGAGGCGCCATTGTAGTTGGGGCAGCCCAGTTGGGGCACTTCTCAGTGTCCTCACTCTGGATTGTGACCTTGGTGTTCAGCATGTGATAATGTGTGTTCTGGTTCTGCTTTTTCCTGCTCTCACCTGAACCAAAGTCACAATCATTTTATATGAATTAGAGTCATGAATGGCTGTGCCTAGATGTAGCATGAATGGACACATTCAAACAAACCATATCTTAGCACGGTTAGATGCAAATTCAAAGTAATCATGTGCTTGCTCACTCTTGCTACAGCTCATAACCTAATGACCCTGGAACACACTTTCATCCTTCTTTTATCATCATAATTATTGTGGTTAAAGACTGATTATTTCCTGTACTCTCCCCATAAGTGTAAGTGGAATATATTGCTATTCTGACTTTCAAGTTGGGTGGGCAGCTGGTGCTGGGGGTTTCTTCACCTGCTGCGCAATCTTGTCTAAAACCTGATGAAACTAGGGAACCTACAGCAGCAGCAGTTCTTTCAAAACGGGCCTTGTGGGCATGAAGTGGGAGGTTTCTTGGGATGATGAGATAACATCACTACTTGAAAACAACCCTGCCTTCTGGCTGGGTTTCCTTATCCTCTTCATTTGTGATATGTGAACCCAGAAGCAGAAGATAGGAATGAGGTGGACCTTTGCCTAATATATGTGCCCTAGAGGAATCCAACAGGCTTTTTTCTCCACCTTGGATTTCCAAATGTTTAGTTCATGAGGTTGAAGGATTTAATTTTGTTGTTGGTTTTTAAAGAGCATTTCATTTATAGATTTATATTTTGATTTTTATTCTGGAGGAGTTTTAAGAGTTCAAAATAAAACAATGCAATAAAACAATGCACATATATTACGTGATGTACCAGATAGAGTTAGAAGACCATCAAAACTCACAAGAGCCATAGTGTTTGTCTTTTCCTTTGAAATATTCCTTGTAATTTACAGAAGATGCTCCCTCTTCATTTTGTATCAGGATAACAAGAATACAGTTCTTTGCACAAATTCCAAGCCCCTTACATTCCCAATCTCATAAAAAGATAGGATTCAAATCTATATATATAAAAGAGAAAAGTCACTGACTCACTCACTGCCTGACTCATCAACGCCCTGCCAAAACCGCTGGGCCTAGAAGTGTGAAAGGGTGGGTGTTCCTTCTGTGACCGAGGGGTGCACTAAGAACTGGTTTTCAGAAATTCCAACTGGAAGGGGGTGAAATGGGTTCAACACGTTTTCCTCCCTGTACTTTGTGTCAAAGAATGGGTGACTGAGGGTTGCACTCCCCCAACCCCCAGACCTAGAAGCATGAAATTTGGGGAGGGTGTTCCTTATGTCATACGAACACCGACCAAGAACTGATGTGGATAAATTTAACCCGTAAGGGGCAGAAAAGGGGTGCAACGTGCTTTTGTCCTATGCTTAACATGGAAGACTGACCAAAATTCAGTCAATTTGGTGCTTGGTCTCCAATGCAGTGGGGGGATGTTGTTTGGAGGGATGGGTTGCACTGGAGAGGATTCTGCACATGGGGGCCATTGCACATGGGGTGGGAGTTGCGCATGGGGTAGTAGTTGAACATGGAGACATGATGCGCATGGGGGGATTATGTGCATGGGGGGATGATGTGCATGGGGGAATGATGCGCATGAGGGGTTGATGTGCATGTGGAATGATGTGCATGGGGGTCAATGTGCATGGGGGTTATGTGCGTGGGAGATCACATAGGGGGACTGATGTGCATAGGGGATGTGCATAGGGGGACTGATGCACTAGGGGGATGATGCGCATGGGGGATGATGCGCAGTGGTGGGCCCGGCCTGGCCCAGCAACCAGATCACCGGAAGTGGGCGGGCCAGGCTGGGGTCAGGGGGTAGGGCTGGGGTCGGGGGGGCGGGGAGGGCCAGGGCGGGGCTGGGGAGAGTCAGGGGTGGGACCGGGGAGGCCACGCCACCCAACCCAGTGTGTTGCGGGTGCAGGTGGGCGGGGAGAGGGGTGGGGCACGGGGCAGGCCCCAACCCCAGCGCACTGTGTGTGCACTAAGGTTAACGCACACACCGTGCCCCTGAAGCAATGGCCACTGAACTGGTACGCCCAGTTTTCTGCCCCCCCTCCCCCCGTAGCTACTGGCTTGGTAGCAGGGGGCAGAAGTAACAACCGGTTTGGGCGATCCGGCCAAACCGCTGCCCACCACTGAATTGATGTGCATGGGGGTTGATGCACATGGGGGATTGACGTGTAATAGGGACTGATGCGCATGGGTGGTTGAAGCGCTTGGGGGATGATGTACATGGGGTGGATGAACTTGGAGGAAGTTACGCATGGGGTGGATGCACATGGGGGAGCTGGTGTTCACGTGCAGTGGGGGGATGCCATATGGGGAATTTTACTCCTGCAACATGGGTATGCTTTCGCTAGTTAAAAAAAATGGTTAATCAAGTCATGGCTAAATATATAACCTAGCACTCCCAGCACCTTTGTTTAAATTGGATAGAGGAACATAAGATAAGAATACTATGTCACTGATGAGTTAATAAAAATCAGAACTGGTCTCCAGACATCCATTTACTGTGCATAATTACTTTTCTGATTTCGGCAAATGATCTGTTTCCATTCACTCTCTTTTTTGGGGGTGGGGAGGGCTTACTGATTTTTCTATTCATTGGCAAAAAGAAAAAACCTTTTATACTGTAGTTAATAAATACAAAATTGGTTTATGTAACTTTACATTTACATTTTCATAAAATGTAATAATGTTGGATCAAGAGTTGGCTGGATTCGAAAACAATGTTGATAAACTTTCTGCAACATGTACAACTCTATGTAAACAAAATCTGTCCTTGGTACTTTCCAGGAATGTGAGAGTCTTCCATTCCCACATGATGTGGTGTGCAAATCTTCTAAGGAGTAAAATTATAATGGTTCTTTCAAAAACAGTTTCTCTGAATAGGAAAAGGAAAATCACAAACCCTGATTGAAAGTGCAGTCCCTACACTCTTTCACAATGCAGAGCTCAGTACTGTACACAGATTCTTTCTTTGTTTTGGCATCTAGAATGTATGGAAAATGTTACCAAAATTTGCAATAATTTGAGGTATTTTAGAGATATCTTTCTTTTCATGCTGATAAACCAGAAGTCTAGAAGCAGCCAACTATCTCAAATTGTTATATTTTCTGTTTCTACTGTAAGCAGGCTTGACCTATTCATAAGTTGCCTCAGGTAGATTGATTTGTGTGTGGGTGTGCGTGTGTGTACATGTGTGCACATGGATGCATGAGCGCTAATGTTCTGGTGGTGTGGACTTAGGGGCCCTCAGCATGTGCCCAGGTAGCCCACTCTCTGGGATAGTCACTGGGCCTTCAGAGCTATGAGAAGTGGGCAGAAAGTCTTCAAATCAAGGAAAAAAGTTATTGCTTGAGTATGCTTTGCAAGATGTGTGAATAAAACCAGGGAAATTTATATTTATCATTATACAACATATTTAGTGGGATCTTTGTTCTTTCCTGTGAGGTGATGTGCCCTGTAGTAATCCTTGTAATGAATATGATCATAGGAAAATAAGGTATACCTGTTCCTTCTTGTTGCTGTTTGTCCAACAATTCTATATATCTATGCTAAATTTACAAGTGGACTGAGGTGTACCTCAAGTCCTTATCTCTACATCAATTTACCCTGATGAGTCAATGCCTCTGTTTGTGTGTGTGTGTGCGTGTGTGTGAGTGAGTGCAAGTGTGTGCGTGCACTGTAATAACTTACATTTTCCTAAAATTAGAGATTGAAGTCTGCCTAGTGGGTATTTTGCCTAAACTGGTATAATGTGCACCTTTCCTAGGTAAGTGGAGGCAGATTATGACTGTTCTCTAAAGCAAAGATGTTGGATTCTCCCCTGGCACTGGTTGTCTTGCTGCTGGAAGTCAGGTGCCTTATGGCTTTTACTACCCACCCCCCCAATCCCACTGCCACTGAGTCTGATGCACTGGATAGAATCAGATCCTTATTACAGTTCATATCTCAGGGTGCAATCCTAGTAGGGTTGCTTAATTATTTTCCACAATTCGGGACAGGATCCTCTGACCCATTTACCAGTATGTGAGCCCAAACCCCCTCAAACTGGGATTGTCCCTGTTTTGGGGGACATATGGCAACCTGAAATCCTATGTAAACTTTACTGAAAAAAGAGTCATATTGAACAAAATAAGACTTATTTCTGAGTAAACATCCATTATATTGTACTGCATGTTATATACAGTAATATTTCCTATGGCACCTATGACAGTGTTTCTACTGTTTTGTTGTAGCTCTCTTTCTCCTGGGTGTAATTTTTTACAGTATTATAAAAAAGACTAAGGGCGCAATCCAGAGTAACTACAAGGAGTCCTTGCTCTGGTGTAAGAACAATTTACTCTGGAGTGCAATGAATTTCCCATAGGTTTTCACTAGGTGGTGCAGTAACTACGGGTACACGTAATGTCTCTTACGTGCTCCTGTAGTTACTCTGGGTTGTAGGGTAAAATCCATAAAACCATGCAGAACAATAAAGCTTTCTGACCTGTGCTTTCAGCCAAGAGAAGCTGCGTGTTCTATCTGTGTTCAGGTTAGGAAGGGCTTTTTGCTTGCAAATATTTTGGGAGAGGAAACAGTGGGCAATGCAAACTATCCTACATATTTTCTCCAACAAGAATCCTGTCGTTCCCAAGGATGATTCACAACCTGGCTCATGCTCCATCATTGCCACATAGAAGGAATGACAGCAATGAATGCACTGAGAATCCTGGCTGCAAACACTTGAACATTACAGCAGTGTTGTTGTTTGCCTCCTACAACTCTGTTTACACAGCATTCTGTTTTCCAGAAATATCTCTCACTGTTATAGGACATATTACTGTACTCTGTATAATGTGTGGTCTGGCCCTATTATTATCCGAGTGAAATCTGTGGAACTTGAATTGCAAGTCCCAATAAAAGCCACAATGTACTTAACATTTGTGGAAGATGCTTCCAAAAACAACAACAACTCCAAACAGTTTTTAGAGATTGTCCCAGCATAGTTGTGAAAGACAGAAGGAGATCATCTCATAATTAAAATAGGGCTGAGGATTACAATTGTAGCTAGGTAGTCACTATTCATATACAAGTGTGCTTACAATCAAGCAAGTTTGCTTCATTTTAGATCTCTTTATGGTAACATTCGGCCACCAGATGCATCATGGGCAGCCTCCACAACTTACAAGATCTGTCTCATATCTTCTACCCCTTTCACCTTACAGACCAAGGATGTCCCAAAAAAAACTTTTGGCAGGAGAGACACATAAATTTTCTGACAATATATCAGGGGCCAGAATAAAAAAAATTAATTTACATTTCAAATTTGAATCATTTTATTTAAATGAATATATTAGACATGGAACATATGATTGAATGAATTCAAATCAGTTCATAAACACTTTCTAACACAGATAAAGAAGGGTGATCTTCAAGCCAGTTCATAAGCACTTTCATGCACAGAGAAAGGAGGTGTGTGTAGCTTCCCAGTCCTCAGAATACACTATGGAGGTGAGGAGAGCTGAAGTTCTCTTACTCCTCTCTGGATGATTACAGGTCTTGCCTGAGGGTCGTATGGAGGGGGTGGTCCACATAGGTCTATATCTGGCCCCAGGGCTGGGGTATGGACACCTGCACAAACTTGTTTTCCCTTATGTGGCCAAGATCAGAGTCTACTATTGCCAATGAACCTTCTGTTAAAGGTTTTCCTCTTATTCCAGATCGTTGCTGTTGGGGAAAAAAAGGTTTCTGAAATGTTTTTGGTTATTTCTTTCTGACTTTGATCTGATGTATTTTATGAAACCACTATGAGAATTTCAGTCTCCTGGGCATTTGTTTGAGCTTGAGACAAAGAATAGGAAGAAAAATTGTTTCATGGTCATTCAGACATTCACGGCATGAAGGACTGTAGACAGTCAAATAAGAAGGGCATTGACAATACTTTTCCCTTCCTGCAGAAACCAGTGTCAGAAGAATATAGAAAATTGTAGGGGGTGTTGGCCGAGGCTCATGCATTCAGTTCTTCACTTATTCCCTGTAATATGGTTATATGCACTTTGAAACTTGCTTGTTAAAGGGAATAAAAGCACTGCACTATAAATCACCAGCCCCCCTTTCCCTCACCAAAACATATACTAACTAAATTAATTAAAGCAAGCTCTCCTTCACCATCACAATTACCTGAGAACAAAAAGCTCCCACAGTCCAAGTCTGCATTCTCTGGTGCCTCACAAGGACGCATTGTGAGAGCTGATTAACATGCATTAGCTGATACACACAATCAAAGCTTAAATAAACTTTTAAACCCAGGCCTGTCTCCTTTTCAAGAAGAGAAGAAGCGGAAGAGGTTGCGGAGGGTTTGCCAGGCTTAACATTCATGATGTGACTCTGTAGTGAATGGAAACAAAGTTGGACTGTAGCTGGCTTTAAAAGAAACCTAACTAAGAAAAAGCCCACAAAAACCTCCAATGGGGAGCGGGGGTTCAAAACACTCCTTAGAAACCCAAGTGGAGTTTCAGGCATTTTCAAATGAATTTTAAAGGGAGTGAATGAGATGCTGAGAGACTAGGCCAGAAAGCCCACTCACCTTTGGAAAACATTGCATATGAAAAAAGCACCAAAGGGGAGGAGGGAAGAGCAATTTCTCTCTTCTTTTTTTCATTCACTCTCCACAGACATAGGCGACTACGACTACCCAGAAAAATAAATGCAATACATGAAGGATATTTGACATTTTAAACCAGGGGTCTCCAAATTTTTCTGCCAGAGAGCCACATCAAATACCTGGCACTGTGTCAAGGCCCAGAAAAAAAATTAAATATAAAATTGAAGTACCAGTATATACATTAGGATGCATCCTAACTGATTTAGGCCAGTCTATCTCACATGTCATATTTTTCTGTGGTAGTATGGGGAGATTAATGTATGCCTGTGCAAAGGCCTAACTCTCCAGAAGTGCGGCAGAAGTGCCTTATGGCACTTTTGTGAACCCCCGCCCAGGTCGGCATGGAACTTATGCCAGGGCTTAGGCCGGCCTAACTGGAGATTAGAGATGCAGCCTTAGTGATGGAACTTAGACAAATGGATAAATTGGCTCAATTTTCTAGGATTTACCGAGCACCAATACATATCACAGAAATAAAGCACTTACTAAAATTGACTCCCATTCTCCAACCTCCCAAGTACCTTCTAAGCCTTCAGAGGGCACAAAAAGTTACTTCTAGATTTTGGGGAAATCAGGAAATTATTTTTAAGTCCCTAGAACACCTTCCACACATGACCAGAGCATTGCTCCAGTTGTGTTCATTCAAGTGGAATAGAAACAGGCAAGGGACCAGAGGTTGGCCATGGGCCAGATAGATGCTTGCCATGGGCTACATCTCGCCCTCAGGCCTTTGGAGACCCCTGTTTAAAATCAGTACATGATGACATAAAAGCCACACAGAGCCAAATATGGAATGCCCTCAATAAATTTATAGAATTGTGGGTTTGGCACAGTTGTATGCAAGTATGCATGCATGTACACATATCCCTAAAATTAACATGGCCTAAAATAATTATTTTCAACCACTTTTGGCACTTTTGTGACATCCCCAGGCCAGCTTGGGACTTGTGCTGGGACTTATGCTAGCCTAACTGGGGATTAGGATTGCAGCCACAGGCCACATCTTTAGTTCATGCAGCCTGCTTATTAGAAAAGTCTCAATACAGTTCCAGAATAGGAAGAAGGCAGGCAGAGGGCATTTCTGGGAGGCAGGTGGGCTCTTAAGCTTATCCTAACCCTATTTCAGGGAAACCTGGACCAGCCCCTTGCAGCATGGATTTGCACTGTCATGTGTGGTGGCAAAGATCTGAGTAGCTCCATCAGGTCGCAGCCTATAACTTACACAGGATATAGCACAGGAACACCAGCATGCGTGTTCCAGCACAAGGTAGAACTGTATTGCCTGGCTATATGTGAGGCAAAAATTCACACAACTGTAAGAGCTGTCCAGCCTTGGAACCATCTGCCTTGTGCAGCTGTCCTAAACTCACTGGAGATTTTCAGGCTGAATGGCCACCTGTGAGGGATGATGTTGCTGCCTACGCTGAGCAGGCGTTGAATAGAAGACCCCAATTCTAGTATGCGGATCCTGTGATTTGCATTCAAGGAATACTTATCAAACTCTGATGGAAGAAAGGCATGTCAAATAAGAAAAGCATGTCAGCTGAGTCTGAAAGGTATTTGTGACAAAGAAAATTGTTTGTGTTGTGTGTATGATAGGAAATGCTGGACCAGTGATAGCCAGGGGTGTGCAGTACAGTGGCGTAGTGATGCGGAGTAAATTTTATTTATTTGTTTTCCTAATTTATACCCCGCCTTTCCTCCCCTACAAGAGGGAGCCCAAGGCGGCTAACATCAGAGAAGAATAAAACACCATTAAAATCACTAATAAACACAGGTTAAAACATAATTAAAATACAATTAAAATACAATTAGAATAAATAAAAAGACTACGAACAATTAAAAACAAGTTAAAAAAATATTTGTTACAAACAATAAAATAAAACAATAAAACAACTGCCCCCAACCTCTGCCACGTTTAAAATGCGTTTTTAAAATAAAAGGTTTTAAGACTCCGCCTGAAGCTCTGTACTGAGGGAGCTTTCCTCAGTTCTAAGGGGAGGGAGTTCCAAAGCCGGGGTGCCACCACTGAGAAGGCCCTCTCACATCTCTTAGTGGCGGCATAGTCAGTAGGGCCCCCTCAGATGACCTTAGGTGACAGGTCGGATTGTACAGAAGAAGGCGGTCCCTCAGATACCCTGGACCCGAGCCATTTAGGGCTTTAAAGGTCAAGACCAGCATTTTGAATTCAGCCCGGAAACAAATGGGCAGCCAGTGTAGTCACTGAAGCAGAGGCCCGACAGAGTCGAACCGACGAGCCCCAGCAATCACATGGGCCGCTGCGTTCTGGACTAGTTGAAGCTTCTGGACTGTCTTCAGAGGCAGCCCCATGTAGAGCATGTTACAGTAATCTAGTCTCGATGTCACTAGGGCATGGGTCACCGTGGCCAGATCTGAGCGACTCAGGTATGGTTGCAGCTGGCGGATCAGCCGAAGCTGAGCAAAGGCTCCCCTGGCCACAGCCGCCACCTGGGACTCCAGGAGCAGCTGTGAATCCAGGAGAACCCCCAAGCTGCGGACCTGCTCCTTCAGAGGGAGTGCAACCCCATCCAGAACAGGATGATATTCTAATAGCCAAGTCGAGGACTTCCGGACCAGGAGAACCTCTGTCTTGTCAGGATTTAATCTCAGCTTGTTCACCCTCATCCAGTCCCCCACTGCCTCCAGACAACGATTCAGGACTTCAACTGCCTCCTTGGACTCAGGAGGAAAGGAGAGATAGAGCTAGGTGTCATCGATGTACTGGTGACACCTCACTCCAAACCTCCGGATGACCTCTCCCAGCGGCTTCATGTAGATATTAAATAGCATGGGGGATAGAATGGAACCTTGTGGCACCCCGCAGGTAATACTGCAAGTACCACATTATCCCAGTGGATATGAACTCACTAGAGGCAGGGGAGGCCTTGCCTCACTTGACCAAGGGCCACACATGCCACAGGACATGCAATTCCAGCTGTGTCCAGAGTTCTAAGGACTGGAGAGGTTGTGCACCTCTCCTAGTCATATGTGACACTGGCTGCCCAATTTTGCTGCAATGGCATGGAACATTCATCCCATACGGTACTGGTTCTTCAGCATTTCAGTGTGGGATGCACTTCTGAGAATGACAATGTGCCAGATCTTCTGGAAGAAATGCCATCAACCTGAACATAATGTCACGGCTGGAAGTGACATCAAACCAGAAGTGACATCACTGTGATGCTAGAGCACCTCCATGTCTACTCGGAAGTAAGTCTTATTGTGTTCAATGACACTTTCTCCCAGGAAAGTATAGCTTGCAGCCTAAGTGCCCCATTCCAAAATGGTGGCACTCACCTTTTTGTGACTACCCTGAAATGAAGTCACAACACCCCAAGGAGTCCTGACCTCCACTTTGAGAACCACTGCTTACAGGTTTATTCCATCCTCTTCAGTATATTAAGCTGATGTTGCTGCAACAAGACCTGATGCTGGTGCAATGGAAGAGAATGGAACAGAATGTTTTCTTGCACTATGGTAGTGTTGCTGCAAAAAAAGATGCTTATGTGATTCCCCCTCTCTCTGTCTCTCTCTGTCTGGGAGCTTCTCTTTGCCTCTTGGAGTTGTTGTAAGTGCAAGTTCATGATCAGATTTACTGTATATACTTTACTGTATGTCGATCCAGGTTTTTAGGATGAATTTTTAGACCTAAATTTATGAGTCTAATTTAAAAATAACTTCCACAGGGGTAGTTTTCCTCAGAGAACATAAAGGGTTTTGTGGTACATTAAAAGATTGACACGTTTATTACAGCATTGTGGTATACAGTTCCTTACATAGGAATAACACCAAATTATTTAGGTCAGAAAAACCCAAATGGACAATTAAGCTCTCCAAAAGTATTTTTATACAGTGGGTGAACAGGCAATAAAATTGTCTCTACCTCCAGGGTTTATTGCAGGGAATTCAGAACTTGATGTAAGTTTTCTGACACGGGAGTAATCCATAGGATCCTGTGAGCTTCATTAATGGCTAGAGATCTTTTTTCCGGTGAGTAAGATAGGTTTACAACCTAAGTCTTACCAAACACAAAATGGGCTTCTGAGTAAATAATACTGTTTTCCATCTACTAATGTTTTCCATCCTTTACTAATAGACACAAAGGGCACAATCCAGAGTAACTATGGGAAGTCCTTGCTCTGGTGTAAGAACAATTTGCTCTGGATTGCAATATTAATTTCCCATAGGTTTTCACTAGGTGGTACAGTAACTACAGGTGCATGTAAAGTCTCTTGCGTGCTCCTGTTTGGATTGTAGGGTTAGGCTGCAATCCTAATCTCCAGTTAGACTGGCCTAAGTCATGGCATAAATCCTGTGCTGACCTGGGAGTATCACAAAAGTGCCACAAGACTCTTCTGTACCACTCCTAGTGGGAGTGTTAGGCCAATACACAGACATGCGCTTGCCTCTCTACATCAATGGGAAAACTGATGAGTTGTGCCAGTCTAAGTAAGGATTGCACCTATAGGCACTTTCAGCCTGTTTTGACAATATATTTTAACTCTGAAAACCAGCCCTTTAAAATACCTTTTGATGACTACTCGAAACTGCAACTCAGTCCCAAGCAAATCTGCTGGTGAAGTGTTTTCAAGTAGCAATTAAATAAATGTTACAGATGGCACATGTTATAATATAAACAATTTTAAACTGCACAGAAGCACCACCAATTGCAGTGTTTGTAGGGAACAGTAATGTGAAGTTTCATTGTGAATCTCTCACCAGTTCACCAGGCACCATAATTTCACTCCTGGTTGGTCAGTCTTGTTTTCCACGAATTGCCTTCCTTTAAGTCTGAAGGAGGGCTATGGTGGTACAAGTGGTTAAGACACCGTGCCTGTTAACCAGCAGGCCTGAGTTCAAGACCTGCAACCTACAAGACGGGATGAGCTCCTATTTTTAGCCCAGCTCCTGCCAACTTACAAAGCAATTCAAAAGCATGCAAATGCAAGTAGATAGATAGGTACTACTTCAATGGGAAGGAAAAACAGTGTTCCATGTGCCTTCAACAGTCATGCCAGACCCATGACAACTGAAGAGACTTTGGACAACACTGGCTCTAAAAGCTTAGAAATGGGGATGAGCACTGCACCCTGTAGTTGGTCACAACTAGCAGTACAACCTGCGGGAGACACCATTAACCTAAGTCTGAATGGAAGAGAGTGGCACTATGCAGATTAGTGTAAGGTCAATCTAAACATAAATGCAAATACATTCTCAAGAAGATAGTTATCAACATTCTTGCACTAAAAAGAAAACCACTGTGTGGGACCGACAAGCATCAGGAAATTGATATACAAATATTAAAATGTTTGTTTCCTAAATGGGATCAACCTCAACATTATGGTTGCCTGAAAACCACAGCACCACAGCACGCACCAGAACAATTTCAGAAGAAAAGCACTTGAAGTCTTCAGACCTCTCCAAAGGCAATCCCCTGGCATCATGACATAATTACTATTGTTACATGTTCACACCCAACAAATGTGGCTGGTACTAGCAAAATAAACTCCATGGTGATCTAACTAAAATTAATTTAAGTAGTGGAAGTGATTGGGAGGCAGAGTGAAATTTTGAGTTACGGTAAGTACAAAGTTCCTTTAAGGAATGCTGTTGAAAAAAATTATTTTTAAAGACAGAAGACATTTTAGATTGGCAACTTCTATTAATGCTATACTTTAAAATCCAGTCTGAATCAATTGAGTTTGGGGGTGTCACTGATGGGGGGCTAGGCTGCAGGGGGGATGGTGGTGACAAAATCTCATTTTTTTTGGTATTTTTGAATTATACTATGATGCTATATATCATTCAAAGCATAATTTCATATAGAATGCAGTGTAGCAAATTACATTGAAATATCTCTAGTCTATCAAAATTATAGCCATAAAACCAAAAAGGAAAACATAACTACCTTGCGTAACAAAAACTGGATTACTCTGGGAAGCCTGTAGCAAAAGGTATACACATGACTATTTTTTTAAAGGATTACGTTGAGATTTCCACTGGTAATAATGCTCTTGTTGCAAGTATTTCAGAAAATCAAATGTATTTTCCATAAATGTACTTACGTTTTGCAATTCTTTTATATACAGTTAAACTGCTTTTGTATGTATGATAGACCACAGACCGACTGCATATTATTTAGATAGATATCCCTTCCCAGTTTTGTTTTGGGGGGTCATGATCTATAACAGTCACTACATAAGTGAAATCTATTATTACCTATAGAGAAAAAAATGTTCACTGTCTAAACTCCTTCTCTGACCATTATTCTTACTCATTTCATATCATGTCTATTACTGAAAATAATTCTGTCGTGGGAAGAGTGCCAAAAATTTATGGCCCTTGAGTGTCAAAAGACGGTTGTATTCTGTGACCTTCAGGACTTTCTAATACAGGTTGGATCTATTAGTGAAATTTTAGGAGAGGTGGCCAAGACACGGTGGACCAATTTGGTTGCATGTACCAAAACCTCAGTTACAGGTTGGGAAGTGACCTGTGCTTGAAATGGTATATTACTGTTGCAAGGGGGCAGCAATAGGCAACATGGAGTATGAGAGCACAATCCAGAAGTGCACTTGAGTTACCATATCTATCACTGGGCTGACCCACCTGCAAGATGGGCCACCCTCGTTATTCTGGAAAAGGCTTGGGGCAGCCTAAGGCAACATAGGTTGCCCCAAGGCAGATGGTGCTGGGCTGCCCTTGCTGGACCAGCCTAGACAGTTCAGGAGAGGCATGTGGAAGGCATGTTTAGTATTGCCTAGGGCAGAGCAGTTACTCTGTATCCAGAGCCTATTTCCAGGGCAGAAATTCCCTCTTCCAGCTCCTCAGTTATATGACCTCAGGAGCAGGTATTGTAGAGTAGACCCATAGGGGTCCATGATAAGACCCGAGTAAGAATGGCAGTGTTGACCAAAAATCTGAGTTCTTGTCCAGCCTAGCTGCAACCCCTGCCTCTCAACCTCTGGAACAACTACTGCAGCCCACTAACCTGGGGATACAGCAGGCCACTCCAAGAAGCTCCTTGTATTCACTGTAGACTGTACTGGTATCTCATCAGGGACTCCTTATAAGGTAGGCACCACTGCTGTTCCTTGTTGTGTGATCTGAGGGAGGTCTCCTCAGGAGCAAGCCCTCCCTATATGTCACTTACTTGGTGCCTAAAGTAAGCTCCGTTGCTCCGACGGAGCAACTAGGGCAGCCCAGGTTTCCTGACTCTCTGGATGCAGCATAACTTTCTGCTCTGGAATCAGAATCGTTGGGACAGCCCAGCTGGAGCACTCCTCAGTGCCCTCACCCTGGATTGTGCCCTATCTGATTAATAATCTGACCTAATGATAGGCATGTAGTAGTAGTGGATATTGATTGATATATTGATATCCTACCTTTCTTCCTAAAAGGAAGGACACTTTTTCCATAGGTCTATGGCTGTCTGTGGCAACCGACAGTTAGGAGGAATTGCAGTTCTAAAGAACTGTCATGTTCTCTAATTTGTGCCAGCCTACCTGAGGGTTAGGATTGCATCCTCAATGTTACTACACTGTGCAAGCATAGACTTTGATATTACACAATCAATTTAGTGCATGCATGGATGCGTATGCACGCACACTTCTCCTCAAACTTGTTGCTTGGCTGACATTTGAGATTTCACCAGGCATCACTTTAATGTTTGTCAGGCAATCATTTGTGTCATTGCAATGACACAATTGCAATGAACCATGAATTACTATCTTGTGTGATGGATAGAAACTTACTGATATATTTTGAAATCTACATTGGTTGCTACACTGGGTACTAGATCCCAGATTTCTGTTCATAGAATCCAGAGACCTGTTTATGGTGTGTATTTTTTTCCATTCATTTCATTCCCATTGGATTTCAGACATCAGGATGGGCAAAACTAATGGGATTCAGGATTGCACAGAACTAAAAATGAGCACTTTTGAGAGAAGGGGAATTCACTTGGTGTCCCAATTTTCAACCTTCATGCATTCAGCTGAATGTATGCATAGTCTACCTATGCACAATTAAGTGCACAGTATTCTTGAGAGTGCAATGCCTGCACAGCTGTACTTACACAGACTATTCAGGAATCAAGCTCAGTGTCTAGGCTCAGTTGACGTCCATTCTAATTAACGATAGCTCCCTAAACTATTAGGATCCAAAGCACGTAAGTTGGGCTATGAGCTCACGGAGTGATGTGGTTGAGTTGCACAGTATCCAATGAACACTGTACACTTATGTCGGAGTAACCCCACTGAACACAGCAGGACTTGGACTGGCTTGAGTAAATAGGCATGACTAATAGCCGATCAGCAAAACAATTTTCCAGAATCTCCTGATGTTTCCAGTGTAAAGGAATCCCCCAATTATTGGACAAGTTATTATTTACTGTCCAAAAATGAAAACAGTTGAAAAGTGAAATCCAGTCTTTTTCAGCTTGCAAACGCAAAACGCCCACCAAAAAGACATAAATATCACTTGCAAAGCTTAAATAACACATATTTATTAACACAAAGCCAAAATACATAACAAATTGAGTAGACATGGCTAGGATTGTTCTCCAAATTATTATTACATTTAAAACTGTTACGTCAATCAATCGACTGATAGTATGAAAAAGTTCACAAAGCGGTTTGTAGAAAAAATGAAATACAGTACATAAAATTTATTATTATTATGACTTTTGGAACACAATCCTAACCAGGTCTACTCGAAAGTAAGCCCCAATGTGTTCAAGGAGTCTTACTCCCAGGGTGGCTGTGATAGGTGCATGGGCAGGAGAGGTGCAGCAGAGCAGAGGCTGCTCAGGTGTAGGAGAGGCAGCAGCAGCAGCAGCCCCGCATTGGGATGCAAATGAGGGCGCGCGTGCTGCGGGGATTGTTGCTGGAACCTCCGCCGGGAGCCACGCGCCGGGCCGGCTTCCCATTGGGTAGGAGGCGACTCGGGAGCCCAGCGGGAGGGAGTCTGGCTGCATGGACGGCTTGCGTGTGAGGCGCGCGGCGTGTCGCGTGCTGCTCCCCGGGGCTCGCGAGCAGCAGCAGCAGCGCGTGTAGATAAGGGGCAGAGCAAGGCAGGCGCGCTGCAGAGAAGCATCGACAGCGCGGACGGGAGGAGGCTGGCTGGGAAGGAGGGAGCCACGAGGGGGGCAGCTGCTACTGTTGCTATTACTGCTACTACTACTACTGGTGCAGTGCAGCTCCTGCTCCCACCCAGGGGCTCAGGCTCTGCACCCCTGCCTTGCAGCCGTCAGAAGTCCCTCCTGGTCCTGCAGCCCAATCTTGCAGCCGTCGGAAGCCCCTCGCTGCTGCTGAGTCTCCTGCCTTGCAGCCACCTCAGCCTTGCAGCCGTCGGAAAACCGTCGCTGCTATTCCTGGTCCTGCTGCTGCTCCACAGCCATCTGTGCTCTCCAGCCTTGAAGTCGTCGGAAGCCCCTCGCTGTTGCGTCTCCACCTCAGTCTTGCAGCCGTCGGAAGCCCGTCCCTGCTGATCGTCCTGCTCCAGCTTGCAGCCGTCGGAAGCCAAACCGGGAATCCGCAGGGTGGATGCCCCACGATGAACGGCGGCGGTGCAGCACCGACGGCGGCGTGCAAGGGTTACCCGTTGCACGGGTGCAGCAGCGTCAGTGGAGGCTCTTCGGGGCTGAGGCTGCAGGAGCAGCACCCTGCGGGTTGCGATCCATCCGGGCAGCCTCAGTGGGCCGCCCCGTCGCAGCAGCATCCGCAGCAGCGCTGCAAGAGCAGCTCCAAGAGGCGCTGTAGCTCTCCGGAGCTGCTGCGGTGCAAGAGGCGGCTGGTGCTGTCCGGGCAGCCCGGAGGAAGCGGAGGCGGCGGAGGAGGAGCGGCGGCGGTGGCCCGACGGAACGAGAGGGAGAGGAACCGGGTGAAGCTGGTCAACCTGGGCTTCCAGACCCTCCGCCAGCACGTCCCCAACGGGGCGGCCGCCAAGAAGATGAGCAAGGTGGAGACGCTGCGCTCGGCCGTCGAGTATATCCGCGCCCTGCAGAGCCTCCTGGACGAGCACGACGCCGTCAGCGCCGCCTTCCAGGAGGGCCTCCTGCAGCCCTGCCCGGTCCCCACCGTCTCGGCCGCTCCCTGCAGCGGAGGCTCCTCGTACTCCACAGCCTCCTCCGACGGCCGCGAGGGAAGCTCCGCGCCCGGCTCGCCCCTCTCCGCCTACTCCTCCGACGAGAGCGGCTACGAGGGCGCCCTCAGTCCCCAGGAGCAGGAGCTGCTCGACTTCACCAGCTGGTTCGGGGGCTACTGACTGACAGCCTCCCAGCAGGTACACACAGGGCTGGGCGTCTCTACTCGCGAGCAAGGACCAGGGTAGGCAGTGGGACTTACAGGAAAGTGTGCCCAAGCCTCTGTCTGTCTACTCAGGAGTAACTCATTATAGTCAATGGGACTTACATCCAGGAAAGTGTGGCTGGGGTGGCAGCCTCAGAGCCCTATCCCGAGTTTGTCTACTCAGAAGTAACTCCCATTATAGTCAGTGGTGCTTACTTACAGGAAAGTGTGCCCAAGCCTCTGTCTGTCTACTCAGGAGTAACTCATTATAGTCAATGGGGCTTACTCCCCAAAAATTTAGGTGGGATTATAGCGTTACAGATCACGTTTCTGCATGTCTACTCAGAAGTAAGTCTGCATGTCTACTCAGAATTATAGTCAATGGTTCTTACTACCAGGAAAGTGTGGGTAGGACTGCAGCCTCAGAACCCAATCCTAACTGTGTCTACTCAGAAATAAGTCCCATTATGGGTCTTACTCCCAGGAAAGTGTGGATAAGATTGCAGCCTTAGAGCCCAATCCTATGCTTGTCTACTTGGAAGTAAGTCTCATCATAGTCAATTACTGAAGCATGATTGGGATTGTAACCTGTATCAGACACGTGCCTTGCAGGACTCGACTGCCCTCACCTTCCTTTGAGGCTGCAGTCTGAGAGCACAATCCTAACCATGTCTACTTAAAAGTAAGCTCTATTGTGTTCAATGGACCTTACTCCCAGGTAAGTGTCTTTAGGATTGCAGCCTTAGCCTTACCTGGGAGTAAGCTCGGTGGACTAGAATGGGATTTCTGAGTAGACATGCAAAGGATTGGGCTCTCTGTTGAGCCATGGCACTTACGTTGGCCTGTGAGCTCATGCAGTTGAATTGCAAGTGCATCCTAGGTGCACTTTGATGGACCAGACCCCTCTGAGTATAGCAGGAGTTGTGTTTGAGTAAATACAATGTGGATCAGCAATACAGTTCTCCAGAATCTGATGTTTTTTGGTGTGGCCAAGACTATGCTAGAATACACTCCTCTGTTCACACAACACTTTCTTGAGGTCAGCTTTTTTCACCAGCCTATGGTAATTGCCATGCCTGTGATCTCAGCCTTACCACTTATGGTTGCAGTACTTCTTTTAGCCTAGATTGGGTTTGGACCTGTTACTGTGTAAGTCAGCGGTACTCGGGCATTTCAGTCTAGGGCCCCCTTCCAAACTTACAAATCTGTCCGGGACATCCTGTCAAACCTCCCATCACAGTAATGTCACAGTGATGCCACAGTGATGTGTGACATCACTGTGATGCCAGAGCTCCTCCAGGCTCAAAACTAAGTCCCTACTTAGGGACTACTCAAAACTAAATTTTGTTCAATGAGACTTACTCCCAGGAAAGCCCAGTGCCAGATTCTAAGACAGGGGATCCCACTCTCTTGTGATCCCCATGACTCGAGGTCATGACCCCCCAAGAATGTCTTAACCCCCACTTGGCGTAACACTGGCATTAGTATCGAAAGCGGATCTTGCTGGAGTCCATGGAAGTGGCATGTCTCCATGCACTGACTGATTGAAAACCACACTTGCTGCAAGCAGATGCAGCCCATGTGAATTGCCTTTGAGATGGTTGAGGAAGCAGCCAGACCATGTCATGCAAAGTTTCTTTTCTGTAGTCTGAAGTCAGAGGTTTGAAGGATCAGCCCCTGATCTTTTGACCTACCTAGTTCCATGGAAAGGAGTGGAACTGGAAATGAGCAAGACCAAAGTGGTGAGAGTGGTAGGGGTTGTGCCCAAACTGATAGCACTTCTAAGGTGTGGACTAGTTTGTTGCGTAACTTCACATTCTGATCTGAGATTGGATACTGTTTGCAGTTTAATCATTTCTTATTCTTTTGTTTGAGCACGGAAGAGCTTTGTGTCTGTGACTCACTTGTGATTTATTGTTTAGAAATCAAGGTGAAAATTAAATGCTTGTGGGCATGTCTGTCCTGCAGGTTAACTCACAAATATTCCAGTCCTAAATCTGGAGTAAAGCCAATGGATTTCACTTCCGGATAAATTCATTTAGGCCTCAATCCTAACCTGCAGTTAGGCTGGCCTAAGACAGGTTTAGCTCTTCATTGAAGGGTTTAAAAAGCAGCACATGCCTAAATTCTGTCTTCTATGCAGTGTTTAAAGGTAGAGGCACTCTGTCCTCCATTCTGTGAGGTCACCCTGGCCTAAACCCTGGCACAAGACATGTGCTGACCTAGGGGGTGTCACAAAAATGAAGCAAGACACTTCTGCCCCACTCCTAAGGAGGTTAGGCCAATGCACAGGCATATGCTGACCTCCCCACACCATAATGGAAAGATAGGCCAGGTGAGTTAGGCCAGCCTAAATTTCTTAGGATTGCACCCTTAGGCTTGTTGCTTATGCACAAGAAACATTCCATCAGAATAGTGTAATGATTTTCCTTTCTCATCCAGTCATACCTTCCTGAAGAGAAAAGGAAGAAGCTGGATTCATATAAGGACCTAAATTCCTTTTGGAAATAGGGCATTTAGAAACAGCATATGTTCTGACAGGATATCAGCACATGAGAGGCAGGATGGTGTAGTGGTTAGGGAGTTGTACTGAGACCTGGAAGATGAAGGTTCAAGTTCAGTTTGAGCCATGAAGCCTCCTGGGTGACCTTGGACCAGCCACGCATTCTTGGCCTTGCCTACCTCACAAGGTTGTTGTGAGGACAAAAGTATCAAAGCTTTGTAAGCCACCTTGGGCATTTGTGTTGGCATGGGAAAATGGACATCAAAGGCATTTGCTTGAACCAAAGTGCATATATGTGACAGAGGTACAATGATCTGATTAGTATAGGAATGTGAGCCCTATAGGATGGTCCTAATGATCTTTCTGTTTTTCTTTGCAGCCACCCTGAAAGCAGCAATGCTGTGTAGGACCTCAGTACCTCATTGTCCTCGGTGCCTCTTAAGATGAAGCAAAAGAGCAACAAGGAAATTGAACATGCTTCCTACTTTTCCCAAGCCTCATTGCAAAGGACTTTTAATGGTCAGATGCTTCTGACGTAGCTGTTTCAAGGAACAAAAGCCTGGTGGTTTGTGATAGTTCTCTCTTTTTATATAAAAAAGTGCAATTATGTAAATAGATAATAGGGACCAATGTTTTTTATCTGCTGTTGTACAGTAGTTTATGGTGCCCTCTGACTCCTGAATTACCAATGAAAAGGCTTGTTTCCGATTCCATAGAAAGGTGGAAATCTCCTGAGCTTCCAGTCTTCTAATGTGTGTGCTTTTTGTATGGGAAGGGGTGAAACAATTGAAACTTGATGCTTCCTTTTCTGAACGGGGAGGGGACTTTATATGTATAACTTGAACTGCCTAAAGGAACACTGTTAATATGAAGACTTATTTTTGTACAAAAATCTTTAGATGTTGCAAGAGGAGACAAAAGATTTGTAGGTCCATTCAGCTTCTTAACACTGTTGGCTAGGATGTTTTGAGAAATTGCGCAACGTAGATAACAGTTTCCTAACATTTTCTACTAAAGAAGTGTAAAGCTGTTTGTTTGAAAATATGGTGTCCAAACCTCTTGTTCTTTGGGTCTGGTGTGAAGGTTCAATGATTTGGGAAAAAAACCCTGAAGTTTTATTTTTAATGTATTGAAGGTATTTTTATATGCACTTGCTAGATTTTGTCAAGTTGTATATATGCAGTTTTTAAAGAGTATCCTATTTTATGTAAATTGACTTTATAAATAAAATCTATTTATAAATAACTTTTGTTGTTAGAAACTGTGCACATCTGTCTGCAACTGCCATCTTCAAACATCCAGAAGAACAGAAATGGGATTACTAGTACTACTAGTAGTAGTAGTACTAGTACTACTACTAGTAGTAATAGTAGTAGTAATAGTAATAGTAATAGCAGCAACACCTGGCAAGTGTGAAATACTTAATAATAATACTTACTACTTACTATTTACTACTTAATAGCTTTAGTTGCTACTCGTGGAAGAGAGGACTGTGGATAGTGTTCTATGTGAATTTATCGCAGAGAGGATGCAATCCTAACCAATTTAGACAAATTTAGGTGCAACTCTCCCTTCTCATGTATCTGTGGCGATGTGGGGAGACCAGTGCATGTCCAAGGAGTGGTTCAGAAGTGCCTTATGGCACTTTTGCGACATCCTGAGGCCAGCACAGGACTTATGCCAGGATTTGTGTCAGCCTAACTGAGGTTTAGGATTGCAGCCACACACGTTTAGGTCTGGAGAGGATTTTCTGGGCCACAATAGTCCAAGTTCTTTTCTGATCTTAGCCACCCACTGCAAATGGGTTGGGGATCTTTCTAGTAGGCAAATATTTCTGCTGGTCTGGTAGTGAAGCAGTGGGGAACTTTTTCTGTTTGCACAGAGGATGGAGCTGCATGGTGACAATGACTGGTACCAAGTTGGTTAAACATATTCTCGGTCTGGTTTACTCATGTGCTTTCCAAAATCAAAGGCCAAATAAACAGGACAATTCCTCTGTTCACTCAGGTCATGGTGTTGTCATGACCAATCATAATAGATGCTGGGCTGCTTGGGTGACAATCTTGATGAATGGGTTACCATTTTTTTTTTGTACATGTACCCCCCATACCCATAAATGCACACCCAAAACACACTGGTCCCTGTTCTGGTGAGAATGTTAACAGCTACTTTTGTTGTTTTGATTGTTATTGTTGGAAGGGGTAAAACTACTCTAATAAGCATTTTTTAAATGAGAAAACTTCTTAACTGCAAATTATGATATTAATAGAGAATCTGAAAATAAGCAAGGAAAAGAAAACCAAAACTGTAGTTATTAGCTATGAGAGCGACTTAGGATATGTTTTCTGTGTAAAACTTTTAGATTTCCAGATGTAGATTGTACTCAAATGAGCTCATTTAACTGGTCTGCGTTAAAAGATAGAGAAATCCTACATGTTCATGCCAGCCTCTGTTGTGGTTTCTCTTCTATTTTTCTGTCGTGTTTCATTCCTGTTCCTTAATTGTACAGAGTTAACAAGGATGTCAGACTCTGCCTGATCCATTGATAACTGGTTGATGAGTAGACAATTTCATTTATACCCTGCAGTAATAAGGAGACAACCCTTACTTAGTAAAGCAAATTAATAAGGATCAGAGGTTTCTCAAGATAATCCTTGCGTAAAAATTGTCTTACTTCTAGGTTTATACTGAGGGCAGGCTTAAGTGGTTGCTGTGACCAAGATAATCTCTGAGGAAAGGAGAGGGACTGACATTATTTCCCAGGCAATTACATTAGTGGGTATATTTTTATGTTAAATTGTCCTACAGAAATCCTAGAATCACCAACTCGGACATTTCTTCCTTCAAAATGATCATCTAACCAATATTCTTATTCTTGCTCTCACTATGTTCTTCCGTTTTTCCTTTAGTAAATAGTTCTTGTTTGGACACAGTTCTTGTTTCAGTTCAGGTCTTCATTGAACTTGGCAGGGCTTTCCTCGTTGGCTGAAGCTTGCTAATTAGAAGTGCCTTGCTAATTTCAGCAGCTCATAGCACAAGGTGGCAAATGCAGTCCTACAGAGAGTGCTTTGCAAAAAGGGACAATATGTGCTCACCAGGTCTGAAAGTGTCTATTAATGTAGCAGGGGGATCCCTGACACAGTGTCAGGCTATTGATGTCAACTGAAGACAGTCTCTTGAGTTTTCCCAAATCACTGAAGGGTGGTTATGAAATGCATACTCTAGATTGTGGAGAAATATGTCCCTTTCTGTGAATCTCAACTGTCATTTAAAAAATGACATATTTCTAGCCCTCAAGGACTGCAGATCTGAAAATATGTTGTACTGTATATCCTGATGCCTTTGTTATTTATTTGATTTATATCCCACCTTTCTTCCTAGGAGGATACCCAAGGTGGCTGTTTTTGTATTGTTCAGGCCTTGAGGTTTCTGTGCCTCCCTCCGTTTCCTTATCTGTCTCCCATGCTCCCTATTTTATTACCTTCCAGTTAGGTTCCCAAATATTCTTTAAAAACTCAAATTTCAGGATCAGAATGGAATTAACAATTTAAAATATATCAATTGAAATGCACATGCAGTAATTTCTCCCAATATTTGTGGGGTTTTTTTTACATCCTATACTATATCATACATCTGCTTCTACAGCAAGATAAATTGGATTACCAGATCACGTCCTGGATGGAGCCTGATGGGATTTAAAAAAAACAATAAAACCAGCCTGCCTGCCTTTCAGGCAGGTCTAGTCTTAGCAGCTGTGAGGCCATCTGAAAATCATTTTTGTGTAGCCCCTACGTACCAGAATAAGAGCAGTGGTGAGACTGGGGCACTGGGAAATAGGTGGCAGCAACCTAATAATGTCAACTGCGGGGGTGGGGGGCATATCAAACCAACCAGACCAAAAGGAGGTAGAAGGACCACACAGAAGCAGTTGTGCTTGCTGCACCCTCCTCATGATCCTTTGGGATGAAAGTTTCTGTGACTGCATCAACTACAGCAGTGATTTTAACCTACAGCAGTCTTTTTAACCTTGTGGCACACTGACAAGGCACTGAAATTATCAAGGCATCACTTTTTTTTACTATTGCCAATGGACGCCATGCTGCAGGAAAGTGGCTCAAATCCCCCAAATGCCCTACCAATAAATGGCCATCCCCAAAGCCCCATGGCACAACAGCAGACCATCTGTGGCACACTAGTGTGCCATGGCACAGTGGTTGAAAATTCACTGAACTACAGAATAAGGTCTTGATTATGGCCATGGTGCAGGCACTCCACTCACTGGCTGAACATGGACTCCTACCCATGGGATCTGATTCAGCCACGTTATTCAAATGCTTTGCAAGCCATCACTCAGTCCAGGTAGTGTCGTCTCCGCCTAGTTGGTGAGGTGCTTTTTGGAGATTTGGACAAGTGCCACAGACTTGGACAAGTGCCACAGTCCACCAACCTAGCATGGACCACCCCTTAGGAACAGGTCCAAATTTGGCCCCATTGGACAAATTAGCCTAAAGGAGTTCTGATTTGCAGATTGGACCCCTTTCTTCCAGCTGTTTGGTAGTGAATAAGCAATAGACAGAAGCAGAAATATGGGAGGCAAAAACATTTGAGTGGTGCCATTCAAATTGCAAGTAACCTCTCCAGGAAGTTGTCTCCCAACCACAGCCTTAGCTGAGAGCAAACAGCAACAACTCATAATCAAGGTGGTTACTTTTATTAGCTTCATTATAACTGACAGGAAAAGTATCTGTCTTTTTGTTTATGTTTATGTTGCCTCCTTTATGCCTTCAGCCAACATAAAGGGGATTATAGGCTGGGCAACGTTTCATATATCACAATTTTTTCTTGAGTATCCCCATCCTTTAGGGAAAAAGTTGAAGCATCATTAAGAATGGAGGAACTTCCCAAGACTTATGATGAAGATCCTTTTACATAACATTAAAAGAACACAGACTTTTTTTTCTTCCTGTATTATGAGACCAAGTTGTATCCTGGTCAGTGGCATCACTAGGGTTTGCATCACCTGGTGTGGGAGGCCAACACATCACCCTCATGATGAACCTCCTTCCAAGCAATGGGCAGGGCAATAACTTGGGCAGTAGATGTGGTGAGGTACCATTGCCAGCCCTGCATGTTTTTTTGGCTATAGCATATGATAGAATAGAGATATTTTCAACCTGGTGTGTTTTATTGCATTCTTCATGATCAGCACATCATATGATATACAACATGATGGTATTATTTAAAAATACCAAGATTTAAAAAAATTGGTCAGTTGTGGTGTTACCTCCCTTGTGCATGCCACCCAGTTTGGCCCACACACCTTTTGATGCCATAGTTCCTGGTTAACATAAGTCAGTCAAATACTAAGCATGTTGATTTTAATCCAGCAGAACTGCTTCATTAATGCAGTGGAACATTGCTGTTTTTGGTGAGGGGAAATATTTAGCCCCCTTGAATGTTGTTCCCTTCCATGATTAGGAACCCCATTCAATGGGTAACTTGGATCTGTGTCTGCTAAATAGTTAGAGCAAATCTGACTTGCCTCATGTTGGGCCAGCGTGACCATATAGAATGGTTGACAGAGTGCTTGTATCTTTAACCATTGCATGAAAGGGAATTTAGACAGGTAAATTTAGACAGGTAGAAGGGTTTAAAAAGCAGCACATGCCTAAATTCCTGCTTCTATGCAATGGTTAAAGGCAAAGGCACTCTGTCCTCCATTCTATATGGCCACCCTGTGTTGGGATTTCTGGCCCAGGCAGGGAGATTTGATTTGACATTCACCAGAACTGCCAGTTCTAGTGCTTTCAGGACGCAACCCATCACCACTTATCCTCTCCACCTCATGTCTGAGAACCTTTTTAAAAATGGACTTTACTGGATCAATTTTTCACAGAAACTGTTCAGTTATAAACATTTTGTAACTTGGGAATTCATTTTGAGTATTTGAACAGTATCAACTTGGAATTGTCCATATCACATAATTAATATTAAGTTGGTCTGCTGGTTTGGCAAATATGTACTAAACTGTGAGTGTAGGAAACCATGATGCTTCTTTTTTGTACTTTCTTTCATCAATGGTGTGAGCAAGGATTTCATGGGACAGACATTTGTCACCTTGCAAACTTTGCAAAACCTTGCAAAATCCTCACATTTTGGAATACACAGGAACTTTGGGAATGGAAGACCTGCACATAATAAGGGCTCCCCTGTATACCTCACAACCTTTACCATACTTAATTAAAATGTGAGATGAGAACTCTCTAGATTAGTGGTTTCCAGACTTTTTAGCACTGAGATTCACTTTTTAAAATGACATGCTATAAGGACCCATCCAGATTTAGCAAACTAAAAAGATGTTTACTTTTATCAGTGCTTAAGCACAGTTTTTTTCTTTTTACTAAGATGATGGGGACTAACCATGCCTACTCAAAAGGAAGCCCCATTGTGTTCAATGGGTCTTACTTTCAGGAATGTATCTTTAAGATTGTGGCCCATGTCACATGCAAATCAACATCAGGGAAGACAATTTTAGCCTTTCAACTGGGGTGTCCAAACCCTGGCCCTTGGCAAGACCCCTCTCTCCAAAACAATTTTATATGTAAATCTATGTAAATTTATTCAAATTTGAAATGTATATCATTTTTCTGGCCCCGACATAGAGATTATGTGGCCCTCCTGCCAAAAAATGTGGACACTTTAGACCAGCAGAGAGGTTGAAAGAGTTGAATGAATGAGTTCTGGGTATAATTGAAAGGTGTTGAAAGAGTGGAACTATCAGAAAATTAGCCATAAGAAAGTGAGGGATGCCCATAATGCATGCCTGTGAAACAAAATCTCTGTAAAGAATATTTGAAGTCAGTATACTGTAAAAGTGAAATCATTTGATGTTTTGGACTGGAAAACAAACAGGCAGCTGAAAAACAAGAATGATGGACATAGACTGTGTTGTACGCATGTGTTTAAAGTGCTTCTCCAAAGAAAGGCTGTCAACAACAGCACCTCGAGCAGGTTCACATGGTCTGTCTTCTTTCTTTCTTTCTTTCTTTCTTTCTTTCTTTCTTTCTTTCTTTCTTTCTTTCTTTCTTTCTTTCTTTCTTTCTTTCTTTCTTTCTGCAGGGTAGAGAGAAAGAAAAAGGGAACAGAAGTGAATAGAGTGAGAGGGAGAAGCCCTTGAGTGAAGAAGGATATGAAAGAGTTCACAGCAACTTCTGGAACAATGAAAGTGGGTCAGGGTACTCATTGTGTCCTGCTCTATCCATCTAAATAAAAGGAGAGTTCTGACTTGTGTCCCAGCTGGGAGAATTTTTGTTTAGTGTTGTTTATTGGCTGTTGGACCCTCCTCCATGTTTGCACTTCCCTTCCCCCTGGTTCTCCTCCTCAACATGGATCAAAGTGGCCCTTCTTGCTCTCCCCTTCTCTCTTTCAGACCCCTCTTCCCTTAAGGATGGCACAATGCCTTTTGTGGAGACCTTTGCATTCTCTTCATTGTGTGTCCCCATTATCCCGTTCCACTCCTTGTAAATATACTCGATCGTGAAATGCTGGGAGAACAGCACTGGTTGGGGTGATGAGGAAGAAGAGGGTGTTGAGATGGTGGGGGTACCTTGGTACATTTTTCACTTGATAAATCTGAGCCGCAGTAGAAAGATGATCACACAAGGAATGCAGGGACCACATACAGGCAGAAATAGTGAGGGATCGTAATATAAATTTCATTGCTTAGAAACAGACCTGGTGTTGTTGGCCATCCCTGGCATTTGTGGGGCACAAGGAAGTCCAAGCATTTTGCATCCAAGTCATTATTTGATCTCACAACAACTTTATTTAAAGAGGAATACGATGCAGGCTGTCAGGTACCATGATCAAGTTCAACAAAAACCAGGTATCCCAAACTTGAATTCAAATATATTTTTGGCCAAATTTCCAGTTAGTCTATAAGTTTCTAAGTATTTTTGAGTATTTTAATTAAAATCATTCTGCTGCTTTCATCACAGAGTAAATTTTTCTTCATTAAATGCCAACCAGACACTGCTGATTTTTTATTGCATATGATGTGCGGTGATTGCTATAGTTGCTGCGCTGAGGTTAGGTATGAACCATATGTGTGACCCATGGGCAGTCACTGATTTCTGAAACTTAATTCCATCCCATTAAAATGTATCAAATGACTGCATGATGTGGAAGAGCTGCAGCTCAGTGGCAGACCACATATTTTGCATGCAGAATGATCCAACCCCTGTCAGTTTCAGATAGTGGTGTAACTAGTGTTTGTGTCCCCCGATGCGGGGGGGGGGGGGGCAGAAGATTGCCCTCATGATGGACTTCCTCCCATGAATTGGGTGGGCAATGCCCAGGGTGGTGTGCATGTTGATGTACCATTGCCCTACCGCTCTGAATATCTGGCTGTCACTTTCGATGAAAGAGAGATATTTCAACATGGTTTGTTTAATTGCATTCTGTAGCAAATCATGATGTAAATTATATACTGCATAATTTTATTCAAAAGCACCAAGATTTTAAAAATTTTGGCCCATAGTGGTGTCACCCCCATGTGCCATCACCTGGTGCAATCCACATACCCCACTACCCCCTTTTAATGCCACTGCTTTCAGGTAGGTAGGGATTGATCTCCCATCTAAAACCCTGGAAAGCTGTGCCAAGGCAATGCTGATCAATGCGTCAATTCACAGCCTAATCATAACCCTGGCGCCATGGAGTGCATGTTCCTTCAGTTCTGGCTGCTGCAAAAATATATGCCAGTGGAAAGGCCGGAAACTTTTTGCATGTGCCAGCAGAGTGATAGGGGGCCAACCAAGCAGGTAAGCAGGAGAGATTGAAATGGGGGGAAGGGCTTATCTTGAGACAGGGGACATATGTCCTCCTTCTTAAAAATGACCCTAGAAGTCCAAAAATTCCCCAACAAGATGCTCCATAGCCCATGCTGCTACATCAGTGCCTGGGGATTTAGGTTTGGGTTGGGGTGTCAGTGTACCACAATTACTTATTTTTGTACTGTATAGGGCTCTACTAATTTTTATTGCGATACTGCAACTGTTATTGTATAGGCCTGGCTATTAACTTTTATTGTTATATCAATAAAACACACTTGCTTTATTGATATAGTGCAGAATACAACTAAGATAGAAATTAAAAGAAAGAAGAAAGGAAACTCTAAGGGTGGAGTCTACCTCCATCCCATACCAAAAGGTTTAATTGTTTAATTCTAATGTTTAATTCTTTAAATATCATGTTATTCAGTGGCATAACTAGGAGTATGTGTGTATGGGGGGGGTGCACCTTGCACCAGCTGATTCACACAAGGGTGTGTGATGGGTACTGGGGGGGGGGGGTCACACCACTAGTGACCAAAATTGCTAAATGCAATTTGTAGGAATAAGACCATCATGTAAAATATTATTTGATGCAGAAAGTACAGAAAAATTTAATTTTTAAAAATGTAGTAAATTATTTCCATTCTAATAAAAGTTATGCCAGAAAACTCAGAAAACAAAAATGCAACTGTTTTATTTAACTAAAAATACATTTACGTGATTCAAAACAGACCAGTGAGACTGTCTGAAGAGCCAGTATGATATTAGTATGACACATCATGGAACCAACAGTATTAGTGACTTATTAGTGGAAGGGGTGGTGATAGTGACCACAATCACTAAAATTGTGATTTGTAGGAATAATATAATGTTTTATAATATTCAGTGTGAAGTTTACAGCAGAATGCAGTGAAATATCTCTATTCTATTAAAACGTATGCCAAAAAACCAGTGGAGGAGACAGGGTGCTGCAAGAGTACAGCACTGTGAACACCATCTGGATTGCTGCTCCCTCCACTGTGTAGGAGGAAGTATATCATGGAGTAACCCACTTGCCTCCTGCACTAGCTGATGCAAACCCTAGTGACGCCACTAATGTTATTGCACCCAAGATCATATGCCTTAGCCTTGTGATTATGAATATCTTGAAAGTAAGTCATACTTGAAGAGTTATATAAATGCATAATAATTCTTTACTAAGTGACGCATATAGGCTGACTCATGTTCAGAATTGTTCAAAACCAAGTATGACTCAAGAAACCTAGTATGGACTTGGTCCTTTATGAGGTACCAAAGAGACACAGTAAGAACCTACACATAATGAGACATTTTATATCAAACATAGACCCTCAGATTTCCTTTTCTTCAGACATTTTATTACACAATAACTCTGACTCTTAAACTTAGCGGGCTTTTGAAATCCACTCATTTGCATGTAAATGCTGGGGGTTATCTTTTTTTAAATTAACATTGCAGTCAAATCATGCATCCAGAACAGGAAAGATTTCTTAAGTTGGACCAGCAAGATGCAGGACTGTGCTATTTGTACTTTGGTTTCACTTCATGGATATCAATACTGAAAATTATTACTGAAAGAACAAAGCTTGTCATGATGAGAGTGATGAGGGGCTCCTCTGCCCCACAGCAACCCAAGATTCCTGTTTACTTCTTCAGAAGTCAATCAGAAATATAGGAAAAATATTTCCTAGTGATGTGAGAAGGCACCTTGTTGCATAGGGTTGCAATCCTAAACTCCACTTAAGCCCCAGCATAAGTATTTTGCTGATCTGGGGGTTTCACAAAAGTGACATAAGTCATGTCTGCCCCACTAACAAAGGAGATCGGCTAGTGCACAGGCATTTGCCGACATCCCCACACCAGCACAAGAAGAGTTAGGCCCCAAGAGAGTTAGGCCAGCCTAAATTGGTTAGGATTGTGCCCCGTCTTCCACATGCTCTTGAGATGCAGGAATATTGTGGAATGTAGATGGTTGTACTGAAGGAATAAATAGTCAGTGTGACGTGACCATATGTTCTCTTTGTCCAGGACATGCCCTCTTTTTTAGCCTTGTGTCCTGGGGAAAAACTTTGTTGTCCTCTATTTCCTTGTGAGAAGGAAGCATGTAGCCATCTTGTAATTAATAAATTACAGAATTCCATGTGCATTGGTATATAGTCATGACTTATGCCATACACATGACCACAGAAGAGTCTTTGGACAATGCTGGCTCTTTGACTTAGAACTGGGGATGAGCACTGTACCCTACAGTTGGTCACAACTAGCAGGACAACCTGCCAGGGACACCTTTATTTTTACCGTTAATATATTGTTTTAAATCAACCACATGAAAGCAAAATATATGAATATTTTTAGCTTTTATTTTGTAATTTCCTATATTATTCTTGCATCCCACATTTCATGGGGCCATGTCCTCTTGTTTGGTTATGATATATGGTCCTCCTGTGAATACTCTGAAGTCAAATCCCAAGTTTGCGCACTCTCAGTTATGATTCTGGTCCCTGCCAAGGAAAATCCAGGGCATTTCCATGCAAAGCTTGTGTTATGTGCCTGGAAAACCAAATGCAACTGGAAGATCTGCCTGTAAGTATAGCGTGTCTTTTTTAAGTCCAACTTGACTTATGTGAGGAGGTACATCGTACTATAAAAAAGGTGTACTGTATCTTTTGAGATTATTATCTTTAAACCTCTCTCTCTCTCTCTCTCTCTCTCTCTCTCTCTCTCTCTCTCTCTCTGGAGATATTTTTTTCCCAAGGGGCAATCTTGCAGAAAAGATATATCTAAAAATTTACTAATTTACTAATTAGGACAAATGTACTGGCAGTCTCTTCAAAGAAGAAGAGTTAGAGTCGGTACAGAGTGTTGTTCAGTGCCTACTTTTTAACTGGTCTCTACAAGTCACCAGAAATTTAAAGTTAATGTGCAATTACTGTATTTGAGGCCCACAGTAGTACAAATAGATTAAGCAAAAGGAGTCTTTTAGCATTGCTACACTGCAGGATTTCTAAAATGTAGGTGATTGTGTTGATCCATAAGAAGACATATGTACAATTCTAGGTCAAGGTCACACAATGCTCTATTTAGCAACAACCAAAACTAATGTGCAGCCCAATCCTGCCTAAATTCCCCTATGCCAGTGCAGTAGCCCCAATGCAGGTTCCACTGAATCCTGCAAGGGAATCAGAGGCTGAAGGTCTTCTAAGGGACATTTGTCCTCTTGCCCCAGGTAAGTTCCAGCAGCCAATGTCATAGCTAATGATCATGGTGATGTTACAATCAGAAGTGATGTCATCCGAGGTTTTCTAAAAAAGGAAAATGGGGGAAAACCTGCCTTCTCTTACCCGACAACTCACCACCCCTCTGCTCTGCTGTCTCTTCCAAGCTGGTGGCTTAGCCAAGGCACCTATCTGCTATCTGGAGTACAAGATTTTGTAGCACTCCTCCCCCAACAACAAAATCAACTTTGTTTAAGAAAATAAACAATAATAAAAATGGGATTCTGTTCCCATTTTTTGGTTAGAGAAACTGTGCTGAGGAAAAGAGGGATGGTTAATCACTCCCTGCTATATATAAAAGGGGCATTACTTAAGAGTGCCTCTTTATCCAGTCAGCAGGGATAACTGTATTATATGGCAATAGGAGCTGACTCATATTAACACCTTATTAGTTCCATACAGTATCAGAATTACATCTCATTGCCTCTCAAAGCTATCTGTCTCATGGGAAAGATTTTTAAAATCCACTTTTTGTTCCATAGGCTTTTGTGTTATCATTTTCTGGGCATTTGGTCATTTACTTTTGATGGAATACAGATATTCCAATGCCATTAGTTTCATTGCATTTTGCATTAAATTATCTTTTCAAGGATATTGAACATGATGGTATTATTATTCATAATTTTTTCTCACAATTTTAGCCATTTTAGCACTCTACCCAGTGCAAATGCTACCCCCTGCACCGCACTAGCTATGCCACTGTCAGCAGCTGTAATGGGTCAACTTGGATCTGTGCTGGTGATATAACTGGCCAAATTCTGAGTAAATTTGGTTTGACAGATCAGGCCTGGGAAGGGTAATGGGATTTAGCATGTATTGGCATTGCCAATCATGCCCCTCCAGGGCCCAGTCTGCCCATCCCATCTGGTCACTGCCCTCCCCACCCCATGCCACCCCTTCCCTGCTTCCACCCTTCTCCTGCCCCTATTTCAGATCCTACCTACTCCAGCTGGCATTGGTCTGTGCCCTAGCAGGAAAGCTTTGGCTTTTCCACTGGTGCTTCTAAAAGAGGGGGGAAGAAAAAACAAGACAGATGATTGAGATGGATGAATATGCTTTCCAATGAATTGTGAGGTAGGGGGATGTGGAATGGAGCTGGGATCGCTCCATAGGAGGGAAAAGGCACACAATCCTATTTATGAGCATGTCCTACATTCCCTAAGGCATTTCTCAACATGTGTCCTCTGCTGTACCACTTTGAATAGTTCACCAGTTGGTGGCTGAGCAACTGGGCATAATCACCAGTTATTTTCAGATTGGCCAGATGCAACATGGCAAACACCAGTCAGAGGCTCAGGACAGACAGGAATACTTTTTGAGCATTTGAAAAGCACATGCTGGAGTTCCGCCTGCCAGACTTATTACTGCTGTTGCATTGCATTGTTGTTCTCATTATCAGATGGTTCGCATAGCACACCTCTTCGTCACACTGCACACCACTTTAACTACCAATGGTGGGACAAGTACCACTAGTTGAGAAATTCTGCCCTAAGGCACTGTACAATTTAAACATTCAATATGTATGCAAAAATAGTGTGTACAGATTCTATAAAAGCACATACTTTGGGGGGAGGGCTGAAACTTGTTTCATACCCAAAGGTCCCAAGTTCAGTCCTTCATACCGCCTGTTACAAAGGTTGTCTAGTAGCAAATTGGGAATCTTACTTCAGGAAGAAAGGAGAGATATAAACAAACAAACAAACAAGCAAACAAACAAACAAACAAATAAATAATAACTTGGGAAAGATCCCTGACTGAATTTCTGAAAAGCAGTCTATTGTGTTAGATGGTTGACAGTCTGGCTCAAGCAAAGACAGCTTCATGCATTCATTTTACATGTTCTTGTCTCTCTTGAATTGAGAATTTGAGAAAATAAGTGTTTAGTAGAAATGTGGCAGGTATACGTTTGGTGTGTATGTTGGCAGGTATGTAAAGTAACAAGATCACTCTTAACCCTTAGGGCAAATAGAAACATATTGGACAAGATCATATGCTTTGGTCCACAGTTGGTTCATAGCCCCTAGAGAAGCCTCCAGCTTAATCTGATAGGCCCATTTGAATTTACAAGTATATATCAATTTACAAGTAACCGATATATATTTGGTGGTGGTGCAGCTTTTATTAAGGACTTACGCCATTTCCAAACTGTGTAAGTATCTTTCATGTTGGCAAGATATTTTATTTCCAATTTGACCAAACATTAATCTGGGTCAGAAAAGTTAAAAACCTGGCTTTACTTGGAAACGTTGAATCGCTTCTCTACCTCACACAGCCCTCACTTGGGTGGCCTTTTATGGCTTTGATTGTCTGGATCAAATACAAACCCAAGGGAGTTAAATTCAATGAAGAGAATGGCCTGAAGAAGGTGGACAAACACAATAAAATAACCAATAGCCAAAGAATACTTTTCAGTCTCTGCAGATTAAGGTGATGGCTCTTTTATTTGTTAACTGCCTGCTTATCCTGTAGTAAAGCCCCCATTTCCTAGGCAAGGTCTGTCTCACAAGCTGAAAACCACAGCTCCAATACTATTTTACACATGTAATGGGACAACTAAATGCGTACAGGAGCAGTGAGTTGGTTTGGACAAATTCTTTTTTGGCCCAGCCATGTATACACCAATCCATATTGCTGACATGCTCAGCTCCCCCAGAGGAAGAATGTGGCTTGAAAGTTCAGCAGTTCCAGCAGAGAGCAGGTGTGCAGGCCACGTGTCTCTTCATCTTTGGCAGTTCATACTCTTCACTGATTGGGTGCCGGCTCGCGTCTGAGCACCCTTGCTCCTCTTTTTTTGCCCTCACCCATGCCCCCCACCCCAGTGTGTCAGCGTTACCTCTAGCCCTGTGGTCAGTGATTAATGGTGACCATCAATCTGCCATTCCTTCAATGAATGCAACAGGCAGTTTGCGATTAACCTTTAAAAAACCCTCCCTCTTTCTCCTTTAAACCCCATGCTGAGATTATCACATGAAATAAAACAAGACCCATTCAGGGTCTAGGGAGAACAGGTCTCCTGTTCTTTTCATATTGAAATAGAGGGGTTTCAAAGGATTCTTTGAAGTGTGTTCCACACAGCAAAATATATATTCCCCCCTCAAGATAAAATGGAGAGTGAACCAATAATGCAGTTTGAGTAAGAGGCAATGTACTGTCAGAGAAGAACTTGTTAACTTGTTGAAAGGCCTCCGCCAGGCATGGGCTGCTTGCTTTTGAATCTCCACAGAGGTCTATTAAAGGGTTCAGAGTTTTATTTCAATAATTATTATCTGTATACTAGTGCTGAAAGCTCCAGACAAGATCCTCTTTGTGATATTTAGGTTTGCACGCATTTATTCCTCTGGGCCAATGTTGGCTTAATTATATCAGCTCATTGCCTATTCACAGCAGCACAGTCATACTGCTAAAGACGAGTGCAATTATACATTAGATTGAATGCTCAGTATTCCTCTTATGCATTTGCATTGATGGATAAAACTGCATTATTCCATAGTACTGTGATTGTGCTATTTTGAATAGTCATAATTAAACTGAAGTGGCTTCAGAAGAGAGTTATGTGAAATATCCACTTGGATTTTCACCAACACCAGGCAATGCTGTATATATCACAGCGGCAGCATGAGACCTGCTTTTCCATGGCTTTATCTGCTGCAGAATTGAAAAGGACCAGGATTATGGGTCAAGTCAATTGTGTGGGTCCTTCCTATCCAATCATTACTTTGCTAGAATGGGACAGTGGAGAGGAAACATACAAGATCTCTTGAAGAGATAAGGTATGGTGTCACAGTGGCCCCTTCTCTGACAGGCCTAGGAAGCAGTGGGTTAACACTGGGCCTAAGGGTCCATGCCATGTACCCAAGGAAAACTGGATCATATGAAAATAATAAAACATCCCTGAGTGTCATTCTCTGAAGAAAGAAAGCCAAAAGCAAAAGCAGGCAGAGACACAATGCTATAGTGCATGTTCACAATAGGTGAATGTTGTCATTCACACATGAATGGTGATGATCCCCTATTTGTTCTGTGAATGCCTAAAAACAGATTTAAATTTCCCCCAGATTTTGAATATATGTAAATAAACATTGATAACTGCATCCAAGATCACTGGCAATGTTTGCTGTGTCACCGAATATTGAGGCATTTACAGAATTCACTTGGGACTATCAATATTTACATGCAGCTGCTTATGAATTCACAATATTATGACATAGGAATTCATAATATTATGACATAGAATGCCAATCAATTATTGGCATCTAGAAAAACATTTTCCCCAGTTTTGATGACATCTGTATGTAATTTTCTTTCTAGGAAAGAGAAAGAAGAAAGGCCAAACCCAATAAGCTCAAGCTCATCTATTGACAAAGTAGTTGTGAATTCTTGTTTTCCATCAGTTTCTTTATAAGTTGCTGTTTAGTCATACAGGGGAGTAAACAGAGTGGAGAGTATTGCCCTGCTTCTGACATCCCCAGAAACATGTTAACTTGTAACATCCCCAGACTCGGCCAGTCCAGGAAATAAAGATTTTGGACTAAGGAGTCTGATCCAGGAAAGCTCTACTTTCTACTCTATATTCCAGCGATTTTTAGACACACATTTTAGACATGCAGTGCACTGATTCAGCATATGTGGAAGTTGTGCAACAGCCTAAATATTGTTTTGGAACACATCTATAAAATATAAGTTGATAATAAAGTGGATATGTTTAGAATAAACTGGATGTGTTGGTGTGGGGGAGGGGAGTGCAACAAAGTTGTAGCAGCCTCCACTCCTATAGAGATGCATATCTTAATGGTTGGAGAAACCCTAATGCAGAAACTTGTAAGCAAATTTCCCGTGCACCAGCAAACTCTGCAATGTCCAGGGTGAGTGCAGCAGGGACCAGAGATAATGGCAGGCTCTTCTGCCATATCCTAATCCTCCTCCCATCCCAGGAAAGCTGACATGGGTCTCCTTGAATTGCTTAGTCGAGATCACTTGTCCATTTCATGGGGTACTGTCCATTTCAAGTTACCTCAACCTATTTAGTTGAGGTCACTTGTCCATTTCATGGGGTAAAAGAGTGTTAGCTCTCTTTCTTCAAGTAGCCCCTTTGCTGCTTTCCAGTCCCATGGCATGCAGAAATAGCCATTTTAGCACCATTGCTGTCCTGGGCACGGGGAAACACAGGATTGGGCTGTAATCCAGAATATGCAATATATAATTTTCACATAAAGGAACACTGTGAGCAGTACAAACTAGTAGTGACCTGATAACATTTATTGTTTGCTGTAGGAGTGCAAAGCACTAAGTTTTGCAAGGAGCCTCGCTGCAATGTACAAGAAGCCTCCCCCCAACTTTGGAGCTGTTTTGGGTGGTGGGGAGCAAAGCAGAGACATTTGCTGTGGTGAGATCCCCTGCAAAACTAAGTGCATTTCACCCTCCTCTAGCTATGCCACAGGTGGGGAGAGATTTTCTGTTACAGTTTAAGCAGCCATGTTACATTCTGTCCTTTACTACCAACAGCTTTTGCATTACTCTCTGCCTTTGATTTGCCTATGATCCCTGCAATTTGTTGTCTCAAAGTCAGAATAAAGTTTTATGGGTTGACATTATGTGTCTGTGAGCTGCCTGAGTTCTTTAGAGTCCTGAACCTCCGTTGATAACTATGCAAATTATCAAACAAAGTCCAATTAATATTCAAATATGTTCAAAGGACCACCCTTGTGCCTGCAAACAGGACTTTATTTTTTCAGTCTCAAATATTTGCCCTTTATTTGAATATCTTTTGTGCACTGTTACTTTTAATAGCAGATTGAACTGTACCAGACATGTTCTTCTTTAGGACTGGGTACATGCCTTGGTCTCTCAGATTAATTGGTACACCTTACCAAGGGGCCTAATCCAGTGATGGGCACCAAAGAAATTAACAACCGGTTCTCTGCCCATCTGGCAGCCTCTTTTAAATGGCTATTTTAAAACTTTATATGTCCTATCTCTCATTAACAACCGGTTCTGTAGAGTAGGTGCGAACCTGCTGGAGCCCACCACTGGCCTAATCATAACTTGCTGTATATAACTGTTATATAATAGTTTTCATAAGAAATACAAAATCCTATAATAAAATTTATGTTGGAACTGGCAGCCCCTGGCATTCCTCCCACATGCAACTGATGGTTCACCAACAGTGGAGACTCCTTTAAGACTGTGAGGAAGCACAGTGAGAGTTTTCAGGGTAGTCCAGCTCCTGATATGAGTGAAAAAGTCAGTGGCAGAGAAATAGGCAGACCTGAAGCTTGTTTGACCATTTTCTACATAATCAATATATATAAAACTGAAGACTCGCTCACTCGCTCACTCACTCATCAACACCCAGCCAAAACTGCCAGACCCAGAAGCATGGAAGGAGGGTTTTCCTTCCATGATGGAGGCAGCCACTAAGAACCAATTTTGAGAAATTCCAACTGGAAGGGGGTAAAAAGGGGTGCAACATCCTGGCAGGACCATTTGTAGATGTCCAAATTGGCTCCATCACTCCGCAGGGGTGCAATCCTGGAAATCGTGCTGCTGCTTTACCCCTTTCCCACTCCTTAAAGGGACCACAGGGCATTTGCATGAACTGGGGGTTTGCAACCCCCCCCCCTTTGAGTACCACTAAAATAGGGAATAGGTGACTCTTGCGGTGATATGAATACAAAACAAGAATTTATTTTGATCAGGCCCAGAGCCTACCCAGTACAGCTCCTTGCATCTCACAGTGGCCCTACCAAAGATTCCAGGAACACACTATATGCCAGTGGTTCTTGGGCATTTCAGCCTGGTACCTCTTTTGGAAACTGCAAATCTCTCTGGGAAACTCCTGGAAATGATGTCATTGATCTCATCGATGTCACAGGAAGAGACATCACATTGGAAGTGACATTACTGTGATGTCAGAGCATTTCTACTTGGAAATAAGCCCCACTGTATTAAATGAAACTTAGGGCACAATCCAGAGTAACTATGAGGAGTCCTTGCTCCAGTGTAAGAACAATTTGCTCTGGACTGCAATATGAATTTCCCATAGGTTTTCACTAGATGGTGCAGTAACTACGGGTACACATAATGTCTCTTATGTGCTCCCATAGTTACTCTGGATTGTAGGGTTACTCCCTGGAAGGTGAGCTTTCTGGAGGATCAGTGGAGAGGCTGGCCCACAGGTCTTCCAGCAAGCACTATGCAGCAAAAACCTGTCTTAGCTTCTCTTCTGGGCATTTGCTGCTCTCTGGAGGGCACACAGAGGCTGTCCCATGGATTCTCCAGAAAAGTGGTTTAACTGAAATATGTTGAAAGAGTGGATTTTCAGAAAACAAACTTTCACAAAGTGCGGGACTCATGTACGTATATATACACATGCAGAAGGGCAGAAGTTCTGATCTAAAGGGATGAATTGCTGTTAATTCAGAAGATAACATCTGAAGGTTGCTGGTTTGAAAACACTGAAAGTTGTGCAAGGAGAGACCTTGACACTGGGTTGTGGGAGTTTGTGTGAAGATAAGAAAGCCAGCCACAGCTGAGTCTACTCCATGAGGCAAAACAGAAGCCAGAGATGTGAGATTGGACACCTCTGAATGTAGAAAGTTCTTGAAAAAGAGAATTTGTAAATTGTAAAACCCTCTCAAGGGTGAGAAAGCCTGCCCTTGTAACCTGCTGTGACAATAAAGTCACGTCACAAGAAGAGTAATCCTATGATCAGAGAGGTGGTATATAAATATTTGTGTTTGCGTATTAGTTCAATACATTGGGTAGCACCACCTTTCTGGTGCTACTGAAAGTGCTACTGAAAATAATATTGTAGTAATGTTTTATTTTTCTGGTTTGGTTTAGAAAGGTAAGTTTAACATACTTGGAATTGGGAATGTTTGTGGTCTGACTCCCATGTCCTGAGGCTCAACTCTCACAGATGCTTAATTCACTTTCTGTATCTTACCTGGCATTTTGTCCTAATGAGGCATTTGTTTCCAGAAGACACGCTTGGTGCTAATGAAAAATGGCTTACTTGCAAGAAGGTCTTGATTTTATATTTTCTGAGCATGGCTGTCACCAGTCAAACAAAACTTTTCCAAAATAAACAGCAATTATTGCAGGAACATTCAGGGCTTTTAAGAGAAATTATTATTTTCCAGAAGATTCATGAAAAAATTTCTTGTGACACTATTCCAACATGCTTTATAAACTTGATGTTACAAGTTATTTTTACACCCCCAAGGATTTCCTATAGCTCATGTTGCCCTTTGCATCGGATACTGTCTTCCAGCCCAACAGATGTACAGATCTTGCCATGTTTAGCTTACACTTTAATCCAACCAGACAGAGAAAAGGTAGAAGGGAAAGTTGAAGCATGCACAAGGCAATGATGTAATATTCCCACAGTCACACACCAAGTCAGCGGTACAGCCAAGAATAGCATCCACTGCCCAAGGAAAGGCTGGATGGCACTTGCAGCACATAAGTCAGATGCAAGGAAATGCCCTCGGAAGATCCAGCATGTGGCTACATCTGCTCAGATGGCTTTCCCCATCAAAAGTCTCTAAAGAACTTTGGACCTGTGTCAGGCTCAAGAACATCCAATAGCCCTGCTTCAAACAATTTGGGCTTCCAGTATGACAAATGTAGCTGGAGGCACTGAGATTGTCTCCAGAGGCACTGAAAATTACAATAATATTGGAACTTTCTAAATATAGAGAACAGAAAAAATATATTTATACAGTACTGTATTCCTTTCTCACTGGATGGAGATACTGTTGGAACATATAAGATTCTGAAATACTAAAAAAGAGAATCAGCAGATTTCAAAAATAAATAAATAAATACAGCAATGAATTGTAACTGGTGTGTGGTTTGAAGATGGGCTTGATGTGGGTACATAAACTGAAGCTGAATCCAGATAAGACATTACTGGTTAGCAGGAAAGCCAATCTTGATTGAGGAATATAGCCTTGGGGTAGAACTGAAAGAACAGGTTAATAGTTTGGCAGTACTGTACTTCATAGGTCTTACAAAGATCTATAGATCTTAGACCTTCTATAGATCTTCTATAGATCTTGTAGCCTTCATAGATCTTACGAAGGCTTTTGATCTGGTTAGTAGAGAAGGCCTTTTTAAAATTCTCCCCAAGATTGGATGCCCACCTCAGCAACTCAACATCATCAGGTCCTTTCATGAAGAGCACTGTAGTTTTTGATGGCTTAACATCAGATTCCTTTGACCTTTGAAGTGGAGTGAAGCAGGGCTGCATCCTCGCACCAACTTTATATGGAATCTTTTTTGCAGTCATGCTGAAACATGCTTTTGGAAATGCAACAGAGGGAATCTATCTCCAGATCAGATGGAAAACTCTTCAATCCCTCCAGATTAAGAGCAAAGTCCGAAGTCCAGCTGAAATGCTTGCAGGATTTCCTCTTCGCTGATGACGCTGCTGTTACTGCTCACTCTGCCAAAGACCTCCAACTACTTATGGACCATTTTAACAAAGCCTGCCAAGATTTTGGACTAACGATCAGCTTGAAGAAAACACAAGTCATGGGTCAGGACGTGGATTCACCTCCCTGTATTACAATCTCTGAACACGAGCTGGAGGTTGTGCATGACTTTGTGTACCTCGGCTCAACTATCTCCATCACTCTCTCTTTAGATACCGAGCTGAATAGCGTATTGGTAAAGCGGCTACCACGTTTTCTAGACTTACAAAGAGGGTATGGCTTAATTAGAAGCTGACGGAACATACAAAGATCCAGGTCTATAGAGCCTGCATCCTGAGCACACTCTTGTACTGCAGTGAGTCTTGGCCCCTTCATGAGCGGCAGGAGAGAAAGCTGAACACATTTCATATGTGTTGTCTCCGACTTATTCTTGGCATCACTTGGCATGACAAAGTTTCAAATGGTGCAGTCTTGGAATGTGCTGGTATCCCTAGCAGGTACATGCTTCTGAAACAGCAACATCTACACTGGCTTGGACATGTCGTGAGAATGGCCGATGGTGGGATTCCAAAAGACCTACTGTATGGAGAATTAGCGCAGGGAAAGCGCCCTAGAGGGAGGCCATGGGAATGGACATCAACAACTGGGAAACCCTGACCTCTGATTGTTCAGCATGGAGGCAAAAGACACAGCAAGGCCTTCTTCAATTCGAAGAGACACTCATTCGGCAGGCTGAGACAAAAACAGCGAAATCTGGGGGCTGGGCAGGGGACTGACTGTATCTGCCGTCAGTGTGGAAGGGATTGCCACTCTCGAATTGGCCTGTTTAGTCATAAAAGACGCTGTTTTAGGACCTCTACTTCTGAGCACGATACCATAGTCTTTCGAGACTGAAGGATGCCAATGAACTGCACTTCCAGACCCAGCTTTATTCCTGGATGATCAGGCAATGACTATGGATAGGAGGGTCTTTGTACTGATATCATTTGTTTTCCAATTGCAACATTTAGTGAAGGCACAAATGTTTCCTTACCAAGAACCCCCGACAATTTTTTCTCTGGGATTCTTACTTCTTTTCTGTAAATCATATGCATTACAGCCCTTCAAGTGGACTGCAACTCAGGTCAAGGGGGTTTAAACCCTATTGCTCACGTGGAGGTTTTGCTATTATTAGTGTCCCCTGGTATTACTTTAGTCCAGGTTCAATACATTGGGTATTTGAAGAGCTGAATCAATCACACCAAAGGCAGTAATGTGTGAAATGTCATGGTCCTTAGAAATATGTCAAAGGTCTGTTGACAAAATATACCAATAGTGGCAGAATGAAGTCAAAATTGCTCTGCAGGAATTGGAGGGGGAGAAAATACAGGTCTTTGGTTGGATTGCATTAATTTTTCAGTTTATTTGTCGGCTGACATGGAGATAATATCATCACAGTCATAGCCACGCCTATTTGTGTGAAAGTGAGAGAAATGTTTTGTTGTGTGAAAGTGAGAGAAATGTACTGTACTCTCACTCGGTACCTAATTTCAAAGAGATGAGAGGAAAAACTAGGCCTTGTAGAGAAGACGTTCTTGCTTTGGTTTCATACAACTGCTCCAGGTTATCTTTTGCCTATTGTCTCACAGTGAGGTTTGATGGTAAGTAGTACAGTATTGAGTTGTCATCAAACTCAGGTTTTCCTTGAGAGATCTGATGTCAGGAGATGTGTGTGGAACCAGGCATAACAGGAGATAGCTTTTGCATTGCTCACACAGCTTCAATTAAGCTCAGAGGCTTTCATCTTTTACTCTTAATAAACTCAGAGGGATTTTTTTTCTTTCTCTGACTGCCTGAGGACTATAATTATATATTTACTCCAACTACAACATCCCTCTGAGGAGAATACTTTCAGAAGTCAGGTCACAGAGTCTGCCTCAAGTCACCCCAGACTGTCTGTAGATAACCACTGTGGTGAAGTTAGGAAATCTCACTGTGGTTTTCAAAGCCACATAGGTACGGTTTCGGATCCATCCATTCCTTGTGGAAGTATTACCAGAGGCGCTGAGGCACATGCATCCTGAAACTGGAAACAGTAGCTAAATTAATGTGTAAGCATTCTAGCTGTTTATTGCTCCTTCTGTTTTTTTTTTTCCACCAGGTCGCTGTCTTAAGTCTGTTGCAGAAAATCGACACAGAATCTGGTGGCACCTGAAAAGCTAATAAATAGATGGTGGCAGGAACATTTGTGGGTGAGGGCATCGGTTTTAAACATACAATAAGATGGAAGGAGGTCTGCCAAATCCTTTTCCTTCTAGGCAAGTCATTCAAACTTTCTGCTGTTTGGGAGAAAAATACATGTTACCAGTAGATTTTCCCTAATGGAATAAAAAATTGGCAGGGTGGGTGGGTGGAGTGGCAGTTCAGGTCCTCTAGAAATGAGCAGTGGAAGCCGCAGGGTGATCAGATGCCCAAACCTCAAAAGGAGGACAAGGCCTTGGATTCCTCTCAGCCTGGACTTTCCAGCAGATAATGGCACATTTGCCTACTCATGAGTAACGCCGCGATGTTTGGCACTTTCACTTTTCCATAGAGCTCAATGCATATTTTTATTTATTAGTTTTTTGGTCAAAACGTTTGATTGGAAGGAGATCTTTCAAAACAGATTTTTGCATTGGATTCTGCTCTTCAGTATGAATCCAATGACATATGACATGATGGGGTACTGAACACCATTGCAAAGTTTCATAAAGAAGCCAAAATGGAGGACAGTGAGGCCCTTTTGGAAGACACCCAGACAGGAGACTAAAAAAGAGGACAAATCCAGAAATTTCCATTCATTCACCCTGAGAAGGAGCCGCTTAACCCTTGCTCTTTTGGCCATTTTCCCCCACCAAATGCCCCAGCTGTTTTTCATTCAGTAGGTGAAAATATATGGAAATCTATATTTTTCTTCCATTAGACAAAAAGTAGCATGGGTGAAAAATGTCCCAAATGGAAATATTAATAATCTTTTCCTCGTCCTCCTTCCTCCTCCTTTGGTTCCTCCATTGACTAAGAGGCTACAGTTGGTTAGAAAAGAGACAAATTATATGCATCTGTTGGTAATGTGTAACTTGGCCTTGTGAAGTGTGTTGCCTCCCCAAAGAGACACATGTTCAGAAACTTCCAAAGAAATGGCTGCTACTTCTTGCTCCAGCACTTGGATGGAATAGAAAGCAAGCAATTCTTTGAACTGCTGAAATCTCCCTCTGCCTTTTTGTAAAGGATACTTTGCCTCTGTAGTGTGACAGGTGTGGGACTCCTTCAGGTAAACATAAACCTTGGATAGGGCAGCTTGCCAGATCTATTTCCTTACATAAACCACTCCACTTCAATGTGCGCAATTAATCTGGGCTCCGCATCTATTCACCACAGTTTCTTTGTACACAAATTCTATTAATCACCAGAAGGGACTTGTGCACCTCTGCCATCAGTCTTGCAGTGCTGACTGAGCGTATGCTCAAAACACTTCAGGGCCCAGCAGAAACCTAAGCATACTGAGAGTAGAAAACGATGCCGCTGAACTTGGCACATGATGTTTTGAAAGCCAATGTGGCCCTGAGAGGTCCTGGAATGTTAAGAGTTGCCTGCTTAATATTTGTAAGGCTGAAGTGCAGGTTCCTGCTCAGATTTAGACTTTCTTTGTAAGTCTGTTCCTTGGGTACCTTCAAGGGTCCATTGCTACACTAACACTTGCACCTGTGCATGTTCATCACATTTCTATGCTCTTTTTCGTTTGATGAGCCAGTTGAACCAAGTCTGTGAATGATTCTCAAGCAAATGCTAGAGAAGACACAAGAACACCAGCTGGTTCCTACAAGCCTTGCCCTCTCCAATATGGTCCTGCCTGTTCTCTCCCATCTGCTTGGAACATTCTGCAATATCTCTCATCCTTTAGGAAGGAAAGGTCAGTGAGGTTGTTCAGTAAGTCCTTCTAGGTTCTGAGATCCAGAATATGGAAACAACTACTAAAGGAGACCAGCTTGATCACCACTCCCTTTCCTATGCTTGTTATCAGGTGAGAACATTTCTAGTTAGGAAGGCTCTGTAAATGACAGATGTAGATTGGCCAGATATTGTTCTGATTTTTGGACCATACACTTCAGGATTCTGCTAGTTTGTTCTTTAAACCTGCTGTTTTCAAATTGTATTTTTAAGAACTTTGCTCGCTTGATTTACTTTGGAGGTTTTAGTTGTGAATGTATCTATTGTATGCTGCTTCAATCAGCGGCATACAAAGGTCATTTGACAACCTGAGGCCCATAAACTTTTGGCAGCCTATAAATGACAAAATTATTTTCAGGAATAGTCATGATATGCAATGAATAATAAAAATGGCCAGAGAAGAAGCACAAACAGTGAATATTTTTATTGAACATATATAAAATAATATGCAGTGAGCTAGGAGTCTATCATACACACAAAAGGAGTTTTATTGTAATATAGAAGAAAGGCAAAACTTATGCACATTTATGAAGAATTCACTTGGTTTTATGAAATGCTTGCAACCAGCTATATATTCCTAGTTGCAATCCCAGTATAATCAACTTTTTGGTGATATAAGTCCGTTGTGTTTTCCTTTCCTAGAGTTTTTTTTCTTTGCTATAACTTTTGATAGACTAGACATTTCAACTTGGTTTGTTTCATTGCACTATGTGTGAAATTATGTCAAATGATATGTAACATGAATGCATTATTTGAATATATATTTTTTTTAAAAATGGGAGGGGGCTTCTAGAATTCCTCTGTAGCTTGGCAGCTGGGGTCTGAAGGTTCCCTCATTTGAAGCCATTTGAACCCACTGGGCTGACAGAATGGGTGAGAGCTGCTCCTCCTTCACCACCTCTACATAAAGTCTAGCAACTCCTTTGGGTAGCATTACGTTGAAAAGATTTACATGCCCTTAAGTTTACTTGGCTGGCTGCATACAGGTAGAAATCTTTCAACCTGCTGAGATTTACTAACCTGCATTAGAATGGTAATACAAAAAGGGTGGCGGTAGACTTGGTAGAGATCAGAGGCGTACCTAGGCAAAAAATTTTCCCATGGCAAGGACTGAAATTTCACCCCATCAAAATAGTTAGAAGGGATCCCAGGAAGTCATCTAGTCCAACCCCCTGCTTGTAGTGGGAGAGATGGGGCCCTGTCTCCCATGGCAGATCGCATCCTGCACTATATTAATCTGGTAGAGATGAATATTGCAACTGTGCCAGCTGCACTTTATGCATTCAAGGATCTCACCTCAATCAGACCTTGTAAGGATTAGAATTGTCTTTTAAAGCAACAAAGATTGAAGCATGCCGAAATGGAACACCTATCTTTCCATGCCAAAGGCTTAGGAGAATCCGTTTGTTTTAGATCTCTCTGCTCAGCAAAGGTCAAGCCTTTATGCATGTTAAATGATAACTAGAATGGAAAGGCGGTATGAAAGAGTATTGAGTTTACTAAACAACCAGATGAAAGCTGAATTTTTTTCCTCTGGCCAATGCTACCATTATACATCAAATATGACATTCCTCCACCAAAGAGAAAATCTGCATACAAACACTGAATGATGCTGCTGGCACGAGGTTAAAAGTGAGCAACTCGAGAGCAGTGTTATAAGGCAAAAGCAGAAGGTCAGGCACACAGACCATGTCAAAATAGGCAGTGCAATGGCAGTGTCTGACAACCACATGGGCAAACTATTCCCAGAGAAAAGTGTTATTCTTGTATGTGGGTGTCAAATAGAAGCCACATTTGTCAGTTGCTTATTCTCTGGAATCCAAATACTGTCCACAAGTATGTGCACCACAATTATTAGATGGTACGAAGCTATATAAGCTTTCTTATATATAAGCTATCTAAGCTTTCTGAAGTATTGCTTACTGAAAGAAAAATCTGATATACCATGTCAGCCACTCAGAATTCATGGATGAGCTTTCTGTGTCTTTCCATTGGTTCTGATCACTATACCAAAGCTGGTTTCTCCTTTGCTAGTAAAGCCGATTCTTATGGTCAGTGGCCTACATTTTCAGGCAAGCATAACAGGTGCAGCCTTTCTGTTGTACTTCAGGACTGAAGAAAGTGCCACACATCTGATTCATTGACCTTCTACAAGTCTATTTGACCCTGGATGGATTCCATACCAAGATTTGTTCATAGGGCAAACACTTGGAGGCAGGCGGTAGTCCAAAGGTGGTAGGCTTGAAATGCTTGCCTGATGACACACGTACTGGACATACAAAAAGTGGGTGCCACCTTTGCCTGGACGAGGCCAGCCATCCAAGCTACTTGTGTGTATATATGGGTTTGGCTTACCTTTCCTCAGCCTTTTCAAGTGCCATTTATTGTGTCACAGTGTATAAATACATAATACTTGCCACTATTCCAATGTTTTAGATCCATATGGCACAATACGTGTGATTTCTAAAATGTAAATAATTAATTATGCCTGGTAGCACAATCCTAACTTGCAGTGGAACAGGAAGGCTGTCCTAGTATTCAGACTGCTGCTCGCAACTGTGGGAAATGTTCATCAACTCAAACTTAGGCTACCTCTGTAGGTCTACTCAGACTGAGGCCACCTATGGAGATGAGAAGACAGAGCAACCTCTGGCTGATCCATGCTGCCCTCAGATGGAAGCTTGGATTCATCATAACAGCTGGCCTAAGCCTTGCCTCCCGCTCACCCTCCCACACGTCCCCAGTTCTGCCCTTCCCCACCCTCTCCCCACCCTCTTCAGATTCTGTGCTGGCCTACAAAGGCCAGAGCCACTCATTCTCTCTGCCATTCCTGCAAAGTCATAGGGTGTTGTGGAAAGGCAGTGTGTACCAACCTAACTAGACCAGATGTGGTGAAAGAGTGTCTTATGGCATTTTATGGGACTCATATCAGCCTAACACCATTCTAGGATACTACTGTGATTGTGCCAAATGCAGATTCACACTGGTTTTTATCTTTACACAAGAAATCATGGCAATCTCCTTTGCCTGGAATAAGGATAGTCTGAAAGAGGAAATTATTCTGAACTGGCAGAATTTGTTTAAAAAACAACAAAAATAACCAATGACAACCTACCATGACATCTATAGTTTCCAGTGAAGTCCTGAGATTGATATGCACAGAGATGTTGCATCTGTATAGAGAATCAGTGCAGAATAAAAACCAAACGATACATTACACAGGAGAATCATGATTGGATTTTCCATTCTTATGGATGAAATTCAGCTGAGGCTGGGGGAGTGGACTATAAGGCTGCAATCTTAACTCCCAGTTATGTCAGTGTAAGTCCTGGTACAAGTCTCATGCTGGCCTGAGGGTGTTGCAAAAGTACGTTAAGGCATTTCGGCGCCACTCCTGGGGGGTGGGGTTAGGCCAGTGCACAGACATGCACAAACCTCCCCACACCATCCTGGGGACAGGGAGACGGGTGAGTTGTGCCGGCCTAAATTGGTTAGGATTGTGTTCTGAATATTAGAATGGGCATTGGGAAACCCATTTTTTAAAAAATTGTGTTCTAATACTACTCAATGAATGAAAAGAACAGATATTTTTATATTTGCCCCTGTGGGACACAAGGGTGGCAATTTCGATCAAAGAATCTGCATCCTGTTACTGCTGGGGCCACATTTATGACAATTTGTGATACCAGGATACTGGCACAGGGGACTTCTGCCAATATAGGGTGCACTCTGGATTGCACTCTAACTCATGGTTAAATCTTTTGAAACATCGTCTTATCATAATTTCTCAGAAAGAAGCTGTTTCTTAGTGAAATTACCTAAATTACATCTCCTCTCCCTCCCCCATCACTTTAGGTTACCTTATCCAAGTTTTGCTGCTGTAGTAACTCAACAGTTCTTTGATTGTAACACTATCTGGCACTGAGCCACAACAGGTGCTCTCAAAGGCTTTATGTGATCTTCTTTCATCTCTTATACAGGTTGATTTGGAAGCTGAATAGAGAGGATCGAGATTCCCAAATTTTGCTCAGGTGTTAATAATATTCTCTGGGTTGATTCAGACCACCATTTTTTCCTCCCACTGAACAGTGAATTTTTGCAAAAATAACCAGAGGATATTCAAGGATCTAGTGCAGCAATCCTATATACAGTTTCCTGGGAGTAAGCCTCATTGAACAAAATGGTAATTACTGTTGAACAGACAATCCTAAACAATTTAGGTGCAATCCTAACCAATTTAGGCCAGCATAGTTTGTCCATTTCCCCGTTCCTATGGTGGCATATGGGACCAACCCATGTCGGTGCCCTGGGTCAACCCCCCCATCCAGGAGTGGCAGATAAGTGCCTTATGGCACTTTTGCAACATCTCTAAGCCAGCATGGGACATATGTCAGGACTTGTGACTGCCTAAGCAGAGGTCAGGATTGCACTGTGAGGATCAAAGTCATCTAACGGACTTCAAAACTGAAACGGCTCTAGGAAAGGGTGCACAGTCTTTTTGGCAGGAGCGCCACATCATCTGACATGATGTAGGGAGCAGGAAAAAAAAAGAATTGATTTAAATTTAAAAATTGAATAAATTTACATAAATTTACTTAAATCAATACATTTACAATTGGCTCTTATATGAATGAACTAGTGAAATTTGCCCACTGTTGTGGGTAACACCCACTCATGCAAAAAACCCCATGCAACCTTCCCATGCAAATACTTTGTGCAAAACTCCCTAGTGCAAATCCCCCCATGCAAACCCTCCTCATGCAATCCTCCCCATACAACTCCCCATGCAAATCCCCTGTGCAAAACCCCCTGGTGTAAATTCCCTTGTGCAACCCCCCCATGCAAACCCCCTAACCCTGTGCTCATCCTAACCCTGTGCTCACTGTGCAACCCCCCTCCATGCAACCCCCCATGCAAAACACTCACTCAATGCAAAACGTCCCATTTGCAAACCCCACAAAGCCCCCTGTGCAAAACCCCCTGTGCAACACCCCTCATGCATCACCCCCTAAACCCCCCTGCCAGTATAACACTTCTCATGCACCATCTACCATGGGCACCCCTACTGAGGAGCTGCAGAGTTTGGGTGGGGTTTTATCAATCTTCAATTTTAAATATACAGTAGGATGAAAATGGCTCGCACCCCTTTTCACTCCCTTAGGGGTTAAATTTCTAAACATTGGCTCTTGGTGGGTGCTCATGTCACATAAGGAATACCTTCCCCAAATTTCATGCTTCTAGATCCAGGGGTTGGGGCAGGGCTTTGATCAGTCAGCAATTCTCCAATGTAAAGTACAGGGAGGAAAAGATGTTGTGTCCCTTTTCACCCCATTCCTGCCCACTCCAGTTTGAATTACCTAAAACTGGTTCTTAGTAGGTGCCTCCATCAAGTAAGGAACACCCTCCCCACACACTTCTAGGTCTGGTGGTTTTGGCTGGATGTTTATGATTCAGTGAGTGTGTTAGTGAGTGAGTCAGTGAATCAGTCAGTGACTTTCCAGTTTTATATACAGTATATAAATGAATGTTTCAGAATGATGCATATGAATGATGCATATGGGAGAATCAGGCATGTGCTTTTACTAAACATACAGACAATGCCAGAAAAGGGAGCACGGTTAGTATTACTAGTGACCAGCCATATCTTGCCCCCAAATAAAACCCATAGAGACATAAATTGTTCCAAGGCAATGATGCACATGGGACATGGGGTGGTTAAAATAATGGTTCTTTTCCTTAGGCAGGGTTAAAAGAGGTGAGCAGCCCAGAAGAGTTCAAGGTGGCAGCCACAGGGAGCCTGAGGTAGTGGCAGCAGTGGGAGGCTCATTCCTATTGCTCTTACACTCCAGCTCATCCCCTTGACTTGGGGAATGAGTAATCAGTGGGCAGGAATTGTGACTAATGGGTTGGTGGTTGCATTGTATAGGGCTTCCTCCATTGCTTGCTGATTTACACTTGTGAAGAGGGAAATGCGGAGGGAGGGAGGAAGGTGAGGCTGGAGAAACTCCCTTCCAGAGCCTCTTTGGAAGGTGTTTCACTCTTTCATGGAGGCTTGATATCTACATCAACAAGCCCACAGTGGCAGCCCATTACAGGCTGTAGGATCCTGTGGTAGCCATTCTGGTATTGCAGGAATCCTCCTGCTGTGGGCAACTCAGGATTGGGCTCTAGTTATGTAAGCAAGGGTGCAGTCCTAACCTAGGCTGGCAGAACTCATTGGTCTTCTCATTCCTGTGGTGATGTAGATAAGCAACTGCATGTCTGTGCACTGGCATAACCCTCACTCAGGTGTGGCATACAAATGTCTTACAGCACGTTTGTGTCACCCCCGGGTCAGCACAGGACTTACATTGGGAATTAGGCTGGCCAAACTGGAGGCTGGGATTGCAGCCTAGGTAAGTTAAATGTTTACATTAAGGAGATGTTTAAAACCCCTTTTCCCTGCACTTGTTTGCTAATCAAAATCCCTTTTTGAAAACAATATTTTCCTCACAGAGCAGTGATGGGATTCAAAGAAATTAACGGTTCTCTGCCCATCTGGCAGCCACTTTTAAGTGGCTTATCTTTAAACTTTATATGTCCTATCTCTTGTTAACAACCGGTTCTATAGAGTAGGTGCGAACCTGCTGGAGCCCACCACTGTCACAGAGGTAACTGTACAGGTACCATATCATTGTATGATCTTTATATATTGCAGTTTTGATGATGGTGGCAAAAATTTAGGTATGGAAAATGTAATCCAAAGCTATCCCAGTGATTCCCAAACCCTCTAGCAATGGAACTTATGTTTGAAAACAAAATTCTATCAGGACCCATTGACGTCTACCAACTTTTTTTTAAGTGAAATTGAAATTATATTTGATTAATATGATGTTTGTATTATACTATTACAATTACTATTATAAATCATACTACGCAAAGACCTTCAGACCTTTATCTCTCTATATTTACACATGCTTGACCCTTGCTAACTGGACAAGAGACACTCTTTCAAGTGGGTGTTCCTCTTTATTTCGCAGGGAGAGAGTAACTGGCCCTTCTCACCCCAGCAATGTCTGTTTTAGTGGCTTCTGCTAGTTTGCATTTTAGTTTGTGAGCCCTTTTGGGACAGGGATCCATTAGCTTTTAATTAGTTATTAATTTTTTCATTTTTTCATTTTCTTTTTCTTTTTCAGTTGAAAAGCAGTATATAAATACTGTAGACAGACAAATGACAGGAGCTGAGCAATTTGCAGGGCAGTTTGCAGCTACAGTATCTGATTTTTGAATAGTTTCAAGGCTTGGGGCAATTAGTTCTCTGATCTTTCTCTCACCCTTTGGCAACCAAAGCCTGAACCAAATATCCGGCTTTTGGACAGAAGTCTTCTTCATAATACTTAATATTCCAGGGCTGGCACTATCTAGGCACTATTAACCATATTCAATGAACCCCAAAATGTACTGTATTTTGCAGCATGTGAGTGACAGATACAAATCCTCACTTTTGCTGCAATCCTAACCATCTCTACTCAAAAGTAAGCCTCATTGTTTTCAATGGGTCTTATTCCCAGGAAAGTGTCTTTAGGATTGCAGCCTTAATGTCATTTTGTTTTAAATCACTTCCATATAAAGTTGATAAGAAAAACAAATTTATTCCTGGATTTTTCCACATTCTCCCTATGTCTGCGTGGGTTTTCTCCTGCCTGGAAAGCTCACATTTATTTCAGTGTTTAGTGTTAGAAATGTTTATTAAGAAGTTTGGTGACATTATGTGACCAGAAAAATGCAGTAGGAACATAACACTTGTTTCCATATATCAATTAGCCTGTGGTAAAACTGGTTTCATTATAAGTCATTTGCTTAAAATTGCAGTTTCCAAGTACCTATTTAAATGAGGACTTGCTGTAACTCATTTCACCAAGATGTAGGTAAAATCAATTTGTATGAGAGAAGGAAGAACGGATGAGTGTGTGTGAGTGTGTGTGTGTGGGGGGGGGGGGGGGGAGGGGGACATGTGGCCAAACCTGGTCTTCCTCATTTTGAATGAAGAGTGGAGACTATCTATTCCTTCAGAAGGACTTTCTCTTTCCTCAAATTCCCTCTTAGCTTAATGCTAGCCTTTGAAGCCCAGCGAGGTCTGCTGCCTTCTTCAAGAATGCCATCCCCACACTCCAGCCCAGACACTGGGGGGAATCTGTCTGAATTCTCTTGGTACATTTGCTGTACTAGTATCAGGTTGAACCTGTTCGGCATGGAGGCCTGAGGCAGTGTGGATTCCAGATTTCTCTTTCTGCTCCATTTATTCTGAACATGCTATCCTCCCCACCCCCTCCTCTTCACATGCCCCGAGGCCTCAAGCTTTGAGCTGTGAAAGGCATAAGGCAGGGCATCGCTTATGCACCTGAAACAGGTTATGACAAGCCTGGCAGCCTTTTCCACAGAAGGATTAAGGCTATGCAGGTTACAAAGTGTTTTGGAAAGCTGCCTTTCTCTGCTTAGAAATGCTCAGCTAGCATTGTCCTAAAATCGCTATTGTTTGCCCAGAGGTATTTGATCTTTATTATTTTGTGGGTCCGTGTCCACATGTACATGTGTGCATCTACAGTTTCTCCTACATGCATACTTTACAATAATGGAAAGGGAGGGTGCTTATTATTTAAAGGCAAACCCCTTTTGGTAAAACAAAAAACAAAAAAAGTTAAGGAGGGCTAGTAAGATGTAGTCCAGTACCAGCAATTCTTATGTGCAGCAAAAGTTCATCCTAGTTCTCCAGGATCCCAGCTATGTCCAATCCTTCAACCATGTTTTTGAAAATTTTGTACATGATGGTGCAATCACATTTTCCTGAACACAGTGGGGCATACTTTTAGACATGCTTAGGATTGCACTGGAAGATAGATACATTTGTTTATGCTACATGACAAGTTGGCTCCTCATTACTATCTTGAGCAAACTGCTCTCACGTATCTGATTTAGAAGATTTTCTTCCTTGCATTCATGTGCTAGATGTGCATATTTTCCAGTGTGTCACACAGATCCTGTTCCCAAATGCTATGATTTTCAAACTTTCAAAACTCTGGTAGGAACCAGGGAAGTTGCTCAGACAAGTTCCAAAACAGACAGACAAACAAATGTGAATATTGTTTCATAAGTCCTAATAGGAACATTTGGAGAATATACTCTAGTGCTGGATTCTAATTAGATTTAGGGCAATTAAAGATATCCATAGTGAAAGTAGGATCTGTGAAAGTGAAAGAGGATTTTTATAAGGAGTACAAAGTTTATTTTGGGCCCCTTTTGGGGATGCAAAGGCTGAAATCCTAACGCCCAGGAGAAGTCCCATTGAATTCAATGGGACTTGCTTCTGAGTAGATATGCTTAGGATTGCACAGAAAGTTTCTTGTGCTCCTCCATTGGATTCTAATTTCTATGATTTATGATATATAATTCATAGAATTATATATTTTATATGTAGGCTTACATAAAATGTTAATGTTAGTTCTCACACTATTGTGCAAATGTTTTGCAAATATGCAAATATTTTCTGATATCACAGGAAATTTCGGACTCCCCTTCTTTGGCTTCTAGGCTCCCTGACACTTGGCCAAGATACAGTGCACCCTCTTGTACCTTCCGCTCTGGTGAGATATGGCCCTGATGTGATAGGGAAACATACGTTCCCAGGAAATTTTTGGATCCCCTCCTTTGACTCCCAAGCCTGGGTACAATTTATCCCTGCACTCTTTTTACATGGCTCAGATAGAAGAACACACCCCAGTTGGTGTTTTTCCAAATAGGGATAGGGATCAGTAGGCATTGCACCACTGAACTTCCCCTGATCACTTACCATTATTTCTAATTATTATGTAGACCAATTTATTATCCAGGACACGTGGAACATTTTGGCATACATGTACACAAATAGTGCAAGAAAGGTTCAGTGACTCTTGTGCAGCCTTTCTCTATGGGCACTTGGAAGTCTCACTGATTTCATTGAAACTTACTTCCAAATAAGTATGCATGAGACTGCAGTTTGCCTAGTTTCATGAACGCTCTTTTTCCTTGCTCTTGTCTTTATTCCAATCTAATGAAGTAGATCAGATAGAGAAAGATGCATAGACAGTAGTTTTGAACTGCCTATTATTCCTATGATCATTTGATGTGCATGTGACACCTTGACAACACAAGACATTTTTAAATAATGAATCAGGATCTCTCTGAGATAGGATAATAAATGATAGTTTCAATTAACTTTGGCCCAGGCTTATAAAGAAGATTAAAATCAACAACATCATTCTTGGTGCCCAATTTATTATTTATTTCTGATCTTTTATTACTCTTCCTCAAATTTTCTCCTCGTCCCGAATGCTGCAAGGATAGCCCCATCTGTTTCTAGAAGTATAAATATAATACAGTGCAAAAACAGAGGTTGAAAGTGGAATCTGGGAAAGATGAGTCTCGGGAAAATTTAATAGAAATGAGTAGTGAGTACTCATATTGCCGGAGTTCATAATTACCTGACTCACAGTACAAATTTGTTGAGCTCATAATGCTTAGCTGCATCACAAAATTAGTGGCATGTCCTACAAAGCTTTTGATTTCTTTACCTTAGCTTGAATCTTAAACCAACTCAGGCTCCAACCCTGAAGTGCACTTGGGCTAGCCTCTCTCACTGGTCTGGCCCAATTCCAAGATGGGCCAGCCCAGTAACACCAGAAAGGCTTGAGTTGGCATAAGATAACATAGGCTTGCCCAAGACCGATGGACCTCAACTTGCCTACCAGTGCCAACCTAGGCAGTTCAGGAGACGCATATTGATGGCATGTTCAGCATGGCCTAGAACAGTGCAGTTAGGCTGTATCTAGAGCCTGTTTCCAGGGCAGACGTTCCCCCCTCACAGTTTTTCAGAGTTAGAACACCTCAGAAGCAGGAATAAATCTGAGTAGACCCATAGGGGATCATGATAAGCCAGAATGGAAGTGATGGCAAAAATTTTGAGTCCTTGGCCAACTTATCATAACTGCAATCCCTTCCTCTGAACCTCAGGATACAGCCCCCCTCAGGATATGGCGCAACTGCACCTGTCCAGTGAGCAGGCTGCCCTTGTGCTGCTGCCTTTTCGGAAGCTGTTAGGCCAGCCAGAGGCCTCCTAGCCCTGTGGATTTGTCCTAACTTTCAGCTCAGGACAGGTGCTACTTAGGCCAGCTTAGCTGGACCACATTTCTGGCCTAAACTCAGGATTGTATTGACAGTCCTTCTATCTTTTGTGTATGAAATGCTGGGATTACAGCATACTAGGAAATATAGTTTTATACCCTAGTTTACCATTCCACCTCTCCTATTGCTGGTGCCTCCTATTGCATCACAGTCACAGTGACGGACAATGTAAGCTACAGGTTAGCATGCTTGTCCATAAGGTAGCCTCTAATACCCTCCTTCTTTGACATGCTTTTCATCTTTGGTGTGCTGCAATAATTAGTAGAGATTTGTTTTTATAAATATGAAGCAAAGTGACATATTACAAAATTTGCACCAAAAATGAAATAAGGCAATTTTTACTAATAGAATGTAATGATCATATTTTTACCACTCTCAGTGCTGCTTCATGGTCATGGTTTCCATCAAGGCATCATCGACCTTATTGGTGTAGTACCAGTTTCCACTGCTAGATGGCTTCAGCTTGTAATATTCTTTCAGATGGCATCCTTTCCCTCTCAGGGGTTTATTCTCAAGACCCCATTATCCAAGAAGCTGAGGTGCTGGATGATGAAAGCAAGCACACATGTTGTGGTTGTGTGATGAAAGGTTGCTCCCACCACTTTGTGTTGAAAGAATTTGAGATGGCCAAGTAAAATTGCCAGTTGATGCATGCTTGGATTCTCCCATGTAAATCTTGCCAATACCTGTTTTCTTTGGGGATTCCCTGCATGGGTGTTCCACATTTGATTTTGCATGTCATTGTTTTTGCTATTTTGCATGACCCCCACCCATTGAAGTACCACTCTTGTACATTATTTGCTGTGCAGTTTTCCATGCTCCACTTTGTGTCCTCCAAAAACCTATTAAGATCTTTCGAATGCATGTGTGTTGAAACTTCTTTTACTATGGTGCAATCCAGAGTAACTACGGGGAGTCCTTCTGGTGTAGGAACAATTTACTCTGGATTGCAATATGAATTTCCCATAGGTTTTCACTAGGTGGTACAGTAACTACAGGTGCATGTAATGTCTCTTACATGCTCCCGTAGTTACTCTGGATTGTAGGGTATGGCTGCAATCCTAATCTCCAGTTAGGTTGGCCTAAGCCCCAGCATAAATCTGGGCTATCTGGAGGAGTCACAAAAGTTCGGTAAGACACTTCTGTGCCACTCCTGGGGCACTGTTTCAGAAGCGTGTACATGCTAGAGATACCAGCACATTCTAAGACTGCACCATTTGAAACTTTGTCAAGCCAAGTAATGCTAAGAATACGTTGGAGACAGCGCATATGAAATGTGTTCCGCTTTCTCTCCTGCTGCGCATGAAGGGGCCAAGACTCACTGCAGTACAAGAGTGTGCTCAGGATACAGGCTCTATATACCTGGATCTTTGTATGTTCCGTCAGCTTCTTATTAAGCCATACTCTCTTTGTAAGTCTAGAAAACGTGGTAGCTGCTTTACCGATTACAAATTACAAATTTGTGTATCCAGAGGTGACTAGTTGGCTGGCCATGACTTTAGAGAGAATGATGGACTAGAATCAGCTGTCTCCAAACTTTTTGGCAGGAGGGCCACATCGCCTCTGTGTCAGGGGCCAAAAATATTTTACGTTTTAAATTTGAATAAATTTACATAAATTTACTTATAAGAATGTATTGGAGTGGATTACAGGGCATGCCAAGGCGCCAGATAGAGGGATCTTGAGGCTTGCCAAGGGCCACATCTGGCCCCAGGGCTGGGTTTTGGAGTCCCCTGGGCTAGACAAAGGGTGTCAGAAGGTTTCATAGAGTAGGCCAAATAAAATTCATGGTATCTGCTGAGGGCTGGAAGCGGCATCAGTAAAAAATAGGAAGTGATGTTAAGCAGATGATGACAAGAAATATACACTTTGTTCTCACATAGGAACTTACTAGCTGCAAATGGCAGAAGAGACTATGGGCACAATCCTAACCATGTCTACTCAAAAGTAAGCCCCATTGTGTTCAATGGGTCTTACTCCCAGGAAAGTGTCTTTAGGATTGCAGCCTATGTGCAAATCTTGATTGTATTGTAACCCTTAGATGACTAACCGGATCCACTGACCAGCTATTACAATTTATGCAAATCAGGCTATTTTTAGATGGTCATCTAAAGGTTTTAAAGAGGCCACACATCACATGGGCTATCTTTTCAGCAACACCACTTCTGCAAAGGCATTACCTTATATCTCTGCAACAGAGAGGTGCTCTGTGATGTGACACCTCAGCTGAAGTGGCGCTGCCCAATGTAATGTTCCTCTTCACCTCAGTATAGTGCCCTGACTACTTTCTATTGGCAGTTTGCTGGTCTTTCTTCTGCAGCCTCCTAGATCTGCAATTTTCAACATTTTTCATCTAATGGCACACTGACAAGGCACTAAAATTGTTAATGCACACCATCAGTTTTTTTTTACTATTGACAAGGCACATCATGCTGCTGGTAGGAGTTTCAGCTCCTCCAATTGCCCTAATAAATGAACCTCCCCAAAATCCCCCGGCACATCTCTGAACCATCTGAGGCACACAAGTGTGCCATAGCATGGTTTGTTGAAAATTCTGGTTATAGATTGTGAGCCCCTTTGCGGAAAATATTTGATTTTCTCCATAAACTGGTTTGTAAAAGCAGCTTACAGAGTTTCAATGAGCAGTTTCAATTTTGGGGTTGAAAAGTAGTACACAACTAATATTAATATTCCTTGACTAGGTAGTTTATGGTAATGACAAAATGGGGGGGGGGGTTTGAAAAGGTCTGTCACGCAGTCAGTTGATTAATAGGCTTTTGTCATCTATACTTCTTGAATGAGGTATGGCTGTGGCTGTACACAAATTTTTACACCAGCATGGATACCGTAATTCCAAATGTAGTCCTCATAGAACACAGAGAGGGAGTTAGAATGGCTGATTTTTTATTTTTTTTTATTTTTATTTTTTTGCTGTATGGGTGGCGCAAATGGCTAAGACACTGTGCTTGTTACCCAGCAGGCCAGGGTTCGAGACCCAGGTCGGCCCCACAAGACAGGGTGAGCTCCTGTCCTTAGCCCAGTTCTGCGACGCCAGCTGGATCCAATCGTATTGGCTCTGCCTTTCCATTAGACTAATTCAGTGGCGTGGAGAGGTGGGATTTGCTGCTTGGGTAAAAGCCTATCCTCCATAACAATCCAACACAGGCTTTCGTGCTTCGCATGCAGCGTATGCAGTGCCGAGCACGATACCATAGTCTTCCAAGACTGACAGAGGCCTGCTTTTTTTAATCCAAACTCTGAAATTAGAAGGCAGAACAATGCTCATAATGTTGCCAGGCAGAAACTACTGACCCTCAAGGCATAGTTTATTTAGAATATGCCCTGTAGTATGGACTAGTTTGGTACAAAGGCACCAAACCAAGGAAGGCACAATAGATTGATTTGTAGTTTGGAGTAAACGCAGCATGAATACGCTGATTTTTTTTTTAAACACTGATTTTTTTTAAAGGTGCATTTCAGATGCAGAAAGAGTAAAATGCCAGTGAGAAGGAGAAAAGAGGAAAAAAGGTCCAGTATCAATGCTGGGAGAAAGAAGAAGGATTCGCTGTTCTGAAGAATTATAGACAGACATGAGTTATGAAGATGAGGAGTTAAACATGACTCCTAGAGTTTCTTTTTGCATTAATGCTGTTTTTCAAATGGAAATGATGGGGTCACGGGTGCAGGGCCGACACTGCCTTTGGACAATGGTGCAGTGAGCTCTCCTCGGAGGCAAGTGACAAAAGGAGTGAGAGGAGATGCTTGCTGGAAGAGTCACCATTCTTCACCGTAAGGGTGACCATGTGCTGCTCTTGCTCTCCCCAGGCTCTGGCAAGGAGGAGGGGGAGACCCTTGGCTTGGGCGCTTTGCAGACTGCACAAGTCGGGCTTGTCACAGAAAGCCCTCCAGGGACACAGAGGGCCTGCAAGAATGTTAATAAGATAGGAGAGAAGAAAGAAAAAGAGCCAAAAAAGATTTCAACACCAATGATCTTCAAGGAGTGTTCGGTAAACAAAGCAAAACAAAATGGCATCCTGCCAGGAGCACCTGCCATTCTGCATTGATATTAATTGGCTGGAGATTAGGGGAAAAAATAATGACCCCTTCCCCTCTGCTGTTTTATTGGTGTTTATATGGACGGCACTATTGTAGCCATTTCAAGTAGGTTGCTGCGTGTTCTGCTTGGTCTGTGCTGGCACTGGAAGTTCTGATTAGGAAAAATGTTCACAGCCAGCCTCTAGCCAGCCCATGCTGTGTCCTGTAAGGGCAGTGCTACTGCAGGGTGTCTATAAAGGTTGGTCATATGTATGCATTTTGAGTGTGCTTTGAGATCCTTATCTGGGAATCAGTCCCGTTAAAGTTGATATGTACTGAAAGTGCCCAGAAAATGGATAAACACCATCCCAGAAGGAAGAATGACAGGGTGAGATTTCTGAGGGTCAGGATAGTTGTTGTCTAGGACAATGACAAACATGTTTGTGTCTTGTGTCTTGTCACTGAGCACATCCTGCACAAGTTATTCATTAGGATTTTTTGTCACTGAGATGCCAATAAAGAATAGTACTTGTGAATACCGGGTAGTACTTGTAGTGAAAGAACTGGCAGAAGCAACAGGGGCTATGGGGATATAAGTAAAAAACTTTTTAAATCTATTCTGGGTTTTCTGTTCATGTACACCCTTCCCCGACATGCAGTGTGAACTCTGTGGAACTGCATATTCTGAACTGCAAGAGATAGGATTGGACCATTAATCTCTTTTTCACACCTATGCTTCTGACTATATACAATTATTCCTATATTTCTAGTCAACAAACGGGTTCTACACATTTTCTATTGCAATGAAGAGGTCTTGTATATTCAAATGCAGGCCTTTAAATTTAGTGAAGAATACTGGACTGCTAATCCTATAGCAGCAGGCCTCAGTCTTCTTTCTCAGTCTTGAGAAACTATGGTATCGTGCTTGGCGCTGCATATGCTGCAAGTGAAGCAAGAAAGCCTGGGTTAGATTGTTATGGAGGATAGGCTGTTAACCAAGCAGCAAATCCCCCCTCTCCATGCCACTGAATTAGTCCAATGGAAAGGCAGAGCCAATACGATTGGATCCAGCTGGTGTCGCAGAGCTGGGCTAAGGACAGGAGCTCACCCTGTCTTGTGGGGCCGACCCAGATTAACAGGCACAGCGTCTTAACTGCTTGTGCCACCCACATCACAGCTAATCCTATAGACACTAATCCTATACACACCTAAACAGGAGTAAGCCCCCCTGACCGTACTGAGACTTACTTCGGAGCATACATGTCTAAAATTGTACTGTTAGTGTCTTTTTATGAAATCCCTCTTACCCAGCTGCCCACTTCAACAACGCCACCAACTCTAGCGTCTCCCATTTTTTGAAAGCATGAATAAATGAATTGTGTCCTTTGTATATTAATGTATGTCATTTTTCACAAAAGAAGTTATCACATGTATGTAACATTTATGTAATTTTTATTATTTTATAAGCATTTATTATGTTTAGTATTAATTTATGTAAAAGTTATGTAAATGTATGCTTCATCTAACCATGGAAGGAGAAGGTGATTCTTGTCCCAAAGGGGCTTTAAAGCTTTAAAAGACATAAGAAAGTCACCAAATAGACATGGGAGAGGCACTTTCCAGATAATGTCACTTGTTCTCTCTCCCTTTTAATAATATGTCAGCGCAATCCTAACTTCTGGTTAGGCTAGCACAAGTCCCAGCCCAAGTCCCCTGCAGGCCTGGGAATGTCACAAATGTGCTGTAAGGCACTTCTGTGACACTGCTGTGGGGTTAGGCCAGTACACAGACATGTGCCGGCCTCCTTACACTACTGTGGAAATGGGGAAATGGTTAGCTTGTGCTGGCCTGAATTGGTTAGGATTGTGCCCTTGGTGAACCAGAATTTTCAAAGCTGCCTCTTTCTGGAGTTAGCAGGGATAGAAAGACCCCATTTGGCCAAGGATTTTCAGAGAATTGAAACTCTTTTGCTGTGGCTTGGGCTGTTACAAGGCAAAGGAGGAGGTGAGGCAGAGATTGGGGTGGGCAGCAAAAGACCAGGCCTTGAGCCAGGGGCAGCTGCACAGGGCAGCACAGGCTCCATCCGTGAACACTGGCAGCCTTGTCTTGGGCTCTTGAGACTTCGGCAGACATTGCCTAAACATTTCTGTCCTTCCATTGGCAGCCAGAAGGGCTAGAATCTTGTTGCGCTCTCTCTCTCCCCCCCCCTTTTTCACAGGCACCATCAAATTCACAGGAAGCCCATTTTTGCACCACATTGCGCTCTGTACAACATGCAGGCAGATGCGCAAAATATCGGACTGTCAATGTATGATAATAAAATTGCATAAACAAGCGGACTGTTTGCAGGCCGATTGGCCGATGCTTTCTCCGATGTGGGGTGCCCCCCATTCCTTCTCCCGCAAGCCTCCGTTTAACTATTAACAAGCTAGCCAGTCGGATGGAGACAATGGTCTGTTTGTTTAAGTCCTGAGGACTAGAATGGCGCTCCTATCAGGGGCTCTGGCAAATTTATCAAAGCTCAGTGATTAGCTCTATTAGAGAAGGGATTTGTGTAAACAAAAAGACAGGTGCAAAGAGGCGATTCCAGCTGGCAAGGGCTTCATAGACTTTGCAGCCTTTCAGTGGCAATAAAATAGAACTTCTTCCAGGAAACAGAATCAAACTGGAGAGAGAGCATGTATATTTTTAACTCATTAGCTCTGACCTTCCTATTGTTCAGCCATTCCGTGCCTCCTTTCCCCTCTCAGCTGTCTTTAGTTTAAAGGAATGTTGCTTTTTTTTTTACATCAACACCCCCCAAACCGTTCTCTGTTCCCCATAAAGGAGCAGCTGCCTCAATATTTCTAAACCCAGAGCTCCTATCTATGCCACACTGGGACAGCTTTTTCCTCCTGCCCATCACTCTTGAAGCCCCTTTCTTATTTACCATCTATGACGGCTACTCTGTTGTTCTATCGTGGCCTTTGTTCTCCAACTACAAGGTGGGTTTCTAAGAAGAACGTCACTCTGGGACCTACAGAGGAGTAACTATATGCACACAGTGTCTGTGAGCCAGGATGGAATAAAAAAAATCAGTGACTAGTCAACATAGAAAATCACTTAAGTCTAGACAATGGCATTAAATAGATCTGTAATTTGCAAAATGCACATTCTGGTATAAAATGTATGTTTTCGGAGGCAAATCCCAGGTCCTTTCAGTTTGCAACTTCTTGATTGAAGGTTTTCATGTGAAAGACAAGAAATAGTTTGGCTAGTTGGCTTCACCAGTTGTAAAATGTCCTTCTTGTATCATTCTCCTGATTTCCAGCTCCCCCATCCCATATAATGCAGCATTTGAATTTGTTGTTTTGAATGCAGACCTGATTCTCCACATGTCCTCTAAACTCTTGATAAACACAGAAAATAGGAACAAAAGAGAGGAAAGAGTCTATAAGGGAGAGAAAAAAGAGACAAAAAGGAAGGAAACAGAGAAAAGAAAGAACCCTTTCAGTAGCCATAGGGATAGCACTTAGTATTATTCCTTCACCTTTAGAAAGCCTTCATATAGCTCCCACCACTCCAAAGTGGCTTCCTTTATGGTTTCGAAGACTAGTACTTCTGCTTACCTTCCATACTTTAATTACATTTACAATGACTCTCGTGATTTGGCAATCATTGTTCATGTGCACTTTATTATTTTCCTAATGGTAGCATAAATTCAACATAGAAACACAGGCCATTTCTTGAATTTTAAGAAGAAGAAACATGCTTTTACTTCAGAGTTAAAGGACAGGTCAGTGGGCAGTGGGCAGAAGAGTGTGTCAGCCCATTCCATTACTGCTGGGTGGCCCCTAAACAAAGTGTCACTTTCCCCTCTTGCCTTTTCCTAGCAAGTTCCCCCACTCGACGACTGCTTTGCTAGGAAAATATGGGGTTTGGATGAAGTAGACATTGCCAGAGAAGGTATCATAAATGGAAGTTTAATCAGTGATATTATAGTGGGAAGGAAGTTTTATCTTGAAGAGGTTTAGAAAAGGTTTTCCTATTACGAATTTACCTGATGACCATATTTGAAGGTGAAAAGGATTTCTAGATCACATTATCTGATGGACTGGCTGGGATTATTTTCCCTTTCTCTGTGGCAAGTGACAAGCCTTCCTTCTCCGAGTTCCCTGTTTGTTTTCCTTGCTAAATTCTAATTTTTCCTTCCAACTGTTACTGTATCTTAAAACTGTAACATTTTTTTCATTTGGGCTTATTCTATCTAAACCCTTTTCAGATATTATGCAAAGTTTATAGGCTTTACCTAAATGAGACTATGGCTGCAATCCTAAAGACACTTTCGTGAGAGTAAGACCCATTGAACACAATGGGGCTTACTTTGGAGTGGACATGGTTAGGATTGCACCCTATGTTGGCAAAATCCTCTCTGATGTGTTCTGTAGCCCTGTTCCTCCATTCTTCTTAGGAACATTTCTCTGCAGGACAAAAGTTATACCCAGGGAAAATTTCTTGCCATGATCTGATTCACAGTCTCAGTGGGAAACTCTCTCCAGAGACAGCACTGGTCTGTTGCAGACAAATGAAATCCCTTTGGAGATTGGAGAGGAAACGAAGCTACAGAGCTCATTGACAGCAGGGAAAAGTCTTGCCAATGTGCTTTGGATGGGGTGTACCTGGATATATCCTACAAACTTTAAAAAATGTCTGTACACACAAGTGTTATAAACATGGTCCGTGGGGATGTAATTTCAAAGTGTACCGGCATTGGGGTGAGATTTCCTGGCATATTTCGCCACTTAAACATGAATACACATTCCTGCAAAATGGATAGGGAATGTTTAAACAGAGCTTCTGCCTATCCCTGCCAAATTATGACCTGGTTCTCCAGTGTATTGGTAAACATGGACCTGGAGTTTACCTCTTCAGTCTGCAGGTGGAGCTCACATGCTCCTCCATGTCAAGTTTGCAAAACTCAAGAGAGGGTAAATACAAAAGTATCTCCACTTCAAAGAGCCAAAGCATAGGAAATTGAAAGTATAAGAGATTAGCATTTGCCAAATCCCACACTTATGATACATTAGAACCTTTGAATTGATTTTCAAGTGATTGATTTCATACTTTAAATGATCTGCGAATATGTAAAACCTGGCTTCTCCTCATTAAAACATGGGGCAGGTGGATGGAGTATGTCTCATACGAATCAGTCATTTACATCACTCTGGCAAAAAAAATGTCTGGCATCATGTCTTTTGAACTGGTACGCAGCCTGCTCCAGAATGTGTATAGTATGAGGATATAAAACATAAAGTCAGAACATCTATTTTTATCTTCAATAGTAGCTTACAAATATATCTACAGCTGATCCTGCCAATCCAGGGTTGGCTTCTCCAACAACTAGAGACTATGGAGGAAACATTAATCTAGGTTCATCAAGACTTGCTGTGAAAATAATTGTCATATACATGGGAAACCTCCTGGTGTTAAGTCAGACCGTTGGTCCACCTACCTCAATATTGTCAAGAGTGATTGGTTTTGATATGACTGATAGACACTCTCCAGGGAGTCAGACATGGATCTTTCCCAGACCTACCGAGAGATGCTGGAGGCTGCACATGGCACATTCTGCATGCAAAGCATGTTTTTTACCACTGAGCAATGATCGCCTCCCTATTCTGAAAACAGGCAGTTGCCCTACACAGCTTTGATGGAAGTTTCTTTATTGTCTCTACATGAACCAACCTCGAGAAAAATTTCCTTCCATGTTTCCTTATTGAGATCTGAAAGCAAACAATACATTTATGAACTAGCATGTCCACAAAAACTTGTGGATTTCTCTCATTACTGTTTCAAAAGAACATAAGCTATGCCAAGAAAACTCACATGGCATATTTTCTGTGCAAAGGTGGTGGCAGATGCTACTGAGACAGTATGAAACCATGCCAAGAGTGTCATTCTGAACTTTGCATAGAAGAGTTTATATCTGTCTACAGCAGTCCAGTGTTTCCTAATCTGATCAGCTGATCCAAATTCTGAATTCAACTGAATGATTTTATCAGGCCTTGCCTGCTGGTGAATAGCACTTCTGCTTCCCCCCTCTCTTTCACTACCATCTCCCCACAAGTTTCCTACTTTGCATGTTATCTGACAACAAATTGGCATCAAGAGTGTTTACCATAAAGAGCTGCGCAATTAGAAGTGTCATTCAGCGACTTTGGCTCAGCTCACATCCCTGTTGTTTGACAAATTGACATTTTTCCTGCATCTGCTTTTCAAGCAGTCGCCACTGATATAAAAGCCATTCTTTGCAGGGCAACCTTTTATCAGTCTCTGATTCTTGGTTTGGAGCAGTTTCAGGGGTTAAGCCTGTGTGGTTCAGAACAAGCTAGCTCAGGATGTTCATTCAAATCATGTTGTCAGTAAAATGTTGCTTCTTGGCTTTGTGCTTCAGTGCTATAAAAATTGTACTAGCATTCTTATCCAGGACAAATATGTGCCCTCCCACTCCATGTGCACAACACAGGTTTATGACAGGCTGCCATTCTTTATCTTAACTGACAATTGCGGCCTAACAAAAGGTTCTTGTCTTGAATATAAAGTGCACTGAGAGGGGATCGGTATTTTAAAAAGCCTGACCGTGCAGTGTGCAACCTTAAGAACCCTTTCGGATTCACAATCCTGTTTTTTTCTAGAAAGAAGATGTGTGAGATCCACATCATTGGAAGGAAACATATTGGCTGCACACCTTTAAAACTGAGAGCCAAACTTATGCAGATCTCCTCAGAAGTAAGTCCTGTTATGATCAATGGGGCTTACTTCCAGGTAAGTGTGGCTAGGATTGTAGCTGGGCAGCCCAATCAGCTGACCAGTGCCGAGAGGATCACTAAATGGTGACCACAGAGGATCAATGGCTGACAGGTGGATTCTGGGTCCTCTGGAGAAAGGGACAATTGGAGTACCTGAAATGTGGCTTCTCGACTTTGCACCGGCTATTTTGCTGCTGCCAAGCAGCCCCATGTCGGCAGAGTAGAGCTCTGCTTGTTCCAACCCCTCCCTGCCCTCCCTCTACCCTGGAAGATCTCCCACCACTTCCTCACTACTCCACTCAGCATTCACCTATAGTCTCCAGACAACACTGGCTTAGTCGAGCATACACTGAGCTGGTGGCAGCCCAGTGGAGAGTGTGGCAGGCAAGCCTTACAGTATGTTTTCAATACTCAGTCCAGTGGAAAGCCAGTTCTAGCTCAGTAGGATCAGGGCCTGAATGTGATTGAGATTTCCTTTATAAGTGAGTCTGCTTAAGACTTTCCAAGGTCAATAGAATTATATTTAAATTGCATTTACTAAAGGGGCCATAACACTGTTTTAGCACATCCAGGCCTCTGCTGGTGCTGACACTGGTCACTTCTGCCTATGCTGGTTCCTTACCAGTCTAGGCATGCACAACTAAGATATATATACAGGCCATGAACTATGAAACTTGCAAAAGCTTCATTATTCAGGGTGCCTCTTTCTGATTCCTTGCACTTGTGGAGCATGAGCAATGAAATGCTCTGATGTAGATAACTGTGAGGCTACATCCCATTTCACTTTTCTCTGGATTGTACCCAGGATAAAATCCTTGGCAACCCCATATGTACACACATAGACAAGCAACCATTGTGTGAACAGTCAAATACATCCACCAGTATCTTTTCAATCAGATTTGCTGTTCTCTCTTGTTTGTACAAAGATGTTTTTGGAAGTATGCAAGTATGTATTTCACACAGAGATTGAATTGATAGCCATCTGGAATAATTCTCATTTTGCTATTATCATACAATTTGCCTGTCTTGTTTATGTGACAATAAAGTCATCTAGGTCTGTCCCATATGCCATTTCAAGGGCTGTGGGCAACAACACAGTTGGAAAAACAAAACTAATTCAAAAAAATCAGTGAACCACAAAAAAATTATCAATGTTTAAAAATCTGTGCAGCAAAATTCCCTGGTCCTGCTTATCTGCCCACTGTGGTCTGGCACTGATCTGATCAGAGTCTCCACTGCTGTAGTAGTGGAGTTGCTTTATCTGATTCATGTGGGGAAGGGAGAAAGCAAAGGAGCCTCTATAGAGTGTTGCAGGGCTTTAGAAGCCCTGTAACCAGATTATCATTAAGACAGGGAAACAGAAAAAGAAAGGGACAGAGAGATCCAATAGCCAGATCTCGGAGGCAAGAGGAGGCAGTTGTTGAGCTCAGGGGAAGCTGCTCTAATCCTTTCACTCTGAAAATGCAAAAGGTGCTCTGTTCCTCTCCTTCTATCAAATTGGGATCCAACAGACCTATGATGGTATGGTGGAGGATCCCTGGCAAGTCAAGCTGCAAGTGCCCTGATCAGAAAGGAATGTTCCCTCATCAGGAGGTATCACACAAGGTTAGAGAGAAAGGCTCTGAATAGAGGTCTCAGGGTAGAACCCTAATAGGTCATCAAGGATGCTGATCTTTGCAGAAGTGCTGTTCATTCAGGCTTGGATCGGACACACACACACACAACACACAAACACATACAGGGTGTAATCCTAACAAACTTTCCAGAAGAATCATAAGGGCAACGCAACTCCGTTATAAGGAAACAAACAGAACAAACAGTGCTGGAAAGTCAGTTAAGGTTGTCCAAAATCACAGAGTTGTTACAAATTGCATTATTAGTGCACAGTCCTCTTTTTTCTGGCTTATCTCTGAAATTGCGTAGTCAGTACTATGCAATTTGCAGGATGCACATAAAAGGAGGATGGCCAGAGCACATCAATGTAATGATCAGCACTACAGGAGAACAGCATGATAAAAGGGATAGTTAGCTAAAGCACAGGAAAGCATATTTAGCAGTACTGTAGAAGGGGAGAGAAGGAACATGAATATAGTGTATGCAGAGCTAGGATAGTGAAGACTGTAGTATTGTTCCCAGTTTAGGAGGTTCTGTTTTCCCAGGACTGGAGCTGTCACTGAACCAAGCAAGACACACAAAAGAGGAGACATAGTTTCTCCCTTCTTTGTGGTTCTAGGATCAATTCTGAATTCAGAGAAGGAGAGGAACCAGTTCTTCTGCTGCTTCCAGCGGTAGCATCAGTCATTGATCCCAGGCCCCTGCCCATCGACCCTGTCCACTAAATCGACCCTTAACCCCACTGAACCAGCACTGGCTGATTAAAAAAATGGCCAGTAATGTTATCACTCCAATGGGCATCATCTGGTGTGACCTGCACCCCTGGAATCCCATAATAAAGCATAGCTCTCAAGAATTATAATTTAATGCATGGTGAAAGGAATGAGTGTCCATTTCATAACAGTGCATCTGGATTTCATTGTATATCTTTGTACAATGACAATAAAGTATCTATCTATCTATCTGTCTGTCTGTCTGTCTGTCTGTCTGTCTGTCCCAAACTGGATAATTTGAGGAACAGAAGAATGAACTTGATGTGACACTTACCCTTAAAAAATTGCACTGGATTTCTTAGCTCTCATTAGCCACAGAAATGCCTAAACTACTAGATGACGAACAATAACAGCAGCAACAACAATAACAGGTGACAGGAAATTAGATGGAAAAGAACTGGAAAACAATAACAAAATTAAACATATAAAAATGATTTGAAAGGTTTTGTGGCAGAAGAAAACAAAAGTGAACCCTCTGGCGACTGGCACTTTCTGTGCAATTCCAAACACCTTGAAGAGCAATTTATCAGTTTAGCGGCCATAAAAATTACCACCGATCAACTTCATCAAAAGTTGATAGCATTAAAATAATAACAATAATAGAAACAGTGTTGCTAGGAACAGCAAGAATCTTCACAGTGATATTTGCTATCCCAGATCTTGTCTAGAACCCAAATTGCAGATTATAACCAGCTCAACATAGGCTGTGATAAAATAGTAAGATGTTGTGCAGTGGTGGTCTGTGACAGCAAGATGATGATGTTAGATTGTAATTTGACTTCTTAATGTTGATGGAGAGACTGCAATGAGATATTCTTTCTCATGCAGGATCAATATGGTTGTCTGCGAACACTAGACAATTAATATTTCTACTGTGCTCTCCACTGGGCGTTTGCCTGGGAGGGTTAAATATTTCACAATGACTTAGCACTGAAGTGGTGTCATCAGTAACTATCTCCCCCCACCCTGGTTTTTAAATGAAGCCTCCAGGCATGTATCCAAACACTTGGTAGAATGGAAACGCCCAACCACAAGCAGCCTCTTCAGCCCAAGTTGCTGTAGGGCATACTCTGTGTGCTGGAATGTAGGTGTGGACCCACGTGGGGGTCAGTAACCCTTGCATTCCAATGACTTCAGCAAATAAGTGAAGCCAGAAAGGCGGCAGAAAGGAGACAACTATTGTTACATTGCAGAGGTTCTGGCCCCTACACTGTATAGCTTTGCATTAGTGAGACCTGATGAAAGCCGTTCCGAGAAGGGGAGCGAAGAGGACAGGAGACAGTTCTACAAATGCCTAAGGTCTTCCCTAATTCAAACAGGCCATCTAGTTGAGAAACATCAAGGAACATTATGAACCATCACAACAATTTTATATTACCTTACATTCAGCAAGGAACTACTGCTCTTATGCCACAGAGCATTGTTCTTCACATTTTGAATATTGAGATTATCTTGAGTTTTGAGTTTTGACATTGTTATAATATAGAATATATAGAATCATAGAGTTGGAAGGGACCCAATGTAATCTAGTCCAACCCCCTTGCCTGAAGCAGGAAATCCTCGTCTTGTGGGGACCTGGGTCTTGAACCCTGGCCTACTGGTTAAACAGGCACAGTGTCTTAACCACTTGTGCTACCAGAGGACTATGAACAATGAATTGACTCAAACACCAGATGTCTTTATTTTAATTTTAAATATGTACATCCCACCTTTTCTCCAGAGTAGGGTTGCCATGATTCTCTTCCACAAAATCAGTACAGGACCCTTTGTCCCATTTGCCAGTATATGAACCAAATCCCCCAAAATTGGGATTGTCCCTGTTTTTCGGGACATATGGCAACCCTACCTCAGAGACTCAATACAATTCACAATAGAAATTAAAACATAGTAAAATACAATGAGAATAATATAATGAGGGTGCAATCCTGAGCTCCTGATTTGCTATCACAAATTGTTGAATCATTATAAAAACAATTTGGAAGTATTTTTGCTCAGCAGTTCTTTCAGGAAAAAATCACTAGCTGGAATGCTAACCTGTGGTATGAAGTAATCTTTAGACCACCAAATTAAGATTACATTTTCCCATTTTCTCTAATACTGCTAATTGGTGTGCCATAGATTTGAACCCAGATTCACAGCTTTTGTCTGACCAGAAATTTCCTAAGTGCACAGCTTGCTCTCCAGATCAGCATTCTGGTTTTCCTAGAATGACTGTAAAGGTTTAGGGGAATGGGCCTTGAATGCAATCTTTAGGGAGAGTCTCATAAATATTTATTTGCACATATTATATGTAAGGTTCCTGTCAGACGCAGTCAGGAGCACAGGACTCAGTTATCAATTAATAATTTATTATTTTTATTTAAAATATTGTATCTTTATGTTTGATCTAGTCACTAGAACGTCATTATATTGTCATTTTAAATAGATTTCAGTAGAGAGTCAGTTTAATCTATTGTTTGTTATTTTAATAAATTGCTATTTTAAAAGGGTGGTCTTGACGTTAAAAGGTTTGGGAAGGATTGTCCTGAACCACCTTATAATGTGTGTGCCCAGGCACACAAATATGCTTGAATTTTTACTCCCAGAATGTGGGTACATTTCGCTAGTCTATATATACACGAGTATAGACTATATAGACTATATATAGTCTATATATTCATATAAAACTGAAAAGTCATTGACTGACTGACTGACTGACTCACTCACTCATGAACGCCCAGCCAAAACCACTGGGCCTAGAAGCGTGAAATTTGGGGTGGGTGTTCCTTCCATGACAGAAGCACACCCACTAAGAACAGGTTTCTGGAAATTTCAACTGGAATTGCAATGCATTTTCCTCCCTATACTTTACACTGAAGAATTCCTGATTGAGGGATGCTCTTCCCCAACCCCTGGACCTAGAAGTGTGAAATTTGGGGAGGGTGTTTCTTCTGTGACATCAACACCCACTAAGATCTGATGTGGAGAAATTAAACTCTTAAGGGGATGAAAATGGGTGCACCGTTACATTCTGTGGAAGACCATTGGCCAGAGGTCATGATGTAGAACAGGAGTTCTATAAGTTCCATCACCTTCTGGAACTTACCTTTCAGGAAGGTCTAATTCCACTATCAAGAAGTTGTCCCAATACTCAGCCAGGCATCATCACTGGCATCCATCGGTCTTGAAAGACTATGGTATTGAGCTTGACACTGTAATACAAAGGCCTGGATAGATTAATATGTTCAGCCAGGCAATCCTGAATGATATCATGATCTGGGAGATCATGACCTCTAAGAAGTCCTGCAGAATAAACAAAGTTGCACTCTCTCTAGTGCAGTCTAGTACACTGTAGGGCATCCACTAGAATGATTAGGATTGTTTCAGCCCCCAAACAACATTAAAAGCAGACCTGAAATGGATCAAGATAATATTCACAAAGAAAAAAATCCATGGTTTATGCCCTGTTTAATTCAATCCCTCTTCATAGTGAATGCATGGTGATTTCTACAGCAGTATTCCAGCAAGACATGCCCACCGTTCTGTGCATGTGCGCAAATACACCCATACTGTCTTCAATGCATATAGTACTTCTCTGCAGGAACAAACTCTGTGCCTGAGGAGATACTGACCCTATCATTAGCAATACTGGGAGCCCAGATTCTCTAATGATGGGTTATGATCTCTCCGCAAGAAAAGTATTTGTTGTTGCGGAACAAATACTGCCCTTGTGGGGTGCAGGATTTTGGATTGTGGTGCTGACAACTCAGGAAGTATGGATATGCTTCTGCTAAGGTCACCATGCATTTTTCCTCTATAGAGAAATAATGCTTGGGAAGGGTTTCTGTGTTTTGAGAATGTGGCTTAGGACTTCACTTTGAAACTAAGTTTAAAAACCACCTAATTTTCAGGTACAGAGTACCTTTCCTGCCCAGGTTAAATATCTTTTTTTTCTAATTTGCATATAATCTTGTTTATCTCTCAGTGTTACCTTAGAGATTTGCATAGGTTAATTACTGATGGATATTGGCTAGCCAGATATCACTTTCTACACGCTTCCTGTCCAGAAATATGGTAGTTAAGCACTATTTACCCAGGGGAATTTCATAGGAAGTCTGGAAAGCAGCACTTGTTACTTTCATCTCCAGACAGAGAAGAAAATAAAAATCACCTTGAATTTAAAAAGCAGTTAGAAAGGTACATGTATGAATTTTGATAGATATTCAGCTCAAAATATCTATATTTTGATACGTATTCAGTCTGTAGATAGACTCCTAATTGGAAAGACCATGTATGGAATTTGATTCACTAACCCAAATCTATTCTGAGGACTTTGGAATGTGTTCTTTACAGATTTTTTTAAAGAATACTCAACTGTAGCTTAAGTGAGGGCACCATGATTTGCAGTTTTCTGTTTGGCAAAAGATAAAGGAAGATGACCCAGTTTTTATCCAAGTTGGCTGGCACTGGAACTAGCATTCCAATGGTGGAATGTGCTTTATGACTGTTGCAAATTGGTGAGGCTGGAGCAGTTCTGTGTGTATCAGTGGCATACAGCGTATCTGCAAACTTTGGTGGTCAGGGGAAGTGGAACATTGTTGAGGATGCCGGACTTGGGACATACTGGAAGTGGGAGGAGGTGGAAGCATGGAAAATTTATGTTGGATGCAATCTCCTCCAATACGAGCCGGCAGGTCCCCTTTCTTTCCTTAGACGTGCACCTGTTAAGGAGCTGTTGAAGGTCTGGTGAGACCCATTGCCAGTTGAAGGACAGACAATGAAGCAAGGGAAAGTACAGCCTTCTGATGTCCCCTCACCCTGGACTGGGTGCAGTATAAACCTTTTTTAGCACAGCTACTTCAGTGGGGGAGGTAGGATTGGGCCTGTATAACTTTGAGGAGTAGTGTTTGCATTGTGCCATATATATTTTTTTATTAAATTGTAATTTTATATACATTTTCTCTCCCTCCCGAACTAGCTTGGCTTTTTGAACAGAGGGTCTTGCACTCAAAAGAAAATCAGATAGCTAAAGGACTGGAGGCTAAAAAGGAAACACCATTATTTTTCATGGATTTGGATAAACTGGCTCTACTGTGTACCTCATAGGAGTGTGTAGGTAGGAAAAGGACATTTTAGGACCTCAGTGATGTTCCTTATTATCACTTGTATTTCTCCTGCTGAGCATGCACTTTCTTTCATTTTGGAACCCATACATGAGGGTTTTTTCCCCATTAGAAACCCTCATTTGTTTACTTGTTTCAATATTTTGGTGCCACATGAGAGGGTGGCACAAGAGCTCTGCAGTGAAGCTGCCTTATGGTGGATGCTAGGAAGAATGCCAGACTGCTCCCTGTTACAAGGCCGAAAAATGGAATTGTCCAAAGACACCTCAGTAGTTATATGGTCAGTCTGACTAAATGCCAGAGGCATATGGAATGCTATTACCTTCTCACAGAAGTGGAGCCTTATCTACTTGTGTTTACATGCTTTCAAACTCCTAGGGTGGCAGGAGCTGTGCCTGGGAACTCAACTCCATCATGCAGTACTCAGGTCTCAAACTGTTCACCTGCAGAACTTCAGGTTGGCAAGCACCATATCTTTAATCACTCAGTGACTGTGGTCCATAAGAACTTAAACATATAGGCTGAATCCATTTGTTGCTTCTTCAGAGCAGCATGCATTTATTTGTAGTGAAGGAAGCATGAAAAGCATGGTCTCTCCTTGGTTTATTTTTACGTTGTCATAAACTAACTGCTCAGTGGTAAAAAAAAAAGAAGACTGCTGGTTACAGTGAAACTTAGCTTAAGGCCAAACTACATATTACATGCATCACATAATTTTGCTTTGCATCAACATTTTCCCCTTTAATTAGCAGCTATGGGGCAGATCAGGATTGGGACTAGGGTAAAGAAGGAAGGATTTTTAACCTTTTTAGCCTGCTGTGCAGTCCCAGCAAAAATTGCTTTCCCTCAAGCTGCTATTAGTCCTGGAAGAGAATGAGACCTTGTGTTAGTGAAGGTGGTGTTTATAATCCACAAGGGCAATCTTGTGACAATCAGACAATGTAACAGTGTGGGTAACAATCCTGGGGAAACTTGAGTTCAAACTGCACCACTGCTATCTACTCATCTTGTCCATGGATGTCCATGATATCCATGGAAGGTTTGTCTGTCACCATTATATAGGGGTGTATTTCTTGCCTCATACCAAAGCCAGCTAAAAGAGTTCCAGGAGATAAAAGTTCTTTTCCAGATGTTTGTGGGACCCAAATTCTTTACGTGAAGCATATTTTCCCATAGGAAATAATGGAAACTCAGATGATTGGTTCCACAACCCCAAAAATATTCATATAAAAATATTAACTGGATGTAAAAATGATGACAGAACACTGGAATTGAATTCAAAACATGCATTCAATGTGCATGATCTTATGAAGTCTACTTAGGCCGCAGTCCTAAAGACACTTTCCTGGGAGTAAGACCCACTTAACACAATGGGGCTTACTTCTGTGTAGACATGGTTAGGAGGCTGCAATACAAGACACCTTCAAAGTGTCTCCTGAGCTGCTTCCCTCTTCTCCACTGCTCTTCTCTCCCTCTGCCCAGCAGATGCCCGGCCACAGGAGGAACAGCATGGAAGTGTTGCTTTCACTATGGGCAGGTGCGCTAGGCAGCCCTGATGCTTTTTAAACAGGCTGCCGGCCAGCGTGTCTGCCCCAACTGCCAACGAATGTGTTCTTTATGTGAAGCACTTTCTTTACGTAAAGCAGAATCCTAGAGAAATTTTTGTTTGTTACGTGAAACATACTTTATGTGAGATGTTCTTTATGTGAGGCGTCACTCAGTGCTGGGCTGAGCCTCCCCCAAGATCCGGTTTACCGGAAGTTGGGGGCAGGGTTGGGGGTGGGGCCGGGGTCAGGGGGCGGGGAGGGCTAGGGGCAGACCCCAACCCTGGTGCATGCGCAGTGCGTCTCCTCCAGTTGGAGGAGACACACTACGCATGCGCCGACCCCGAGGATTGGCACGTGCGGAGTGCGTCTCCTCCAGGTGGAGGAGACACACTACGCACGTGCCGACCCCAGGGATTGCCACACGCGCCAATACGCTTCACGTAATCCCTGCCACGCGCGCCCTGTGCGTCTTCTCCAGCAAGAGGAGATGCAGGGAGGGAAATATGGTGGCCAGTGCGAACTGGTCCGCCCTCTTTTTCCTTTCCCTGTCGCTGGCGGTTTGCCAGTGGCAGGGAAAAGGGAAGATCCGGTTCGGGCGAGAAGGCCCGAACAGGCATCTGCCCACCCCTGGCGCCACTGTGTGTGTGTGTGTGTGTGTGTGTGTGTGTGTGTGTGTGTGTGTGTGTGTGTACGCTATTAATTTTATCATTTTCTTTGTAAACAGCTTTGAGAACCTTTTAGTTGAAAAGCAGTATATAAATACTGTAGCTAGATAGATGTAGGAAGAGCTACTCTGTGAGAGCTCAATGATCACATGTGCTGCGCACAGTAGCTGAGAGGTGCTGCTGACATGACACTTTGCAAAGAAGGGGCACTGCTGAAAGGGTGGCCCATGTGATAATTTAGGTCTTCCTGCAGCTCAGTAGCATCTCTCTCTCATCATCCCTGTTGAAAAAGTTCTTGATGGTGAGGGCAATTCGGCAATGGAACAGATTGCCGTGGGAGGGGGTGGATTCTCCCTCATTGGGGATTTTTAAGCAGAGGCTTGATGAGCACCTATCGGAGATGCTCTAGGAGGATTTCCTGCTACAGGCCGGGTTGGACTAGATGACCTACTGGGTCCCTTAACTCCATGATTCTATGATTCTGTGACTCTATTTTACTCTCCACAGCCTCAGTAGACACAGCACAGCTGAAAAGGCAAAGCTGGAAGAGCTCAATTATCATGCGGGCTGGATGAAGAACTTTCATGGACGATATCTGGACCTTATGTTTAACACGCTGTTCGACACCAACAGTGAAATGAATTATTTCTGAACTGGAACAAGGAATACCTACAGAACTTCATGTTTGTTGTTCCTAATATAGTAGTTGATTTAGCTGAAAATGAACTCATTAGAAACTAGCTTGTAATCTTCCTTCTGTGCCACTTCAAAAATTACATTGGGTCTGCAGAGCCCCTGTATGCAATATGTTTGGGGTAGCCTCAGTGTGGCCATCATCATCTTTGATGTTCCTTTGGTGTCACAGAAATAGGTAATGGGATGGAGTAAGACTTGAATAGGCCGTATCTTGCTTGCAAGATTAAAAGAGAAGGAAAGTACTTGCCTCATATTGATTGGTGACAATGTACAAGCAGAAAAGCTATGGCAAGGCTAAACTAATTAAAATATAAGAGATCACACTGCTGACAAAAGCTTGTTTAGTTAGAGTTATTGTTTTCCCAATAATAATGTATGGCTGCAAGAGCTATTTCATAAGGAAGACTGAGTGCTGGAGAATAGATGGCTTTGAACTGTGGTGTTGGAGAAGACTCTTGAGAGTCAATGGAACTGCAAGGAGGGCAAATCAGTCAATCCTTTAGGAAATCAAGCATGACTTTTTATTGGAGAAATAGATTGTAATGCAGAAGCTCTAATACTTTGGCCACATCATAAGGCAGGTGAGGTGCCATCAGGGTTTGACACTTGGTGCAGGGTGCCAGCCAGTGGTGGGCACCAGCAGGTTCACACCTACTCTATAGAACCGGTTCTTAACAAGAGATAGTACATATAAAGTTTAAAAATAGCCATTTAAAAGTGGCTGCCAGATGGACAGAGAACCGGTTCTTAATTTCTTTGAAGCCCATCACTGGTGCCAGCGCATCATCCCATATAATGCACATCCGCAAAAGTCACACCTACACAGTGCACCTATGAAGCCAGCTGCCCTGAGTGACTCAGGGTTGCTGGCTTCAGAGGAGTACTGCATATTTGCAAGAGTTGCATGTGCCAGCTCAGAAGCACTCCTCTGAAGGGAGGTGCAGCAGCCCTTTTCTCTCCTGGAGTGCTCAGAGTGATCATCTGGAGCAATGGGCAGAGGCACCCCCCTCTAAAGCAGTGCTCAGAGCTCAAAAGAAGGCAAAAGAAAAGGGGATAGTGGAGGATAAGATATTTAGAAGGTGTCACCAAAGCAATGAACATGAATTTGGACAATCTCTAGAAGTTACTAGAAGATGAGGGGCCTGGCTTGCTGTGTCAATGGGGTCATGAAGACTCAGCCATGACTTAATGACCGAACAACAACATACAATCAGCTAAGTTTCATAGAATTCTCACTTGCAAGGCTCGGCCTCATGGGCACATTTGGGAGAATCAAAGGAATTGCCTGGCTTGCTCTGTGCCTTTCATTATCTGGGGCCTGCACAGCAAAACCATTTTCTACCAAACAGGAAGGAGGCTCTTAATGTGAACGTGATTCAGTTTAAGTGACTGTTCTCTCTGAGTCAGTGCTGAACCAACATCCCTGCACTTTTGGAGGTGCTGCTCTGGGCATTTTTCATAAGCATACAGAGCCCTAGACAAACAGGCAATCCAATTAGTTTCACCTTACAGTTTCAGTTGGAAGGATTAGTCCCCTTTGTGCATGTCCTGAATTGCTGCCTTCTAAGCAGCCACAGCACTACTTATGCTTGCTGGGTGAACTGACACACATGTTCTCATATATTTATTATATAGAATCTATAAAAATCAGAGCCAGGCAAATCTGACTTAGATGTCCTTCACGTACTCACTTCAAAAGAACTTTTAATATGAAATTCTTATCCAGCATGCCATTTGAGAGCTGAGACTTTGGTCTGTGCTAGTAACTGACGTTTACGCCCATGAACAGTTGTTGTAGTTGTTGCCGCATTTTATAACCCTTGCATAGCTAAGTGAAAATGCACTGTCTGCACTGAGACAAAAAAGACAAAATGTCAACAATGAAAAGGTTGTCAAGGTCAATATATAAAACAAAGAGGCTGCATGTGTTGATCAGTATACAAAGGAGTAATCTGGCTAGCAGGCCTCCATCAGTCTTGAAAGACTATGGTATTGTGCTCGGTGCTGCATACGTTGCATGCAAAGCACGAAAGCTTGGACGGGATTGCTATGGAGGATAGGCTGTTACCAGTGATGGGCCCAGCCTGGCTCAAGATTTGGTTCTCCGGAAGTGCGCGGGGCCAGGGTCAAGGGGCGGGGCCAGGGAGGTTTTCGATTTAAAAATTAAAAAAATAAAAATAAAATAAAATTACTTACTTCTGAGTAGACCTGCACAGGGTGGGGCTCTGAGGCTGCAGTCCTCTCCACTCTTTCCTGGGAGTAAGTCCCATTGACTATACTGGGACTTACTTCTGAGTAGACCTGCATTGGATGGGGCTCTGAGGCTGCAGTCCTCTGCATACACCTCCCAGCCGGCCAAAGGGAGAGGAAGGAAGGGAGACCGCGGTGGCACCGCACAGTTCCCTGTTTGCCCCCCCCCGGCCTGCCGGGAGAGGAAGGGAGACCACGGTGGCGCCGCGTGGCTCCCCGTTTGCCCCCCCGGCCAGCCGGGAGGAAGAGAGAGGAAGGAAGGAGGGAGGAGGAAGGGAAGTGGCTGCGCGCGCACTGTGCACGCGCAGAGTAAAAATGGTGGCCGTGGCAGCTGGTGGCGGCTGCGAACTGGTCCCGACAATTCTGCTCCAGTACGGTCCTACCGGATCACCACTGGCTGCCAAATTACAAGATCCGGTTCGGGCGAGTAGGCCCGAACCGGGAACTGCCCACCTCTGCCTGTTACCCAAGCAGCAAATCCCCCCTCTCCACATCACTGAATTAGTCTAATGGAAAGGCAGAGCCAATACGATTGGATCCAGCTGCATCGCAGAGCTGGGCTAAGGACAGGAGTTCACCCTGTCTTGTGGGGCCGACCTGGGTCTCAAACCCTGGTCTGCTGGTTAACAGGCACAGTGTCTTAACCGCTTGCACCACCCACAGCCCTAGTCTGGCTATATCAATAGGTAAGAAGTTATTTTCCACTGACAGTGCAATCCTAAGCCCCAGTTAGGCCAGCACAATTCCTAGCACAAATCCCATGCTGGCAAAAATGCCATAAGGCACTTCTGTGCCACTTCTGGTGGTGTTAGTCCAGTGCACAGACATGCGCCAGCCTCCCCACACCATCATGGGGGGGGTATGTTGTGCTGGCCTAAATTGGTTAGGATTGCACCCTGACTCAGATTCTTGGTCCATATGGCTGCATCACTCAGAGATGCTAAGGATTGAAAATGGGATGATCTACACATCGCTGTTCTACTACAGAATGACAGTCCTTCCCTACTGGGCAAATTGTGGATCTGAAACCAAAGAAATCTTGGTTCAATTCTCATTACAAAATTTGAGGATTCTGAAGAATTATTTCACCACATATGTTAGGGTTGGGTTGGTGGTTCAATGTGACCAAGATCTGCTTATGCAAGGCATCCAATTTTCCCAAAATGGGAAAGCGATCCCCTGAAAAAACCTAAAAATTCATCATTGAGAAGAAGCAAGGGCTCTACTGAAACTTGTCTATAGATTTAAAATGAAACTAGTCTATAGATTTTAATTTTTTTAAAGAAAAACATAGAGGAGAAAAAAATTAATAATCTTGGCTGAGATCCAATAAAATATGCAGTTGATTCTGTATATCCAGTGCCTTCCATTGTTATTTTTGAATATTTTTGTTATTTAGCGATATGGCGGGGGAGGGGGAGAGAGAGAGAGAGAGAGAGAGAGAGAGAGAGAGAGAGAGAGAGAGAGAGAGAGAGAGAGAGAGATTGTCCGCTGTTACAAGAGCAATTTTTTAAAGAATCCCACTTGGCATACCTAAAGAAACTTTTTTGGATCCAGGCCCTAGAAATCACCTTGAGGTGACAGATTGATCTGTTGTCATTGGCTTTGCAAAAACAGTCGGGAATCTCATGATGAAATATAGAAGACATTTGCATGATTTATTAATTACAGTTGCAGCCTCCCTCCAAGTGACTGAACAGTGGTATATGTGCAGTTTTTCCCAGCTGACCTCACAAGAACCCTGTGAGGTAGTTTAGCTGAAAGATAGTAGCTGAGCCAAGGTTTTCCACTGAGCTAAATGGTAGAGCTGAGATTTGATCCATGGCCTCCCTGATCCAACACCAAAATGCCAGCCACAACAACACAGAGACTTCTTGATATAAGACATGCATAAGAGATGTGGCATGTCAGTGACTGCACACTAGTGATCCATTGCCTTTCATAGACACCAGTGGATGAGTGCATTATGGTGAATGTGTAATCTTGGCAGGAAAGATTTATATCTAGAACTCCTTCAGAAGGAGTTATAATCTTGAAAAACACCTCATTTTGAACGGAGTTCAATGAGGAAAGCACCTCATGCTTTCCTGCTTCTTATGAAGTCTGACATGATAGAAATTTTGATGCTATGACCAGTCAGTATAAAGCTGTGTCTCTGGGAATTACTTTCTACTATTTCTTTATTTTAAGCAACCAAAAGGCCTTGATGGAGGCCAATCAGCACCATACAGGATTTGGATCAGGATTGAAACTTCCACCATGCCATGAACTCAAAGCTGACATCTCTACACCTTTGTTTCCCCTTCTATAAAATGGTAATTGTGGCTTACCTCGCTGGGGTTAGGTGGAATGGGGTAAAGATTCAAATGCATTTTGCACATTCCACAAATGGTAAATGAGAAAACTCAGTCCCAATCGGTATCTTTTAAAGGGTGGCCTACAGAAGACATTGCAAAATAATTGTTTGTCTTTTAGACTGCCTGGAGTCCAGGTTGCCTGGAATATTCCAGACCAAGCAGGCTTCTGTTTCATGAAGGAAACCCATATCTGAAGATAGTTCCACACTACTAGTAGTGCATCTTAAATTCCTCCTTTCTCCTTCCTCCAGCTCCAACAGTGCACACCCCGGCCTTTTGTTACTGCTTTGGAAAGCAGTGAAACAGGATTGCTCAATTAATGTATATGTATTTTGGCAAGGCACCAACCTGAACCACTGACTGCACCCTACCCTTCCTTCCCTGCAGCCACAGCGCTCCCCCCTCCCTCTCTTGCATACCATTCTTCCTCCCTATCTAGACTAATCTTCATCACTCATGGCTCTGATGCTCTCCTGTTCTGACATGCTCAGAGTTTCAGTACAATTCCTGTGGCAGGTCGTGTCATGTCCTCTCATGCTGGCTGCTCAGCGCTGACCCGGCGGACCCATTCAAATGCTTTGCCTGAAGCAAGGCTCCCCTTTCACTGGTAGCAATTGAGGGCACTTTCCCTTTGCCAAAGATAATAGGCTCTACACTGGAAGGAGCTGGCACCAGTGCTTTGCCGCAGAGAATGGCTGAATGCTGGCGATGCAGCCAGCATCTGGCAGGTTGCAGCTTGAACATGCAGCCCTGTGACTTATTCACATCACTGGGCTATTTCTAGAATGTCAGAGGGGTTTTATTTCTCTTGTGAAGCATAAACAGGCTAGTTAGACTCACAGCCACCCAGCTTTTCCTAGACCTTTTCCAATTCATGATGTACCTATTCAGGCGTCCCCCACTTTCTGACAGTTTGTTTTCTGGTGTTTCTGCTCTTTCAACACCTTTAACTGTCTTAGGCGCCACTGGCCTGACAGGCCCTAAAATTTTGTTCTCGCTCCCTCTCCGCACCAAGGTGGCCAAGAGGCCTGTCCCTCCTAGTACTTTCCTACCTATAGGTGCTGTTTGAAACCCCCCTAGTCTCGCTGCCTGCGTGGAGTGCAGTAGTGACCCTCTTGGCTTCTCAGGCCTGTTGCACCTGAACTCGATATTTGCGGAACTTCATAGGTTTGTATAGGGCCTCTCAGGCCAGTTGCGCCTGACTGCCTGACAAATTTCAAATTACTTATTTAAGGTTAATAAATGAGGTTTTTGAATCAGATTTCAAGTATTTTCTCTTTGTACATCCTACTGAAGGTCACTGATCACTTTAAGAGTATTAGAATTGAGTTAATTAGGTGCTAATGACAGTTTTCTTACAGGAGGACTGTCAGGCCAATGCGCCTGAACTGGGGAGATCCCTGACACAGAGTTAATTTATATCCCTGGGGAGATCCTTGACACAGAGTTAATTTATATAATGAACTCATTCATTCAACACATGCTTCAGTCTTTCAGTCACTCTCTGCTGGTCTAAAGGCTAAAATTGTTTTCCCTGGTGTTGATTTGCATGTGACATGGTGATCAAACTGTTTTTTCATTTCCTTTTGACCATCAGTATATAACCATCATTCAAATACATAAGATATTCATTGCCCTAACATGTCTTTGTTCATTTTACTGTAATTTGTTATGTATTTTGGCTCTGTGTTAATAAATAAAATGTTATGTATTTAGGATTTTGTAAGTGATATTTACCGGTATGTCCTTTTTTGGTGACCATTTTGCATTTGCAAGCTGAAAAAGACTGAAAATGGAAAAAACACTTTTGAACAGTTTTCACTTTTGGATGGTTCCCTGGTTCTTAACCCATACAATAAGTGTGGGATGTCTATACTTACCATTTAATTTTTCCCACTAATATAGATGCCCAACATAATTGCACACCCTGAAAAAATAATCACCCCTACCTCTAGAATCCTGACTACTGGTCTAGGTAAATCGTAGTATCATAATAAATGAGAGTACATCTTATTGCTTAATTTTAAAACCTGTAAAGACTCTGAAAGTTTTCTTTCTTTTTTCTAACAGACCCAATTCTATGCTCTCCAGGTGCTGTATGGTATAGTTGCATGACAAGCCAGGAGACTCATTGGAACAAATGAACATATGGACTTTTGAGAAGTTCCCATACCAAGGCGATTGTGAATCATGCCAAGGAAAACATGTCCATGATCATCACTGATCAGCCTCTTTGCTTTGCTGTGTACATTCAGTAATTTGGATGGAGTTTAGCAACGATATCCAGGCCACAATGGGAACCTTCATCAAAAGCCTGTTTGATGGCCCTAATCTCAGGCACATAGTCAATAGTAAATGAAACATTTACATGTTTGTTTAAGAGATTTACAAATCTCTATTTGTATTTTCAACTCAAAATGTCTTCACAAAGCAATGTCCAAGTTAAAGTAACAATAAAAAAGAACTACATACTGTTTATACAACAATTCAAAACTAAATAGGGAAAGCTAACAGACACTCCAGGAATAAAACATAAGGTCATTAAATCCCAAATTTCCTCTGAAATCAAACTTTTTCTTTACCCAATTCCTGAAAACTAATAAAAAGGAGAAAAGATGAGTTTCCTTGGAAAATTAATTCTACAAACCTTGTGCCGCCACAAGGTTGTCACAATTCTGCATCATCAGCAGAGAACAGATACCTAGAAGGCAGTATTCCTGAGATATAAAGTCACCACACCACTGATGTCTTTAAATATTTGCAGTTAGCTGCAGAATAGTCAACTGATTTGCTGTAAATCATAAGCAATGGACAGAATGTTTTTGGAAAATGTAATGAGAATGATCTTTAACAATGAACCCAGGACAAATGAAATATATCCCCTATGCGAAATTAAAATCAAGGCTGGTTCCAGGATCCGTAGTGTATGCGCTGGGTCCACATGGTACCATCCAGTCACTGTGGTGGGCACCATCTACTTAGGGTTTAGCAGGGACTGTAGGCCCTCTGGTCATGTGGGCATTTGGTTAGTGCTTGGCCTGGAAATCCATGACACTGCTCCTGATTAATCCAGTTTTTTTCCCCATGTTTTTGCTTAGGTCTAATTCAAATGACACCCCTATACGTATGTCATGAAAAACACAATGGTGCTTAAATACATATAGGCTAAAACTCTGCAAACCTTGGCAGAGTTCAGTCATCTAGAAAGTTTCCATTCTAGTTTGACACACCCTAGGTAATTGATGCTGCTGCAGCAGCACCTTATTTGATCTGGGCAAATTTGGGTTGGTAGATTTGAAATTTTTGGCCCATAGCCAGACCCCAAGTAAGTGTGTCCAACCCAAAAGAGCAGCAAGTGACTCTGTTGCCACAAGAACCACAGAGCCCTACAGCATCAAGGAGAACAGAGCGCTGAAAGATGGGAAAATGTACTGCTGCATGACTTTTTGTATCCCAAGTTCTACTCCATCAAACCTCAATTGACTGAATCTTGTCTTTGTGTGTTTATTTGATATTGTCTAATATTTCATGCATCTGATGAAGAAGGCTCATGCCAGTATTTATACTTCTGTTTTCGCTGCTGCTGGATTGTGTGTGTGTATCTGAGAGCCCAATCCTATGCATGTCTACACAGAAGAAAATTCAATTATAGTCAACAGAGCTTACTCCCAGGAAAGTGTGGATAGGATTGCAGCATAAGGCTAGCATTTTAAACTGTTTAAACGGGTTTTATTGTAAATTGCTTTTTAAAATATTTGTTCGTGAAAAGTGGGATTCACATGAATGAATAAATTAACATACTCTCAATATTTAGGGCACAATCCAGAGCAAGTTCAGCCTGCTCTGTCCTAACTGCTCTCTCCTAACTATTCTGTATCCAGAGCAGAAAGTTATGCTGCATCCAGAGAGTCAGGAAGCCTGGGCTGCCCTAACTGCTCCAGAGCATGCTAAGTAATTAACACATGGGGAGGACTTGCTCCTGAGGAGTCACCCCTCAGATCACAAAGAACAAGGAATAGCTGTGATGCCTACAGTGGTGACACAACTCTGCATATCACCTGGTGTGGAAGTTGGTGCATCACCCCTGGGATGCGTGCACCCCCTACCTGTACTGCGCAGTCGCCAAAGTTGGTGCCTGCACAGTTGTTTCTATCTCTGACACTTGCGCAGTACTTTTCTGAAGCCTTTTGGCTTCAGAGGAGACTGTGCAGGCATCCAAGTTGGTGCCTGTGCAGTACTCTTTCTGAAGCCATTCGGCTGCCGCTCCGCCTCCTGAGTGAGGCCAAATGGCCTTGCAGACGTGTGGACTTCCTCCACTCTAAGGAAGTCTCTTCTGAAGCTGTTTGGCATGCTCAGTGTGTTTCTGCGCAGTGCACCTCAGCTGGCCATTCGGGCCAGCTCTGAGGACGAGTGGCAGCTTCTGGCTGCTGCTCCACTTTGGAGCAGGCCTGAATGGGCTCACTGACACCTGGGGCCTCCGGCGCATCACCCCCATATGGAGCGCATCACCATACGGAGCATATCACCGGCGCATCACCCCATACGGAGTGCATCACCCAATGCAGCTCACACCAGCCTCACCAGTCTGGTGATGCCACTGGGTGCCTGCCTTATAAGGAGTCCCTGATGAGATGCCAGTACATTCTACAGTGAATACAAGGGGCTACTTGGAGTGGCCTGCTGTATCCTGAGGTTTGTGGGCAGCCGTAGTTTGTTCCATATCCTGAGGTTGAGAGGTAGGGGTTGCAGCTAAGCTGGCCAAGAACTCAGATTTTTGGTCAACACTGCCATTCTTACTCGGGCCTTATCATGGATCCTTATGGGTCTACTTATTACTATACCTGTTCCTGAGATGGTATAACTCTGAGGGCTGGAAGAGGGCATTTCTGCCTTGGAAAAAGGTTCTGCATACAGAGTAACTGCTCTGCCCTAGGCAATGCTAAACATGCCCTCAACATGCCTCTCCTGAACTGCTTAGGGCAGAGTAGTTAGGGCAGAACAGGTCCACCTCTCTTAGGGCACCCTATGTTGCCTTGCTCTGCCCTAAGTCTCTTGCAGAGTAACTGGGGTGGAGCATCCTGCAGTTGCTCCAACCTAATGTTAGATAGGGCAACCCATAAGATAGGGCTCTTATGTGGACAGATTAGTTGCTCTGGATTGTGCTGATATTTACCTGTATAAACGACTTTTCTCCTTAAAAATCTCCAAAGAACATTGTAATAAAAACACACAATTAAAACTGACAAAAAGCACCTATTGGCAAAATTAGAGCAGTTGAAATCCAGTAGAAGTAAGTATAATATAAGCAGCAAAACCATCTATTGCCCATTAGAAGCCTTGGCAAATTTTTTTAAATACGGTATTGTATACGGTATCATATTTATCAATTGATCAGGAAGAAAGGGACAAGGAACTTTTTTATTCATTTCAACCAAATGCTGCTATATAATGGGTCTGCTATATCAGAACCTTAACATAGTTTATTACCCTTTCCTTAGTGCAAATGCAACAGCATTTGGAAGGTTGATCAGAAATCTTTTGTTCTATTACTTATGGTTCCATAGACTCATGCCTGTATATTATAATTTATCATTGTACTCATACATAGCATGGATCCCCAAAATTGGGAATCTCACAAATCAAGCTATGTGACTTGAAGATAACTGATGGAACACTTGATACTAAAATAGAGCACAGAGAGAAAGGCCTCAGATCACTTGTTTTGTCTGACGGGAACACACAGGCACAATCCAGGGCAGAAGGGGGAATGAGGAACACATGCCGATATACTCACATCTTAAGATTCTTGCTTCATGTGCACATTTACTGAAAATGGCAATTTGCACAGCATATCAGTCATCTTATCAGACTTGGCCTGGCGTTGCCACCTGCAATCTGGGATATCTGTAGGGTCATAAACCAGTTTGTTTTAAGTGCCTCCACATGAACAGGAGAGGAACCAGTTTCAAAGTGAGCTTATCAATTTAAGTTGTCATAAAAACATGGGGATAAAAAATAGACCGACTCTCCTTTATGATTTGATGATTGCACACGTTTCCTGTCCAAAAGTGGCGGCACCCTGCACAGTCCTATAAACAGAGGGCAGGAGGCCAGATCTGGGCACGTGTCAAGCCACCTCTGATCCTTCCTGGCAACTTTTTTCTTTCCCCAAGGAACTTTCCCCTCCTTTCTGGTGCCTTCCTCTGTACAGCACTGTTCCTATTTTACCTTTGGAGATGCCTCTCAATTTTTGTTAGTGATGTGTTCATTCCTGGCCTCTACTAGAATTGAAGTTCAGAGATGGTAAGGAGATGGGACTAGCATTGGTTTCATCATGTCCTTATAACTGCTTGTCTAGAAAGTGAACATTGCAAATGAGTTTGAGTTGCAAAGCACATCTGTCAATTGGTTGAGATTCAACACTCTTTTCCTTAAATAGAATGGCCATAATAAATAGGCTGCCCTTCTCCAGAAACTGGGGCTGGGGACATGATGGCTATTGAAAAATGTACAAATACAGTATACAGCAGGAAGAAGGGCATCCAATTGTGACTTGCTGGGCTTGAGAAATCAAGGTAGGATGGAGAGACCAGTATGATGTGGACTCCTACTCTGATTGGTATTTTGCTACATAGCTGCTTAGGGAAGAAGTAAGGACTGCAAGCAAACTATATATATGAGGAATGTGCATATTCCTTGTAGACATAACTCTGGTTTCTCTCCTTACAGCACAGCTAGGAATGTTCTCAGCCTTAAATGTCAAAGAGCTGCAACCAATCAGAATTGATAGTATTTGGCCTAGAAAATAAGAGCATAAATTGAACATAAGACGAGCCACCGCTGGATCATGCCAAAGGGCCATCTAGTCCAGCTTCCTGTATCACACAGTGGCCCACCAGATGTCACAGACAGCACACAACAGAGAGCATCCAGGTGCCCTCCTCTGCATCTGACATTTTGTGGCTGCTTACATCTATCTTCACACACACACACACACACAAATCCAAACCCATCATGTCTGTAACATGTGATGGTCTTGGAACTCATCATCAGTTATCTAGCTCACCATTGATGCCTGACTCTCAGTGTTGGTTGTGCTGAGAGAGAGTGACCTTCACTCCAGTGAGCTTCATGGTCCAGCAGAGGGCTACAGCTGAATTTCCAAACCAAAAATACAAATATGTTTCAAAATGGGAATCGTGAGTTAAATCCATTTTTTTTCCTTTAGGCTACCAAGATACAAATCAATCTATATTGTGACATCACTTGGTATTGCAGTGCCTCAGGAGGGGAGAGATGAGAGCTCACTTGTTATTCTTACTTACTTTATGACAGCTCCGTAAAGCGATAGGCCAAAATATATACATCCTCAGGCAAGTGTAGGTCTCCATTTGCTAACATACAATCCCTGGTTTTTGTTGATTGTTCAAGACATGCACAGTTATGAAGTCATATTTTTCACTTGCATTGAGAACGACACACACAAATATAAGGTTTTAAGGCTTTTCTTTCTTTCCAGTGTGCCAGAAAGAAGTGGGTTAACTGGAGGCTTAGCTTACTGAGAGCTCCTCAGCCCCACCCTGCACTTTTACAAACTGGACAAACACGTTTGGGTGACATGAAAGTTTTCAAACCAGGTGGAGGGCAGAAAGGGTGAAATGGAGAAGACCCTTACCCAGAAGAGGTTAATATGAGACAATATTCAGGGCAAGGAGACAGATGCCTGGTAGACTTTTCCAATATCTGGGGAAAGCAAGTAGCTGGTTTCAAACGCTCATCTTTTCTCTCAAACATAATAGAAATTCTGCACTCTGTTCCTTAAAATTCTCCCTGTTAACAGTAACCTGTACCTAGATCTCTTGCTGAAATCTTATTGCCCTTGGCTAAGTTTTTCTCCTGCTATAGTGATCTTGGCTGGATTTTAATCCAGGTTTAAAAGGATTTGTTTTCTCAGGTTTAAGGACATTACAAACCACATACTGGTGCCTGGTTTCAGAATTTCCAAGTACAAAAGCTGACAGAATTGCACACCAGCTGTGACCTTAAGGGCAATGAGAAAGCAAGGGCTGAAGATTTGTGGTTGTGGTAGTTGTTTTTTCACTTTTTGAAATGGGCAACTCCTGAATAAGATCAGACTCAGTGCTGGGGGAGGGCAATTCCTCCTTTTTTCCTGTTTATAACTGATCAGTTTGATTCAATAATTTGAAATTTGATTTTCATTTTGGCCAGTGAAAATAAAATGTAGGTAGCAAGAACTATCACCACTGTCCCCAAAAGGAAAACCCCACTAGCACTTTTACTTGTCTTTGGTGTTCAACATTTTGCAGTGGGTGGATACCGATATCTAATTTAGGGCAGGTAGCATAAAACAAAATATATAATTTTCTGCAGTCATTGAGTTATGAAAGGTTGAAAACTGTTACCTAATCTAGCCTCTCTTCATGCAAAACAGTGTAGAGTAAGGATCTAAGGGCTTGTGGTTTTAGTATAACAGAAAGGTATGCTCTGTGGGCAGCAGTTGGTGGAATTAGGCACAGCACAAAAGCTACATATGCCAGATCCATAGATAGGGACCACATGCCGGATCCCAAGATCTATAGATAGGGACCTTCTTCTTGTATTGGGTCAGGTAATTTGCTGTATGAATAAGCAGTACTTCTGCCGCCTTTAATGGTGGGCTGTCTCTGTGCAAGTCTCTGCTAAATGAATTGCACATGCAATTTGTAAGCTTCTAGCTTAGTAGAGACAAATTATAAGCAGTCCTTGCAGTTTCAAGATTGGATTGGGAGGTCAAAACCCAACACCAAATGTATCATGTATCTTTAAACTCTCTGACAATACAAGAAACAAAATAGCATCAGTTTCTCTTATCTGTTCATCTCTCTAGTTAATTCATTTGCCTTTTCTCCCTGCGCACACCTTAGGATAACAGAATCCTGTTTGGTCCTGCATGGTGCTCTCAGGGTGAGAACCATGGACAGGAAAGGCTCCACTGGCCCCGCTCCTGCTTCATCAGGTTGTTGAAAAGGATATAAAGGATATATCCTGGGTTGGAACTGGACATACCTAAAGAACATGCTTCATCAAACTTTAATTGTTGGGCAATCCAAATTCTAAATCCTTGCTTCCCAGGGGACCTTGAGCCTTCACATGATTGTTGTGATGATAAATGTGTACACATTTAACTCCTTGGAAAAAGGGCAGTATAAAAATGTGAGTGAGAGGATGAATGAATGAATGAATGAATGAATGAATGAATGAATGAATGAATGAATGGTCAAGGGCTTGTTTCTTGTCTGACCTTTTCCACTGAAAAGCAAAACTGATCTGAATGTTGTCTCAGTTTGTTGTGGACTTTTTGTCATTTTCAGTTCAAACCTACAGGCTACCAATGCTAGACGAAATTTGAAAACGGAAAATGGACTTTATGCCAATAGTTTTCATGCCTTCATTAATTGCTCGGGGTATTTGAAAATGGCATTATTTACCTTATTCAGAGATAAGCCTCAGTAAGGGGCTATAAACCAGTGGTGGGCTTCAGGGGGTTCTCACAGGTTTATAGAAGCTTTTGCTGATGAGCCCCTGGTTCTGAGAACCAGTTACTAATGGGACATAGAACCTGTTACTCTTTGGACATAGAAACTGTTGTTAATTTAGGTTATTAAGATTTAGAACCTGTTGCTAATTTATTTAAATTCCACCACTGGCTATAATCATAAATCATCAGAATCACCTCTACTCATAGCTAATAAGACAGATGGATATGCAGAGCTAGGAAGGAACAAAATCCATTGGCTAATGGCCCAATCCTATCTGGGCCTCCCTTGTGCAGCTGGAACTCATGTTCTGGCAATGCAAGACACATTATGGCAGCTCCAAGCATGTGCAGCAGTGGTTGTGGAAGGCCCCATTGGTGCCAGTAAGTTGGCGATGGGGTAGAGTGGTGAAAGTTTGCAGCAAACAGGCAAAGGGAACAGGCTGGAGAAGGTGGATCTCATTTGCACATGTGCAACCCAGATCCTATCCTCCTGCCCAGCTCCCTTTCATTCCTTGAAATGAAAGGAACATAGCTTTCACTAGGGACACTAGGGACACAGCTGGCATGGCTTGGAGTAGACCCATAGACAGGATGACCATATAGAATGGAGGACATGGTGCCTTTACCTTTAGGCATTGCATAGGGCAGGTGCTACTTTTTAAATCTTTCTATGTTGAGCTAAACCTGCCTAAATTCCCTCTTCTATGCAATGCGTAAAGGTAGAGGTACTGTGCTCTCTGTTCTATATGGTCACCCTGCCCATAGGCAGCCAGGAGGTCTTCTCCAGAAGTAAATATAGAATTACCTCTTGTTGGCTTTTTGGATACAGAGCATGCTCTGTCAGTGCAACTGTTTTATCATAAATGGTGATGGCAGTACTGGGCTATTAAGGCAATCCGAATAAAGGGTATTTTAAAGCCACTCTTTCCTGACTCAGAAATTCATATGCAGATCTATTTGATTTTTAATATGGCATTTCATTTCTTTGCATGCAGCAGTCCACAAAGAATACTTTTCTTCCTCATACTAAGATTATTATGACTGGCAGCAGGCAGATTTTAGGAAAATCAGGAGAGGAAACTTGAACTGTTCCTAGCCCAAGCTCAAGGAATGAAGGGCGGGTACTGATATTACCATATCTCTGCAGGAGGTTTTTTGTTTGCTTCAGAGGACAAGGTGTGGACTCCAAGTCATGCCAGCTCAGGTGCCCGTGAAGGGGCATATGTCCAAACATGCTCTCAATTAGGGCAATTAAGAGAAGAAGAAAAAGAATTACAGGTTAATAAACTGTCAATCTGCCAACTACTGTCCTTCTATGTCTGGAACATTTCATACACAAATGACAAACTGTACTGGAGTAAAGACTGTGAGTAAAAGGTTTACACTCAACTGCACATAACACACACCTAAGCGTACAGACAATACAAGCACACACCCAAGTTTTACATAGAGGACAATATGGGCGAGTGTGGAATTCTAACCTGGAGGAAATGTGAAATAAGAATAAAGCTATTATTATGTTGATCTGATAATATTTATGTGCGGATGGAATATCAAGTATGGGGGTGAACATATTACATGTTGTGTAGCAAAAGTTTTTGCAACAAAAAAGTTCCCCTAAAATGATTCTAAATTTATTTCAGCTTTTAACTGATTTCTGAACTAGAATAAACATTCCTCTTCTTTGCCTCAGGGTGCAGGCCAACCCCTATAGTTTTGTCCAAACCTATTCTCATCTATTGACCTTTATCCTAAATATGTGTAAGTCCAGATTCTTCAGGCACTCCCTTGTGATGCTATATTTGGAGATAGGTCCCCAGGTCTGCTCCCTGATTACAAGTTGCTACAACTCACTGAACCAAACCTGGCCCTAAGAGGTCCTAAATTCATTCTACATATGCACTTGAACCTGATCTAGATCATCATTAAGCATATGTCTGTAATTCTACATATTATCCCATTGAGGGCAAGACACATTCAGAAAATACTTAAGAACCCAAAATTAAGCATTTTTGTTCTTTGGAAATAGGGTGTCTGCATCTTAAAACTCTAGTCTCTGGGGCCAAAATTAATTGTGCAACTCAATATACAACATGGCTTGATGGGAAGGAGAAGGTTATTTGATTAATAGTTCATGCAAAGGGCACAAATTGTAGGAAAACCACAGTGATGGAGGTAGAAGGGCTTTAGTCCTTTGTCCTGCTGTGTATTCCAGTGCATACTATTTTAAGATTTTAAAATATTCTATTAAGAGCCAATGGAAAATTACATTTTATTTGCTTTGCAAATGACTTCTGCAGTATATGAATGATCAAACAGGAAATGGGATCACCAAAATGGAAGTAGATTAAGAAGCACCTCAACAGCCATACTAGCCAAATTGATCTTGCTGGCCCACATTTGGGCAGCATGAGCTGAAAATTTAGCCATCCATGTGGACAACTTTTTCAGTACATGATTATTGTTCGTCTAATGTGTTTATCAATGAGGTTGACAGAACATTACTATATTATTGTAGCATTGGTAATTATTAATAATTTACACTTATCTTTCCACAATTACCAAAAATCAACGAGTTTTATCTAAAATTACCTAAAAAACAGCAAGAAAAAGAATAACATCAACTTGTTAAAGGACGCATCCAATAGGACATAAGACACTCTGCCTGTTAATCAGCAGGCCAGGGTTTGAGACTTGGGTTCTACAAGATGGGGTGAGCTCCTATCCTTAGCCCAGCTCCTGCCAACCTAGCAGTTGGAAAGCATATAAATGCAAGTAGATAAACAGATATCCCTCCTTGAAGGGAATGTAAAACAGAGTTTCAAGCACCTTCAGCAGCCCATGACCACAGAAATGACTTTGAACAATGCTGACTCTAAAGCAGTGGTTCTCAATCTTCCTAACGCCGTGACCCCTTTATAAGTTTCACATGTTGTGAAACCATAAAATTATTTTCGTGGCTACTTTATAACTGTAATTTTGCTACTGTTATGAATCATAATGTAAATATCCGATATGCAGGATGTATTTTCATTGTTACAAATGAAATGTGTATTCACAATGGGATTTATTTCAGAGCAGGCATGCATAGGAGTGGGCCCAGAGGCTGTCAGTCAGCCCCAGTGTGCGCGCAGCTACAGCAGGAGATCTGGCAAGCCTGACCTGGCCCCCTGCACCAGGGGTCTTTAGGCAACCCCCAGGAAAGCTCTAGGCAACCCCCAAAGGGGTCCTGACTCCCACTTTGAGAAACATTGCTCTAAAGGCTTAGAAACAGGGATGAGCACCGCACCCTACAGTTGGTCATGACTAGCTTTATAACCTGTAGGAGAGAACTTTACTTTTTATGCATTTGAAATTCGCTCTTTAGATTACTTAGCATATTATTTTTTTCCTTAACAGTGTTTTTCCGCCCCTTGAAATCCCACTCACTAAATTTCTTATGCCTTTCTTGAAATACCTCACCTACATGACATCCCCTTTGATGCCCACTTGATTTCCAAAGTCCTGTCCCTGCTATCACCAGGCCAGAGCCTCCTGTACTCCATTGGCCAAAGGCATCCAGTGATGATATCATTGCTGGTCCAATGGGTTGAGTTGGGATTCCATTCCTTCAAAGGGATCAAGTACTTAATGCAAATCAAATCACCAAAGCTTTGTGAAGTGTCAAAAGAAATCACAGACATTAATTCATGATCTAATCTCACTAACTGTACATGGAACAGTGGGATTCTCACCTATTATTATTTTATGTATTCTAATCCCAAAACTCAGATTACTAGGCTGAGAACTCAGCTCAAAATAAGTGTTTGCTTAGGAGTCTGGCAAGTACTTTTGTCTTGCATACATTTGTGCACCCTTTAACATTAAAGAGACAAAAATAGGAACTGGTTCATAGCTTCCTATTTTTCATCATATAAGACAGGGGCCTCCAAATCCCAGCCCAGTGTCCATATGCGGCCCTCGGCAAGCCTCATTGTGGCCCCAAGCAAACCTCCTCTATCCAGCCCTTCAGCAAGCCTTGTAATCCACTCCAATACATTCTTATATGTAAATTTATTCACATATGAAATGTAAATTAGTTTTCTGGCCCCTGACACAGAGTCAGAGAGATGAAGTGGCCCTCTTGCCAAAATGTTTAGAGACCCCTGATATAAGATCACTGCCTGGGACTTTTCCTAAGACACAACTATAGACTGGTGAAGATTATAGTGTTGCCAATTTGCAAAAAGTGATGTATCTAATTTTTGCCTTTATGTTTTTCAAGAGGATAGGTCACAAAAGTTAATATTAGGCTACCTGGAACTGGTTCCAGGCTCAATGGTTTTGTCTCTTCATTTTGTGGCTGGGTACCATTCTTTGGCCATTGGGTTCTTCCCTAGTACCCGATACTCCCCCCATTTTTAAAGGGCTGGCAGCCTTGTATCATCACCAGGAAATACAAGAAATCTCAGAGGTGATCAGAGACTCATGATGGAACCTGTTCTTTTTTGGAGCTACACCATGTGCACCATGTCATGAATGTGGTGCTTAGGCTCCAATCCTAAAGACACTTTACTGGGAGTAAGACCCTTTGAACACAATGGGACTTACTTTTGAGTGGACAGGGTTAGGATTGTGCTCTTAGTGTTCATCTGCAGATGCATATACATATAGATGTGCCCTGGAGGAAAAATGCAATTAAATTCTAGCAGGGACTCTGAGAAGGAGGAGCTGGACCAGAAGAATGACAACTGTAACAATCTCACTAACATTATTTTAACAAGGCATCCCCAAAGGCAATAATATAAATAAGTAAATTTACCATGGACAGGTACTAGAAAACAATATCTATGTCGAGAGTGATATATCGTTGTGATCAGTTATGCAGCAAATATTGTTTTGTGGATGGGAAGGTATGGCTTTCTCCCCTTTAAAGGATGGCCTGAGTTTGGGCTGCAGATGCCAAGACTGTTCCATAGTGGACAGAAATACGGTCCCTCTGAGCCTGAGATTTCTTTCCAAGAACAAGCAATGATTGTTTGGTAGACATGAAAAGAGCAAGTTGAGGGATCACTACACCTTCGCTTGGGCTTGGTGCCTCTGCTTTGCTCCCTGAAGGAGGAAGCTGTGTCTTCCGATTAAGTTGAGGGAAGGTGAAGGACCCTTAAGCTCATCAGGGGTGACATGGTGACATTTGGGTTCTTCCTTCCCCCTCCAAGTGTCATGTCAAAGAATAGTCAGAAAGCTGCCGGAGCTCCAGCTCTCCCTCTGGTATTTAAGAGGGCACTAGTCACAGTACTTGCTTCCAGAGCCTGCAGGAACAGTCTCTCAAACACAGATGACATTCAGAGCAAGGGGACAGGGTGAAGGTGGAGGATGGGCAACATGCATGTGCATGTGGGTGCGCGCACACACACACACACGCACAGGGAGATGCCTGCAAACAATTCAGCTTTTAATTTCAAGTTATTCAGGGAGAAAGCTCTTAGATTTTTACTTTTGGTGGACATTTTTATAATTTATTTTATATTATGTAGCCCTCCAAGATTGCAAGTTGCAATACTGACAACATTTTTGGTCTTTAACAGAAGAAATTGGAATTCACCAGAGCTTATCCAGTGATGTGCACTCCAGAGGTCACCTCCAATGGTGGATTAGGTGAGGGCAGCAGCTGTGGGCATGGGAGTAAACATCTGCCAACTCTGCTTCCATGACAGCATCAGCCATGTGCCATGGTAGCAGTGGTGGGCTCCAGCAGGTTCGCACCTACTCTACAGAACCAGTTGTTAATGAGAGATAGGACATATAAAGTTTAAAAATAGCCATTTAAAAGTGGCTGCCAGATGGGCAGAGAACCGGTTCTTAATTTCTTTGAAGCCCATCACTGCATGGTAGCCATGTTTCATTCACTCCTGCTTGCATGGAGTTTCATTCACTCCTACTGCTACCTTCACAAGAATGTGTCCCAACCATTGGGGTAAGCTATTCTTCTCTCTTCCTCCACCTTCCATGCTGAATTAAGAAAAAAGAGAGTGAAAGAGGAATAGGGTGAGCACTATTTGGGAGTGTCTCCCCAAATTGCTTCCTTTGGGGAAGCAACAGCTACTGTACATTTTTTCCTGTTCTTGACATAAGCTCATTCTTTAAATGTAATGTCTTAAATTAAAAAAATAATATGTGGGCGTAAAGCTACAATCCTAAAGAGACTTTCCTGGGAGTAAGACACACTGACTACAATGGGACTTACTTTTGAGTAAATATGGTTAGGATTGTGCACTAACAGCACAATCCAGTGTAACTATGGGAGCTCTTATGTCGACCTAAGAGATATTTATGCCAATATAATTACGGTGCCATGTATGGGAAACCTATGGGAAATGCATAGAGCAATCCAGAGTAAATTTTTCATATGTTGACATAAGAGCTCCTGTAGTTACTCTGGATTGGAATGAGGTTGTGAACTCCCTGGCTATACCACTGAGTATTTATATATGACAATATTTGATAGATAACATGCCTTAGCAATATTATCTGACAGGTTTTTCATATTTGAAGCTGGTTACATCAAAGCAATTGATTGTGGGGGTAAAGTCATCACATTCAAATGGCAGATTTAAATTATGCTTCCAAATTTCTCTTCTGAGAACTTGAATGGCATAATGGGAAAAGTCATCAGATTTCAAGACTTGTTTTAGTGGGAGCATAAATCTCTATCAACAAACTTGATAGACAGACAGACAGACAGTTAGACAGACAGACAGACAGACAGACAGATTGATTGATTGATTGATTGATTGATTGATTGATTGATTGATTTTTGGAATATTCTTTTTTCTTTTCTACATTTCTCTTTTTTGTTTCTGTTCTTTATGGGCCAAACTTGAGCAGTTGCTGTTATCCTTTCCAGAAATTGTGTCTCTGGAAAAGTATTCCTGAGCAAATCTGAGCAGAGTTGCCATATGTCCCCAAAACTGGTACTGTCCCAGTTTTCGGGGATTGCATTCACATACTGGCAAGTTTGACCGGAGGTCCTGTCCTGGATTTGTGGAAGAGAATTATGGCAACCCTAAGTATGAGGAGGGAGGGATTCAGGCATTTGCCCAATGGAAGTCCAGAAAAAATGTGTTGGGATGTAAGGAACAGGTTTTCCAATTCTGCAATTCTGCTGATAGGAGCGAGGCTAGTCCTTCTGTTCTGTATTTCTTGGTTGCTAAGCAAATCATAGGCTCACAAAGTCTGGAAGAAAGACAATAGATCAAGGCCTAGGGCTTTCTATGGCCTGTTAGGGCTTGTCATTTAAAGCAAGTTTGCCATTGATGCTTAAAGGTCACCAAGTTTACGTTTCAGCTCCTCCCTGTTGAAAAAGACTGAGGGGAAGGGCAAATGAAGACTCTGCCTGGGGCTCAAACTGGTCCAACCCAATGGGTGGATTTGTGGACTCTTAAGCAAGGATTCACTTTCTTGGAACATAAAAATAATCAAAGGGGGAGGCAAAAGCAAAGCACCTCTCCCCACTCTGGGAGTGTAGAATAGAGTATTGGTCTTCAGCCAAGGTGGTCTACATTCTAATCATATCTTACCCAAAAAGGGATCCTAGATGATCTTGGGATGATCTTTGACTTCATCTTCCTCCTAGGACTTCAAAGAGGATAGAAAAGGTTCATTGTGGAAGCATCTACCCAAACACTATGAGCTTCTCATGGGTATATAATGGAATGGAAAGTCAATCAGAAGTGCAATCCTAACCTAAGCTGGCACACCTCATCTGTCTTCCCATTCCTGTGGTGATGTAGGAGGCAAGCACATGTCCGTGCACTGGCCTAACCCACCCCCAGGAGTGGCACAAAAGTGGCACACTTTTGTGATACCCTTGGGCCAGCATAGGACTTTTGCTGAGTCTTATCCCAACTAGTTGTTAGGATTGCAGCCTAACACAGTTGATATTTGTATCTATCCAAGATGGTATTTAGTCCCATAATAATGGCTTCTCCCCATTCTGCCTTTCTAGTGTATTCATTCATTAAGGCACCCCAGCCTGACATGACCAAATGGAGGAATGAGCAGACCATCCTCTGTCACTTCATAGGTACGCAAGACTGTATAGCATTCTCCACAGGTAATCTATAATAAAGAGAAGAGTAACAGTTCTGTCCTCTGGTCTCACTGAAATAGGAAGGAGAGAATTTAGAAATACAGTAAAAAAGTAGAAATTAGAGTAAAAGGGGAAATTAGAGAAGCTTAAAATATTCAAAAGCAGGCACTTGAAATTGGACTTCCATGGGAAGGATATGAAACAAAATCCTCACCTAGCTTACCTAGATTTCTCCTTAGCATTTTTTCAATAAAAGCACCATATAATAATAAAACCATATAATCATAGACTTGGAAAGGACCTAACAGGCAGGGTGACCCTACAGAGGACAGAGTGTCTCTACCTTTAAGCATTGCATAAAAGAGGGAATTTAGGCAGGTGCTGCTTTTTAAATCTTTCTAGGTTGAGCTGGGCTTAGTCCATGGACTGCAGTGGCTTAGAGGTTAAAGGTGTATGCCTATCAATCTGAAGATTGGCAGGCCAGCAGTTTGACATTTGAATACTGCAAGATGGAGTGAGCTCCAATTCTTAGCCCAGTTCTTGCCAGCCTAGCAGTTCAAAAGCATGCAACTGCAAGCAGATAAACAGGTACCACTTCAGTGAGAAGATAACAATGTTCCATGTGCATGTGGGCCACATGTTCCCAGGGGTGTCTTTGGATAAGGTGACCATATAGAATGGAGGACAGAGTGCCTTTACCTTTAAGCATTGCATAGAAGAGGGAAATGAGGCAGGTTTAGCTCAATATAGAAGAATTTAAGAAGCAGCACCTGCCTCCATTCCCTCTTCTTGCAATGCTTAAAGGTAGAGGCACTCTGGCCTCCGTTCTATATGGTCACCTTGTTTTGGACAATGCTGGTTCTATGACTCAAGAAATGGGGATGAACATCTCTCCCTAGAGTTAGTCATGACTTGCAAGGCAACCTGCAGGGGCGGGTTTTAAGCTCAACATAAACCTTTACCTTTATGTTGAGCTACACCTACTTAAATTCCCTCTTCTATGCAGTGGTTAAAGGTACAGGCACTCTGTCCTCAATTTATAAGGTCACCTTGCTAATAGGTCATCTAGTCCAATCCCTTGCCTGTAGCAGGAAATGAACAGGAACACTGACAGGAACATTGTAGCAGGAAATGAACCAAGACATGAACATTTTCATTCTTGGAAAACGAGTAATATTTTTCTCCAGGACGGGTTAGATTGTATGTTTTATAGCAAAATAAAATAAGTGGTGAGATCCCTAAATGTTCTAACAATTCGCTTTGACCTAGTCTTCCTCCCATGTGTGAAGATATCTTCGAAGAGCATTATATTAAAACTGCATGTTTGAATTAATTAAAAGCTCATTCTGAACCCACAGCATCTGTTTTAAATGTTAGCAAGGTTCTTATTATTGAAACTTTGGGGAATGAAACCCTTGAAACATAAAGGGACAATTTGCACACAATTTATTTTCTGTTGAAATGAGCAATTCCTCCCAATATTCTTTGAGTCATGTGCTGAGACAAATAAACATGATGTGGCAATCAGGCATCCAGCCAGTATATGTCAGTCAGCACTTCACATAATTACAAAGGCCCTTTTCCTGGAATTGATATAAATGGAGTTGCTACCAGCCATATTTGCAATTGCTTGGCTCACACGTTAGCTTTGACCATGTAAATCTGTACTAAGGGGGCAGCCTAGGCTGTTTGCCTGGACAGAAAACATATTGGGTGAACAAGCCCAAAAAATGCATTTGGAAACAGAACACAAACAGAAAACAAACCCCTTCTTTTGAAGTCACACTAATGACTTAGGGAGGCTGAAACTGTGACTAGTTGAATACTTAGGCTTTCTGTAACTTAATGTAGCTGTAGTGGTAGAACTATGGAAGTCACAATTTGTCCCAGAGACAAATGCTGGCAAAAAAGGGATCCCTCTTGACATGATGACTTTTGCAATGGTGCTCAAAGATCCAGTCTATAGAATCTGTCCATAGCAGTTGAATTCTTTGTTCTCCCATGAGCTGTGACATGCAAAAGAAAGAGAAGTGTGGGGGTGGCCAGGGACATGAAAGGGAGAAAGGGGGTGCACCATCATCAGTATAGGAGCAGCTGGATGTGGCAGGCATGAAATCACAGCAAGAACTTCATCATCTATCCAGATAAGGGGGTGACTCAATTGAAGGAGGAAGAAAAGGGGAAGGAGGAGAAGGCGATGTCACCTACAGGTCTCCTTACCCCAGTCCTTCACAGAGCACTGTAGGAGCAGATGCATTTTAATTTCCTTTTATTGTCAGTGACCCAAATGGGTATGGCATAGCAGAGACCCCTGCCTACGCCTCCCCAAGGAACAGAACGTTTATCAGCCAGAGTCAATGTTAACGGTGACCATTTATCACTCTTTCGCAGTGTGTGATAATAGAGCTGCATGCTTGCCTAGAAGAGCCTTTGGTCTCCAAAAAGACCATGACACTGTTGCATTCATAACAAACTTTAAGTACTTTCCCCTTCTTCGGTCTCCTCCCTTTTTGCTTTCACTTCCTTTTGTTCCATTGTTTGGGGTTTTGTTGGTGGTGAGGGTGCCGGCGTTCTATTCACTGTTTTATTCCAATTCAGTCTTCTTTTCACGCCTTGCATTTAGAGAGGTTTCGCTCTGTCTTTCTAAAGCATATGAAAAAAGCACAACAATATACAGCCTTTGGACCTGGAGCAGTTCTATTTAAATGGGACCTAATTTTAAATGTATACAAAGTTATACAAACACAAAGACAACATAAATGTGTGGGGGGTTGTGAACTTTTTTCAGTTCCCGTAATCTTTGGTTTATTTCTTTTCTCCCCCCAAGCAGCAGCTGCTGAAATAAAAGAAGCATGCAGTATGATCTCAAGCATATTTAACTCAAAATAAGTCCCACTGATGTTTGTGGCATTTCCTCCCTAATTGTTGTTAAGAATTGATCCTTGGTTTTTAAAATTTTGTTAAAATTAGTTCTCATAGTTTAGAGAAAAGGCTGAACACTCGATTGCAGTGTAACTTGAACAAACTAAAAGCAGAATTTATGTGTGTTTTCCCTTCCCAGGATTCATTGTTGTGAACAATAAATTCATACTTTGAAGAACTCTAATTCTGAGTATTAAATATTTGAACATTCGGGATTTAAGAGCCCAATCCTGAGCTCCTACAGCCAACCCTCTGCCAGCAGTGGGTATCACAAACATGCCATAAAGTACTTTTGCAGGCCCCAGTGCTGGTCCAGTGCCAAAGCCAGCTCAGTGCCAATCGGCACTGTGATGGTATTGGTGGAGCACAGATGCTCCACAGTCTGGCATTTACCTGGACCTCTGGGCAGCAGAGTTGGGGCATGGGGGAGGCAGGGAGGAGGTTTTCCAGGGTAGGGGAGATGGGGCAGGGTGGGAGAGGGCAGGATATGAGGGTGAGGTAGGGGACAGGAGGAGGGCAGGATTGGTAGAGCTTAGCTCCACTGGATCCAGAGCCTCACCAACATGGATCCATGTCAGGTCTCACTTTCCAATACAGAGGCTGCTAATTCTATGGCAATCCAAGGGTTGGACTACTGCGCAGGACTATTTCCCTTAATTAGGGCAAGGAGACAAAAGTCCCTTTCACTTGATGGATCTGGTGGTGGCCTGTAACACAGGATACTGTGGTACCTCAGGGTTGGACTGAAAGTGGTTAAAAATAATTTAAGCCTACTTGGATCATGAAACTAATACATAGTACGTGAAAATGGTCCTGAAGTAAGAGATGCATGTCTTGTACTCACAGTTGCCTTGTTGGGTGCACACTGCCTAAAAGAGGTTTCACAGGATGTTCTGCCAGTGAATGGTCTTTGTGTTTGTAAATTTCAGAGGAAATATAGAGGAATTGGAGAAGGTTCTGAGGAGAGTGACCAAAATGATTGATGGTCTGGGAAACCTTCCATTTGAGGAAAGGTTGCAGCGTTTGGGGTTGTTTGGTCTGAAAAAGAGGTGCTTGATGGGAGACATGATAGAGATGTACAAAATTATGCAAGGGATGGATATAGTGTATAGGGAGATGCTCTTTTCCCTTTCACATAACACCAGAACTAGAGGACATCCACTAAAATTGAATGTTGGGAGGGTTAGGATGGACAAGAGAAACTATTTCTTTACCAAGTGTGTAGTTGGTCTGTGGAACTCCCTGTCACAAGATGTAGTGATGGCATCTAGCCTTAATGGCTTTAAGAAGAGATTTACCTGGATCTCTGGGCAGCAGAGTTAGGGCATTGGGGAGTCAGGGAGAAGGTGTCAAATTCCTAGGAGAAAGGACCATCACAGGTTACAAGCCATGAGATGCAGGAGGGGGCAGCTAGATGCAGGTTTCATATGTGCTCCTTGAAGTATCTGGTGGGCTACTGTGTGATATAGGAAGCTGGACTAGAGGGGCCTTTGACTTGATCCAGTGGAGGTTCTTCTTATGTTCTTATGAATTACAGCTCACCAGGTGGCCAGAAAACCCAGGAAGTAACAGCAATGGATTGTAGCTGGCTGGAAGAATCTTAGATCCTACATTTTATATAGAAATTGTAAAAAAAGAAGACTGGAACATTATCTCACAGTGACAGAAAGGGAAAAGTCATGTGAATGTGTTCACCTGAAGTCACTGGAAGTCAAGCCTGTTGAATGATGAACAGAACGTAATTCACACCTGTTAATTACACTGAGAGAAGTGCAAACCCTAAAGGAGCAGCCAAACTGATGAAATGTTAAATCTTTTGTATGAATGCAGTCGAGAAGATTTCAAGATGAGATTTTAGAATACCAAAAACATCTGATTCTAGTTAATACTGTCACCTCCATTGTTGATGGAACTCAGCCTGGCCCCAACAACAGTCTGAGTATATAAATTTATTCACCATCATTTTGTGCTGAAAGAAGGTGGTCACATTTATTTGTTTTGCAGATGGAGAACGAAGGCAATGTTGCTGCAATCCTAAACTCCACTTAGGCCAGCATAACCCTCAACATAAGTCCTATGCTGATCTGGGGGTGTCACAAAAGTGTCATAAGGCACTTCTGCCCCCAATCCTGGGGGGTTTAGGCCATTGTGCATGTATACGCCAATCTCTCTACACCACCACAGGAAGATATGCCAGGTGAGTTAAGCCAGTCTAACTTGATTAGGATTGCACCCTTTGTCTCCTAAATCTTTCATGAAGTGAACCTACCTGTCAACCTCAACTTCTGAATTTGATTCCTCATCAGACCAATGTGCTAAATTATTCCCAACACTGGCAATTTGTCATTTAATGGCCCTTCCACCCCACTCATGCATCCTGAGTCTTCCTGACCCACCATGGATCCAAAGCTTTAATCCTCAGACTATTCAGCAGTGTATAGGTCTTGCGGCAGCCAGTCCTCACTTCCTGAGGCTGTTTGGGATAATGAGTTTTGTTTGAATGCAAGCGAACGATTGCAAGGACTAGGACATCAGCACGATGTCAGCAGCTGCAGCTTTGTCTTACAGTCAAAAGAAAGATGGAGCCAAGCAAGGCACACAAGAGACTCCGATCCCCCCACCCTTCCTTTTGAGAGTGGCTTAAACAAACTCATTGGTTCCAGGGACCAGTGATGTGGGAATCAGTTCACAGCATGGCACTATTTGAAAGCTAAATGTAAAGGACTTGAAATTAACAGGGCAATCCAGAGCAATTGGTCAATCTGGCCTACTTCTCCCAAACAATGGACAAGGTGGTGAACCTGTGTCTCAACCGGAGCTAGTCCTATTGCAGGTGGAGCTCACATGATGGAGTGCTCTTTCAGGAAAAAGATTCCTATGTAACTAGCATATCAGGGACAAAACATTTTCCCAACATGCTGGATTTCTTTGTGTGGTGATTTTTATTTTTGTACGAAGGAAACTTCAGTCAACTGCAGTCTATAATTGAGACATACCTAATTGTGGAAGCTAGAACTCATGCTGACTAATCCAGGTAATGGTGCCTAATAGGTAGAGCAGTGTTTGGAATGAGGAAGGGAAAGCATTTCTGCATCTGACAGGGAAAAAAAATTATCACTATTCCCAATCCCCCCAGCAAAGTTTCCATGTTTGAAACAACTCCGGGCAGAAATTCAACATGTGCAAATTTTCCCCAGCATAAAATTGGACTATTTCAGTGGCGTGGAGAGGGGGGATTTGCTGCTTGGGTAACAGCCAATCCTCAATATCAATCTATCTAGGCCTTCGTGCTTCGCATGCAGTGTCGAGCACGATACCATAGTCTTTCAAGACTGATGGATGCCAAGTTTTTAAAGAGAAAGGAATAGTAAAAATTGCTTGCCACGTAGCTGTTAAAAGCACAGGATCTCTGTTTTTGTTTTTTTGTTTTCTAAAAGTAATTCTAAATAGCGAGATTGCTCAAAGGTGAAGATATTGTTAGAGGAAAAAATTCTGCGAGAGGAAAAGACATTGCTGAGAACTCATTTGTTGTTAGTTTTTAATTTGTTTTTTAAAGTTTCTTTGTCTTTACTGTATTTGTTATATTTATTTTCTTGATCTAAGAAAGCAGTTTTTAACAAGTCAGAAAGAAGGGAAAGCAGGCTGGTCTGTTTTATAGATGGCCCTGGCTGATCTTGGAGGCTGGGCTTTGAAAAGGTAGAATGGAGAGCTTCCCTATCTCTCAAGACAGACCAGGCGAGACAGAATGGGAATGTGGAGGCATTCTCCTCCTCCTGTGTTTAATGCTTGTTCCCCTGCTGGGAGACCATCTGTTGACTGTCAGGCTGCCACCCCTTCCAAGCAGCTTCTGAAAGACAACTAGGGACAGAGAGAGACCAGGAAAGCAGCCGCTGTGGAAGCAATGAAAAGGACATCGTTCCTTTCACCACTAATTTTGGGGTCAATGAGTGGATGCGGGTGGAGGGCTGGGAGGAGGCGGGGAAGTTAAAGACCCTGACAATGTACGTCTGATAAATCTCCTTTTGGAACGGGAACAGGACTGATGCTCTCTGGTGGCTCAAGAGACACTTTTACACCATCCCATTTCTTTCTCAAGCTTCAGAGTCCTTGTGCATAATTAGAGACAAACCAATGTGATCACAAGGGCCATGGAATGGCATCCAACGGGATGGGACTTCCTTGCCTGAGGTGTGTTCTTCAGTTTTCAAAAGAGCTGATATGTTTGCATTCTACAAATATACAGGAGGAGACCTTCGCTTTCAAGCATTTAAAATGCTATAATGAGAAAAGAAATGGCCTTGATGGTGGCCTTTCTTCAAGGCTGTAAATTAGGCTGCAATCCTAAACACACTTTCCTGGGAGTAAGATCCATTGAATACAGTAAGGCTTACTTCTGAGTAGACATTGATAGGATTGTGCTCTTACCCTACAATCCAGAGTAACTACGGGAGCACGTAAGAGACATTACGTGCACCCATAGTTACTGCACCACCTAGTGAAAACCTATGGGAAATTTATATTGCAATCCAGAGTAAATTGTTCTTACACCGGAGCAAGGACTCCCCATAGTTACTCTGGATTGTGCCCATAATCTAGGTCAGGGGTCTCCAAAATCTGACCTGGGTGCTCTTAATCTGGGCCAGGTGCGGTCCTCAGGAACCCTCAATATCTCTCTATCCAGCACCTGGGCAAGCCCTGAAATCCACTTCAATACATTCTTATATGTAAAATAGCGAAAATGTACCCGCGTTGTGGGAGTAAAATTCCCCCGTACACCATCCCCCACTGAGCATCAATCCCCCATGTGAATCACCTCCCCATGTGCATCACCTCCCCATGCGCAATACTCACCATGCACAGTGTCTTCCCCAATGCAACCCCTCCCTCCGAACAACATCCCCCCCAATGCACCAGGCACCGAGCACCAAATCGGCTGGATGTTGGTCAGTTTTCCATGTTAAGTATAGGACAAAAACACATTGCATCCCTTTTCAGCCCCTTAACGGTTAAATTTCTCCTCATTGGATCATTGTGGGTGTTGATGTCACAGAAGGAACACCATCCCCAAATTTCATGTTTCTAGGTCCAGGGGTTGGGGCAGAGCATCCCTCAGTCATCGATTCTTCAATGCAAAGTATAGGGAGGAAAACGCGTTGCACCCATTTCACGCCCTTCTTGTTGGAATTTCCGAAAACTGGTTCTTAGTGACTCCTTCCCTCATGAAAGGAAAACCCACCCCAAATTTCATGCTTCTAAGCCCAGTGGTTTTGGATGGGAGTTGCTGAGTGAGTGACTTCATTTTTATGTATATGGATTTATGTAAATTTATTCAAATTTGAAATGTAAAAATGTTTTTGGCCCGACATAGTGTCAGAGAGACAATGTGGCCCTCCTGCCAAAAAGTTTGGAGAGCCCCTGAACTAGGTCATAATCCAACATCTCAGCAAGCTGATGGGGGTTCAGTTTACATCGTGTCATGCTGTCTGCTGCTATGCCTCTTGTTATGAAAGCATGATCACTTCCGTACAAGGGGTTGTATCTGAAGAACATTTTCAATTCATGGAAAAAGTTCCATTTTTATAAGGTAAAAAAGCCAACTTTTATGAATTCCCACTTGTCTACATCCTCCAGGGCAGACTCAGATCAGTTCCTATGCAGGGAACTGCAAAGCACAGGTGTAATCATGACCATTACCTTTCTTTTGTGCGTATGATACTTATTTCATAATGAAAAGATCTTCTTAGGCAAGCTTAGGTACCTATAATTAGCTGAATGCTTGAACTTGTGACCATGTAGTTTAGGAGTATAGTATTAAATCCAAGGTTAGGAAATACTTCATTTTCAGCTGTTTCCCACATATATTGGTGTGCTCTAATGTGGTTTGGAATCATGGTTACATTTTTAATTTTTTGAAACAGTATTAAATTGTCAGGTGTTATTGCAACCAAATTTTAGTAGTAAAACAGTATATTGCACAAAGTACAAATATTCATTCTCCATATCTGAGGTGTGAACGTTCAGGTCTGAATGATGTCTTGCACACAACACACTGTCACCACATACTGAGATGAATAAGAACCCCAGCATGCAAGTGGCCATTCGGAGCCATTCCAGGCTAGAGAGGGGAGCAAAGTGGAGGCATATACCACAGTTCTATAGTTATGCTACTGGCTTGGATTCTACAATTTACTGGTCTTCTTGCACTAAGTTTGAGGGTGCCCCAGGGAAAAAAATGGTAATACACTTATACACAGTTTCCTAAGAGTAAGCCTCACTAATGGCATTGAGACTTCAATTTCAGTAGACATGCTTAGGACTGTGCTGTCTGTTGGTTATTTATACCGTGAGAATTGCCAGTTCTCATGCCCATCCTGCTAAATTGTTTGGATTGTAGTAGTATAGTATACAGTAGTACAGGAAGATTGTAGTAGTAGTATCTTTGCCCATGCTCCAAATCAAGTAGTAATAGTATCTTTGTGCATGCTTCAAATCTGCTTTGCATTAATAGATAGATAAACTCTTTGCAGGTTTGCCACACAGACCTGGCCTTGCATCTATTTTTGAACCAAATTTGTGCAGATGCCTGAGCAGGATGAGGCACCAGAGGGCATTACTCATCACTGGGTGCCAATAGGCCCCAGTGGACAGCAGCAGGTACCAGGATCCTGACCAGGAACAACCAGTAAGTAGCAGGCACCAGCAGATAGTGGGCACTGGGCATCCCTACATAGCAACACAAAAGCACTGGGTACCATCAGGCACCTCAGGCCAGTGGGCAGTAAGTCAAAAAATGCACCAGGCTCCATATATTATATGAGGCAGCCATAGAGATGGTCAGTAAGAAGTTGTTCCTCCACTAGGTCTTTCTTGACAGTCTTTGAGGTCACAGGGAGTTCCTTGGAGAGGCACCAATGAACCTACTATGAAGAAAAGGGCATGAGACATTCACATCCCACCATCTGTTTTTCATTTCTTTTCTCCGTTCATTCGTTCCTCTGCAGAACTGTAGGGTCTATAAGGCCCCAGACAGTATGCAAATGAGCACAAAGCATTCTGGGTCAGAATGGCTGGTTTCACCTGCAAGATAAGGCAGGAGCCCCATGCAAAAGAATGCAGGAAGTGGGTCTTGGAAATATTTCAGCCTTACAAATACCACCTTGCATTCCAACCATCCCCTCACAGCCATCGGTGCCCCTACCAGCACCGATGATCAGTCTTCAGGTTTGATCAGTCTTCAGTGTTAAGTTTAGGGATGAAAATATGCTGCACCTCTTTCATCTCCACCCCCCCCCCCCAAGGAATTAAATTTCTGAAAACTGAGTCTTAGTGGGTGCTCCCGTCAAGGAAGGAATATCCATCTTTCCAGTTTTCATGCTTCTAGGTGCAGGGATTGGGTCAGGGTGTTGATCAGTCAGTGCTTCTTCAGCGGAAAGTATAGGGAGGAAACTGCATTGTGCCTCTTTTCTCCCCTTTCCAGTTGGAATTTCTGAAAACTGGCTCTTAGTGGGTGTCTCCTTCATGGAAGAAACTCCATCCCCAAATTTCACACTTCTATGTCCAGCAGCTTTAGCTGGGTGTTGATGAGTGACCTTTCAGTTATAGACAGACAGACAGACAGATATAGGTATAGCTATAGATATATAGGAAGTAAACTATTAAACTAAATACTGACCTATAGATAAAATCAAAATACCATATTTACTTGAATCTAATGCACACCTAGATTTTGGCGATGAATTTGGCTGAGAAAAGTCAGCATTAGATTCAAGTAAGTAAATATGGTATGTGTGTGTTTATATATGTATATATATTTATATATAGTAGCAAAATATAACCTTATTGCAGGAGTAACACCCATGTACGTCATCCCCCATTGTGCAACACCCCACATGTGCCTCAACCCCCCATGTCCATTACCCATCGTTATGTGCATCATGTACACCCAGGAGCATCCTGCTTGCATATCAATACTGCCCATGTGCATCATCATCTCCAGGCACAGCACCGACATCCAGCAAATGTGCACCATGCCCCCAGTGCATCAAGCATCGGGAGCTAAATTGGCTGGATGTTGATCAGTCAGTCTTCAATGGAAAGTATAGCAGAAAAACATGTTGCACCCCTTTTCACCCTATTAAGCCATGACATTTATATCCATCATTAGTCAGGCAACTAACTGTGTTATAGGTCCTTGGAGAAGATGGGAGACTCAGCAGTAGATTCCAATGTTTCCTTGAGTTACCATAACTCTGTGGGTATTTCCCTTTCTCACAAAACTCCCCTAGTTGCACATCACAATATCAGATGTTTTTACAGAGATTTGAAGCACTGTAATACAGTATTTGAGCTACAGACACCTTGAGTATCCTTTTTTAGGTAAAAAGGCAGGGTATGAATGAATGAATGAATGAATGAATGATGAATGAATGAATGAATGAATATTCCATATTATTTTTAGCCTTGGCCAAAATTTATCTGTTTTAAAGGATATTTGCTGGTTGTTGTTTCCTTAAATGCCTATAGATGTGAAGGCAAAGGTGCAGCTGATATTTGCAAGCCAGCTGCCCATTTTCTGCCCATCTGAAGGAGCTGCTCACCCAACAAAATGGTATGGCAAAATATCATCTCTTAGAAAGTCCTCTCCAAAGTGGCCAAAACACAGAGCCCTGTAAAGTATGAGAAAAACCTATACTGCAAAAACAAAGACAAACCCTATACTACAAAATACCTATACTGCAGAAGTTCTGACCAATGTATAGATAACTAGTATAAATGTTGCATGAACATGAATTTGGGCATACCTTGGAAGCTAGTGGAGGATAGAGTGGTCTGGGATGCTACAGTCCATAAACAGTCAGACACAACTTAACAACTAAACAACAACAATAAATGTTGTAAAGAACTATCATTTTTCTAGCATTAATATTGAGTGTATGTATGCCTCTTCCCACTGATGGACAGTACCTTTTCATAGTGGTGGGATTGTGTGCTCCAGTGATCCAAAGGGCTATGTTGGCAGTAGTGTAGCTACTGGCAGGGACTCCCATGCCAGACAGGCCTTTGTTAAGGAGCCAGACCAAACCTGTCCAAAATCCTACTGAACATGTGTTGTCTGGAGAAGGAAAACTCCCACCTCACACCTCTACTGCCTTGTGGCTATACCCATCTATGGGAAAGACTTCAGGAGTCAACCTTGAGGCAAAATCCGGAGCCGGAGACCCGGAAGCAGTTCGTGACTGTGTACAATCACGTTCTGGTAACTCGTGTGATGCAGCTGGAACCAGTCATATTGGCTCTGCCATTCCATTGGACTATTTCAGTGATGTGGAGATTTTCAGAGACTGGGGATTTGCTGCTTGGGTAACAGTCTATCCTCCATATTAGTCTACCCAGGCCATTGTGCTCTGGAGAGAACACTCAGGTCATTCATAGTCTTTTGAGACGGAAGGATGCCAATGAATATATGTCTCTTCATACATTAAAAAACAGGCCTCCTTCAGTCTTGGAAGACTATGGTATCGTGCTTGGCACTGCATATGCTGCATGCAAAGCATGAAAACCTGGGTTAGATTGTTATGGAGGATAGGCTGTTACCCAAGCAGCAAATAGTTGTTTTACAAGATAAAATGTTGCCTATTTTGTTGTATTCAGTTCCAAATACAGTTTGTTTCACAGTGAGCTTTGGTTCTTTTTGCTTATTTTGCACAGAAGTGATTCTTGGATGTGATTCAGGTCAGGTTCAAGCCTTTTCTGTTTCTTTGCACCTAAGAACTGCAGGAGGCATGAAAGCTTTCATCCTCTTTCACTAACAGGGAACCGGTCCAGTGTAAGGTATCCTTTTACCTTCTTTTTGTCTCTGCAAACTCTAGCCAAGGCAACAAAGATCCATTTTCATGCAAATATTCACCAAAGTTCAAAGGACTCTTTGGATTGCTGTTACAGGCTGGACTCTAAACTATTTATAGAAGGGACTTGTTTCTAGTCAGTGATAAGTCAGCTGTCAATACAGTTAAACATCTTATCAGTTCTGTAAAGCTTGCTCAAGAAGAAAACAACCATGCTTTGATATATTTTTTCCTTTAAATTCAAAGATTGTTTTGCTCAGGATTCTCTACATGATCTTTAGCCCACCATTTTTTCATTTTCATTTTCTTTTACATTTCATCCCCTTTTCCTTTATAAATGCAAACAGTGCAGGAGGAGCAGTAGCAGAGAAGGCAGATAGTAAATGGAAGGTAGATCATGAGCACAATCCTAACCATGTCTACTCAAAAGAAAGCCCCATTGTGTTCAGTGGGTTTTACTCCCAGAAAAGGATTTCAGGATTGCAGCCCTAGTGCTGGTGGTGGCAACCCTCACCAAGCACAGGAGATCTCTGCAACAAGTCCAGGAAAGTTTGCATTCATGATAACTGAAGTTGCAATTTGATCCACACTTACATGAGAGTAAGTTCCATTGATTCAAATAAGAGTTAATTCTGTCTAGATGTGCATAGGATCAGGCTGTGAGATGACAGTTGCAATCCTAAAGAAATTTTTGTGGTAGTAAGCTCCATTGTGTTCGTGGGAGTAAGACCAGTGATGGGCTTCAAAGAAATTAAGAACTGGTTCTCTGTCCATCTGGCAGCCACTTTTAAATGGCTATTTTTAAACTTTATATGTACTATCTCTTGTTAAGAACCGGTTCTATAGAGTAGGTGCGAACCTGCTGGTGCCCACCACTGAGTAAGACCCATTGAATACAATGGGGCTTACTTAGGAGTAGACATGATTAGGATTGTGCTTGACATTTGCTAAGTTACAAGCATGTGGGAAGTTCAAAACCCCCCCACCACCACAACTGAAAGCCATTGAAGAGTAATGGGCATTTCACTAATTTGAAACATACTTGACTCCCAGAACTGAAAGAAGATAGTACTGTAATTGGAAAGTTTTTTTTACATGGGAAATTGTAATAGAAATGTGATTAATAACTTGATCTTCAACAGATATTACTCTCTCTCAGACAAACAACAATACCTGGGTAAAGATTTTTAGAATTGTGGTGCTTTCAGGTACAGTATGCTTGTGATTTGTGAAAAAGCTATCCACATAGCCCCATCTTGTGGTCAACTCTGTGTACTGCCCAAAAGTATTTGTTCTAGTTTGGGACATTCTAATCCAGGCAGAGGTGATGCCAGGGTCCCCGTCACCTGGTGATGAACCCTGGCACGTCATCCTCTCCCCTGCACATGTGCAACATTGGTGCATGCGCAGTTCATCACTGAAGCCACTTGCCCTTCCTAAGAAAGGGCAAGCGGCTAGAGTTGCAAACTGTGCATGTGCAAAGGTTGCACATGTGCTTCAGTGACTTCTGAAGTTTCTTGCCCTTTCTCAGGAAGGGCAAGGGGCTTCAGTGGTGAAGGATGCATGCGCAACATTTGTGCATGCGTCCTTTAGTAGAAGAATGCTCTCGCTGAAGAGAGGAAGCCCTCTCCAACTGGAGTGTTCTTCAACTGAAGGACGCATGCACAAACGTTGCGTATGTGTCCTTCATTGGGGGAATGCTCCCACTCAGGAGAGGGCTTCCTCTCCTGAGTGGGAGCATTCCCCCAATGAAGTACGCATGTGCAATGTTCACGCATGCGTCCTTTAGTAAAGGAACACCCCAGGAAGCACGAGTCCTTCACTGAGTGACACCCTATCCTCAGCTGGAAGGTTCCCACTGCACATGTCCAAAGGCATGCACAGTGTGCCTCATGTGCAGTGTGACTCAGTCAGCCATTCGGGCCTGCTCTGAGGTAGAACAGCATCTTTTGGCTGCCGATCTGCCTCGGAGCAGACCCAAATGGATGCGCTGACGCCCAGGGCCGGCCGGAGGAGTGTCAAACTCCTCTGGCGCGTCACCCCTCAGTGGCGCGTCACCCGGTGCGGCCTGCACCAGCCGTAGAAGTCTGGTGACGCATGTGAATCCAAGGGTGTCCACACTTTCAACCTGCATCTTTAACAATTGTCCTGAGAAGGAAATTTCTGCAAGTGTAGCTTGTGATCTGTGTGATGAAAACCTGCATCTGCTGAAATTCCCTCTTCTGCACAATTGTTAAAGGTTCAGGAGCCATAAAGGTGAAAGTTTGGACACTCCTGTTCTTAGAGTTGCTATAAGTCTGAAAAAACAGGGACAGTCCAGATTTTGGGGGATTGTATTCACATACTGCCCAATGGGACAGAGGGTCCTGTCCCAATTTTGTGGAAGAGAATTGTGGCAACCCTACCTGTTCAAATTATTTTCTGTAGAGGCAAATACAAATTGGAAGAGATGTCACAATTTACTGGAGATTGACATCTACATGGATTATATAAAAGGTTCACATTAACTTTGATCAAGAGTATTTTGGCTGGGCAGATGTGCTCCAGTGGATGATGGATTATCTTATTCAGCTCTACAGATACACACAAGGGGGAGCTAACATTGCGTTTACCAGTAGAAGTTCTCTTCTAAAATCAAGAGCTTGAAGAACTGTACCAGGTTTCCTTACTTTATTTGTTAGATGAAATGTTCTACAGTGGACAGACACCAAGGCTGCAATCCTAATCATGTCTACTCAGGAAAGTGTCTTTAGGATTGCAGCCCAATTCTTGGTAGTTTCTCTAAGAGCACAGTCCTAAGCATGTCTACTCAAAAGTAAGCCCCATTGTGTTCAGTGGGTCTCACCCCCAAGAAGGTGTCTTTAGGATTGCAGCCTAAGTTCCATACAGGATGGCATGAGAGAAGGACATGTTTTGCTTCTGCTAGTTTCAAATACTCCAGCTAATTTAATGTTTCAGTACTTCTCCTTATGGCAAACTATTAAAGCAGCAAACTGTGATCCTACAAATGTCGTGAATCTTCACAGACAACCAACCTTGAGCTAAAACTAAGCAGGGGCATCATTTCAGGTTTTAGGAGAGGGCAAGGCAAGGTTGTGGAAGTAACATCCTAGAATGCCTCTTTACCAGTTATCAGGAATAACCATATTATAATACACAGAAATGCTGCCAACTCATATTAATATCTTATTGGTTCCATGCTGTATCATAATATCCTATTGACTCTCAGAACAATCATAGGTCAATTTGAGTGAATTAAATCTACTTTTTATTACATAAGCCAGGTGTAATTTCATTTTCTGGTTAGTTGGCCATAACATTAGATAGAATACAGATGTTCCAATTTGATTTGTTTCATGGCATTTAACATTAAAGTACCTTTCCAATGAAATAAAACATGACGGAGTGTATCTTCAACATGATGGGGTATGATTCATACACACCCCATTTTTCACAATTTTGTCCACCAGTGTCAAGTTCAGCTGTTGCCCCCTAAAGCTTTTTTGCCTGGTGGTGCTGTAGCAAGAAAGCACCTACTGTATCTGCACCCAGGCTCAACCAACCCCTGAGTCAATGAGGGGCCATTGCCACCATTAGTCTCCACTGCCACCCAAAAGACATGGCCCATGTGAGGATGTTTATAGGGCACTGTTAGGGCAGTACTTGTACCAATTCTATTTTACAATTCCCAGATATTCTTTTGACCACTGACATTTCATTGAGGCAGAAAACCTGGGAACTGTTAAGAGAAGATTAGGGAAAGAAAAGAGCAACCCACTGTTATCCTATGCTCATTGCTGCCATTCTGTAAGACTTCTTTTTGGGTGCCTATTTGGGAGTGCTATACAAGGATTTAGGTGGTGAATGGTCAAGTGTCCTCTTTCACTGTAGGTGTCACTGTAGCTGCAGGTAGTAACTTCAAGGACCCATCCGCTGTTCAGTTTTTTTGGCACTCGGATGTGTGGTTGCGGTCTTTATGTACTTTTCAAAGCATGAGAAGGGACCATGCCAGTGAGGAGCCTCCATAAAGCATTTTCCCAGCACACCACCACCCCTCTAAAAAAATCAGGATCCATCACTCTGTTCTTGATTTTTCTTGTGTTTCGCTGCAGCCAGGACCAGCCCAAGGGAAATATTACTTTAAGAGCAGAGTGACCATATAGAATGGAGGACAGAGTGCATCCAACCATCTAGTTCCACTTTTGCCACAGGCTAAGATGTGGCTTAATGTAAGTGACAATAGGTTCCTAGTCTGTAAATTAGGAGCCTTATGTGATTTATTGGGATAGCAATAAAGTCTGCAAGCTAGTAAAGCTAGTAAAAAAACTGTGCAATTTAAGTTCTATTCAGAGGTGTCCCTAGGCAAAATGGCGCCCATAGCAGGCCCCTGTCAGTCTTGAGAGACTATGGTATTGTGCTCAGTGCTGCATACCTTGCACACGAAGCACAGAAGCCTGGGTTAGATTGTTATGGAGGATATGCTGTTACCCAAGCAGCAAATCCCCCCACTCCACCCCACTGAATTAGTCCAATGGAAAGGCAGAGCCAAAACGATTGGATCCAGCTGGCGTCGCAGAGCTGGGCTAAGGACAGGACCTCACCCTGTCTTGTGGGGCCGACCCGGGTCTCGAACCCTGGCCTGCTGGTTAACAGGCACAGTGTCTTAATTACTTGCGCCACCCACAGCCCTGGAGCCCATAGCAAGGACTGAAATTTCACCCCTATCAAAACACCTGAAACCCACCTTTTAGGTAATGTTACAATAATACCAAACTATTATAATGTCAAATAATATCAAACTACAAGTCAAGACTTTCAACTATTCATTAAACTTTGGTGAGTTTGCACAAACTATTTCAACCCTTCCAAAGTCACAACCAAGTAAGTGCCATGCTGGTCAAGGGCCTAACCTGAAGTTATACGTACACACACAGAGAGGATCTGGCCTTTCTAAGCCTGGAAAAGGGGGCAAGGGAGACCTGAAATTACACAGACATCTGCCCCTCAAATATAGCTGTCACTCATCAGGGTCACCATATATCCTCTTTTTATAGGGCATGTCCTCTTTTTTAGTCCTGTGTCCTGGAATAAATCTCCATTGTCCTCCTTTTCCTTGTGACTGCGCAGCAAGTAATTAATAAAGTACTATACAGTAAGTAAGTAATAAGTAAGTAATAAAGTACTATACCTTTGTAATTAATAAAGTACTATACATGTAATAAATTATATGTAATAGTTTCAAATTTAATAATAAGTAATATAGTGTTTAAATTAACCACATGAAAGCCACTTTTCAGCTTTTATTTTGTCATATCTTATATTTTTATTGAGTGTTCTACATTGGGGGGGCTTCTCTTCTTTTTGCATTATGACATTAGGTCACCCTGCTATAGTGGGACTACTTGTGAGTAGAGCTGTGGAAGGGTGGGCAGTGTGATGCTCCAATCCTATTCACTTTTACCTGGGAGTAAGGGTATTAACTATAATGGGACTACTTGTGGGTAAGAGCTCTGGAAGGCTGGGCAGTGTGATGCTGGAGTCGTGTAGATAGCAAATGCAAACCGGGGCTGGTAGGGCTGCTGTCCCTTTTCAAGCTCTTTGGGGCGATAAAAGGAAAAACTACTGGAGATGCTGTGTTTAAGGTAATTATTCTTACCTGGATCTGGGCTTCTTTAGGAAGGACAATGAGGCTGTCTCCTGGCATGCTGTTCATTGCAATCTGCAGGGAAAGGAAGGGAAGTGCGATAGCCCAGCATAGCCCATGCAAAAAGCATCCCCTGCTATATCCTAATTATGCCTCTGGTTCTATTAGTAGTAATGCAGTTAATAAAAATTCATTTCTTATCTGTAGTCACTGGTTAAAAATATTCACATAGTTTCTAGACGATAATCAGGCTTTGCAGATTATCCTTACTAGATTAGTCTCAGGTGTGATGAAGCAGGTATAAGACAAGGCACTGACAACATTTCTATGAATTAAACATTCTTTCCAAGAACAGGCGTCTTCTTTTCAGGGAAATGTTTCCTGCATAAGTGAAAGAGAATCATGTCCCTGCCTTACTCAGAAAGAGCTTGACATCATGGAGCACATAATACTCTGCTATTATGGAATATTTGTTCTGTGAAGCCAAGGATGAGACCACTATCCAGAAGATGCCATGTTCCTCAAAGACAGTAACACACACACACACACACACAAACTTTCTTTGAGAAGAGTAGTAATATCACAATCATCTTCTACTTCAAATCCTGACAGATTCTAGAAGATTCTGTCATCATGAGAATATCAACAAGAAGTGAATCACCTATCATTTTTTCAGTGCTGTAATTGTGACCCATCAAATAACTAATAACAGCCAAAGACCACTTGAAAAAACAAATCAATACATTTGCCTGGCTTTTGCAAGCAGGTGCACAGCAAACTGGAAGATCGTCTGGAAGCTCAGATACATAGTTTTCTCCGCTTCTTGCTTGCTGACAATTTCCTGAGTTAAATTATCTTTACTTTCTTTATTGGATGATGAACGCCTATTTATAAACAATTGGTATTGCTTTCCTGACCTCTTGGAAAGAACCTCTTAGTTAGGATCTTACAAATAGCAAAAGAGAAAACAATGAGCTCTGTGCTTGTCCATGTTAATGCATCCTTACATACCTGAACATAAGTATGTATGTAAGATATTCACTGACTACACATGCCTTTGTTCATTTTAGTGCCATTTGTTATGTTATTTTGGCTATGCGATAATAAATATGTTTTATTTAGGATTTTGGAAGTGAAGTTTATGTCTTTTTTGGTAGCCATTTTGCATTTGCAAGCTGGAGAAGATTGGGTTCCACTTTTAAAGTTTTTCACTTTTGGATGGTGCTCTGGTCCCTAAACCATCCAATAACCCACCCGTGCCTGTATGTGCCATCATTTCAAAAGTCAACAAGGAGACTAGGCTCATTAAAAACAGAGAGTACAGATTGCCTGTCAGGTGTCAGGAGCCATGTGCATGCAGTGCACATACTGTGTGTGCATTGAGCTAATGTGAGAGTAGGATGTTGAAGTTAGTCAATACAACTGCAATACATGTTTGTTACAGCTACCTTTCACTTTATTTTAGGTTGCAATGCCAGTTTATAAGAAACATTATAAGATCTCTGTTCCCATTTCCATGTGTAGTACATTTTATCTCATCTCCTTGAAGCCATTAGAGTGTGCATTTCCTGTTCCACATAATTGGCTGCTGCTGCAAGGAGTGTAGGAAGCTGCATAATATTGTGAGATCTGAATATTAAATGTGTGTACTGAATATTACAAAAGACATGGGAAAAACTAGTCATGGGCTGCCATTTCTGGGGTAAACTCTATATTTCTTATAACTTCAGGTTAGGCCCTTGACCAGCATGGCACTTACTTGTTTGTGACTTTGGAAGGGTTGAAATAGTTTGTGCAAACTCACCAAAGTTTAATGTAATTTTGTCAACCTTGGGTACACAACCAAGAAAGGTTTTTTTGAGAATTGAATAGAAGAAGCTGAAAACCTTAGATTACTGGATATTATCTTCTATCACCACACAGCTGGAGACATCCTCAAACCTGGGATTTAAGAGGCAGGCTAGATGATTGCCAGCTAAAAAGAAACCTGCCCCAACCAAGTGTGGTACCATCAACACAGTTTGAATGGAAGAGAAGCAGGAAGAGGGAAGGTGTGGAGATGGTGGTCAACTGGAGTTTGAGATGCTCACATGGAGGGCCAATCTGCTTATCCATCATAACACTTCTTATAAAAAAACATTTAGTCAAAATGGCTGTTGCAAAAAGTTACACATCATACAGTGTGGCCTGGTGACCCCCACAAATAGCAAGTTGCATGGTCAGCAGCCCCTTATGATTCTTGGGGCATGAACATCAGTGCAGGGAGCAGGAAGGAGATGGGGTGGTTGGAAAGGGCAAGAGGAGAAACAAGGAAGAGACTGGAGTGGGAAGGAAGGGGGATTAAGGCTGGGAAGAGGAAAGGGTCAGTTACAGTGGTGCTGCTGATGTTCTATCCCACTTCCTGGCCTTGATCACCTGCCTCATGTCCATGCGAACTTGCACCAAAGCAGGCACAGTTCTATCTAGCCTAAGCAGGTGCAGAAGGGCCATGATTGCTTACCTCAGGCCAAAGGAACAAATGTTCCCTTACCTTGAGGAGATTTTGTGGCTGTCTCACAACTACCCTGTGGGATACATCATGTAGTCCTTTGACATGGCAGCAGTGGTGCATGGGGAATAAGGTTGCAATAGGTTGCAAGTGTGGTAGTAACTGCTTAGAACTAGAAAAAAGGAACCAAAAGCATATTTCATCACTTTTTTCCAGTCCATATTTACAGAAAAAGAACTCGTACGCAGTTTCTGAAAAACACACACATATGTGCGCACTCGCACACACACACACACACACACACACACACACACACACACACACACACACACAAAATCCTTTCAGGTTTCTTCTGCTTGTTATTGTCCACTCCTGTTAATCCCTCATACACCCCACATTCACAGATAAAAGGTTGGAATTTGTTTTCCACCCACACTTTCCTCCCTGCTTCCCCGATACTCCCTCCCATCTTGCAGAGAATCCATCATTTGCCAAAGGGCATAAGAGCAGAAGGTGGCTAGTAGCTGATCTGGTGTACATTATCATGTGCACACACTCAGGTAGCAAAGGTCAGAAGTGCCAAAAAAATACTAAATACCAGGTCTTGAGGGGACAGCGTATGAAGAATGGCCGGCCTTGATCTGATGGGGAAGCGATGGAGAGGGTGCCTGGAGCTAGGCACGGTGATACCCTGCCTGTTCCAAAAAGAGGAGCACGAAGGAGACTGAGCGTATTGATGCTGTGTTGTGTTCTGCATCACTGTCTGTGACATATTCCAGGGCTGCAGGTGGACAAGACAGAACTGGAATGGCTGTTACTCCCACTGGAAAGGTTTATAGAATAAATCGCTTCAGGCCAAAACACGATCCAAATTCAATGGAGAGTATATTTTCATTAGAAGAAGAAGAACAAGGAGGCCTCTTTGGGTTTGATCTCTCAATACTATGCAACATTAAGCAGGCTAAAAATTCTCTCAGCCCATTAAGCAAATTAACATTTACTGAAAGAAAGAACCTGATGCTAGCCCCTTATTACTCCAGGAAGCCATGTCATGCTTACAGTTCTGAGAACCATATCGCTTCCAGTGATTTTCAGATTATTAAATGGGTAGATAGGCTTTACATTACTTGAAAGTGGTAGTTTCACAGTGATATAGAAAGCTCTAGAATCAGAAATCTTTTTATTTTTTATTTTTCAGCACATCATACACAAATGCAGTGAAAAGACTTCCAGAATGTCAGGAAGGAGTAACACAGGTTTTAGACCTATGACCATAATAAGAACATTCACCTGCTTGCCATAAACTGGGATGTTTACAGGATACATAATATTAGGATATGAATTTGAAAAACAGCAGGGCATATATTGATAACAGTACTAACAGTACTATGCATCTGGCAGCAAACATGTGAGTCATGTTTGTGCGCGGGAGTCTTCATGGTGTGCCACATGCTGGGTAACTTTGAGCACAATCCTAACCATGTCTACTCAAAAGTAAGCCTCATTGTGTTCAATGGGTTTTGCTCCCAGAAAATTGTCGTTAGGATTGCAGCACAATGTTATAAATACAAAAAGAGGAAAAGCCCCCTCCTAATGTAAGACACTGAAGAAAAAATACCAGGAAAAATACTCAGTACTCCAGTTGCTATAATTCCCTGGGTGCAGGCTCATAAACTGGGGATTGCGCTTGTCCCAAATGCTGCCAGGAGAAGCCAGCAGCAGCAAAGTGGTGCAAGCAAGGGAATTGCTGCCTGCTTACCTGTCCGCCTGTCTGCCCACCAGCGCCGGGGGCAAGTGTGCTTGTTCCCCACGGCTGCCAACAACAGAAACCAGTGGCAGTGAAGTGGTGGAAGCTTGGGCTTGGTGTCAGCAGAGCTGCAGGAAGAGGAAGAGAAGGAGCTTGGGATGAAGAAGCAGCAACAGCCACCCCCACCGCCATTGCCTCACCTGCTACCACTGCCCCAGGCGCTTGTCCTGTCCTGGTCAGGACATGAACCTTGAACCGAGTGGATGTCCTGAATTTCCGGGATGGGAGGCAACCCTAGTCATCTTCTTCTATCTATATATATAAAAGAGAAAAGTCACTGACTGACTGACTGACTCAGTCATCACTGCCCTGCCAAAACCGCTTGGCCTAGAAGCGTGAAATTTGGGGTGGGTGTTCCTTCCGTGACTGAGGGGTGAACTAAGAACCGGTTTTCAGAAATTCCAACCGGAAGAGGGTGAAAAGGGGCGCAACACGTTTTCCACCCTATACTTTGCATCGGAGAATAGATGACTCATCAACATTCCGCCCCAACTGCTGGGCCTGAAGCATGGAATTCTGGGAGTTCCTTCTGTCACCTGAATACCCACCAAGAACCATCTGGAGAAATTTAACCCTTCAGGGGCTGAAAAGGGGGAAACGTGTTTCTGTCCTATACTTAACATGGGAGACTGACCAACATCCAGCCAATTTGGTGCTCAGACCCTGGTACACTGAGGGATGTTGTATGGAGGGAGCGGTTGCACTGTGGAGGATGCTGTGCATGGGGTGCGCATGGGGGGAAGTTGCGCATGGGCGGGTTGATGCACATGGAGGAAAGATGCGCATGGGGAAGTTGCGCATGGGGGTAGATGCGCATGGGGGGAGGTTGCGCATGGGGGAAGTTGCGCATGGGGGGTTGATGTGCATGGGGGGAAGTTGTGCATGGGGGAAGTTGCGCATGGGGGGTTGATGCGCATGGGGGCAAGTTGCGCATGGGGGCAAGTTGCGCATCGGGGAAGTTGTGCATGGGGGAAGTTGCGCATAGGGGTTGATGCGCATGGGGGAAGTTGCACATGGGTGATGCACATGGGGAAGTTGTTCATGGGGGAAGTTGCTCATGGGGGTTGATGCACATGGGGAAGTTGTTCATGGGGGGAAGTTGCGCATGGGGGGAAGTTGCGCATGGTGGGTTGATGTGCATGGGGAAGTTGCGCATGGGGGGTTGAAGCACATGGGGGGATGTTGCGCATGGGGGTTGATGCACATGGGGGGAAGTTGCGCATGGTGGGTTGATGTGCATGGGGGGAAGTTGCGCGTGGGGGTTGATGTGCATGGGGGAAGTTGCGCATGGGAGTTGATGCGCATGGGGGAAATTGCACATGGGGGGTTGATGCACATGGGGAAGTTGCACATGGGGGTTGATACACATGGGGGTTGATGCGCATGGAGGAAAGATGCCCAAGGGGAAGTTGCGCATGGGGGGTTGATGCGTATGGGGGCAAGTTGCGCATGGGGGAAGTTGTGCATGGGGGAAGTTGCGCATAGGGGTTGATGCGCATGGGGGAAGTTGATGTGCATAGGGGTTGATGTGCATGGGGGAAGTTGCACATGGGTGATGCGCATGGGGAAGTTGTGCATGGGGGGAAGTTGCTCATGGGGGTTGATGCGCATGGGGAAGTTGTTCATGGGGGGAAGTTGCACATGGGGGAAGTTGCGCATGGGGGGTTGATGCGCATGGGGAAGTTGCGCATGGTGGGTAGATGTGCATGGGGTTGATCCGCATGGGGGTTGATGCGCATGGCAGGATGTTGCGCATGGGGATTGATGCGCATGGGGGAAGTTGCACATGGGGTTGATGTGCATGGGGGAAGTTGCGCATGGGGGTTGATGCGCATGGGGTTGATCCGCATGGGGGTTGATGCGCATGGCAGGATGTTGCGCATGGGGATTGATGCGCATGGGGGAAGTTGCGCATGGTGGGTTGATGTGCATGGGGGGAAGTTGCGCATGGGGGTTTGATGTGCATGGGGGAAGTTGCGCATGGGAGTTGATGCACATGGGGGAAGTTGCGCATGAGGGGTTGATGCGCATGGGGAATGTTGCGCATGGGGGGTTGATGCGCATGGGGGAAGTTGTGCATGGGGGAAGTTGCGCATGGGGAGAAGTGGGGGATGGCATATGGGGGAAATGTTACTCCCACAACGCGGGTACGTGTTTTCGCTAGTATATATATAAAAGAGAAAAGTCACTCACTGACTGACTCACTCACTGACTCACTCACTGACTCATCAATGCCCTGCCAAAACTGATGGGCCTAGAAGCATGAAATTTGGGGTGGGTGTTCCTTCTGTGACCGAGGGGTGAACTAAGAACCGGTTTTCTTCAATTGTTCAATGCAAAGTATAGGGAGAAAAACACACTGCGCCCCTTTTCACTCCCTTCCAGTTGGAATTTCCGAAAACTTGTTCTTAGTGCACCCCTCGGTCACGGAAGGAACACCACCCCAAATTTCATGCTTCTAGGCCCAGAGGTTTTGGCTGAGCATTGATGAATGAGTGAGTGAGTGAATCAGTCAGTCAGTCAGTCAGTGACTTTTCTATATAAATAGATTATTAGATTTAAAACTATTACACATAATTTATTACATCCAATTCATTAATTACAAGAAGACTACATGTTGCCTGCTCACAAGGATTAGGAGGATGATGATTTTTTTCCAGGAAACAAAGCTAAAAAGGATGCCTTTCCTGGAAAAAGAAGAACATATGGAACACATGATGTTGGAAGGCCTGCATGCCACCACTACCTCAGATCAAGACTATGCTGCAGAAATGATAGAAAGATTCATGGCACAAATTGGGCCTCCAAACTCTAGTTGCCTAGTCCTATCATAGAACAGGAAAGACATGATTGAAAGCCTTTACTTTCTTTCCATCACTTCCCTGGATGTTTTGAATAGATGATCAAGCATTTTATGTCACAGAAATAATAGATGTATGAGTGAATCGGAAATTGCAGAGCCCAGCTTGGTGAGAAAACATTTGTGGAAAGCCAGAATTGGCATGATGATGTTGTTCCATTAACAGACCTGGTGACTAATGCCAATTAAGAGACAGGGGGTTGCTGTGTCATCAACAGCAACATGTCCTTTGATCAAAGAGTGATAAAAACTATGAAAAGCCAACAAATTATGGGCACATTTACTCCTGCTGACATTTCAAGGCAATCCTTTAAAATTATCAATATCAATATTGTTGTCATTCAACTAGGCACTCAAACAATGACTTGCAGAAAATGTGCTCCAGGAAAAAGACTGAAGAAAACATCAATATTATAGAAAGGTTATATTTAAATGTCTAAAATTAGGGATGGTCAGTCCTTTTGTTAGGTGATCTACTCTAGAACTACTTTGAACTCACGTCTTATAAGTGAATACTCAAGAACACTTCATTGTGTCAGGCATACTTGTCAGGGGACTAGGATCAAGTTGCAGCTCCCTGTTGGCTGTACAATCGCTGGCAAACCTGGATTTGCCTTCACACAGTATGAGACTGTGAAATGGTCCTCTGATGACAAATTAGGCTCCAAGTAGGATCCTAAACAAGGCAACCATTGCTGCACTTTATATCTTTTGACATTTCTAGAGTAAGTGATTTCAGGCAACTGGAGGAAGAAACGAGGTTCAGTACTGGCTTTAATTTCAACAATTTGGGACACGGTCCTAAAAGTGGGTGAACATGCATGTGCACAGTTCTTAAGGTAGCAGCTTCAGTGACCAGTTCCAGTACTTTCCACTTGATCAGGGTGACCAGATGCCTGAACCTAAAAAGGAGGACAAGGTATTGGATTCCTCTCAGCCTGGCCTTTCCATTGGACAATGGCACATTTACCTACTCATGAGTAAAGCAGCGATATTGAGCACTTTCACTTTCCCATAGAGCTCTATGCATATTTTTGATTTTTAGTTTTTTGGCCATAACCTTTGATAGGAAGGAAGAAGATATTTCAAAATCAATTTTTGCATTGGATTCTGCTCTTCAATACGAATCCAATGACATATGATATGATGGGGTACTGCACACCATTGCAAAGTTCCAAAATGGAGCAAAAATGGAAGATAATGAAGCCCTTTTGGAGGACACCCAGACAGAAAGCTAAAAATGAGGACAAATCCAGAATAATCCAGTCAAATGGTCACCCTGCCTTTGGCTGAATATTCTCTATTGCAGATTTCTCCCTGGTACCTTTGTAGCCTATTTGTAGCCCCAGCTGTCTGTGGCTTTGACGCCATCATCCACCTTCATGTAGGAAAGAGTGACCACTTAGTCAATGAGTTTGATTATATGATTATCATTGAGGCATTGTTAAGGCAATTGGCATCAGGCACTGGCTAAGGATTCATGCCTCTCAGGCTCGAGTGTGAGGCCACTGTCTTAGCACTTGATCCTCACACATGCAGATCAGTGGTGAGCTCCAGCAGGTTCGCACCTACTCTATAGAACCGGTTCTTAACAAGAGATAGGACATATAAAGTTTAAAAATAGCCATTTAAAAGTGGCTGCCAGATGGGCAGAGAACCGGTTCTTAAATTTTTTGAAGCCCATCACTGATGCAGATGCACAGACAGACTGGATGTGCATGCTTACTTTGTCTGCAGTGTGAAATACCTTGTGGGGGCATCATTCAGACTGGAAGAGCCACAGGAAAGTTCCAGCCAGGAAGCAAGGAAGGTTTAATATTTTGCTTTTGCATTGAGCAGGAGGGGGAAGGCAGGAGTGCGGTTGCCATAATTCTCTTCCACAAAACTCGGACAGATCCCCCTGTTAAGCTTGCCAGTATGTGAATGCAGTCCTCAAAAATTAGGACAGTCCTGGTTTTTCAGGGCATATGGCAATCCTAGGCAGGAACAAGCACTCTTGTCCATCTCTTAAGGAAGAGATACCGGTAATTATTGGATGAAGGATGGGATGTCTGATTTCTTTCTTTAGATAAGGAAGAGCAAAAAGAGATTTCCAAGGGGGTTTAGGAGAAGATTGGCTGGGGGGAAGAGGTGGGCAATCTGGGGAAATGCAATTCATAGCAATCACACTTTCCAACCGCTTTTGGTTGGAACTGCTGCTTTGGGCTTCATTGTTACTTGGGAGGAGGAAGCTTCATTGAATGATGGGCTGGCTGCAGTAGGACTCGAAACTCTGAGCAAGTTAGAAAATATGGAACTTATTTTCAAGTCTTATTGGTATGAAGACTCATGACTCACTTTGAGCCAAGCCATGCTGGATTTGCCCATCAATGGTTAGTGCTAGGAACAGCAGAAAAACTGGCTCAAAAACAGGAAGAAGTTCAAACTCTGATAAAATATAATGCTGCACTAATGGGAATATGTAATGCTCCACTGTCTTGTCCCACTCTTCTGCATTCAAAAAACCAAAACATTCATGAATGGAGACAGTGAAAAAGAAGGCAAGGAGACAACTGATGTGTGAGTAGGACAGGACTACAATGGTGACATGGTGCCTGCAAAGCCTCTGATGACTGTCTCTGATGACTCATGGACCCTTTCTCTTTGTCAGTGCAGTCCAAATCAGTACTGATTCTGATCAAAGAGGGGCTCAGTAGTGATCTCTGCCACTTGTTGCCCTTGCTGAAAGCGGGAGATGCGTCAAGGGTGGCAAAAATCAACAGAGAACTTCCTGTTCATTTGCCCCAAGCTGTTTATCAACATACCACTGCAAACCTCTTCATTGAGGGCACTGTTTGCTTAGACTGAATGTGGCAATGCGATAGGAACTGCAATGAGACACATGGCAGCTCCAACCTCTTTTCATATATGCCATGATGACGTGTGTGCTTTTTCCCTTTACTTACACAGGATTCAGCATGCATTTTAGACCATTCCTGTTTGTAATAGTTTTAAACTAGAAACAGTAGTGAAGCCGTGGTCCACAGTTCCCTCACTCTGCATTTATCCTACTGACTTAACTACTAAGGACTGAATTCCAGCATCAGAATCCTAAATAAATGTATCTGGAATGAGAAGTTGGTTCATTTTGAATATTACTTTGAGTTATTTTCTTCATTGGTGCATACCAGTAGACTTCAGTGCTACTTTTTCATGTCATGACCTAAATAAATCTTAAATCTAAAAACTACCTTAAATCCTGCTATGGCTGGAAACGCTGAACTGTAAGTGCTGAATCTGGAGCCATGGGCATGTGAGACAGAGCTCCTTGCCTGCTTATTTCTGAGTCAGTGCCACTGAAACCTGCTCAGGTAGAGCACTCAAATCACACTGTGATCCAGGTCACTGCTCAAATCACACTGTGATGCTTCCTATTGACCTTTTCTTGTCTTTGCTTTACCAGGAAGCATTCAAAATATATATGTTCTAGGTTAGTGTGCATCTCTGAATCATATGTGCAAAATACTGAACAATTTGTCATAATAACTTCAGCTAAATCAGAAGTCATTATGACACCATAATGCACCATAATAATGCACCATAATGCACAATGCACCATAATGCACAAGGTGCTAAGTCCACCATGGTGCGGCACGCATTGTGACAACACAAAACTGCCAAACATTTTGCTATTGAACTGTACACAAGTGTTTTCTTGACTAAAAGAGACAGAAAGAGCATAATCCTAACCATGTCTACTCAAAAGTAAGCCCCAGTGTGTTGAGTGGGTCTTAATCCCAGGAAATTATCTTTAGGAATGCATCCAAAATGGCTCTCAAACACATCCTCTGTGTTTTAAACTCTGCTCTCTTGTCATCTACACATGCTTAGCCACGCTTATTGTGCATCTCCATCATGGAGATGGAACGATCTCTTTCCTGCATCTTAATCTCTCAATGGAAATATGATTGTATTGGGCTTGGTAATTTGTAAAAACAGGCACTAGGCACACAAAAAGAGATTACAAATCCCAGTGTGATTTGAGCACTGACCTGGCTCTTTCTCAGCCAATTTCTGAAATAAATAGCACCCATTTGCTCGCTAATGAAGGACCACTTCAAATGATGATTTACTGTTTAAAAATGGAAGCAATATGGTGCTATGGTGCAATTGCATATTATCGGATACAAATGACTACCTTTGCATTACCTGGCTTGAAAACCAGTAGCATTCTTAGTGCTGTCCTTGGTGCTGCCCCCTTGATGTGCTGCCCCGATCTAGAAGTGTAGATGGTGAAAGGTTACCCTTTTCTTCGAAAGCCAAATTTGCTGCTCCAACACTGTTTTGAAGATTCCAGTGAACTTCTTCAAAACACCCTATTAAAAAATACCCATTCGTTTCATACACTAGATCATACATTAGGAGGTGCCAACAAAGAGAAAAAAATCATTTATCAATCTGAGCCACCTTGAAAGCATTGCTATGCAGGAAGGCAGTGAATACATCAGTTTGTGTTGTGAAAGTGGTGCCTGATACCCATGCTGGTGATAGTACCTAAATAATACATCCTAAAAGAAGTCTGGGAGCCTAATTCAGAGTGTTTGGTTTTTTCTGTTGCATTCAATATCCCACCATGCTTCTTTATCTCTTAAAAACCCAGCTGGGTCAATCATCATCTACCAGGAAGTTTGTGTTGTGTTTTTACTGGAATTTATTATTATTACCTGACAAGACTTTCTGATTTTTTTCCTGCTAATTAGACAGAAACAATACCAAAAGCATGAAGTTTTTGAATTTACAGTTTTTCTGTAAAATCCAATTTATACAAATTGTAGTTTAATGGGTCATCTTGGACCCATGTTGCCTTTTATTGGTTATTCAATATTTTGCTAGCTAAAATTGTACGAAAAATCATTATACTAATTATAATCATAATTATTATTCATTATGTGTACATTACATGTACATTATATGAACATTGTATGTACCTATCTATAGTATAGGGTCGCACGGGTCAAAATTGGCCCGTGCGGTCTTAGGTGATAAAAATTGTACTAAAAATCATTATTTCACAATAAAAATAATTATACTAAAACTTGACACAACATTTATTCATTATATGTATATTATATGTACATCATATATGTATATTATATGTAACTAAGTATAGTACAGGGTCATATGGGTCAAAATTCACCCAGGCGGTCTTAGGCATGAAAAAAATCCCGGGTTTTTTATGTTGAAGTTGCTATGCTAATTTCCCCAGGGTGGCTGTAACTTCCAGATATATCAAAAATCAGTTCTTAAAGATATCAGAAAACTTGTGTAAGACACAAATAAGGACACTTTGAGCTGCAATTATCCCAAATCCCTTGATTGAATTTGTCCTATTTTTCTGTTGGACAGGAGCAATAGCCAAACCTTTTCATTAGGTGACAAATGGGAGGGCACCTGGATGCAGGTGTCATATGTGCTCCCTGAGGCATCTGGTGGAGCGCTGTGTGATACAGGAAGCTGGACTAGATGGGCCTTTGGCCTGATCTAGTGGAGGTTCTTCTTATGTTGCTCCAGTAATGCTCTCTTGGAAGACCTCAGGAACTGAGCATAACAGTGCTATAACTTAGGCCAGAGAAAATGGCTTTGATATGGCAGCCTAAAGTAGACATATCCAGAGCTGACACTTAGGCCAAATACATAGAGCTAGGAGGCCTCTAGATTGGCCTAACTGCTGATAAGGACTAAGTAAGGAGCACCTGGGAAGGCTTGCTTCTGAGGAGACTTGCCTCAGATCACACTGAACAAGGAACAGCTGTGGGACCTGCATCCTACCTGCCATATGAGGAAGCCCAGGAGTCCCTGGCAACCAGTCACAGCTGCAGCATGACGGAAAGAAAGAGCATGGCTGTCTGGGGGACCAGATGCTAGAACTGCAAAAGGAAGACAGTGGAACACTCCCTCCCAAATGGAGGGCACCCAAGATAAATGGGGGACAGCTGGGAACACCAACATCAATTGTTGTCATGGGATTCATGGAAACACAACAGAACTTGTAGTGTAGGGTGGGTGCAAGGAGATTGGCTTATCATGGGCCCCAATGGGTCTTCTCAGATTTATGCCAGCTCCTAAGGTGTCTGAGAGGGGGCACGTCTGCCCTAGAAACAAGCTCTGGATACAGCCTAACTGCATCTTCTAGGCCATGTCCCCACAGGTGGGCTGCAGCCGGTTCTCACTGGTACTGTAGAACCGGTTGTTAATTTGGGGAGGACGTTAGTGAACCGGTAGCTAAGAGGGGGCTGTCATCTTTGAATTGCATGCAAGTATGTTTGAATTTCTCTTAAAGGGTCTCTGGGTCTGTCTTCCACTCCCTCCTCCCCTTCTGAATCTCCCTCCCCTTCTGAGGGGGGCTCTCTCTCTCCCCCCTCCTTCCCCTCCCTAAGGTTATATTTTTTTAAAAAAATTTTAAAATACAAATAGTCTGTTCCCATTACCATCATTCAGACAGGGCATTGCCATCATCCCACAGCACATTCAGACAGTGTTCCACTGAAATAAATGGATGCTGGGATCACTATATAAATGTCTCAAAGCTCAATACTTTCAAGTGAGGTTGAGGAGCTTCTTTATGCCCTGAAGCCTTGGTGAGTAGGAGCAGCATCTGAGTGTTGTGAGGGCTTTTGGTGGCCGTCCCTCCCTCCCCGCCTGCCTGCCTGCCTGCCTGCCTCCCTCCCTCCCTCCCCAGCTGCCTTTGCAGCCCAGTACTAGGCATGGAGAACTACTCAGTACTACCCAGTACTACTCAGGAGTAAGCCTCACTGTATAGTAGAGGACTGCAGCCTGTGGCCACAATCCTAGCCACACTTTCCTGGGAGCAATTCCCATTGACTATCATGGGATTTCCTTCTGAGTAGCATGCATAGGATTAGGATTTGAGGCTGCTTTCCCATCCACACTTTCCTGAGAATAAGCCCACTGACTATAATGGGACTTACTTCTGAGATTGGCAGAGGCTTGTATTTCTCCCTCTAGCCCTGTTTCTCCAGCCCTGTCTCCTTTCCTGAGAGTAAGCCCACTGACTATAATGGGACTTACTTCTGAGTAGACATGGTTAGGACTGGGCTCTGAGGCTGCAATCCTATCCACACTTACCTGGGAATAAGCCCCATTGACTAGAATGAGACTTACTTCTAAGTAAGCCTGCATAGGATTGGACTGTAAGGCTAAAATCCTGACCACACATTCCTGGGAGTAAGCCCCATTGACTTGAATGGGACTTACTTCTGAGTAGACACAGTTAGGATTGGGTTCAGGTTGCAATCCTATCCACACTGTAGTCCTTTTGCCCCCCCCCCCAAGAAATCTCCCCACCCCATCCTGCCCCTCTGAGAAATCTTCCCCTCCCCTGAGATTGTGGGGAGGCAGGATGGGGGGCCCTGAAAAAATAGCCCCAGTTCCCATCCTGCCTCCCAGGAGCTCAGTCCACTGCCTACTCTGAAGTAAATCCTATTGAAGTCAGCAGGTTTTACTCCCCTGTGAGGATAGGAGTGTAGCCTCAAAGCCCAATCATCTGTCTACTCAGAAGTAAGTTCCATTATAATAGTGAAGCTTACTCCCTTGAAAGAGTGCATAGGATTGCAGCCAGAAGCTGGTTTCTAAGAGCTTGTAATCCTATGCCTGACTACTCAAAAGTTAATCCCATTTCAATCTATGAAGCTTACTCCCAGGAAAGTGCACAGAGGAGTGAAGCATTAGAGCCCAATCCTATTCTTGGCTACTCAGAAGTAAGTCCCATTAGAGTCTGTGGAGCTTACTCCCAGGAAAGTGAATAGGATTGCAGCCAGAGGCTGGTTACTAAGAGCTCAGTCCTTTGCTCGACTACTCAGAAGTACTATTATATTCAATGTGCTTACTCCTAGGTAAATTTGGATGGTATTGCAGAAAGAGGCTGAGATTCTAAAAGCCCAAATCTTATGTATGACCATTCAGAAGTAAGTCCCATAATAGTCAATGAAGCTTATTTACAGGAAAGTGTGGACAGGATTGTAGCCTTAAGTATTGGCTTAGAGGCAAACCTCAAACTGCAGACGGAACACCACAGACTCTGGTACTAAACTGTAGATCAGTGTTTCTCAACCAGTGGTATGAGTACCACCAGTGAAACTTGTGGTGTGTCTGCTGGTACTTAGGCACCTGGATGCAAGTGTCATATGTGCTCCCTGAGGCAGCTGGTGGGCCGCCGTGTGATTCAGGAAGCTGGACTAAATGAGTCTTTGGTGTGATCCAGTGGGTGCTTTTCTTATGTTTTTAATGTTCTTATTTGTGGCCCCAGACACATTCCACCTGAGAGCACAGCAAAACATCATGCATAGGAATAAATTACACTGAACCCAGGGGCTTAATACTGATTGATGCATTCACATGTGATACAATTTTTTTTGTAAACAAAGGGTTAAAATGGTCATTAGAACATAGAGAACCAGTTGTTAAAATATTTGACGCCCACCACTGTATGTCCCACATACCCATGGCATGCCCCTGCTTTGCTGCCTAGTCTAGGACTGATAGGCCGGTGCAGGTCCACCTGTCTTGCCCTGGCCTAGGTGGACTTATGCTGGCCCAGGCCTTTTCTGGTGTAGCTAGGCTGTCCTATCTGGATTGTGCCCTAAACAAGCTAAAAAGAAAATAGAAAGTTGGGCAAAGCTACAAGAATAATAAGGGACTACAGCTAAATCTATGGGGGAAAGTTTATAAACAATTGGGCCAGAGTCATAATCTAGAATTATATTTCATAATGAGTCGTAAGAATACTCTGTGTTATAGCACCTGCATTCTCTGTAAAACTGTGCTTGACTGGTGAATTTACCCCTCCTTTCCTCCTCTCCTTTGAATATTTGTGGCCATTTATCCAGGGCCCTTCTCAACCAAACAAACCTGAGCAACTTGCATCACTAGACCTTTATGTAGAAGGTCATTTAATAGTGCTTGCATATGGATGTCCATTTAGAAATAAGGTTCAATGTCTCTCAACTAGAACTGCATAGGAATCCAATTAATGAAGTCCACAACCCAACTTCCTGAATTCTCATATCCTCCACTGCATATCATATCATATCCTCCACTGTAGTCTTCTACAGGAGTTAACACAAAAAACAAAGAGTTTTTTTGAGCCCCCTATAATTGAGCCCCGTATAATTTAAGCACTGACAAGATGTAGTGGCCATTGTTAGATGATTTTAAGAGGAGATTATTTTATGTACTAATTTATGGAGGACGGATCTATTCGTGGGTATTAGTAATGATGAATTTTCCTGATTAAGAGGCAAAGTACTCTTGAATGTGCACTTCTGGGAAGCCACAGTGGAAAAGGGATTACCTTCTTGACCTACCAAAGGGGGGTGTCTGGTGGCTTTTGGTTGGCTACTGTCAGAGGGAGGACATTGGGGTCAATGAGCCTATTATCTGATCTGGCAGGGCTCATATGTTGGTCCATTTGAGGATCTGGACCACTGACTGTTGCTTTGAAGAACATAACAATGGTATTACTTTAAGAAAAATAAAATGAATGGTCTTAAATCCTTGAGAGAGCTAGCTCCTGCACCTGAGGATTAAGTGAGCCTTGCAAAAGGTTTAGTGGAATATTATTTTTCTTAAGTTGCTCTAAAAACATGGCAAATGTCACTTTTGGCCACATCCTAAAGATCACTAAAACTAATATAAATTGAAGTAAATAGAGAAAGGAACCAGAGCTAAGGAAAACAGACAATTGTAAAACTCTGTACTTGAAAGGGGAATGTCTCAGGTGTATTTGGTGGCTTCAGAGAGAGAGAGAGAGAGAGAGAGAGAGAGAGAGAGAGAGAGAGAGAGAGAGAGAGAGAGAGAGAGAGAGAGAGAGAGAATGAATTGGAAGTGGGTGGTGGCCCAGGGTGAAATGAACTTCCCCTTAGTGGCCTTTGGTGAAACTTGAGACATGAGTTGAGATCTTTGGAAAATGTACGAAATCTATCAGAGTTTTACTAGAAAGTGGCAACTTTTCAATACATGTCTGTGATTTTCATTACAGCATTAAAACAAAAATATGAGTATGACAAAAACATGTCCAGTATTGGGTTGCTACTTCAAATGCTTGTCTGATTTCATAAGTAGCAACGCCATATGCAGAGGTATAAGAAGGGCTTTTGATGCCCAGGGCATGCTGTGATGTCATGACACCATTATACACATGTGCGCCAGCAACTCCCCCAGTGGGGAAGCCCCTGGAGTATTAGTGCTCAATCTACAGCTAATTAGGCAGGATCATCCGACTGACTGTGGAGTGTGCACGCACAGTCCAAAGGCTTCCCCAGTAGGGGAACCACTGGAATGGTCTACAGCTGCATGGACTATTTTGCCTGTCCATCTGTGGAAGGCATACATGCTTCAACAACTATGCTCAGTAGGGAGTCTGCTGGGGCACATGTGTGGTCCAATTGACTTATAGAATCATAGAATCATAGAGTTGGAAGGGACTTAGTAGGTCCTCTAGTCCAACCCCCTGCCTGCAGGAGGAATTCCCCCTAGAGCATCTCCAACAGGTGCTCATCGAGCCTCTGCTTGAAGATTCCCTGTGAGGAAGAGTCCACCACCTCCCTTGGCAGTCTGTTCCACTGCCGAACCGCCCTCACCATCAGGAATTTTTTCCGGATTTCCAGCCGGAATCTCCTTTCTTGCAGTTTGTACCCATTGGTTCTAGTTCGGCTTTCAGTAGCAACTATGAATAAATGAGCCCCTTCCTCCCTATGACAGCCCTTCAGGTATCTGAAGAGGGCAATCATGTCTCCCCTCAGCCTCCTCTTCTCCAGGCTGAACATCCCAAGTTCCCCCAACCTTTCCTCGTAGGGCTTCCCTTCCATCCCACTGATCATTCTTGTTGCTCTCCTCTGGATTTGCTCCAGTTTGGTTGTATCTTTCTTAAAGTGAGGTGCCCAGAACTGAACACAGTACTCAAGGTGAGGTCTGACCAATGCAGAATAAAGAGGAACTATAACTTCTCGTGACTTGGAAGTTACAGTCCTCTTAATGCAACCTAAAATGGCATTTGCCTTCTTTGCAGACACATCACACTGCTGACTCATGTTCAGCTTGTAATCCATGGCTACTCCAAGATCCCGCTCACATGTTGTGCTCCCAAGCCAAGTATCCCCCATTTTATACCTATGTTTTTGGTTTTTATTGCCTAAGTGCAGAACCTTGCACTTCTCCCTGTTGAAATTCATTCTGTTACAGCCCAGGATTCCAGTTTATCCAGATCCTCCTGGAGGTTTCTCCTATCTTCTGATGTATTTGCTACTCCTCCCAGTTTGGTGTCATCTGCAAATTTGATCACGCTCCCCCGTATCCCTTCGTCCAAGTCATTGATGAAAATGTTGAAGAGAACCGGTCCCAAGACAGAGCCTTGGGGGACCCCACTAGAAACTGACCTCCAGGTTGACACAGAACCATTTACTAAAACCCTTTGAGTGTGGCCATCGAGCCACTTGCAGATCCACCTAACAATTGCCCTGTCTAGCCCATATTTTTCCAACCTCCTAATTAAAATGTCATGTGGGACTTTGTCAAATGCTTTGCTGAAGTCAAGATAAATGACATCCACAGCATTGCCACTGTCCAGTAAGCTCGTAACCCGATCAAAAATGGAGATCAGATTTGTCTGGCAAGATTTATTCTTGGTAAATCCATGCTGGGTTGTTTTGATCACCGAGTACTTGTCTAGATGTGCACAAATTGTGTGTTTTATGATTTGCTCTAATATCTTGCCCGGGATTGAAGTCAAACTGACTGGTCTATAATTTCCCGGGTCTTCTTTTTTCCCCTTCTTAAAGATTGGGACTACATTTGCCCTCTTCCAGTCCAGTGGCACTTCTCCACTCCTCAAGGATTTCTCAAAGATGATCGACAGAGGCTCTGCAAGGACATCTGCCAGTTCCTTAAGAACTCGAGGATGCAGCTCATCTGGTCCAAATGACTTGAATTCATTTAGGCCAGTTAAGTGGTTTCGAACCAGTTCTCTGTCAATCTTAATCTGCTCTTCTGCACCATCCATGTTTTCATTACCTCTTAGGGGATGTAAACACATCCCTGAATCAGTCAGTGATCCCGCACCCCTATTTGCACAGCCCTCCTTCTGTGAATAGATGGATGCAAAGTAGGAGTTGAGCAGCTCCGCCTTCTGCTGGTTTCCAGACACCTGTTGTCCATCCTTGTCCAAGAGCAGCCCCACCCCCTCGTCTCTCCTCCTGTTCCTTTGGGCATATCTAAAGAAGCTCTTTTTGTTATCCTTGACTCCCCTGGCCAGCCTCAGCTCATACTGAGCTTTAGCATCCCTGACCCCCTCCCTACATGACCGGGCTACCTGCCTGTACTCCTCTCTGGTGATCTTTCCAGTCTTCCACTCCCTATACTTCTCTTTCTTTAACTTCAGCTGATCCCCAAGTTGCCTGTGGAGCCAACCTGGTTTTTTCAGCATTTCCCCCCCTTTCTTTTTTATTGGAATTGTTTCTGACTGTGCTTGTAAAAGCTGCCTCTTAAGGAGCTCCCACCCATCTTGGGCCCCTTTCCCCATTAGATCATCAACCCATGGGATCCCACCTATGACTCCTCTAAGCCTGTTGAAATCAGCTTTCCTGAAATCCAACATATGTTTCACTCTGCACTGTTTTTAGTTCCCACATTATTCTAAATTCCAGCAGCTCATGATCGCTTTCCCCTAAAGTTCCCACTATGTTGACCTGATCAACCAGTTCTTCACCATTTGTTAAGATCAGGTCAAGGATGGCCCCTCCCCTTGTCGTTTCCTCCACTTTCTGGACCATGAAGTTATCTTCCAGGCCCATCAGGAAGGGAAGCAACCTCAGTAGGGAAGTTGCTGGAGCATTCTGCAGCTGACTGGGCAATTTTGTCTACACAGTTCATTATAGCCCCTGCTATATTTACCACACTGCCCTTTGTTATGTTAATAGAATGCATCCATCAGAGCTTAGCTCAAACCAGATTTGTTTTATTTATTTATTTCTTGGATTTGTATCCCACCTTTATCCTGTATCCCCCAAAGGCACCCAAAGTGGCTTAAAACACAGTAAAAACCATTAAAAACAATAAATCACCATTAAAAACAATAAAGTACAATTAAAACAACATAAAAATGTCAAGGAGTCAGCAATAAAAGTACCTAGAAAAAGATAATTTAAAAGGCAGGTATTATGAGGCTTTTTTTGAATAAAGAGGTCTTTAGGCTCCTCTGGAAAGTTGATAATGAGGAGGCTGATCTCAGTTTATAGGGGAGGAAGTTCCATAATACAGATGCCACCAACGAGAAGGCTCCACTCCAAGAAGACTCCCCTCAAGGGGAGTGACCCAGGAATGGGTGTCCCACTGGTGCCACAGTGATGGCAGCAACATGGACTTGTCTCCATATTTATATCCAGAGGCATGTCTTCATACCTGAGACAATGGCAGAATCACACACACAGGTTGCTGCTACAAAACTGGAATTATTTTTCCAGTTCTCTCACATGTTAGCTTCATTCTGACACCTTCTGGACTTGTTGAGCCAGCTCATAGGAAGCTATGATCTTGAAAATATTAACATACAGTATTACAAAAACTGGACACTTGTAAGATAAGCCTCAATATAAATTGGTGATCTTATTGTGTTATGGCAATTGGCCTCTCACTGCTTCATACAGTGCTGAAAAAAACGACAGAAGCTGGGTCAGATGTGCTACAACATCAAAGAAAGATTACAGGAAAGTGTTAAAATAACTTTTCTTTCCTCATTATCAGAAGAAAAAGAATCACAAACGAGATAATCCTTGTTTAAATATCACAAGTAGCAGCTGAGTCAGTGGGATCCTTGGACTGGAAATGTCAGGGAGGAATTTAGCTTCGCTGAACAGTTGAGAGCCTGCAATTATCATAAGTCACTTGTGTAGACCTCTTGCCCCACAACTACATATCCCCAGGAGAGAGAAAAACCAGAGGAAACAAATCACAGTGGTCTCAGCAGTGGCAGGCAAAGTGACCCTTGCGTAAGGATGCAATTCAGACCTCTTCGGGCTATAAGCAAAGTTTCTGCACTGACTTTTTTAATACAACCCAAAACCCACATACGGGTGAATAGAGAACAGAAAAGGGAAACAGAAAGAACAGATAGTAATTGTGTAGCTACACCACCTTAAATAGAAAATACGGTGAGGTGTGGTGAGCAGTTACAACTAACACCCTAACTCTAACACTACCTATGCTGTAATACAAGAGTGTTGAAATAGCCACCACCGCATGCCACAGCACAGGAGGACAGCCAGAGGATTCCTCATCTAAAAGGATGCAGTTCTAAGCCCTGGCAAGTGATAAGGAGGTTGATCATTGCCTGTCTGCCAGGTTCCCATTGTAAGCGGGCTTTTAAACCTAAAGGGCCATTTATCTTTTAATTTAATGGGCCTAACTCATTCAAGTTGTGATGAAATCTCCAGTGAAAAATCAGTGAATAATTAGGTTGTATCTGTAATTGGGATATTTTTAAAATTTTATTTTGAAATTTTATATATTTGCTTTAAAATTATTGCAACATCAATATGTTTGGCATCAGATCCTTAAATGCAGTGCAACTTTTTAAAGTAGAAAAAAGTGGCAGGAGAAAAAAATGCTCTAATAAAGAAATATAATGTTTATTTTTTACTGTTGATAAAATTTGCTACTATTCCACTGCAGAAATCTCCTCAAACTCAGTTTGTGAAGAAGAATCCGGTCAGGCAAGCTGGCAGGATAAGGATCTCATGCTGATGGTGCAAACCTAACCCCTTGCATAAGGCACTTCTGTGCCATTCCTGGGGGGATTAGGCCACTGCAAAGACATGCGCCAACCTCCCCACACCATCGCAGAAACAGAGAGATGGGAATTGGTTAGGATTGCATCCTGAGTTAGCAGCGATTTTTTAATAAGTAAAAAATTCAGTAAGATATTTAACTGCAATTTTATTACATTGACTTCCTTGAGCCTAAGTGATGATATTTTAGATGGAATTCAGGCAATTGTACAGCCTGAAAGAAGAAGAAAGACAAGAAAAGTGGACATCTGAAGATGGGGCAGATGCTTTGATCAATTTGTTAGCCTGGGAATATAAAAAGCAACAAAAGTTTCACAGAACTGCAATCTGCAAGTGCCTACAATAACTTGTTCCTATATTATCCTGCTTCATATAAAAGGATGTCTTTAGCCAACAAAGACTGAACACGAATTTCTGCCAAGACGGTCTAATTCATATCTAGTTCCACTGCCATTATAAATTACCTCACCTATGTTCTTTCATTGCTGTGCGTAAAATCTTCTATATTTAACTGAGCATGACTAAACTTGGCTCTCTGTGTTCAAAATGGTGGCATTTCTGTGAATCCAGACTTTTGAACCTGGAATTATGTTGTTCTTATGTCTTGACACGCCAGACAGTTCTTGCCTTAAGTCAACCTCCAGAACAAACAATTATGTGCTGTTTCCATGACTAATCTAACCGTGACTTTAGAAACCATTATCTAAGGAACCCATTCCCAAATGTGCTATGGTCCTGGCATCTTTCATTCATAGCAGCCTTCCTAGCTCTCCTCATGTCATTCTCAAGATGGCTATCCAAGATGGCTGCACCCAGGTGCCATGGTGCCCAGTTTGGGAACCACTGATCTAAAGGTGAGGGGGCAATGTGGAGAAGAATGAAATGCATGCATGTTAATAACATATGTTATTGGTATGTGAAATAATACAGTCAACAGTTACAAACAGTGGCGTAGCTAATAGTGGTGCAGGGGGTGCAGTTGCACCAGGCTATAACCTTCAGGGGGGCTATGAGCTGAGCTTGACACTAGTGGCTAAATTGTGGAAAACGGGCTATATATGAATGATAATACTATATGGTCACCCTGTGTTGGATATGAGTTCTTTAAAGATAGATGGCTTCCTGAGAAAGACACTTTCCTGGGAATAAGACCCATTGAACATAACAGGGCTAACTTTGAATAAACATAGTCAGGATTGTGGTCTTAGTTGGGTTCCCCAAGCCACAAGCACTTTCTGCCACTGTTGCCCAACTTGAAATTCGGGATGGACTCCATATACATGACATTGCTTGGCTGAGTATGTCATCAGTCTTGACTCTTTGGTGTCAGTTATTGTGGAATGATCTGCCAGAGTGTTGTGCTGGATGTTCTTCCCTACATGTATTTTATCCTCCTATGTGCCCTGAACACTGACTGTAAAATATTCTCTATTTACATTGACTTTTTCCTATTTGTTTCTTTTGTTTTCTGTTTGTAACTGATAAAAAAGTTTAATGTGGAAAGCAGTGAGAAGTTTGCCTACTACATATATTCTAGCTCCCACCTTCCTGCTTCTGCCTTTTTGCTGCCATGGTTTTGAAAGACCAAATTATACCTAAGTGTTTCCACATTGATTAGAAATCTCTGTTTTGGACAGGATGCCAACATTTGACTCATCAATATGACATTTCAAAATTCTTGTTTGTTTGCCACCATTTTCTGATGGGTTCCATTTATTTCTGGCTGCAGAGGCTGACTGTGAATCTGGACTAGGAGTTCTCATTGCAGGTTTCTCACCCAAATGCCCATAGAAATCTGGAGATGATGGAAAACCAATGTAAGGAACAGGAGAGGCAGGGTGACCATAAGTAGGACACCAAAGAAAAATGTGGGACGAGAAAATAAAAACTAAAAACACTCGTATACCGTATATACTCGCATATAAGCTGACCCGCATATAAGCCGAGGCACCTAATTTTAGCACAAAAACTGGGAAAACTTATTGACCCACATATAAGCCGAGGGTGGGAAATGCAGCAGCTACTGGTACATTTCAAAATACTGTAAAAATAGATACAAATAAAATAACATTTACAGAGTAAGTCCCATTGGCTCTAATGTGACTTACTTCTGAGGAGACCTGCCTAGGACCAAGCTGTGAGGCTTCAATCCTATGCACACTTTCCATTGACTCCAGTTGGACTTACTTCTGAGGAGACCTGCCTAGGACCAAGCTGTGAGGCTGCAATCCCATGCACACTTTCCTGGGAGTAAGCCCCATTGACTACAGTGGGATTTACTCCCAGGAAAGTGTGCATAGGGTTGCAGCCTCACAGCTTGGTCAGTTTCCTCAGAAGTAAGCCCCATTGACTCCAGTGGGACTTACTTCTGAGGAGACCTGCCTAGGACCAAGCTGTGAGGCTAGCGCCTGCCCGCACACCTCCCCAGCTGGTTCAGGAGGCGCGCAGGTGGGCACTGGTTGTGGCGCCCGCCCACGCACCTCTCCATATGGCTGGAGAAGTGCACAAGCAGACGCTGGTTTGGGCGCCCATATGCCTCTCCTGCTGGCTGGGGAGGCGCTCGGGTGGGCGCTGGATGTGGCGCCCACCCACACGCCTCTCCAGCTAGCCAAAGAGGCGTGCGAGCGGACGCTGGTTCTGGTGTCCGCCCGCACGCTTCTCCAGCTGGCCAGCAAGTGGATGTTGGTTCTGGCACCAGCCTGTACGCCTCTCCAGCTGGCCGGAGAGGCGCACGAGTGGACACTGGTTCTGGTGCTCGCCCGCACACTTCTCCAGCTGGCTGGAGAGGTGCACAAGCGGATGTTGGTTCTGGCTCCCGCCCGTACGCTTCTCCTGCTGGCCGGAGAGGCATGCGAGTGGATGCTGGTTGTGGTGCCCGCTCGCGCGCCTCACCTGCTGGCCAGGGAGGTGCTCAGGTGTGCACTGGTGGTCGCAGCCGCCCTCAGGCCTCTTTGGTTGGCTAGAGGCACTTGCAAGCACCTCCAGCCGACCGAGGAGGCGTGCAGGTGGCTGTCACCACCAGCAGCAACCATTTTGGGGCAAGCATGGTGCTTGCCCCACATATAAGCTGAGGGAGCTTTGTAAGCTCCAAAAAATGGTTAAAAAAACTTGGCTTATATGCGAGTATATACAGTATATTGATTTCATGTGGTTAATTGAAACACTATGAGCACAATCCTAACCATATATACTTAAAAGTAAGCTCCATTGTGTTCAGTTGGTCTTACTCCCAGAAACATGTCTTTAGGATTGCCGCAATAATTTTTTAATTGTAAGAAGGTTACATGCTGTATGCTCACAAGGGAAATGAAGTTTTTTTCCAGGACACAAGGCAAAAAAGAGGACATGTCCTGGTAAAGGAGAACACATCTGTCTCGCGCACACATATGCACACATACACCCTACCCCTATTCCTACACATTATGTCCACACTGATCTCAGGCCTGGAGCTGCATAGCCTAGAATTAAGCAATTATCTGCCTGCTTACAAAGAAAAGGAGACAATGAAGTTTTTGGATTTTTTCCTGTCACAAGGCTTAAAAAGAGCAAATGTCCTGGGAAAAAAGGGCAAATGGTCACCATGAGGAAAGAAATACTCTGGAACCAGGAAATGTAGTCTGGCATCCTTTTGCAGCTCTCTGCTGACCCAGAGTGCACTGTCACTTTAACAGGCTATCTCTGGGCATAGTCGGAAAGCACAGTTAACTTTGTTAGCAGTGTGGTTCCATTGACTTTAATGAGACAACTCCAGACTATGCAGTTTGCAGAGAGCTTCTGAGTCCCTACATAACATGAAGCTGCAAAGTTTGGGTAGTGATGTGGATTTTAATTCTATTTTTTCCTGTTGTTGTTCACATCTCAGAGAGGTTGCCAGTGATGCCAAGGCGGGAGGTATCATTATGGGTGATTAAACCCTATTGCTTTTAGTTCTGCTGATTGGAGCTGCAAAAGCGGAACAGCACTGTTTTATAGTGAAAGCTAAACTGTGCTGTAATTGCTGCGAGTGACAGACTGTAATCATTCAAGATTGTAGGAGAGGGAGGGAGCAAGACAAAACTGCAAGAAGCTTGGGTGACGTATATGAACATCTATGAAACCTGATGTTGGTTTTCTCCCGGAAGCAATGTACAGCTTTCCATGTACAGTTTTTCCGTTGCTGTGTACAGCTTTCAATAACTGATGAGACCAATGTAAGGCAACTGTGGCTTTTTCTAATCTATATCACATGCTCTTCTGGGTGGGGGCCTACAGTGGCTCAGTGGTTAGAACACTGTGATTGACAACCAGACAACTGGAATGTTGGCAGGTTGGCATTTCAAGACCCCAGAGCGCTGCAAGGTGGAGTGAGCTCCCATCTCTCATCCAGCTCCTGCCCATCTAGCAGTTCAAAAGCATGTAAATATGAATAGATAAATAGGCACTTGGCAATAGGTATAAAATGCCATCAATGACCAAAGGACTAACACATTGGTGGAAGAATATCTCAGTCATGTCATTGGCTATGAGCACAATCCTAACCATGTCTACTCAGATGTAAGCCCCATTGTGTCCAATGGGTCTTACTCCCAGGAAAGTGTCTTTAGGATTGCAGCCTATGTCTGGTCAAACAAGCGAACACTACCTAGGTGGGAATAATGCCAAGATGATTATACCATATACTCTTCAGTCAACAAGTGGTAGTATGCACACACCTACACATGGTGTTCCTTGCAGGGAGGGAAGTATGCATGCAAGAGGAAGAGTGGCTACATAGGCATAACAGAGGGTTTCCTAAGATTCCATGGTTCTTGGGGAATAGGGAAATGTTTCTGGGGTACACCAGTGAGTAGGTCTTCTTGGCCCACCCAGGGAGTCTCCAGCCTGCTGCTAGGGTTGTTGAAAAGCTAAAGTCATGTAGTGACTCTTTATAGTCTACATACGCAGTTCATCCACCTTGCCAGCCAATCATCAACCTATTCCCCAGGATCCCAAATAACTCACTTCACCAGGAAGAAAGAACTCCTCATGCAATGGGCACATCAAGTATATAACAAGTCACTGGGGATCCAAAAGGTCCCAGGTTGAAGTAGAAAAGATCCTGTCTGAAATCCTAGATCACAACTTGGTGGACAAGTGATGTGACTCATAAGGAACCATGATAAGGCAACCTAAAGTGAACATTAAAAAATCAGACCTGAGGTCAGTCCCTATTGTGACTCTATTTTTGTTGTTAATTATTCAAGTCATACCCAACTCTGTGACCCCATGGACAGCAGCACACCAGGACACCTATTTTCCACTAGCTTCCCAAGTTTGTCCATACTCATTGCTTTGGTGACACTATCTAACCACCTCATCCTCTGCCGTCCCCTTCCCCTTTTGCCTTCAGTTTTCCCCAGCATCAGGCTCTGAGTCCTCCCTTTTCATTGTGTGGCCAAAATATTTGAGCTTCAGCTTCAGTACAGTATTTGTCCTTCCAGTGAACAGTCAGGGTTTATTTCCTGGAAGATGGACTGATTTGATCTTGCAGTCCAAGAGACAATCAAGAGTCTTCTCCAGCACAATAATTCAAAGGCACATATCCTTCAGAGGTCAGCCTTCCTTATTGTCCTGCTCTCATAGCCATACTACCACAGGAAAACCATAGCTTTAACTAGACAGGAAAACCATAGCTTTAACTAGTATTTTTCTCACCTTTTTCCCCACACCAAAGGAGACTCAAGGCAGCAAACAATAAGAACTTTAAATTAAACATTATATTTAAAACAATTAAAACATTATTATTATTATTGGCATCCTTCAGTCTCGAAAGACTATGGTATCGTGCTCTGATTGGAGGTCCTGAAACAACATCTAGTGTGACTAAAGAGGCCAATTTGAGAGTGGCAATCCCTTCCACACTGAGGACAAATAAATTCCGTCCCCTGCCCAGGTCCCAGGTTTCGCTGCTTTCGGGTCTGTCTCTTTGCTTCAGCCTGCCAAACAAGTGTCTCTTCCAGTTGGAGAAGGCCATGCTGGGTCTTTTGCCTCCACGCTGAACGGTCAGAGGTCAAGGTTTCCCAGCTGTTGATGTCCATTCCCAAGGCCTTTAGATCCCTCTTGCAGATGTCCTTGTATGGCAGCTGTGGTCTCCTTCTTGGGCGCTTTCCCTGCACTAATTCTCCATATAAGAGATCTTTTGGAATCCGACCATCAGCCATTCTCACGACATGCCCAAGCCAGCATAGACGCCGCTGTTTCAGAAGTGTGAACATGCTAGAGATTCCAGCACGTTCCAATACTGTGTCATTTGAGACTTTGTCATGCCAGGTGATTCCAAGAATACGTCGGAGACAGTGCATATGGAAGGTGTTCAGCTTCCTCTCCTGCCATGCATAAAGGGTCCAAGACTCACTGCAGTACAAGAGTGTGCTCAGGATGCAAGCTCTATAGACCTGGATCTTTGTATGTTCCATCAGCTTCTTATTAAGCCATACTCTCTTTGTAAGCCTGGAGAATGTAGTAGCCGCTTTACCAATGCGTTTATTCAGCTCAGAGTCTAAGGAGAGAGTGTCAGAGATAGTTGAGCCAAGGTACACAAAGTCATGGACAACCTCCAGTTCATGTTCAGAGATTGTGATACAGGGAGGTGGATCCACACCCTGACCCATGACTTGTGTTTTCTTCAGGCTGATTGTTAGTCCAAAGTCTTGGCAGGCTTTGCTAAAATGGTCCATAAGTCGTTGAAGGTCTTCGGCAGAGTGAGCAGTAACAACAGCGTCATCGGCGAAGAGGAACTCACGCAAGCATTTCAGCTGGACTTTGGACTTTGCTCTTAGTCTGGAAGGATTGTAGAGTTTTCCATCTGATCTGGTCCGGAGATAGATTCCCTCTGTTGCGTTTCCAAAAGCATGCTTCAGCATGACTGCAAAAAAGATCCCAAATAAAGTTGGTGCGAGGACTCAGCCCTGCTTCACTCCACTTCGGATGTGAAAGGAGTCTGATGTTAAGCCATCAAAAACTACAGTGCCCTTCATGTCCTCGTGAAAGGACCTGATGATGTTGAGGAGCTTAGGTGGGCATCCAATCTTGGGGAGGATTTTAAAAAGGCCGTCCCTACTAACCAAATCAAAAGCCTTTGTAAGGTCTATGAAGGCTACAAAGAGTGGCTGTCTTTGTTCCCTACATTTCTCTTGCAACTGTCGAAGGGAAAATACCATATCAGTGGTGGACCTGTTGGCTCGAAATCCACACTGTGATTCAGGATAGATTCTCTCTGCAAGCACCTGAAGCCTCTTCAGTATGACACGGGCAAGCAGCTTCTCTACAACACTAAGAAGAGAGATGCCACGGTAGTTGTTGTAGTCACCCCTGTCGCCTTTGTTCTTGTACAGTGTGACAATATTAGCATCCTTCATGTCCTGTGGTACTCCACCTTCCCTCCAACAAAGGCAGAATATCTTGTACAGTTCAGTGGAAATGGTCCCTCTACAGCACCTCAGAACTTCAGCAGGGATGTGATCTTTCCCGGGTGCCTTGCCAAAAGCAAGGGAATCCAGGGCTTCGTTTAGTTCTTCTAAAGTTGGTTCACTGTCGAGCTCCTCCAAGACAGGCAGGCACTCAATGTTGTTTAATGCTTCTTCAGTTACTACATTTTCTCTGGAGTATAGCTCAGAGTAGTGCTGCACCCAGCGTGCCATCTGTTGTGCTCGGTCCTGGATGACCTCACCTGTAGCGGACTTAAGCGGGGCAGATTTCCTCACTGTTGGACCTAAGGCCTGCTTGATGCCATCATATATCCCCTTGATGTTGCCTGTGTCAGCTGCTACCTGGATCTGAGAGCAAAGCTGCAGCCAATAATTGTTAGCACATCTCCTGGCAATCTGTTGGACTTTGCTACGGGCGACTCGCAGGGCTTGAAGGTTGCGCTCACTAGAACAGGCTTTATATGCAGTTAGAGCTCTCCTCTTTTCCTCAAGGGCTGGTGTCAGCTCCTCCGAGTGGGCTTCAAACCAATCTGCTGTCTTTCTAACCTGCTTACCAAAAACTGACAAGGCGGTAGTATAAACAACATTCTTGAAATGTTCCCACCGTTCAGAAGCATTTGCTTCAGCCGGGCCTGGGAGAATTTCCTTGAGTGCTTGGTCAAATTCCAACACTTTTTCCAGACTGCGGGTCTTGCTGATGTTAATTCGTGGTCTTCCTTCCTTCTTGGAGTGATGCAGCCTCTTTGCTTGCAGTTTTACTCTGCTGCACACCAAGGAGTGGTCAGTATCGCAATCAGCACTCTGATAGCTACGTGTGATCTTAATGTTGGGAAGGCTGGAGCGCCTGGTGAGGATCAAGTCAAGCTGATGCCAATGCTTCGATCTAGGGTGTTGCCAAGACACTCTGTGTTGAGGCTTTGTGTTAAAGAATGTGTTGCTAATGCAAAAATCATGATAGCAGCAAAACTCTAGCAGGCGTTGGCCGTTTTCATTCATCTTCCCGATGCCAAAACGACCTAGACAAGCGGGCCAAGAACTATGGTCTGATCCAACTCTTGCATTAAAATCACCAAGGATAAACAATGGTTCTTTCTCAGGGATTTTCTTGATAGTGGCAGCCAGATCATCATAGAATTTGTCTTTGGATTCTGCTGAAGATGATAGTGTTGGTGCATATGTACTAATAAGAGTGACCAGCCCTACTGATGTCTGTAGCTGCAGAGATAGAATTCTTTCACTTCCTCCAGTAGGTGGGATAATGGATCCAAGTAGGGTGTTTCTAACTGCAAAGCCAACTCCATATTCCCTAGTCTCACTTGATGGCTTTCCCTGCCAGAAGAATGAGAAATTTCTCTCCTTAATAGATCCTGAGTCTGGCAGCCTTGTCTCTTGAAGGGCAACTATGTCCATCTGCAGTCTGCTCAGCTCCATATCAATGACAGCTGTCTTACGTACATCATCCAATTCTCGCAAGTCGTCAGAAAAGCCGGGGGTCATTGTCCGAACGTTCCAGGTGCCCAACTTAAGGGCTGAAGTTTTCTTATGTTTGTTGCATGGTGCTGAGTTGTCGATCTGCTTGTCGGTTTTCACCCTAAACCCCACGCACCCAGTGAGGTTAACAGACCGTGGCGAGGCAGCATCCTACTGGCTGGGGGCTGCCCAGCTTAAGGCGGGCGATAGCTGCCCAATGAGGCACAATGACCTCTCCCACCGTCGGAAGTAGCCCCTGGCGTCAAGCTCTTCGCCAATCGAGCAGCGACTTATAACCGGTAACTGCCACTTCCCATGTTGTTTCCACGCTGTATGCGAGGCTGGAGTTCCTCTCCAGAGCACGAAGGCCTGGGTAGGTTATTATGGGGGATAGGCTGTTACCCAAGCAGAGAATCCCCCCTCTCCACGCCACTGAAATAGTCCAATGGAAAGGCAGAGCCAATACGATTGGTTCCAGCTGCGTCGCAGGAGTTACCAGAACATGACTGTAACACAGTCACGAACTGCTTTCGGGACTCCGGCTCCAGATTTTTCCTCGAGGTTTTCTCCTGAAGCCTTTCCCATGAATGGGTGTAGCCACAAGGCAGCGGAGGTTTAGTGGGATTTTTCCTTCTCCTACATAGGTTTGATAAGGACTCACTCTCATGATTTACACAGTCGCATGATTGATCCTCACATCACACTCAGTCTCATGCTCCACTACCAGAGGCAATGCAGATCTCCCCTCCTGTACAAGCAACCAGCAGGGTAAGACCCAGTGCACTGCTCCAATTCCAAACAAAGGCTGCAAACATTGAGGCATACCAGAGACCTCCCCCCACTCAAAAGAGAAGGAAAAAGAAAGAAAAAAAAGAAAAAACACGGTAAAGTCACCCATGTTTTAAAACATTAAAACAACCAAGATCATGACAATAAAAATAATTTTAAAATCATTGTAAAATGCCAGCCCTCAGTATCAATTAAAAGCCTTCATGAATAAGAAGGGTAAGAGCAACTTAAAGAAAGAGCATTTTGTGTAAAGAGCAACATTTTCTCAGAAATTTTGACTTGTGTAAAGAGCACTGTCTTGAGTTAAGAGCACTTTTGAGGAAGTTTGGAACAGGCTTCCATGGCAGGGGAACACACAGGTGGGACGAGGGGACTAGCCTGAGCTACAGTGAGGCCCTGGGCAAAGTTTGGAATAGGCTTCCGTCCCCAGGGAACTCATGGGGGCTCTGGGGAGAGCAGCCTGAGCCAGGTTTGTATGTGGGATCTATGTGTGGCAGCCTGGAAGGTGTGCCTTATCAATGTTCTAGTGCTGCTCCCCGTCAGCAGCTTGGGAATGTTAAAGTCGCACAAAAAGTCAAAGATTCCATTGATCCAAAGGATAGCTGTGACTCCATTAGTGATTGTGAAAGAGCACAATCCTAACCATGTCTATTCAGATGTAAGCCCCATTGGGTCCAATGGGACTTACTCCCAGGAAAGTGTCTTTAGGATTGCAGCCAAAGTCATCCCCCAATCATCTTTGTAACCCTCACACCAGCCATGAAGGTTTTCAAAGGTACAGCACAATTCAGTACTGTACAGTATTTCAGGGGTGGGCACAGCCTGGCCCAAGAACCGGTTCTCTGGAAGTGGGCGGGGCAGGGGGTGGGGCCAGGGTCAAGGGGCAGGGCCACGGGCGGTTTTTGTTTAAGAATAAAAAATTAAAAAATTACTTACTTCAGAGTAGACCTGCATAGGATGGTGCTCTGAGGCTGCAATCCTCTCCACACTTTCCTGGGAGTAAGCCCCATTGACTATATTGGGACTTACTTCTGAGTAGACCTGTATCAGATGGGGCTCTGAGGCTGCAGTCCTCTCAACACTGGAAGTAGTATGTTTCATGCTTCAGGGACAAGGAGGAAGGAGATGCATTTTTTACTGCCACAAACAAATCATTCCTTGCCAAATTTTAACTTATTTGGAAATCTATCTAAGGTAAAGTTTTCAATAGAAATACATAGAGATATAAAACAGAGATAAAATCCCACAAATGCTGCCAATTTCTTTTTTCTTGAAACAAATTCCAGTAGCCTTTACCACTCCCTGGCCGGCCAGGAGAGGCTGGGAGAACGCGGCACCGCTGCGCTCCGCCTCCAGCGTCCCTGGCCGGGAAGGAGAGGCTGGGAGAACGTGGCGCCGCTGTGCTCCCCCTTGCTGCGCGGCCAAACCGGTCCGCATGTTTCTGGGGGCCCCCTACTGCTGCTGGTTCGCTAGCGGCAGGGGGATTGGAAGATCCGGTTGCCCAGAACCGGAGTGAACCCCTTTGTGCCCACCACTGCAGTATTTTCTTTGTTGCAGTGTTGTGTGTTACTGTATATTACAGTGTTTTATACTGTGTTATATTACAGTGTTTTGTAATCATTTATATATGAATGAATTAACTGACCTAAATGAATTCAAGTCATTTGGACCAGATGAGCTGCATCCTCGAGTTCTTAAGGAACTGGCAGATGTCCTTGCAGAGCCTCTGTCGATCATCTTTGAGAAATCCTTGAGGAGTGGAGAAGTGCCACTGGACTGGAAGAGGATGAATGTAGTCCCAATCTTTAAGAAGGGGAAAAAAGAAGACCCGGGAAATTATCGACCAGTCAGTTTGACTTCAATTCCGGGCAAGATATTAGAGCAAATCATAAAACACACAATTTGTGCACATCTAGATAAGTACTCGGTGATCAAAACAACCCAGCATGGATTTACCAAGAATAAATCTTGCCAGACAAATCTGATCTCCTTTTTTGATCGTGTTACGAGCTTACTGGACAGTGGCAATGCTGTGGATGTCATTTATCTTGACTTCAGCAAAGTATTTGACAAGGTCCCACATGACATTTTAATTGGGAAGTTGGAAAAATATGGACTAGACGGGGCAATCTTTAGGTGGATCCGCAACTGGCTTGACGACCGCACCCAAAGGGTTTTAGTAAATGGTTCTGTGTCAACCTGGAGGTCGGTTTCTACTGGGGTACCCCAAGGCTCTGTCTTGGGCCCAGTTCTCTTTAACATTTTCATTAATGACTTAGAGGAAGGGATACAGGGGAGCCTGATCAAATTTGCGGATGACACCAAGCTGGGAGGAGTAGCAAACACATTAGAAGACAGGAGAAACCTCCAGGAGGATCTGGATAAACTGGAATCCTGGGCTGTAACAGAATGAATTTCAACAGGGAGAAGTGCAAAGTTCTGCACTTAGGCAATAAAAACCAAAAATACAGGTATAAAATGGGGGATACTTGGCTTGGGAGCACAACATGTGAGCGGGATCTTGGAGTCGCCGTGGATCACAAGCTGAACATGAGTCAGCAGTGTGATGTGTCTGCAAAGAAGGCAAATGCCATTTTAGGCTGCATTAAGAGGACTGTAGCTTCCAAGTCGCGAGAAGTTCTAGTTTCTCTTTATTCTGCATTGGTCAGACCTCACCTTGAGTACTGTGTTCAGTTCTGGGCACCTCACTTTAAGAAAGATGCAGCCAAACTGGAGCAAGTCCAGAGGAGAACAACAAGAATGATCAGTGGGATGGAAGGGAAACCCTACGAGGAAAGGTTGGGGGAACTTGGGATGTTCAGCCTGGAGAAGAGGAGGCTGAGAGGAGACATGATTGCCCTCTTCAGATACTGAAGGGCTGTCATAGGGAGGAAGGGGCGCATTTGTTCATAGCTGCTTCTGAAAGCAGAACTAGAACCAATGGGTACAAACTGCAAGAGAGGAGATTCCGGTTGGATATCCGGAAAAAATTCCTGACAGTGACGGTGGTTCGGCAGTGTAACAGATTGCCAAGGGAGGTGGTGGACTCTCCGTCACTGGGGATCTTCAAGCAGAGGCTCGACGAGCACCTGTCGAGGATGCTCTAGGGGGATTTCCTGCTGCAGGCGAGGGGTTGGACTAGATGACCTACTAGGTCCCTTCCAACTCTATGATTCTATGATACTGTCTATGAGTATTTTTTGGGTTTGTGGAACCAATCGACTGAGTTTCCATTATTTCCTATGGGAAAATCTGCTTCACTTAAAGACTGTTTCATGTTAACAAGCATGCCTCCGGAACGAATTGAACTTGTTATGTGAGGCGCCACTGTATTTTAAAAAAAACGATGAAGGACTGATGAATTTGATGAAAGACTGTGAGATGACAAAAGCTAAATTAATCTGCCTAGAAAGTTTTTTATCCAGTTTTTTTACTATATCACTACTAACCCCATGATCTGAAGCCAGAGAAATATCCAAAGGACTGGCACTGTTTCATTTGATAATGTCACTTTTTCAAAAGCCACATCAAGTCTGGATGTCCTCCTTTCATATGTAAACCCTCTTGCACATTCTGGTAGCACCAGTTTTCGCAGCATCATCAGCTCCAACAGCCCCATCTTCATGCCCAGGAATTCAGCTTGTATGATCATTCTGCCCCCCTTCCCAGTTTTGCCCACTTTAATTCCCCCTTTTCTGCGTATCCTGGAGTGATAAGAAGCAGACGTCTCAGCGTCCCAGAAGGTCAGCATTTCCTACAAATGCTTCTGTAGATTCTGAAATTGACATTTTGCTAAACATTTGCTATGCATTTGGGCCAGCTGAGTGTGAATCCTACCCATTTTGTCAGGATCCCACATGAAAGTCCTACCTAGACTTTATGTTTGTTTGGCTTCTTGTCCAAAACCATATCTATCTGTCTATCTGTCTGTCTGTCTGTCTGTCTGTCTGTCTGTCTGTCACTTTTCAGCTAAAAGTACACAAAATGGTTTATAAAGAAAATGAAAAAAATTAATGGGTAATGTGTCCCTATCTCAAAAAGGGCTCACAATTTAGAATACAAGAACACCATCAGAAGCCACTGAGTTACTACCTTATATTGCTGCTTTTTTTCTCCTTCACTTGCTTCTTTCTTGTTGTTTAGTAGCATGAAGTTACTTTCCTTTCTTACAACTCACACTGGACAAGCGTAATAGAAAATGCAAACATAATGCATGCACAGGACAAGCGTAATAGAAAATGCAAACATAATGCATGCACAGGACAAGCGTAATAGAAAATGCAAACATAATGCATGCACAGGACAAGCGTAATGCATGCACAGTAGAAGAGCAAACTACAATCAAACTACTAGGCAAATCTTTTGCCTAACAAATACTTTTGGGTTTAGGAGAAGAGCCAATGCTGGATTCACAGAAGCTGGGTGCCTGCAATCTTACAACAATTACATTTAATTGAACACGAGCGCCTCTTTCCTCCCTCCTTCCTTTTCTCTCCCTCAGGCTGAAGGGAGGGAGGTGGGAAGAGGAGGATAGGAGAGGGTCTTTGACGTCAGACATGTCCTATAAAAACCCAGAAAGAGAAGGGAAAGCAACAGTGAAAACTGAGCCTGAGCACCAAGAAGAATGCCAACCCCAAGCACTTCCAGTTCTTCAGCCAAAGGTTTCCGGCGAGCAGTGTCTGAGCTGGACTCCAAGCAGGCGGAGGCCATCCTGGTAAGCAAAGACCACCCTCACCTTTCCCACTCTATGCACCTCTAGCCACAGCACAGGCTGGATTGCAGTGACAGGCAAAATTTTTCAATCAGCAGTAAAGCATCATTCTAAGAAGGAAGATCTTGAAAAGGTTTTAGAAATTTTGTTAAAATTCCATGCTTGGCAATGATATAGTTGTGGGAGAAAAATATCACTTGTAAGGCAAGGATAAAAAGCTGAAGACAAATAGAATATTGAGTCAGCTGCTTCAGCTTTGCTGCTTAAACAACACTAAGAGTTGGGCTGATGCTAGAATAATAGAGGGTCTATTTATTAGTGTTGCTGACTGAAACTTGAGAGGCTGTGCAAATTTTTTATTTCCTAGCAGGTGAGAGATTGTTTCTACTAAAGTGTAGTAAAAGTGTGTATTTTTTAAAAACTCTATGATACAATAGAGAACACAGGTGTGTTTCAACATAATAACATGATTTTTAAAATTTTGCCTTCTGTTATTTGGGACTTTCATGGCTGAGTTGTGTCAGGATTTTGCAGAAGGTGAGAAGAAGAGACAAGAAAGTCCCCAAAGATTATGACAACCAGAACCAAGCAGATGCAAAATCTTGCAGACTTATTAGGCAGATTGATAATACATGATGGTTGGTTTCCATTGCTTTCAGCCACTTTGTTCACTGATGCAGTCCTTTATGCTTCTTAACTTTATCATTTTCTTGAGAGGTTAGTAAGAGGAATAGGCATTTTCATCAGTGGAGGACTGCTGTGCAGCAGTGACTGTGCTTTGCATGTGTGGTTTTCCCAACTCAGGTCCAGCACCATAGATAGCAACCCTCATGTATTGCTTTGCAGGCGCCTCAGGTTCCCAGGAACAACATCCTATAAGAAATGCATGCTTAGTTCTTCCATGGGGTTGTATTTTATATTATTAAAAGCAGCTCCAGGGAGCCAAACCAGTTTTGGCTGTGACATGGGGGGTGCTTCCGCCAAAGTCCCAATCCATCTCTGCCACTGTCATTTGTCACAGTGATAAAACTCCTACTGGTAATAATGGGATTCTCTTTCTGGGCAAATTGCAGCTCCAGAGGGGTGGATCTGGCACACCTCCTTCCTCCACCAAATTCCTGATCTGGACTTCCTCCTGCTTCTGGCTGCAACATATGATACAAAGAGCACTAAATGCTCAGTTTTCATAATACCTTTCATAAGACCTATACTTTATTCAGCTGTTTACTTTATACTTTATACTAAAGCTGTTACTTTATACTTTAGTCAGCTGTTAGTCAAGGCAAAGACCTGTAATTAGTTTTAGGAATTCAGACTGGCTTATTAGTGACTTAGTAGGACTCCTGAGAGTCTGTTTCCCACTTGGATGTCTACTGAACAATCTCCAATCAAATGCATAATTATGTAGCACTCATCCGCATGGGTCTTAAGAATGACAAATTCATGTGCGTTTTGCCTTTGGATGAGTACTTCCATTCGAACTCTGGAACAGCTCTCCTGATTTCCTGCACTGAAGTTGTTTCCGTGCAAGAAAAGGATCCAATTTCTGTTGCATATGGTAGTGCAGATGGTAGAGGCTCTACTGAGGTATACATGACTGAGGACAAAATTCTAACTTATTTAGACCAGCACAACTCACCCATTTCTGTGGTGATGTGGGGAAGCCGATGCATGTCTTTAAACTGATCTGATCCCTCAGAGTGGTGCGGAAGTGTCTTATGATGCTTTTGCGACATCCCCAGGCCAGCATGAGACTTGTGCCAGGACATGCAGTGGCCTAACTGGGGGGTTAGGATTGCATCACTTGGGAATAGATAACCATTTGTGGCTGCCCACCGCATTAATATTGTACAATTTTCCACTTCTTTAGTCTCTGATAGAAATCACACATTTTCCAGCATAGAAAAGATTTTTTTACAAGAATCTATCTACAGCATTTATAAAATGCTTTTAAACCAGAAAAGTTCACAAAGCAGTTTACATTAATGGCTAATGACTCCCTGTCCCAAAAGGGCTTACAATCTAAAATGCTAAGGAACACCAGCAGAAGCCACTATAATAGATATTGTTGGGGTGAGGAGGGCCAGTTACTCTCCCCCTGCTAAATAAAAGAGAAACACTCACTTAAAAGTATACCTCTTGCCAGTTAACAGTAATTGGTAATAAACAATTCCCGAAGATCCAAAGAATGTAATTGTAAATCCCAAAAAGGGGTTTAGAAGAGCCCAATCTTATGTGTGTCTTTTCAAAAGTTATGTATGTCCCATTAGAGACAGAGAGACTTACTCCAAGATAGTGTGGATAAGAGGGTAGTCTAATGTTCTAATTTTATGACACCAGCGCTTGCAGTCTGCTGCAAGTAACCCTATTATGGCCCAAACATTATGTTGTCATCAAATGCTGTGGAGTTACTGGTAGAAAGAGCTGAAGGCTCTGTGTTCAGGGTAGAACTCATGCCACTTGAGTGGGAGATCAGTCAGCACACAGACTGCGGACATCAGGAAGGGGAAATCTGTGGGCAACTGGCAAGGGTGGGTTTTCACTGGCAGAACATGGGTCAGGGGGCATATGGAGGGCAGAGAAAAGGCAGCATGGCAGGATACCAGGTGGTGAGAGGTCAGGCAGCAGATGGGCATGGGGTCAAGTTAGGGCCAAGACTTAGCACTTATACCTCATCCTAGTCCTTGGCAACCTTGGATTCCATCCCTGGCCAACCTTGGGCTGTTTGGATTTGTGACACCATCTGAGGTGGTGCAGATCTGAGTAGCCCCATTGGTGTTGCAGTAGCTCTCCTAACATAAGGAGAAAAAATTCGCCTTGCCATGGGTTGGTGCAGGAACAGCCCAAAACTTGTGTTGGATGCAACACAGGCATGCCAGCCTGTCTGTTCCAGCGTAAGTTAGGATTGCACTACCTGATGCTTCTCCAGTGCAGGTAAAGTGGTGAAGTGTGGTTTATGGGCATTTGGGTGTAAGGAGCTGGGTGTGGGACAAACTAGAGGACAGTTTGAAGATAAGAGGGGAAGGATCTCATCAGTGGTCATGCACACTGGACCCTCTCCTCCTTTCTCATACCAGACTTGCCCCCTTTCTCTTCTCAGATTTACACCAGCAAAATAGTGTGAGTCTGATGATATTTTCATTTACCTCTCACTGGTCATCTATAGCATGCTGTGGGCACTCCACATCCCCACTATAGCATGCTGTGGGCACTCTATTGGTACAGTTACATTCTATGGACTGGTGGGGTATAGTATTCCCTGGTTTTCTGAAACAGTGGTCATTTCTCTCTCATGGCAATTGTTTTGAAATTGAAGTGATTTTCAAAACCAGTCTGCAGTATGGTAGAAAAAAGGTCAATAGTCCAAAGAAAAATAATCTAAAATTCCTCCCTTTAAAATGTTAGCGCCTCCATTGATCCCAGTTAATTTCTGCAGGCTTGACTCTTGGCTAATATTTACCTTATGATAAAACAATTGCCAGAAAGAAATGCCGAAGTGCCTTTTTATTTGCATTTAAGTTCAAACAATATAAAATTGTCTTTCCCCAAGTGCAAGACATATATCTCAACACTTTGGGTTTAATTTACTAAGCAAGGTTTTTCTTTCTAAAGCACCCTGCTCTCCTGATTTAATAATGTCTCAGTTCAGTTTTATGCTGCTGCCTTCCTTAGAAATAAATCTCACTTGAATCTTATTTCAATTTACTCCATACATCAGACAAGAAAGCAAATTCACAAGATAGGCTATGCTATTTTTAATACATTTAAAGACTACATGTAAGGATCTGTAAAACTGGAGTTGACTCCCATGGAGGTTTCAGGAAATAGAGTTTTGTATTTCAAACTACTCTCTTGTTTCCTCCTCTTCTACTGTATCATAGTTGATGCTCTGTCCCCTAGAAGAATGTGTGTGGGTGTGTCTGTGTTTTAATTTCACTAACGTGGAGTGATAGATAAAAGGGAACATTGAAGTCAAGAAGGCAAAATGTATAATAACCTATTTTCCAACCACCAGTCTAAGGTAAGTATGCAAAATGCAAAATGAATGAGCATCTCAGAGTTCAATCCAGAGGTCTGGGCTATTGTAAATACCATACACTAGCCTGGAGGTGTTGCAAATACTGTATATTGTAAAGCATATCTGTCCCTCCAATTCAAGTCAGTGAGGCTGTTGCAAAGACACACACTGACCTCTCTCTGTTGAATGGACCCACTGATGAATTTTTACTATCTGGCATTTTAATGATCTTTTTTGTTTTTGTACAGACCTTTGAGTGCTACCCAAAGAAGTATGTTGGAAGCCAGCTGTCTTGCCTGATTTTCATCAGCAAGCCAACTAACCGACTTAGGGCAAAATCCAGAGTAACTACGGGGAGTCCTTGCTCCAGTGTAACAACTTACTCTGGATTCCAATATGAATTTCCCATAGGTGGTGCAGTAACTACAGGTGCACGTAAAGTCTCTTACGTACTCCTGTAGTTACTCTGGATTTGGGGGTTAGGGCCCAATCCTATCCAACTTTCCAGTACCGATTCACTCATGCCAGCAAACGTTATTTCACTGGTATAGAGAACTTGATCTAGAACCCAATCCTGAAGCCAGTGGTATGTGCTTATTGCTGTCTCTGGTGTGAGGTAAATCACTGGGGGAAAAAGAGGGTGCCAGTGCAGGGCCAGTTCCAGAAAGCAGAGGGCTTCAGCAACACAGGATAGTCATCTTTGTGTTCCTATAATACTGGACAGAGGGGAATGTTTTCAGGACAAGGAAGGAAGTGGGAAGTGGGTGAATTAGGTCAGAAGGAGAGAGAATCAGGTCCACAAGAGGATGGAGATCGTGACAACAACTGCCACTGTATCCTAAACCCCCCCCCCCCAACCTCTGCTAAGGAGAGCCACTGATGTATTTTTACTCTCTGGCATTTGATCTTGCTTTGTTGGGAGATCCAACGTAGTTTCCTCAACTCTGTACCAACTCAAACTGGGCACAGAGCTGAGGTGTCCCATTGTGCCTGCCGCTGTCTACCCAGAGGATAGGAATAAACTTCCCATTCAAGTAAGGAATCATTATAATGGTTCTTCAAGAACATATTTTTGCCCTTCTTCTTGGTAGCACAGCAAGAGTCATCCAGAACTTCCCATGTGAGAGTCCATACCTCCTTCAATGAAATTGATCAGGCTCAACAGTTTCAAGTTGAAGTATGGCCCTAACTATGTTGGAAAAGCATAACCTCTGTTTGAAAAATTAGCTTTGGAAAAATCCAAATCAGTTTGGAAAAATGCGGGTCTTCTGTTACTGCATGAGCCAAAGGTCTCCAAGCTAATGCCAGTGGGTTCTACTAACTTTCTACTACAAAGCCCTTTGGAGCTGTTACCTGGAAGACTCAGCACAATTCTAAACAATTAGACCAGCACAACTCACCATCTCCCCATACCTGCAGTGGCATGGAGAGCCCAGTGTATGTCTGTGTACTGGCCTACCCTCAACCCAGGTGGTGCAGAAGTGCCCTATATCATATTTGCGACATGCCAAGTCCAGCACGGGGCTTGTGCCAGGATTTCTGCCAGCCTAAACAGGGGTTAGGATTGCACTGCCTGGGCACAATTCTATGCTTGTCTAGTCATGCAAAAGTTGTGTTGTGTTCAGTGGGGCTTACATCCAGGAAAGTATGAATAGGATGGCAGCCTCAGAGGATGAAAAGGCTGAAAGACATTTGCATTGCTTGTTGTGAAATAGTTATTGCAACTTCCCTTTCTGACCTTCTTCAGTCCCCACAGTTTATTGGCCGGCGACAGAGCCTGATTGAAGATGCCAGGAAGGAGAGAGAAGCTGCTGCAGCTGCTGCTGCCGCCGCTGCCGCTTCTGAAGCTGCTGAATCAACGGAGACAATTGTTTTTGAAGAGAAGGATGGGATGGCCATGCTGAACCTCTTGTTCACACTCAAAGGAACCAAGAATTCCTTGCCATCCCGGGCCCTGAAAGTGTTTGAGGTGAGCAGCCAATTTCGGTTAAACACAAAAGTGATGCTTGGGTGAAAATGGATGGCTTGGTTAAGGTGGAGGACAGAAGAAAAAGGAAGGTCCAGCTTTCTTTGATAGGAATGGTTAACATGAACACAAAACACTAGTATTTGTGGTTTTTGGAATCTGAGATGATTTAATGGAGAAGTTACATATTTTTGTTAGGGGATTTGCAATTTCACATTTAAGGGCCCAGTCCTGTTCTCACACTGATGTAGCTGTGCTACAGTTTGAGTGCAATTCATCTCACAGTGGGGAGGCAGTCTCAAAGTCTTCTTCAAAATAAGGGAATGTTTTGTTCGTCACCATTAGGCTCTGTTGCAGCTACATCGGTGCTGGAAAAATTGATAGGACTGAGCTTTAAGGGTGAAATCCTAACTTAGGCCAGAGCAATTTATCAATCTTCCCATTCCCATAGTGATGTAGGGAAGCAAGTGCATGTCTGTGCACCTGCCTAACACTTCCCTTGGAGTGGCGCAGAAGTGTCTTGTGACACTCTTGTGGACCCCCCCCCCCCCCATGTCAGCACAGGATTTATGCCAGGGCTTAGGCTGGCCTAACTAGAGATTAGGATTGCAGCCTTAGTTTCTTAAGAACTGTTGAACGGATGGCATATGGATCTGGCAATTTGTTCAGATCAATTTGTGAAACTGAACAAGAGAAGGAAGAGTGGCTTTTGAGCTTCCAAATGGCATTTTTAGCTTTCAGAGCAGATTTACATAAGTGGAAAGGCTTTCTCAATTCATTGTGAAGAGAGCTTAAGAAAAGCAAACACAGAAGTATGTCAGGCTTGCACAGCAAAAGATTCATTTCCCCAGTCCCTCCGGCACTGTAGGTACAAGATATGAAAACAGATGGATGTAATGACATTTACCTCATGATGAAACAGGCTGAGGGAAGGCTGGCTTCACTTGACTGTTTTACATTACATACAACTCCAGCAAAGGTAATGCAATCAGATCTGTCAGATTAATGCTAAGGTATTGATTGTTGTGGGGGGTAGTGTTTGAGAGAGGCAGCTGAAAACATGGAGCTAAATTGAATTTGTTGGTGACATTGCCTCTGTTCCTTTTTGTCTGTCTCTGATTAAGTAAACATTGCAGTCTTTCCCCTGCCAAATCTCTGGGAGGAGACTGGTTTTTAACCCTTTCAGAAATGCAGTATAGAAAGTCAGCATAGTCTTTGGCATAGAAAGGAAAGAACTGGGATGCCATCAAGAACTTTGCACTAGAATCACCCAAGTTTTATTTCAGACACAATAAGGAAATAGGGAAATAATGGCCTTAAAGGGTGAGCGAGAGGAAGGATTTTAAAACCATCCTCCATCCAGCCAGCGGTGTCACTACGATTTTTTTCACCTGGTGTGGAAGGCCAGCATATCACCCCTATAGGAGACTTTCTCCCCCTTCGTGGGTAGGGCAACACCCAAGGCAGTGGGCATGGTGATGTACCATTGCTCTGCCTATGCTGGTTTTTTAGATACAATTTTAATTGAGTAGCGATATTTTTTAATAATTAATTTTAATTTTAATTTTAATTAATTTTAATTTTAATTTTATTTAATTTTAATTTTAATCAAATAGTGATATTTCAATGTGTTTTATTTCACTGCATTCTGCATGAAATTACATACTGATGTATAACAAGATGTATTTTCCTGCTAAAGGCAGGGGGTTGGACTAGATGACCTATTAGGTACCTTCCAAATCTACGATTTTATAATTCTATGATGATGATATTTGAAAACAGCAAATTTTTAAAAATTTTGGTGAGTAGTGGTGTTACCCCCAGAACCCCCCATGCCCTCTAGCAATGCCACTTTCCATCTGCCATTTTTTTCCCCTGTAACCCCACACACTTAACCACCTCTTTTTACAGCTGAGGTTTGGTCTTTGGTCTGTGAGAAAATGATTTGGCAGTTACAAAGCTAGATTGACCACATTGACTACATTGGTGATCCAGGTTGACTACATTGGTGATCCAGGTTGACTACATTGGTGATCCAGGTACCAGTTAGGACCTTCATCTCTTCCAAAGAGTCTCTCCTAGCAGTGTTTTGCAAAGAAGCAGTGCCTGGGATTTAAAGCAGGAGACAGAGATGAACGCTAACACTTCCTTTTAAATCTGATGTTCAGCACCTTGGCCAGAACAAAGTAGTGAGGCTGTTCAAACAGAATTTGGCTGCTTTCTGGGAGAGATCCAGAATTTCTTTGCCTAAGAAACAGCTTTTTCCTCTGGTTGTAATGCTTGCTGCCCATAAGAGTTTCATGGCATGCTTTTTAAGTAATGCATTTATCACGGTTTGCATTTATATATATTTATCAAACAATAGCTCCAGATAGTTTAGCAAAACCTAAAAGAACCCCATAAAGCAGGCTGGTGTCATTATTTCTACTACAACTTGGAGACACATGCCAGTTGGATACTTAGAGCCGTTTGGAGGCCAGAGGCTCATCCAAGGTCACTGAGTGAGTTGATAGCAGCTCTAAAATTTGAACTGGAACCTTCTGGATAAGAGTTCAGGCTTCAGAACAATATGCTATGTTATACCAATCATGATCCTACTGCCAGGAAGTGCTTCCAAGGTATTTTGCTGAATTACAGTGAAAAATCATTACAGAGATTACAGGGATTATGGAGCCTCTGTACATATAGGTATGAGGGGAAGGGAATGTTGGGAAGGTGAGGGCTTGTGTAGGTCTTTGCTGGAATAGACATGGCCTGGGTAGGCCTTTGTCTGTTTTACCCTGTGCAATCCAGAGATTTTGCTGGCTCTCTTCTAAGAATGGAGAAAGATAGGATAACAGGAATAAGAATCATCTCAACATCTTGTTTCTGATCTCTGAGATTCCACCTTGAAGCATGTTTGCCCCATTGAGTAGTACCAGGATGGGTTTAGGGAAAGTATAGGCATTGTAAACAATATGATATGTTTACATAGCTGAAGCTGATAGTGAGAGGTATTTTTGAGTCATCCAAACCCCTCATGTAATTTCTAGTTGCTAAGCCCACAAAGAGCACAATCCTAACCACGTCTACTCAAACGTACGCCCCAATGTGCTCAATGGGCCTTACTCCCAGGAAAGTGTTTTTAGGATTGCAGCCTTAGTTTAAAACAGACTTTTTCAAAACCAATGGATCCTAATTAACATTGATGTAAGTTTAGGAAATATGTGTAGGATGGGAATATTATTAAAAATACAATTATTTCAATTTCTGAAATTGATTGTGTTAGATAAAGCTTGCTTCCTTGTTGAAATGCACTTTGCACTTTCTGGGACCCCTGATATTATTGGTTTCTGTTATTGCCACTGTGATGAATTGAACTGAAAACAAATTCAGTTCAAATCAGGATGTCTTTCTCCTGTTTGAAAATAGCCTGTTTATTAAAAGTGGTTTTTATTTTTTATTTTTTGTAAAGTTACCAAAATGCCACTGTGAAGTGTTTTAAATTACGCTTTCTCCCTTCCTCTCCCCCAAAGACATTTGAAGCCAAAATTCACCATCTTGAAACAAGGCCTAGCAAGAAACTACGAGAAGGATCTGCTGATCTGGAATACTTTGTGAGATGTGAACTCCACAGCTCTGACCTAAGTACTCTCATCAGTTCCCTCAAAAGGGTTTCAGAAGATGTAAGGAGCACAAAAGAAGACAAGTGTAAGGAGTTTCCAGTTTAGCTATTGAAAAAAGCAAGCCTATACATGTTTACCAGGGAGTAAGTTCCACTGAACTCAGTGGAACATACTTCTGAGTAGACCTGCCTAGGATTGAACTCTGATGGTTGTTTTGTACATTATTTTTTTCCCTGGCTTGGGGATGAGCTCTGTTAAAGAACTCTATCAAGGGTGAAACCTCTCTTTAAGTCTGTGATTTTCAGACAGAGTTGTTGGAATGTGAGAATGACCTTTTGGAAAGGTAAGTATGAAATAGGAAAGTGAAAGACTTCGGAGGCAAACCATTTTTTAACAAAGTATAAATTTAACCTTAAAGCTGTGCACCATAATTTTAGAACCAGGACCCACTTTTTAGAATGAGAATCTGTTAGGACCCACCAGAAGTGATGTCATGACTGCCTTTCTGAAGGATATTTTATTCCTATTGATTTGTAGAGAGCAGAACATGGTCAAAAGTTCTAAAAAATTCACAAAGCATGTAAGAGTACAGCATTTGGTTTGGCCATGTGTTAAGGGTGTGCTGTGGTTGACATTATCCAAAAGTGGTGCTAATTAAATAAACTGGAGCTCATGCATTTCATCACTGTGGGGTTTATGGGCATTACAATGAATGTTCAAGAAATGGATTCACCAGTGACTTTTACTTCAGTAGCTATTTCTAGGTAATACTGTAAGCCAAGCAATCCATGTTTAGACAAGGAAAAAATATATTCGTAGAGAGTGCTATTTTAATGATCTAATTTCATTTAGTTGAAAAGCGGTATATAAACACTGTAGATAGATAGATTTACTATTTCTCTCTTTGGACTGTAGTTCACTGGTTTCCAAGAAAAATCTCGGAGCTGGATAGATGTCACCATTTGGTCACCAAGTTTGACCCAGATTTGGACCTAGATCACCCGGTGAGTGAGGAACTTGGATATCATGACTTCCCATCTTCTGAAATGGGCTTCCTTTCTCTGTTGGAGCCATTTAACAATCTCTTTGTAGGGTAATCTGAACTGCTACCATCTTGACTAGACTCAAGGAAACCATCAGTGTTTAGTCACAAAATTGTTAGCACCAAAGTAGTACATCTGTTGGAATAGCTCATGTCACCATTGTAACATTCTGCAGAATCCTTTAAATTTGGGCATCTCTAAAGGAAGATGTATCATGTATATTGATCTGAAGGTCATGAAATGCTCTGGATGCAAACAATGGGAGGTCCAGTTGGCCAGTGACCAGAGGTCCAGTTGCTGGGCCTCTGGACTTCTCTAGTTCAAAGAACCTATGGTCAGCATTGTTCGTTGCCATAATTAAGACTGTTCAGTGCAAAAATGTAAGATAATATTCTTGCTCTGCTCTTTCCTCCAAGGGATTCTCTGACCAAGTATATCGGCAACGAAGGAAAATGATAGCTGAAATTGCCTTCCACTATAAGCAGTAAGACTGGCTGCATTGCATAGCATCACCTGCTGAGAAATTGCTTCTCTCTTTGCTCTCCATGTTTTGACCTTTCATTCTGTCGGTGCTTCTCTTTCATTCTCTTGCTTCGTGTTTTGAATGCTCCGTGGCACCTAATTCCATAGAGCTGATGCAATCGTTCCTGAAGGGCCCAAATTCAATACAGAGATTAGATACCCAGAGAAGTGAATGTAACTCTCATTGAAGGCAACCCTTGCCAACCTATTTAGGGTATTTGCTTCATCCTTTATCCTGAATAGCTTTGTGTTATTAGTGTTACCATGACTGAAGAAATGCAGATTTGGAGTTTGAGACACTGGAATATACTGAGTATCTGTAAAGCGTGCCACACTTGGTACATTTTTGATGTGGTACAGTTTTGGCAGGAAAGCAGCCTACTGCTCTGGTGCAGTTTTCAGAGCTGGATTCCGCTCTTAGTATTCAGAAGGATCCAAAATTGATAGACAAATTTAAAACTGACGGGGTGAAAAACTAAGGGTCCAGTTCTATCCAATTTTCCAGTGATCACACAGTCACAGTGCAGACCCAAGGAAAATTTTCTCTTACCTTGAGGAGACTGCTGTGGTTGCCCACCAACCTCAGGATGCGGCACATGTCCTGCTAGCATGGCTGCGTCAGCACTGGAAAATTGGATATGATTGTACCCTAAAATTACCTTATTATTGTCCTTCCCGCTCCCATGATTTGCATTTGTGCTTTTAAATTGAAATGTGTTCTCCACATTTGTTGTAGCTTTTTATATTGTATGTCTTCTCTATGTGTGTTTCCTTATTTTAAATTATCACCCCAACTGTTGACATTGGAGACCTTTTGTTAGGGTAAAACAGGGTAAGACATGAAATGCATTGTTACCATTCTGGATTTTTTATTGTTTTATTTTAACAAAGCAACTGTACTGGGGGGAGGCAACTGAGACTAGGACCTTGGCATGAGGAGAGAGGCCTTAAATCTTTTTCCCCACCCCACTGTGTTCTTGAAAAAATTTCTTGAAAATGATTTTGCCCTAGAAGACACAGGGCAGCCCTGCTATACAAAGAGTAGCTTCCCTCCTAAGGAAACAGCAACTTGAGGGGGGCAATTTTTATCAGTGCCCCCCTTGGCTACTTTTTATTTTAAAATGCATTTAAAATGGCCAACCAATGATGCATTTAATGTCATATCTGGATTGCCCTCCCTGGTTTGAGCCCACAGGACAAAAGCTGCTTCAGAGGGTCACACTGGAGATGTACCATGGGATGTATGAATCATACAGTATGATTTAATTTCTTAAATCCTTTAATATCATGATCTGCATTGCATACCTGTGCAAGGGCAGACTGTGGTTACTTTTTTTTACTCAGCAACATAGGGAATCACCTAAAGAACTCTTGAGATTTCTTCCTGTTATTTTGCAGCAGCTTCTCCTTCTTCATAGGAAACCATTTCCAAAATTCTCCAGAGGTTTGTTTGTAGATATGTACCTTGTTCAGCGATATATGAGGCTTCTTCTGAAGGCTGGGAACTCAATAATTCCATAGAATATGATGCAGTTTGCTGCATAGCCCTTCGAATTGAAGCCTGAGTCTTCCTCTGATCTTCTCCCAAATGCCAGTAGTATGACTTAGCAATTTTGATTCAAGGAACTTAAAATTACTTTGAAATCTTACTCAGCAAGTGGTCAGTACTGAAGTAGGGTGAAGGTGTAGTAGATATGGAGCAGAATGGATTCCAAAAAGTGCTTTTCATCTGATAAGACCCTTTGGCAGGTCTAGTTTTCTCAAGCCTTTATTTTTAAATGATCATAATATCATATACATGGACAAAAAAGTGTTCCACATTTTCAGATTATGTGGTGGCTTTCCCTAGCATAGTATATGGTACGTGTTTGAGCTTCCTGATCAGTTAATACTAAAATTATTGTTTATCTGGCAATGTTTTCATAATAGAGGAACATCTATCCCTTTATCTATACTTAACAATCATGTTGGTGTATTACTGAGTTATATTATGCAGTTAAGTCCATAAAGGTGCATTTTATAATGAAAATGATGTGAGTAATGTTTGTATGGTGTGGGTTAATAGTAGGCCTGCCTTAATCTGGTGTTTTCTGCCAAGCCTACTATTCCTGCCAGTTCTGTACTCATCCATGTAAGGCCTCTGCTTCCACATTCACATCTGCAGTCATGAAGCCTAGAACCTGCTTTTTTCCCTACTAGTTTTCCAAAGTGGTCTTTGGCTTACATCAGTATGTCTGAGGAACTTCTTATCTCCATAACAGAGAGGTCTTGGTCTAAGTTTAAATTTAAAAATCACCCTAATAGGCAATATTTTTTCCACATGATTGGGAAAAGACTGAATCCAGTTATGTATAATGATGTTGGCCTCTAATATTTGCTATAGTATAGTAATATACAATATTATGTAGTAATATTTGGTATATTATAATATTTCATATCCCTCTAAGCCTGTATTCCTCTTGCAGTGGTGACCCAATTCCTCGAGTAGAATACACAGCAGAGGAGATCAGCACCTGGTGAGTGTTGATGCATCTTTTCCTTCCTGCAAAAATCAATATTCTAATATATATTCTCAACTTACACTTCTCACTTCACAGGTTTGATCACACACTTTTGGGATCTTATGGGGAACCCAAAATTATTATGTGTATATAGCAATGGTAACAAAAGTAACAGTGTTCTGTATGCCTCAGCATAAAATCATGCTGGCCACATGATCATGGAAGTGTCTTTGAACAACACTGGCTCTTTGGCTTTGAATTGGGGATGAGTGCTGCACCCACAGTTGTGGCTGGTCCCTATATAGGCAGGAGGGCAACCTGCAGCCAGTCACAGATGGCAAGGCAATCTGCCAGGGCCCTAAACCTTTACCTTACCTTATATAGCAATGGATCTCTCAATCTGCCACCATAAATGCTATAGCAGTGCCACAAAAGGTACATCACTGTCATGCACAAATGGCCAGAGTGCAAGCACAAAAGCACTACTAGCATAAATGGCCAGCCAGATCAACAAATGTACCAACAGCCCACCAAAATTGCACTGAAGTGGGTAAAGTGGCAGCCCAGTTGAGTCATGGACAGTTTGGGGTGGAGGTTGTCATGAGAGGTAGAACAACAGCATTACATGCCAGAATCTTATTTCTCTTTTTTATAGCCTTGATCTACCCCTGATGCTCCTTGGACTTACACAACTTAATAGCTGGCATAGGTCTGAGGAGACCAGAAATTGGTGGGGGGAGCAGAATTTGGACATAAATGTCAAACATGGAACATCAGAGATTGTTTCACAGAGGATACATGTACTGTATATACAGTAGTTCAATGTGTATATGATTCAGGCTCTCTATTTGAAGATGAATCCTAATTAAGCAGGGTTTCTGATCAGGTGTTGTCTACATCAGTGGTCATCAACCTTTTTTGTGCTGGAACACAAAGTATGAGATTGGGATCACGGTTGAGCCTCCCCTCCCAGGAACCATATCTGCCCACCCCACCCCTGTCACTATCCACCTTCCTCCCCATTTTGCCTTCCCAGCATAGTTCACTGTAATTAAATATTCTTATTAGAGCTGAAAATGTTACAATGAAGACTGACACTAGTGAAATCTATTTTTGTGCAATTGCTAAGTACCTAAGAATCCAACCTCCTGGTATCTAAGGGGTAAAACAGATGCCTTCCTCTCTACCTGGTGATGCTGTAGTCCAGTGTTTTTGCTGTGACCGCAAAACTGAGGCTTCACAACCTCAAGGTTGAATAACACTGATCTGCACAGATACAGAAGAATATACATAGATCCCCTTTCTGATGTTTCATTGAATATGCTGAGAAGGCTGGCCCCACTTTCCCCTTCATATATACAGTATATAGAATGGAGCATTGTGTATATATCCTGACCTTAAAGAACCTTTGATTGTTTCCAGTTCTATTAAGATTTGCAAAACTCTACTTATGTTCTTGCAAGATCTGCCTCCCCTACAGTCTGAATACATTATTACCTCATTAGGGCTTTTGTCCACCAATAGTTCTCTCTATGCTGCCCTGATCTCTTTGACTGACTGGACACAAGGGGAGAAATTCCTTCAGCTCCTCAAGTGATTTTGGCTGCAATCCTAAAGACACTTGCCTGGGAGTAAGACCCATTGAACACAACAAGGCTTACTTTTGAGTAGGCATGGTTAGGATTGTGCTATTAGGTGCCACATTTCCCCCAGACCTTGGCAAGGGAAAATATATCTTGATGGAAAATATATCTTGAACATTTTGGGCAGCCCCTTAACTTTGGGAAGGGAGGGGGGAGGAAAACTACCTGCCTGTGTTTTACAGAATTTAAGGTGTTGTATTTATTACATAGCCCTTCTCAAGAGCCCACTTTATCCTTATTTTGCTATGATCATCACTTGTATGGCAGACAGACTTGATACTGGGTACAATTCTTTCCAAAAACAGAACATTATTGCTCTCTCCATTACATACCAGGAGCTAAATGGGTGATCACCATGAACCATAAAGATCTGATTCGGCTTTTATCACCCTTGGTTATTAAAATACTCCTCCTGACTTTTATCTGTCATTTTGAAGGAGGGAAGTTTATAGTACACTGAAGAGTCTCTACCCCACTCATGCCTGCAAAGAGCACCTGGAAGCCTTCCATTTACTGGAGAGATACAGTGGTTACAGTGAAAACAACATCCCTCAACTGGAAGATGTCTCCTGCTTCCTCAAAGGTGGGCCTTGAGGCACTTGTAGGGTCAGAAGCAATCAGGGACTGTTGGCCAAGCTGCAATCAAGTGCTCTTTAGTTGTTCTTTGAATTCAATATGTACTTTGAATAAGCTTACTCATGGATTATTCAAAGAATTTATTATTATTGTTGTTGTTGTTGTTGTTGTTGTTGTTGTTGTTGTTGTTGTTGTTGTTGTCCATAAATACACAGCGAACAATTTCGTGCTGGTTTCATTCACATCACCAGTCGGACTCTTCCCGAGAGTCTAGGACTGTGTGATATAGCAGCGTATAATTCATGCTGATCCCAGAAGAGCGGCTTTCTGCAGTTGGCAGAGTGATATTTTGTCAATGCCAATAGTTTTCAGGTGCCTGCCAAGGTCTTTGGGCACTGCACCCAGTGTGCCAATTACCACTGGAACCACCTGCACTGGCTTACACCAGATATGCTGTAATTCGATTCTTAGGTCTTGGTAGCGGGAGATCTTTTCCAGTTGTTTCTCCTCAATCCTGCTGTCACCTGGTATGGCAGTGTCAAGAACCCACACCTTACTGCTTTCTATGATGGTGATATCTGGAGTATTGTGTTCCAAGACCTTGTCCGTCTGTATCCTGAAGTCCCATAAAAGCTTGACCTGCTCATTTGCCACCACTTTTTCAGACTTGTGGTCCCACCAGTTTTTTGCCACTGGCAGATGATACTTTTGGCATAGATTCCAGTGGATCATCTGGGCAACAGAGTTGTTTGTAGTCAGTTTGTAGTCAGTCTGCGCGATCTTCTTGCAGCCACTTAGAATGTGGTTGATGGTTTCATCCACTTCTTTGCAGAGCCGGCATTTTGGGTCATCAGCTGATTTGTCAATATTATTATTATTATTATTATTATTATTATTATTATTATTATTATTATTATTATTATTATTATTATTATTCATTTATACCCTGCCTTTCTTCGCAAAGGAAATCAAGGCAGCTTACAACATATAAAATTACAATCATACAATCATAGAATGATTGCCACAGATCTTTGGAGCCTGGCAGATCCTTGGGTTAAAGTCTGCAAAATGGTAGAGAATTTGAGTAGTTAAACTGCCATAATTTTATTTATATGAATACATACAAAACACTCAGGGAAGTGTTGTGGCTAAGTGATAAAGCATGTGAATCACATGCAGGGTCCTAAGTTCCTTCTCTGGCATTTAAATTGGGAAAGTCTTTGGAAAGCAACTGATGGTTGGAGTAGACAGAATAGAGTCTGTCTAACTGTTTGATCCAGAATAGGGTGGGAATATATGTTCAGTGACCATATAAGCATCTCAAGGATGTTACCAAGTCTGATAAGACTTTCTAAAAAGCCAGGTGTGATAAGAAGCCAGACCTGATAATCTATCTACAGCGCTTCAAGTGGCTCTTTAAAAGATCTTTTGTATGGGTGCATATCCAAAAGAATGCCACCCATATAAGGAAACTGAGGGGGCATTTTGGCTATACATGTGCAGAGGGTCCTTGTCTCAGAGCCCAGAGCATTCTGGCATCAGCCTTGTCAAATAATATCCATCAAAATGAATTAATAAGCACATATAGTTATAAAGTCAGTTTGTCAAATAGTCCTATACAAAGAATGGGTTGTGATTAACATATGAAATAAACAATTCCAGTCAGACCACATGCAAAGGCAGCTTCTATATGCAGGGGTGCCATCAGTGTTTGCGTTACTGGTGCGCAAGCCAGCGCATCATCCCCTCTGTATTATACATGCTCAACCTTTGCCCATGCGCTCTGTCCTTCTGAAGAATTCAGGCCTGAGTAATGAAGGGCAGGCCCTTCATCACTCAGGGCTGCAGGCTTCAGAGGCACAGTGCGCATGGGCAGAGGTTATGCCTGCACATTGCACATCTAACCTCTTCAGATTAGTGCAAGCCTGCTCATCACTAGGCTGGAGAGGTCTGATGCTCATGAGCAACCATCATACATATGCATTAGCCTCTCCAGTCTAGCAATGGGCAATCTGTTGCTAGACTGGCAAGGTCTGAGGGTGATGCACCAACCGCACCCCCTAGCAAGACACCTATCTGTAGTAATCAATATATATTCTTGATTCTCCTTTCCCCGAATTGTTTTTTAATTCACATTTTATGAGTAGCGATTGTTCCTACTGAATGGGGACAACTGTACAGTTCTGTTAAACATGGTTCAAACAACATAACTAGCTACAATGGGTGATTTGAATTATTGCAGAAAAAACAGGATTCCAGCTTCGACCAGTGGCTGGTCTGCTATCTGCTCGTGACTTCTTAGCCAGCCTAGCCTTCAGGGTGTTTCAGTGCACCCAGTACATCCGGCACGCATCCTCACCCATGCACTCTCCAGAGCCGTGAGTACTCCCTATAGTCATTTTATTAATCCCATTAGTTTCATATCATTGGCATCTGGCTTACTGCTCCAGACCCCAACAGCTGATCTGTCTTCTTTCTTTCTGATGCCAGGGACTGCTGCCATGAACTCCTTGGACATGTACCAATGTTGGCAGACAAGACGTTTGCACAGTTCTCCCAGGTAAATGAGATGACAGTGTAGCATTTACTTAACTCAAAAGCCTCCAGAGCTTTTGTGTGATTCATTCAACCTCCTGGGGGCACAATTACTCCAGGAACAGGTTACAGTAAGATGCTGAGCATGTGTGTACCATTCCTGACTTCTGTTTCTTTCAGCCTCTGAAACAAACCTACCAAATGCCTTTGAACCATTCTTGGATTTTGATACCTGCTCCAGCTTACACTGATTCTTGCACTTGTGCTACCGCACAGTGCACCTCCAAACACTGCTTGCACCTGTGCTGGAGACACCATGAAACCAGAAGCCATCCTATTGGCAAGCCTTGATGGTGTGCTCATGATGGAAGCTTGTTTGCAACAACATGGGCCAGTGGAGCAGCTGCTCTGTCACCATAAAGATGGGTTAAAATTTTGTCCCAAAGCAAGGAGACTCTTGGTGCAGAAAGGAGAGGGTTTCACCAGAGAGCACTGGTGTTTAAGTGTGTACCTAACAGGCAGAATTCAGCTGCCTATTATGTGTTTACTGAATGCAGAACCTGGCAGTGAAAAGGAAATATTGGGCAACAGAGCTTAAAATGCCCTATAAATATCTTAAATAAAATAAATAATAAATAAAACACATCCATCCTTTGCTCAGTGTCTTGGGGCCTAGATACAGGTACTCAAAATCTGAATTCTACTACACAGAGGTGTACATAATTAACATTTTTAAGGCACCCTCTAACATTTCACAAAAAGACAAAATAGGAGCAATATAGGGACAGAATTTTACCAGGAACAAATATCAGAAAGTAGGGATAACTGGTTTGTGATGCCACTAAATACATCATTTCAACACTAGCTGAGCCAATGCCTATATAGAGCTTGTGTTATTTTTTTTTTTAAATAGGCACTGATTTTTTATCCACTGCATGATCCCATGTGTACCAATCATAGGCTAACTGGTGGAATTACGAAGTCATCTTTGACCCAGTCTTGCCTGGGGTAAAAACCTCTGGTCTCAGTCTGACTGAGATAACAGAATCCCTTGCAGAGGAAGGGGATTTGCTACAGAGGACTGTAGCTCCAGTAACAGCTCATTCATCTCTGTGACCTGCTCCAGCCTCCCTGGTGAGGAAAGTTCATCAAATGCAGGCTCAGAAGTCAAATGCAGTCAAAAAGGAGGACGCATGGAATGTGTGAAGGGGGCAAGTGGGAGGGCAGCAGTGAGCTTCACCTCTAAGCTCTGTGCAGTTGGCTGAAAGATGGTACAGAACCAATAAATTCACATACCACATCTCTGTATATCGGTTCTGGAAGTGCCATCAGGAATGCAGAAAGGAGGCTTTCTAAACACCATTCCTGGCATTTTTTCCACTTCATCCCTTATTAGGAGGGAAGTTTGGCATGCAAAGTATAATTATCAATGGATATCATCTCATGCAACCTATTGCCACTTTGCAACTTCTTGGCTCTAGTGAAATAATGAAACTCATGCAAAAAATACTTGCCTGTTAAGAAAAAGAAATTCGATTTCTTGGTTTACATACCCAGTTTTATTTCTTTTGGTGCTAGGACATTGGACTAGCATCTTTAGGGGCAACAGATGAAGAAATTGAAAAACTTGCAACGGTAAGGACCAAATATTTCTACTTTATCTAGAGCTAGATAGTATTTCTCTTGAGTGCAACTGTTCATACTAAATGCCAGATGAAGAAGAAAGTTTTCTTCAGGGTGGCAGCCACTCCATCCACAATGACATTTGAGTAGGTCTGATGCTTTGCTTCAGCACCTAGGTGGGAACTTTAAATACAGTACTGCCCTTCCAAGATCACACAGCCAGTTTTTAGCAATTCCTACCATTATGACAGCATTTTTAAAAAAAAAATTATGGAGGAAAGTTCTTTTGTTGACTACTTACTATTAGGCAGAGGGACATCACAGTACGTTTTGCAGGCACTGTGCAAGCTGCCCATTCCACTACATGTGGAAGACATTTTGGAGACATTTTGGGCCGTGAACATCAGTAAACAGAAGGCAGTAATAAAATACCACTTTTTTCTAAATGATTGCCCTGTGTGCCACTTTTAAGTCTCTGCACCCACTTGTTAAGTCTGTGCAGTGGGTGCTGCACCCAGATGTGCCCAGATTTTACTGATGATGCATCTGCACATCACAGTTAATGGTGTGTTTTGGTGGGATGAATAGGGCTGGCTTCCCATCCCATGATCTCCCACTTTTCTGTTTCGCCATGATCTCCCATTATCCTGCTGAATAAATTTACTTGGTGGGATGGACTGGGTTGACCTCCTACCCCATTATCTCCTTTTCTTGGTTTGGTCAGGGGCACGTCAGTGCTTGCCATGGGTGCCGTTTTCCGTAGATACACCCCTTTTTAAAATACATGAAAGGAACAAATCCATTCCAGAATACAGAAGTATTGTTAGGCTAACAGGAAATAGTAAAACAAAAGCCAGTGCCTGATCATCTAAATTTCACAAAGTCAAATTATACAGACTGAAAAAAACAGATAGCTATTATTGAAATACAGTAGTCACCATTTCCTATGCATTTTAAAAGGAAGCCAAATCTTATTATGAAGAAAGTTCTGTACTTTATTTGGAAAGTTGGTGAGCTCTCAAAAAATGACAAGAAGCAATCTTGGATAGGGAGTCATTAAATTATTTGAATTTGTCTATTAACTATGGGCATTTTGTTGAAAAGTGAATTTCAGTCCTATGCAGTGGCATCACCATGGTGGTGCGGCTGGTGCAGGCCGCACTGGGTGATTCACCACTGCAGGGTGACATGCCAGAGGAGTTTGATACTCCTCCAGCAAATCCATGCCTCAGTGTGCCCATTCGGGCCAGCTCCAAGACGGAGTAGTGGCCAGGACCTGCTGCCTTGGAGCAGGCCTGAATGGCCAGCTGAGGTGCACTGTGCATGTTCAGGCCTTCTGGACATGCGCAGTGGGAGGTTCCCACTGCACATGTCCAAAAATCTGGACTTTTGCGGTCTGTGCCTCTACCTGGAGAGTCTTGCTCCAGAGGTGGAGCAGCAGGCTGAATGGCTACGCAGAGGAAACTGGGCATGTCCAGGCCTCTGGACAGGCACAGTGGGGAAGCTTCCACTGTGCAAGTCCAGAAGCCTGAACATGTGTTTTCCCAGCCTCTGCCTGGCCATTCAAGCCTTCTCCGAGGTGTAGCCATAGCTCCTGGCTGCTACTCCACTTCGGAGCAGGCCCGAATGATCGGGCAGGGGCATTCCTCTGCTCTAAGCCAACTGGCTTCAGAAGAATACTGCACAGGCAACAACTCTGGTGGCTGTGCTGTCCCGGGAGGGGTGTGTGTGTCCCAGGGTGAATGCTTCCCCAATATTGGGTGATGTGCACTGTCACATCACCCCTGGTACTATGTAGATATAGTACTTCCCCTTCATCAGTTTAAATAACAATATCTGAGTAGCTATTAATGACTCTCTTGAGGATCTCATTTTCTTCTAGCTTTATTGGTTCACAGTGGAGTTTGGGCTCTGCAAACAAAATGGGATCATCAAAGCTTATGGTGCCGGACTCCTCTCTTCCTATGGGGAGTTAATAGTAAGTGTCCTGACCTTTCTCACTTTGTCATTATAGTTGAATAAAAGTATCTAATTTTTCAGGTATTTTTCCATTGAGCAAAGTCCTTGTCACAGTGTTCATTTTAGGCCTTATTTCTGATTTGTTCAGCACTCTTTGTCGGATGAACCAGAGCTCCGAGACTTTGACCCTGATGCAACTGCCATGCAGCCCTATCAAGATCAGACCTACCAACCTGTTTATTTTGTATCTGAGAGCTTCAGTGATGCCAAAGCTAAACTCAGGTAAGGTAACTTTGGATCTAACCTCACAGCAATGGTATACAGGTATGGTGCTCACAGCAATGCTGTAGTCCATTTGCTAGCACTTTCAGAAAGTAAATATACTATATATCCGTTGAATTATTTAGTGTGAACAATTCTAAACACCATAAGCAAAGCTTAGTTCAGGGCTAAATAAAATCTAAAGCTGCAATCCTACGCAAACTTACTTGAGAATAAGCCTCACTGAATGCAATGGGACTTACATCAAAAGTAGACATGTATGGGATTGTGCTGTAAATATGTTTGTGAGTTGCTTCAAATGACTGGTATCTGAACATAAAAAACCTAAAAACTCTGAAATGTTAGGCACAGACTGGTGCGGGCTGCACCAAGTGCCACTGCGGGGTGATGTGCTGGAGGAGTTTGACACTTCTCCAGCTGACCCTGGGCATCAAGCTGCCATTCTGCTACAGAGCAGGCACCAATGGCTGGCTGAGGTGCACTGCGCATATCTAGGCCTTTGAACAAGTGCAGTGGGGACTTCCTGGCTGAGGAGAGGGCATCCCCCAATGCGCATTGTTTGCACACGCGTCCTTTAGTTGGGAAATGTCCCTGCTGAGGGATGGAAGCCTTCTTCTCAGCCAGAGCACTCCCCAAAGAGTGCATGCACAATGTTCGTGCATGCATCCTTTAGTTAAACATAGACGTATGTTATAGATGGCTTTAATTATATCTTGTTATACATGGATTTTTAATACAAAGATTTGACTCAGCATGAATGGCCACTGCAAATCACAGTTTTAAAAACCGCTGTCCTTAGTGTTGTAGTGTTTAGTGTTGTAGTCCTTAGTGTTGAGGCATTTGTGCAAGGATCATTCCATTCCTCAACTCAGCCAGGCAAAGGCAGCGGGTCCTTTACATTTCTAAGTGCTCGCTGCAATGGTAAGAAAAGCTATTTAAAACAATTGTAAAGGGACACGCTTTTAAATTTTTTTAACGGCTTTATTTAACACATTTTTATATCAGTAGGGAGTCCTATAATCAGATGCATGCAGATACTGAGGCAGATGCATGCAGATACTGAGGAATAACAGATAACGTTATTCCATTAGGAACAATGGAGGCGCAAGAGACCTGGAAGTGTGTCTTTAAACCTATTTTTTCCACTGTCTTTTTATCCACTAATTTTTTTTTATTATCCATGGGAGGTTCCAGAACAGAACCCTAGTGGATAATGAGGAACACTTGTATATAGTAGTTATTAAAAGTACAAATCTGCCGCATTTCCCCAAATGCAGTCACATACCATGGTAGCATCAAGTTTGATATACGTATTAATAATAAAATATTTAAACGAATGGGGACCCACCTGAATTAAGCTTGTGTCCACCTAGTGGATACCAATACACAGTTTGAGAAGTAGTGTTTATCCATATAGACTGTTTCATGTTGATCCTCATTTATTTGATTCTTCACTTGCAGTGGATTGCTACATCCTCAGACCAACCTTGCTTTGTTAACTCTTGCTTCCTACCTCTTTCCAAGATAATATTATCAAGCAGCTTTCAGAGATAAAATAATATAAATCTGGACAGACCTGAGAAGCTGCACTAACATGAAGGGCTTGGATCAAGTATCTCCAGATGTTCAGCTGCCAGTGCCACCTCATTTATCCTTGCCCTTATGGAGGACCTGTAGATCAGTGATAGAAAACAATATAGATACTTTGCACATTAATATTGTTCACAACGGAAGAAAGCTGCAGAGCTGTTTGCTGATTCTCTGTCAGCTGTGCAGTTTAGAGCATCCCAGTCCAAGGGACGCATCATTCAGCAAAAGGAATGTAAATAGTGGCTGGTGAGGGTTGAGAGAGAAGAGAAAGAAGTGTGAAGCTGACAGTCTTTATAATGCCCTTGGGGCCAAAATGTATTGGTGGTCTGGGTGCACCTTGTGGACCACAGCTTGGGGATCCTTGACCAGGAGGAAAAGACATCTTCATCTTTGTTGAAGTAGGTGAAAAGTACCACTAGAGGGTGCCACAACACAAGCAATAAACAATGTTTGAGCAGTTCTGTGATCCTTTTTGGAGAAGCTGGAGGCTATCATGAGTGGGCCAGAGAGCACTAAATTAGAAAGCAAGAGGAGGAGGCTGAGGTAATGTGGCTTCAAGGCCACCATGTTCTTCCATGCATACTGTGTACATATGTGTTTTTTAACACCAGAGGTTTTGCTCCTTGTGACTCCTGATCCTCTGATCCAACTCTACTCCCCATCCATTTAATTTGTTATGCCCTATATTGAACCAGCATAAAATAAACTGATGTCAGCATACTGCAGTTTGGTCACCTCGCTTTCTAGCTTTTGTATAAGATACAGGCAGCACCTACTTCCTTATCAGTTTTTAAAGCTTATACTGGTTTCTTGTGCTGATTAGTTTTGCCTTACATGATTATGATTTGTAGCATTGTAGCTCCAACTCACTGTGGCTTCCTTCCTCCTCACACATATTGTCTGCAATCTGTCTGCAATCAGGAAGATCAGGGATGTGGTCCTGCATTCTTTGACCCTCATTTCCCTAAACTTTGGGAGCTTTTAAGGGTCCTTCTTCAAACATAAACCAGAACTGTAAATGCACCTCCCTGCAAAATTTTGTGCACCTCAGTGGTAGGAACGAAAATGGAAATAGAAATGCCAAGAAAACAAACTTCAAAAAAAGAACTCAAAATCAAATTCTTTTTGTTTATTTGGAAACAGTGTGGAGAGGACCTCTTTGCAAAAAAATGCAAAGTTGAGGTACCGAATGGGTTCAATGGCCAAACTGCACAATGCATGGCACTTTCCTGATTAAAGAGGAAAGAGAGGAAAAAGTCAGGTGTTCTGTTTCCTTCTATTTGTAAATTCCCCCCTCCAAGTCCTGTATCCAATTTAGATGTTGCTGGAAGCTGTTCTGCCCCATGCCCCCCTTTGCTTTCCTCTATCCCTGAATTATAATGTTGGCCTGCCTGTGTTGGCAGCCTTTCATCTTGTACGTTCCGTTTCAGGGCCTATGCAGCACGTATCAAGCGTCCATTTTTGGTGAAGTATGATCCCTACACGTACACTGTGGAACTCCTGGACAACCCGCAGAAAATCCGTCACTCCCTGGAGAACGTGCGTGATGAGCTCCACTCATTAATTGATGCACTGAATATTATCAGCTAACATTGACATGCCGATGACCCGTTTTGCCTCCATGCCAATGCCTGCGCCTGCAATCATGAAATTGGCTTCTTGCAATGGCTACTTGCCACTGTGCTCCCAGAGCCAATATCTTCAATATGGTTTCTCTTAGGGGTTGTGTTGCTGCCCATTGCCATAGTAGCCGACAATCTGTTTACAGAGGAGAGGCATATTTAGTGACAAGCTCTGTTGGAGAGAGGAAAGGAGGCTTAAGAGCTTAACCCAGAGTACCTCCAGTGACTCTCTTCAAGGGATCTGGATCAGACTCACATAGTATCATGCTATGACAAGAAATAACTTCACAATGCATGGCACTTTCCCCTTAAAGAGAAAAGAGAAGAAAAAGTCAAGAGTTCCCTAACCTTCTGTTTGTTTAATCATGTAAAGCTATCTAGAACTTGCACAAAATAATTCTAAGAATGTTTATACAGAAGAGAGTCTCACCTAGTTAAATGGAATTTACTCCCCAGTCAGTGTGCTCCATATTGCAACTGCATGGTAATTTTGCAATATACACAGAGTGACGTCAATTATGTCAAAGACTAACATTTCTCTATAAATTCCCTATCATGGTAAGAATCTTTCTAAACATGTTGCTTAAGTGAATCCAGACAGGCCCAAACCCCAATATTCTCAGGGTGACCAGATGCCAAACCCAAAATTCCTGATCCCCTAGGCCAAAATTCCTCCCCCAGGCCAAAATTCCTACCCGCTTAAAAAAGTTGACAAAAAATGTGGTTTTTGTTTTTATATTTTTTGTTTTTTGGCCATAACTTTTGATAGAAAGGTGATATCTCAAAACCAATTTTTGCATTGGATTCTGCTCTTCAATACGAATCCAATGACATATGACTTGATGGTGTACTGTGCACCGTTACGAAGTTCCAAAATGAAGCCAAAATGGAGGACAATGAGGCCAAAATGTAGGACACACAGACAGCAGGCTAAAAATCCAGACAAATCCGGATTTTTCCAGTCATATGGTCACCCTGCAATATTTTGGCCCCCACAAAGAAACCACTAGTATGATGAGCTCTTGAAGTTTCAAAGGGATCACTCAGAACAAACTCCAGAGGCCGACAACAGTGCTGAACTCTCAGTCTGGGAAGAATTCCTTCAGCGTGAAGCATCCTTTTGACAAATAGATCCTTTTTACAATTTTTTGTGTAATTTAGGTATAAGTTCCACAGAATGTAGTGCCATGTGCATAATTGAAGGACCCCTAACTTAGCAAAAGCTAAAACTTCCTAGGAACCACAGTGTAGATCCTGACCTCATAGGGGATATTTTCTGATCTAGCAGGTTGAACCTAGACAGCATTTATTTCTCATGATATATTTGCCATTTATTACATAGAATTTATCCTTGGCTGATATAAGATGCAAGCAACACTTATTGCTTGTTGGGTGCTTACTGCAAGTCATGGGTATAGAGGCCCAAACTGGCCACTGCCTCTGATCTGACCAAGCCCAAGTGAGCATGTCCTTGGCCACAGCAATGGAGTGAGCCTCTATGGTGGACCTTGAGGACCTGGCCTGGTCTGAGTCCATGTGCCATGGGAACATGGCTCACAAAAAGTGTGTAAATTACTGGTTGGCATATACATTCATGGTATGCAGAGCCAGTAACAAGGCCACTGGGGTGAAGTCCTGCAGTGGCACTCCAACAGTCTTCTTACAGTGGGCACTGTCACTGATATTGAGTGTTGTGGGGTTGACCGAAATAAGGTGGGCTGTCTGATCCACCCGTAATACCACATGGTGATGGGAGGTTGTCCCGTTTTGCAGTGTGCCTTATATGCATGGCCCCAAGTAGCATATTTGCTGCTGATGTGCTACTTGAGGTCCAACAAAGCCATCAGGGATGTCCAAACTCTCAACTTTGGGGCTCCTGGACCTTTAACAATTGTGTATAAGGAATTATGTCTACAGGTGCAGCTTGTGATATGTTAGATGAAAAGCTCCAATTGGATTCATCTAACTCATATGTTAGATGAGTTGCTGGAATTCCTTCCTCTACACAGTTGTTAAAGGTCCAAGTGCTCTGAAGTTGAAAGTTTGGACACCCCTGCCAAAGACCCATCACAGGCATCCATCTCTGGAGAAGTTCCTGCTTGGAAGCATTTGCCATTCTAGAATTTTATCTATGTACAAAGTGGAGGGGAAATAAATAAAATTGCTCAATGCCTTAGACAGATGTTTTGTTCCTTAATTTGGGGGTGAGATGAGCAAGAGAGTTCCTATGATGAATGAGCTTTCATTACACCTTTCTTTTCTCCCAAATGTTTCTTCTAAGAAAGGCTTCATCCTGAGATCACTCTTGGCCAAAAACCTTAAGGGTAACTGTTATAGTTCTGCAACTGATGCAGTCCAACCCAATGGACATTCCCAGATGCTCACCGAACAGCATCAGGTGAGGCTTGAGGTCAGTGGTCAGAAAGTGCAGGGTAAAAAGATCAAGGGGTGGGAATCATGTCAGTCCATCACTGCTGAGTCTTTCACCAGCCAGGTTCCAAAGACACCCCCCCATGAGCGTGAATATTTGATGGTCACAAGGGTCCATCAAGGAAGGGAAATTATTGGGAGCCACCCATGTAAAACACCCACACCCACCAGCCAGGAAAATAATGTGTGTCCTTTCCTGAGCAGGCACAATACAGAGAGTAGGAGTTCTGTGCAACCTTCCGAAGCTAGGTGGGGAGCCCACCCATAAAGTCCTACAGCCAAGGGAGGACACCTCTGACTGCTTCAGCCCCAGGGAAATGAATCTCATAGGAAAGGGGGGTGCACTGTTATACTCATGGCTCATGTCAGCAGGAGATGCAGCTTGGCTGAGAGTAAAAGGCTTTTCTTTGCCTATGTTGGGGTGGAGGAGTCTGCCTCAAAAGGAGAAAAGGAGGAAATGGCCACTCTCTCTTGGACAAAGAGACCATATACAATGGAGGACAGAGTGCTTGTATCTTGAAATATTGCTTAGAAAAGGGAATTTTGGCAGGTGAAACTTCTTAAACTCTTTGAGCATAGTTGAGCTGAACTTGCCTTGATTCCCTATTCTATGCAATGGTTAAAGGTACAGGCATCCTGTCCTCTATTGTACTCTGCTCCTGGAGAGCACAGGAGACAGTCTTCTTTGGACATGCTCCATCTTCCCTGGAGAAGCCATATTTACTGCATTTTCTGCAATGGTCATGAACTCCACCTGTGTCATTGTCTGCTGGATTAACTTTGCTAGTTTCTTGACCTGAATAAAAGTTGCCTGTGTACAACCTTCCTGGGGAAAATGCTATTGGAGGGAATCATTTTGAATGTGATGTTGATATTTTGTGCTTTCATTTCGTTAGGAACCAGTGTAACAGGTATGTGCTTTAAGGCACTCCAGGCTAATTCATGTGAGAAGATCATGTGATCGTCATCTCATGTTCACTTCTAGGCTCATGATGCTTGTAATGGTTTACGTTGCTCATGTGTGTCACCTTGTAGCCGATTACCAAGAGTGGAATGCTTTGAACCTACTTTGGACTGTGATAACCCATGAAACTCCTTGCCACATGCTTATTTTGAAAAGTTTCTGTTTGTGTGATTTCTCCTTATCGTTGTTTGCCTGTATAATTGTATCACTGTGTCCTGATATGTATCCAGTGAAAGCTGTGTGCTTTGCCTTGTTGTTTTATCTACCCATAACCCAGCATTGATTAAGTTGTGATGACCCGGCCACAGGCTTTATAGATTTGGAGGGAGGTGTGATGATTCGGCCTAAAGCCTCAGCATATGTTTTGATGTGAAAAGAGGCTTTCTAGAGACATTTTGAAATCAGAAAGCTCACAGGTCCAAGTAGATGGGTTGTTCTGTGTATTCAGTGTCTTCTTTCTCTGGTTTTGCAAACAAACAAAACCAACCAGTCCACCTGATATGTTTGGCATGAGACAGCTTGCAGGGCATTCAGATACACCAGACCAGATCAGTTAATGGGTAGGTAAGGATACTGCGGTGGTTATAAAACATCCAAGAGGACAGAGCAATGACATCATTCAGCCTGGCTATCTGAACATCAATCCCAAGAGTACCCTTGTGTGTTCCAGCTTGGCTTCCTTGGAGAACATAAGTGTGTACTCATGGTTTCACCTGTCTCCTTGGGTATAACAAAGATGTGATGGACACCTTACAGTGCACTCCTAAGCATGTCTACTCCGAAGTCTTAAGGCTGTAATCCTAAAGACACTTTCGTGGTATTAAGTCCCATTCAATATAATGGGGCTTACTTTTGAGTAGAGATGGTTAGGATTGGGCTGTAAGTCCCATTGTGTTCAATAGTACTTATTCCCAATAAAGTGTGATTAGGATCACAGCCTGAAAGAACAATTCTAACCATCTCTATTCAAAAGTAAGCCCCATTATGTTCAGTGGGACTTAATACCAGGAAAGTTTCTTTAGGATTACAGCCCTAGTCAGAGACTGGTGGAAATATACATTAGAACCATGAGATTTAAAGGAATTCAGGAATTAGTTTGGTTTCATTTTTGTCTGTAATCACCTGCTAATATTTTTGCTCTGAGCTACACCTGGGGACTGTCAACCCCAAAAACCATTTTCCAAAGCTGCTTGTTTTATTCTCGTATAACCCCCCAGTATTATTATTTTTAATAAACTCTTTTTACGTTTTAACTCTTTACCCATCTGTGGTTGGTTGAACTCCTTGAGTAGCTGCATGCTATTGGATAGATTTTGAGATGTTTAATTGGGAGGATGATCTGTGTGTGTGTGTGTGTGTGTGCGCGCGCGCGTGCGCATGCACACCTGGTTTAATCCCATGGCAGGATAAATATTGCCCTTGCCATAGGGGAGATCAGGGGGAAAAGAGGGAGACTCAGGCTGCAGAGAGACACTGGCTACCCTCCCATTGCTGGTCTCATTGATTCCACAAGCTTTGAGCATAGTGTAGCTTCAGGCATTTATCAGATGCCACATTCAGTTGTCATAGACCTATATCCTAAAGTGAAATTAAGCCCCTTGCTCTGGAGCAGTTAAGATGACTTTCCATAAGATAACACTAGAGGGTGACGTAACTGCGTGGACCCGTAACTGCTATGGATTTTGCCCATAGTTGTTCTATGGTGGTGGCAACAGTCATGCAATTCAGAACACTTGAACTCCAGCACTCCAAATTTTGTGATTCCTTTCTTCACTGGGTGAGTATTTGCCTCATCAGACTCACCCCATAAAGAATAGAAAAGGCCAGAGCTACGAGCATGGCAGGAACAGTGGCATGGCTTATCAGCACACTGATATGGAAATGTAAGGACTCTTCATGTTTACATAATGTCTGATGAAGGCTTTGGTTCTCAGTTGCCTTGTATTTCATTCTTTCTCTTGGCTTGTATCACGAGAAAGACAGTGATCACAGTGATCACGAGCACCATTCCTGTGAGGTGTTGATTTAAGCATATCAGGTTATGGTGAAATGAAGATGATTGTGTTATGCCACATTCTCCAGCAAACTGTTGCGAACACTGTTCATTCACATAAATACGTGTCCTACTTGCATACATCTTGCATGCACGCACAACTGAAACTGAAAATTATTAGCAAGTGAGAGGTTGAAGTCAGAAATGTAACCATGTTTTGGATCATGGATGAGCAGGTGGGGAGATAACCTGCCTTATCTGCTGAGACATTTGAGTGTGAAGTCCTTCTAAGCAGCAAGAGCAGGGCTGCAAAGTTTTTAGGTTCCAGAGGAGAAAAAATACTCAAAATGGAGGAAGAAAAGGAGTCTCCAAGGCAAAAGAAACCACCAAGCAAACAGGGACAGGACACTCCTTCAAGAATCTAGGAGTGACAAACTTCTGCTTCCTGAGCAGGGAATGTTAGAGGAATTTTTACAAAGGAAATTAAAGGGTTTTTTGGGGGGAGGGTGAAGGAGTTTGGCTCTTTTCTTATGAACCCTGAGCTTTGTGAACCTGATTGGATTGTTAGAAGAGGACACAAAAAGAGGTAAAAGGCCCATCTAAGAATGTTCCCATTAAATAATACTGAGGCAGTGTGTGTTGCCTCAGGCTCAGGTAGGCTCAGTGCAATCCTAATCCCTGGTTAGTCCAGCAAAAGTCCCAGCACAAAGTCCCAAGTTGGCCTGGGGGTGTCAGAAAAGTACCATATAGGTACTACTGCTGCGCTCCTGGGGGGAGGGGGGTTAGGCTAGTGCACAGACATGCACCAGCCTCCTCTCACCACTGTAGGAACCAGAAGATGGATTGGTTGTGCTGGCCTAAATATGTTAGGGTTGTACCCTCAGTTTAATTACCCAAGTTTGATCTGCTTCCTGGGAGTCAACAAGACCTCTCCCCTTTTGCAGAGCAGGAGAGCCTGCATCAATCTGAAAAAAGATGAGGTCAGTTTTAACTGCACATGTATGGGAATGTATATAACACCAACCCGCCCCCACCCCCCAGAATGGTCAGTCTTCTAGAATCTTCTCTGTGCCTTCTGGCTTATCAACTGGGAATCATCATGTAAAAGGGAAAAAGCATCATTCATGGGAAACTGCAGTGAAAGAATTTCTCAACAGTAACTACTTTGGAAACATCCACAGAGATAACTCTATGGATGCTGTTTGCTAGAAAGTAGACTATATGAATGCAGCCGGATCAAATACTTCAAATCTCAACAGTTCTGAAACGGTTTTGTATCAAAATGCCCCGAAGAAAACAATTCAGAACCAGTTCACTTGTTCAAATTCCTCATGGGTGGAGCAAACAGTTAAGACACTGTGCCTGTTAACCAGCAGGCCAGGGTTCAAGACCCGGGTCGGCCCCATGAGACAGGGTGAGCTCCTGTCCTTAGCCCAGCTCTGCGACGCCAGCTGGATCTAATTGTATCGGCTCTGCCTTTCCATTGGACTAATTCAGTGGCGCGGAGAGGGGGGAATCTGCTGCTTGGGTAACAGCCTATCCTCCATAACAATCCAACCCAGGCTTTCGTGCTTCACATGCAGCGTATGCAGCACAGAGCACGATACCATAGTCTTTCAAGACAGACGGAGGCCTGCTTTAGAATGAGATCCAGAGGAAATGCACACAGTAAGGGCTTCCTTTTCTGCCTGACTTTGGTTTGCCCATGATGCTTGTGTGCCTTCAAGCCTCAAGGACTGAGTCTTGTTTTGGCTGCTGCTATGTGGGTGTAAGTGTCTGTCTTGCTGCATAATGAAGGTATTTATTTCTCAGTTTTGAGTTATGTTGCTACTGAGAAAATAGAATTTTTCATAATAAAATTTTATTTCTGATCTAGCATCTTGGGTTTGGCTTTCATTAGTTTTTTTTAGATTCTACTTTCTTTCCTTCCTTCTATCTTTCTTCCGTTTGTTCTTTCACTCTTTCTTTCTTTTTATTTATCACACTGTAACAGGCATTTCCTCTGAAAAATTTGGAGGGGCTTGTATCAGGTTCCCAGGTGGTCTTCTGATTATGCACCTTCTAGGGCCACACTTGATGCGCTGCATCAGAAGACCAGCATTGACTAAGGCTGCAATCCTAACCTGCAGTTAGGCCAACATAAGCCCCAGCATGAATCCTTTCCTGACCTTGGGGGTGTCACAACAGTGCCAGAAGGCCCTTCTGTCTCACTCCAATGGGGGGTTAGTCCAACGCACAGACATACACTGACCTCCCCACAACATCATGGGAAGATATGCTGGTTGTGTTAGGCCAGCCTAAATCCATTAGAACTGCACCCTAAAATCTTTGTGCATGCACACAAGAGATCTGATGATAACTTCAAATTATCTTGTGCCTAAGCATTTCAGAAAGTAGGACTACTCATTTCCTCTCATCAAAGAGTGCTACGAAAACTTCCAAAGCAAAACTCAGCTCACAAATGATTTCTGCACATCTCTGAGGACAAACGTGTCCTCCTTGTAGGTTTTGGGAGCTTATTTTTCTAGCAGAGTCTGAGGTTTGAAAGGCTTTCCTTTCTACCCTGCCTGTTTTTCTACTGTTTATATAAAGGCACACTCAAACATAACAAAAATTAGTTTGAGATCAGAGCAAACTTTAAAAAGATTTTGATGCATATTCATATATACTATCCCCCTACTGGCAGTACTTTCCAGTGCTGTTGCAGTACTGCTGTGGTAGTACTTTCCAGTCAGTGTTGCACTTTCCAACTCTCCTGAAAGGAACATTTAGTGCATCTTGCACCAGCTTCACATCAATTATATCAAAGCTATAGCAACCATACTTGTGGCAACCATAGTGGACACCATACTTCAAAGATGATAGCTGAATATGGCCTAGCAGGTCATAGGATGTACATCCTTGTGCGAGGCAGATTTTTCAACGCTTCATTCTTCCTGACATTTTATGACTGGCCTAACAGTCTCATAGTATCCTTCAAAGGAAGATGAACTGTAGGCCCTAAAGAGCCTGATCCATCACCCTTACTTGCCCTCCCTCACTTCATCCACCATATATGTTCCCAATACATGACATGATCCTGTATGAATGAACAAGAATCCACCTGGACCTCATATAAAACATACTCCAAACCAAGCTTGTCCTTAAAAATAAACAAAGGAAAGTGACATTATTTCTTTGGTTTATTTTTGCTTTTCACCATTTCTTTTTAAAGAAGGCCAGCTGTTGAATCTCTGTATTTGGGTGCCAGAAGCAGAAGTGTCAGATTGTTAGAGAAAGGCTATTTTTAAAAGGGATAATAAAAACAGGAAAGATTAAAAAAAAAAAAACTAAGCTGACACATAAGCTAACAGTGCAAACCTATGCATGTCTGCTGAGAAGTAAGTCCCACTGATTCAATGGGATCTACATTCAGGTCAGTGTCTATCTAGGACTGTGGCCTAAGGGATGTTACAGTTCAACCAATGGTAATGCTAGGAGGGTGTAGGAGACATCCGGAGATGTCCTATTTTCTGCAAGAGTAAGCAAAAACAAAAATATCAGTTTACTTGTGTCAGATGTCACAAGTGAGACCACAAGGCCCAGCAATGGCAGGAAGAAGAGAAGGAGGAAACATCCACAACAGATGTACCCTATTGTGAAACACACTTCTTCAGAGGTCACAGCCTTCCATGTGTCTGTTACTGAGGAAGTTGTACAATGGTTTTCTAACCAATCTGTGACAACTCTGGAATTTTTTGAAACCAGTAAAGGCACGTCATTTGGGCTTGGAGATATGAATATGGGATTGGCATCAGTGGTGGGTTCTCACAGGATCTATAGAACCCTTTGCAAATGAGGCCTGATTCTGAGAACCAGTTACTAATGGGACATAGAACCTGTTGTTAATTTAGGTTATTAGGACATAGAACCTGTTGTTAATTTATTTGAATCCCACCACAGATTGGCATGTAGCTCTGCTTCTCTTTTACAACAGATCTGGGTGAATCAGTCAGACCTTTGAATGCCTGCCTGGACACAGTAATGAGCCAAATAAAGGTGAAAACAGTGGTACTCCGTTCAAGTGAGATGGCATTGCTTAAGAACGTAAGGGGCTCAGGAAATGTGGGCTGACAGATGGGCAGCACTATCCTAACATGGAACAAGCAGGCTGTCCTAGCCTGTGCTAAATCCAGTTCAAGTTATAAGACCTCTGCTGTGTTACTATGAGGAAGGGGAAGCGTGTCCCTTTCTCTGTGGTAGGATTGCAGCATCCCCAATAGGTCTACTCAGGCCACCTAAGAGATCTTTTCAGATTTCAAATAATGCCAAGGAGTCTCTCTCATCAGTGACCTAAGCCTGGGTACAGCACACTCAGTAGGGCTACTTGGATCAGCACTAGTGAAATCAGTGGTACTGATAGGATGGGCTGGCCCAGTTTGCCTGGGAATGAGATTAGGATCTGGGATAAGTGCTGGATCCTCTTAGCACCATCATCCTCCTAGCACCATCTCCCACTTCCCTGACAACTTGCCCCAGGAACAACCACCCTCTCTCAGCCCTATAACACCTCCCTCCAACATCCTCCCCCATAGAACCCAACAATTCAAACCACTGAAAAGGCAACTGACTCTCAGCAAGCAGCAGAATCAAAATTACTGAAACTGTGTTTATTTTGATTGCAAAATTACTGAAATTATCAAAATTACTGCAACCATCAGACCCTGAGATCCACTTCCAAAAACCAACCTTCAGAAAGCCCAAACTTTGACACTATCAAAGGCTATCATTAAGAGACTAACATTATATTGTTATAAGGCTTACTTACATTAAGAGAGAAGAATAGAGTGAAAGGTAGACCCAGATTGTAATCTCTACAATGGAGAGAAAGACATACTGCAACAACATCAAATGAAATTGGAAGAGGCTGCTAGAATCACAAGATCTAGGTCTACCTGGACACTCAAAGCGGTAAAAGAGGAAGTGATGGAGGAGGAGGAAGAGGAGGAGGCTATCAAGCAGGCAGCAATGCAGACCTCAATAGAGGGTTCTATAAGGGATGACAATCCAACTCCATGTAACAGGGTCCTAGGGATTTTTGGAAATGGAAAAATCCATTTTGGAAATGGAAAAATCTGTATGCTACAATGATAGTTGCACATAGGACACATGCTTACTTTCTATCTCTCTGTGCACTTTGGTCAAGCATGTTCTGTAGAGATATGTAGTGTAGTGATGTACAGTGTAGTGAATGTTCACAAAACCAATTTCAGCAAAGGAAAGGATACAGGAGGAAAAAATAGATGTTGGCCTCTACAGGCAGCTGTAGTTCGATGACGCTTTCTGCAGGCTTCTGGAAAATGATATATTGTATTATTGTATGTGTACACCGACAGGAAGAGCACTTCATCTCACCTTGAAGCTCCCATCATCAGTGGGGGGCAATTCAATAAATAACTAAACAAAGAGGCAAGATTTCAGTTCATTTAAATGGAGTTGGATTGCATCTTAAATTCTCACCGTGCTGATGGCAGCAGCAAAACACATGGCAGCAACAAAAGGAATAAATCATAGCTCTCCTTCCTCCCTCTCTCTCACACACCTCTGTTTAAAATATCAACCTCCCAAGGTAATGTGGCAAAAAAACAATTCCTGCTTGTCTGTATTATTTGGAAGAGTTGAAAGATATGTGAAGATTTCAAGTCAGACCAATCACTTGATAGGAAGACTTTGATTATAAATTTACAAGTACCTAGACAACAAGGTGTAACTCCTACTGATAAGAACTGTTGGTATTAAAGGGTTCATGGGGAGGCAGGCTGGGAGTCGTTCCACTGGAGGCTGGCACGTGGATCTATCTCCATCAAGTCAGGAATCTCTTCATTTAGAAGTGGAACCTCTACTGGAAGTTTCAGAGTACTTCTCAACTACCCTGAGAGGAAAGTGGCAAACAAGGGTGATGGCAAACAAGGAAAGTGGCAAACAAGGGTCATTTAGACCCACAGCATAGAATGTAACTTCTCGCTTATTTTAGTCTGTTTTTGTGTACTTTTTGTTGTTTCATGTCTATAAGAATTGGGATCCCTTCATCCAAGTAGTGAATGTTTTTTGTTCTTTTTGCCATGAAAGGACAAAATAGATTAGCAGTGTCAGCACAATCCTAGCCACTGGTTAGGAAACTGGGGGCGCAATTCTAAGCCACTTAGGCCAGCCTAACTCACCTGGCCTATCTTCTTGTGGTAGTGTGGGGAGGTCGGTGTATGCTTGTGCACTGGCCTAACATACCCAGGAGTGGGGCAGAAGTGCCTTATGGCACTTTTGTGGCCCCTTGCCTCTCCCCCAGTCAGCACAGGACTTATGTCAGGGGGACTTAGACCAGCCTAACTGCAGGTTAGGAATGCAGCCTGAGTTAGGGAACACTTGCACATGCACCCACTACACACCACACATTTCTTTGTATTTTTCTTATATATGGAGGCTGGTAGCCATTCACACTGAATATACATATCAGTTTTCATATTTTTCAAATGATATACCTATCATTTTTGCAACTTGGAAAAAAATACACATTGCTGATTTTTTAGGGCTATTGTTTCAACAGTGCCCTGCTTCCCCGTGGAGTACTGTTCCTTATCTTTTAACAAGCTCATAACCTCACCCCTCCCATTAAGTATGGAGATAACAGGCGGAGTATCTGAGATAGCAGCCAGGAAAGAGATAAGGAGAGAGAGAACATCCGTCAAGGGTGTAGGAGAGAGTCTCTGTGGCTAAATGCAACATGTTCCTTTCCTCTTCCAGGCTTTCTCAAAACTGGCTCACCTCTGAATCTGAGATGGGGCTGCAGGCAGACAGTAGTAACCTTCAGCAGTTGTGGTCTGGTGGGTAAGTAGAGGGCTGTGATCTGGGGGGTAAGTAGAAGACTGCTAAGCAGGAACAGACTAGGTTGAATTTTGGATGGGAGACCAAAAAGCTGATAAAGCAGTCATGAGTCAACTGAGCCAGAAGAGTCACTGTTTACAGCCTGAAGCTGCTCCTGCTGGAAGCTTGGATGGCGTTTCCTGATGACAGATGTGATGACTACACTGAGAAGGATTCTACAAGAAGAGTTCTACAAGCTGCCCATAGAACAATTACCTACCTCACAGGGTTGTTGTGGGGACAATAAATAAATGTTATGACTCTCTAATAGACTTGTTATCTTTTCTTCAGGACAGGTTAGGATTCATCAGGATAGGTTAAGATTTCAGGACTTTATGTCTAAAATGTTAGGCAGAAAGTAAAGGTTTTACGGAATGACAGTGACATTCAAATGTGACAGGCAAATCTGAGTACAGTAAGTTCTGAACGTACAAACATGTTCCGTTCTAGAACCTCATTTGTAAGTTGAAATGTTCTTAAGTCCAATGCCATTGCATGTTTTACCCAGTTTGGAGGAAAAAATGGTACTCAATACATACCAGCAGAGGCGCCAGTCACGATGGGAGACCATTGCAGGCAAAGGGGTGCTCAGAGACCACAAAAGAGCAAGAAAAATTGCAGACATGCATTTCCACATTTGACAACAACCAATTTGTTAGTATGTTTGAAATTTCATACTTGTAGGCATATTCATATGGATGGAAGTTTGAATTTTGAATGTTCATAAGTCGAGGATTTACTGTTCTGTCAAGGCATTTCCTAAGCCATGCCCCAATAAATTTAGATGACTGGAGCTGGAAAGAAGGAAAGATCTGGGAAGATGGTGATAGGTAACATCATCATGCATTAGTAGAACTGTAGCTTCCAAGTCATGAGAAGTTGTGGTTCTGCTTTGCATTGGTTAGACCTCACCTGGAATACTATATCCAGTTCTGGGCACCTCACTTTAAGAAAGATGCAGTCAAACTGGACCGGGTTCATAGGAGAGCAATGTGGATGATCAAAGGGCTGGTGGTCAACCTCTAAAAAAATGATTGAGGAAACTTGCTATGTTTGGAGAAGAAAAAGCTTAGCAGGACTATGATAGCACTCTTCAAATACTGTACCTGAAGGGCTATTACATGCAAGAACAGCCAAATATGTTCTCAAATGTCTCTGAATGTAGAACTGAATACAACAGGTACAAATTGCAAAAAGGTATGTTACTTGGATGTAAGGGGAAAAAATCTCTGATGATAAGGGAGGTTCAGCAGTGGGACAGATTGCTGAGGGAGGCAGTGGATGCTCCCTCACTGGAAAACTGAAAAGCACCTTCTGGAGAAGTTCTAGGAGGATTCTGTGCTGCAGGTTGGAGTTGGACTAGATGACCTTTTTTGTTTTGTTTCCACTACCTGATGATCATTATTCTTGACAAAGGCTGCAATCCTAAAGACACTTTCCTGGGAGTAAGGCCCATTGAACATAATGGGGCTTACTTCTGAGTAGACATGGTTAGGATTGTGCTCAAAATACCATATGTTCAGCCACTAGCAGTATCTAACCACCACTACCACCCCTTGATGAATGACAGTCATAGAGAGCTCTTAAGATTTGATTTCAGTTTTAAAATAGTGAGCTTTAAAACAATGAGGGGGCATTAGTGTGATCCTTAGACTCTGAGCTGAATAAACGCATTGGTAAAGCGGCTACTACATTCTCCAGGCTTACAAAGAGAGTATGGCTTAATAAGAAGCTGACGGAACATACAAAGATCCAGGTCTATAGAGCTTGCGTCCTGAGCACACTCTTGTACTGCAGTGAGTCTTGGACCCTTTATGCATGGCAGGAGAGGAAGCTGAACACCTTCCATATGCACTGTCTCCGACGTATTCTTGGAATCACCTGGCATGACAAAGTCTCAAATGACACAGTATTGGAACGTGCTGGAATCTCTAGCATGTTCACACTTCTGAAACAGCGGCATCTACGCTGGCTTGGGCATGTCGTGAGAATGGCTGATGGTCGGATTCCAAAAGATCTCTTATATGGAGAATTAGTGCAGGGAAAGCGCCCAAGAAGGAGACCACAGCTGCGATACAAGGACATCTGCAGGAGGGATCTAAAGGCCTTGGGAATGGACATCAACAGCTGGGAAACCTTGACCTCTGACCGTTCAGCATGGAGGCAAAAGACCCAGCATGGCCTTCTCCAACTGGAAGAGACACTTGTTCGGCAGGCTGAAACAAAGAGACAGACCCGAAAGCAGCGAAACCTGGGACCTGGGCAGGGGACGGAATTTATTTGTCCTCAGTGTGGAAGGGATTCCCACTCTCAAATTGGCCTCTTTAGTCACACTAGATGTTGTTTCAGGACCTCCAGTCAGAGCACGATACCATAGTCTTTCGAGACTGAAGGATGCCAATAAGATAAGATTACTCTAATGGCAATGAGCCTTCCTTGTGGTGGCCACTCAAGTATGCAACTCCTTCCTACTTCAATTAACCCTTCCTCCCAGTTTGGCACAAACATTCCTTGTGTCACATTTGTGATACTCCTCGGTCAGCTCAAGGGACTTGCATCAGCTTAGGGTGCTTCAGGATTGTGCCCAGGAGGGTAATAGATGGGTAAATCTGCGCTCCACATTGGGAAGCCTGGTAGACCTGGGCTCTAAATACTTTTCCAACTGTCACTGCCTTCCCTCCATTCATTTTGCCTCCTTCCCTTTGTGCTGGGTGACACTAAAACCTAGTGATACCACAGTGCTATTTTATTTATTGTTATAGATTTTTATTTTTTTCATATTTTGATTGTATCATTTTTCATATCATGTTATAATCTGCTTGAGCACTGAATGCAAAGAAGAAAGTGGGATATAAATATTTTAAACCAAAAAATTACAATTCCCTTCAAAACTTGTGGCTGAGAGTGCTATTGCTATGTCTGTCTATGCATCAATGCCATGATTGCCTGCCAAGAAAGTTTATTAGGCAAGCCACAACTTCCTTCCTAGTGTTAGTGATAAATACTTAAATGCAGATAGGCTTGCCAATGTCCTTCCATGGTTATTAGCACTGGGGGGAGGGGCAGAGAGTTGTGTATCAGTACTACTTTGAGAGAGGTTTAAACCTCCTCCCACATATTGCAACCCTAATCTTTTTCAATTTTTATAAAGATTTTATTAATTTTCAGATATAGGTAAAGGGAAAAATAGAAGCACAAAAAAGGGAGGAGATACACACCAGTGCACACAATAGGTCCTCCATTGTACAACACATATTATCTTCTCTTTAATCAGAGCTTCTCACAGAACAACAATCCACTTAGCATTTCTTCAATTTCAGGCCCAACACATTCGAAAATATCTTCAAACTTTATTGATCTTTATGAGTAGTATACCTGAATATACCTCAATAATCTTATCAGTCCTAGCTTCCATTAGCTTACATCAGTATAGCCCAGGTTAAGTTGTTTAGATCTCTCTTACCTAATCTTATCAACAACAACAACAGATCTTATCTAAAATGTTCTTCCTATTTAGGGCACAATCCAGAGTGAGAACAGTGAGGAGACCCTTAGCTGGGCTGCCCCAACTATTCCAAATCCAAAGCAGAAAGTTATGCTGCATCCAGAGAGTCAGGAAGCCCGGGCTGCCCTAACTGCTCCAGAGCCTGCTCAGTAGGCACCAAGTAAGTGACACCTGGGGAGGGCTTGCTCCTGAGGAGACCCCCTCTGATCACACTGAACAAGGAATAACTGTGGTGCCTGCCTTATAGGGAGTCCCTGATGAGATGCCAATACAGTCTACATTGAAAATAAGGGCTTCTTGGAGTGGCCTGCTGTATCCACAGGTTAGTGGGCTGCCATAGTTGTTCCATATCTTAAGGTTGAGAAGCAAGGGTTGCAGATAGGCTGGCCAAGAACTCAGATTTTTGGTCAGTACTGCCATTCTTACTCTTGCTTATCATGGACTCTTATGGATCTATTCATCACTATACCTGCTCCTGAGGTGGTATATTTCTGAAGAGCTGGAAGAGGGAATGTCTGTCCTGGAAACAGGCTCTGGATACAGAGTAATTGCTCTGTCCTAGGCAATGCTGAACATGTCCTCAACACTCCCTCTTCCAGGCTTACATTTACAATCATCAATTATTTTATCTTCTCTTTACAATATAGAACTGCATTTAATGGCTTCTTATGGTTATTCAAGTTTCCTCAACCCTACTTTCCAGCCCTCATTACATATTTCCACTTTTTCTACTGTTTGGCTGTGAAAACAAAACTAAAGCTGAGAAGCACAATGAGAAGCATAGCTACAACCAATAATAATAATAATAATAATAATAATAATAATAATAATAATAATAATAATAATAATAATAATAATAATAATAATAGAGAGCAAGGAATGTGCTTTGAATGAAGTCAGCAAGAGAAAGTTGTTGAAAGTGCAGCAGACTAACTATGAATATCGCAAGAGTGCAATTCAGGCTCGGACTGCCAGTTGGCAGAATAAAGTATTGCATGGCCAATTCCTCGCCAAGATAGAAGGAAAGATTCATCAGGATAAGACCTGGTTGTGGCTCACGAGTGGAACACGGAAGAAGGAGATGGAAGGCCTGATACCTGCTGCCCAAGAATAGGCAATCAGGACAAATGCCAGCAAGGTCAGAATTGAAAAATCAGCCGTTGACCCAAAATGTCAGCTCTGCAAAGAAGTGGATGAAACCATCGACCACATTCTAAATGGCTGCAAGAAGATTGCGCAGACTGACTACAAACTGAGGCACAATCTGTTGCCCAGATGATCCACTGGAATCTATGCCAAAAGTATCATCTGCCAGTGGCAAAAAACTGGTGGGACCACAAGCCTGAAAAAGTGGTGGCAAATGAGCAGGTCAAGCTTCTGTGGGACTTCAGGATACAGACGGACAAGGTCTTGGAGCACAATACTCCAGATATCACCATCATAGAAAGCAGTAAGGTGAAGCTTGTTGACATTGCCATACCAGGTGACAACAGCATTGAGGAGAACAACTGGAAAAGATCTCCCGCTACCAAGACCTAAGAATTGAATTACGGCGTATCTGGTGTAATCCAGTGCAGGTGGTTCCAGTGGTAATTGGCACACTCAGTGCAGTGCCCAAAGACCTTGGCAGGCACCTGAAAACTATTGGCATTGATAAAATATCACTCTGCCAATTGCAGAAAGCTGCTCTTCTGGGTTCAACACGAATTATACACCGCTACATTACATAGTCCTAGACTGGGAAGGGTCCGACTGGTGATGTGAATGAAACCAGCATGAAATTGTTTGCTGTGTATTTATGTTTTGATTTTCAATAAAATAATAATAATAATAATAATAATAATAATAATAATAATAATAATAATAATAATAATAATAATAATAATGAGTTTTATAATATTCAACATCTTTTGTAGATAATCTTCAATATCTTCTAAAATGATTCAATAAAAGCATCAGTCAAAAATCTAAATCACTCTTATTGTGGCAGCTTTTCTTAACTGTGTAATTTCTTTATGAACATAATCCAATATGGCCCCTTTTGCAGAAATCATCCCCATGAAGCTTCTAAATGATGAACTCTATAATCTGAGAAATCCAAAACAGAGACTTATATCTTAAATTTGTAATCCAACACCAGTCAATCTTCCAGTTCAAATTCTTATCCAACTTAAATTCCAAAGTCCAATTCCTAATATTTGTTTTACTTTGACAATTAAAAAGAGAGAAAAACAAAGAAACCCAGTTTTCATAATTGAAGCTCTGTTTAAAGTCATCTTGTAAATCTTCATTGTGGTCTGTTGCAATAAGGCTGTAGGATTTTTTCCATTATTTATAGTTGTTCATCTCACAGCTCACTACTAGCAGTCCAGATGTTATTTAATTTCTGCACTGTGCTAGAGACATTATCAGTGGCCAGAGGTCATCACCCCAGCCACTGACCAGTCCAACAGCAACTCATGCCCCTCTCCCTTTTTTCTGGGGTGTCTGGAGGGGTATGAGTAAAAGTAGGGCCTGTGACTAAGGTCTCCAGCTATCCATGATGGCTCCAGGCTCTGCCCCTTCCCACTGCAACCCTAATCTTGATCAAAAAAGTTTGAGAGATGCAGTAACAAATCTCAATACCATACCTAGTTCTGCTCCTGTACATGTACAGGATCTACACAGCACAAGTGCACACACAAATTTACTCATGACAACTAAGGGCGCAATCCAGAGTAACTACGTGGAGTCCTTGTTCCGGTGTAAGAACAATTTGCTCTGGATTGCAATATGAATTTCCCATAGCTTTTCATTAGGTGGTGCAGTAACTATGGGTGCACGTAATGTCTCTTACGTGCTCCCGTAGTTACTCTGGATTGTAGGGTAAGACTCCAAAAATTAAAACACAGTCCCAGTTTGCTTTTCATATACTGATTTTTCCAAAATTATTTCTATGAACATGCACTAATGCCCCCTCATTGTTTTAAAGCTCACTATTTTAAAACTGAAATCAAATCTTAAGAGCTCTCTATGACTGTCATTCATCAAGGGGTGGTAGTGGTGGTTAGATACTGCTAGTGGCTGAACATATGGTATTTTGAGCACAATCCTAACCATGTCTACTCAGAAGTAAGCCCCATTATGTTCAATGGGCCTTACTCCCAGGAAAGTGTCTTTAGGATTGCAGCCTTTGTCAAGAATAATGATCATCAGGTAGTGGTGAAGCAACTCTCTCAGGCTGACCCTGGTGAGGAGAGGACCTATGCAGGGCAGTTTGCCAAAGAGTAACAAAGTGGTGGTAATATGGTGCTGTGAGCAATGCCAGTGTGTGTGTTTAATGCCTCAGGTTTTATTTTGCAATAACATGAAAACTGAGCATCTGGAAATTCTAGTCTGCAGAAAACTAGAAAAGAAAAATAAAATGGATAGTGTCCCTGATTTTCATCTTACTAATTTGAAATTCACAGAACTATGAATTTTGGGGTGGGGAAAGGTGTCTTAAATAAAACCTGAAAAAAAAATTACCTCCAAAGCCAACTGACAATTACGTAATGTAGTTGCTGAGCTAATACAATTGCTAATACAATTGCACACTTCTTTTCCATCTCTACTTTTCCGCACAGATCATCAAACAGGAAATAACAAAGCCTCATCAAAAGGCAGATAGCCTGAGCACAGTCCATTTGTCTTCTGAGATTTAAGGATACAAAAAGCCATGCTGCCTTCTAGAAATCAAGTGGAAGTATAGGTGTGAGGTTGTCATTGTCTTGAGATCTTCTTGGTCCCAGTTTTCGAGCCCAGATCTTATTGCCAACCCACTAAAATCCTCACAAAATTCTTTTGAAAGGGTGTGAATGAATGAAAATCACTCAAGAACTTTGTGAAACCATAATTTATTCTAGACTGAGTACACTTGAATATTTTTGCTGTTGGAAAAGCTTCTGCCTTAGACTTTTTTATAAGTGCATGGATGGCTCTGGAAAGAACACACAAACATGCACACCAACAATCCAGAAGCATTGATTCAGCCACCATTTTCAGCCAATGAAGTTTTAATCTGGAATGTATATGTGTTGTGTTTTGTATATGTCCCTTGTTGTGTTTTTACAATTTCACAAAGCCCAAGTTCAGTTTCAAACCACTTGATGCTATGCAAAGTCTGCATATCCTAAGAGCTAGGATGGTGTAGTGGTTTGGAGCTGGAACAAACTGGGCATGCACAGCCCAGTGGCCAGGCTGTGCATCCACAGTTCACTCTGGGCTGGGAATGAACTGGGTACACGCAGTAGTCACTGGGCTGCACATGCCTAGTTTGTTCCAGCCCAGCAGGGCTGTGGCCTCTGGCCCCGGCGGTGCAGCTCAGCATCTAGGGTGCCATGGATCAGTAGTGGCTAATAAGAAGGAATGGACCTGAGTAGTATGTATCTTATTCATTGCAAATATAGAAAATCAGTAATTTTTAAAAATCAATAATTTTTAAAAATTATAAAATCAACAAACTAATGATTCCTGGAAACAGCTAAAGTATCCATGTATTCCCCAAACCAAAGGGAGGCAATGGAAAGGAGCCTGGGAGACCTAGCCTTGTATGTCTACTCTAAAGGAAGGCCTATTATAATCAGTGGGGCTCACTCCTGTGTAAGGGGGTGAATTGCAGCCTGAGAAACCTGAGAGACTCTGTGCAGGTTAACTGGTTTTATTTTTCTTTATAATTTTGTATTATATTACAGTATTATAATCATTTTAATATGAATATTTTTGGGTTGTGGAACAAATCATTTGCGTTTCCATTATTTCTTATGGGGCAATTTGCTTTGAGCACAATCTGACCATGTCTACTCTACACAATCCTAAACTGAGTCTACCCACATTGTGTTCAATGGGTCTTACGCCTTGGAAAGTGTGTTTAGGATTGCAGCCTTTGATATACAAGCGTAATGGATTACAAGCATGCTTCCTGAACAAATTATGATTGTGAACCAAGGTACCACTAGCATTAGTTGTAGCCACCTTAGGCTGATGAAGAATCTGGTCCTGGGAACAGATTTGCCTTTTCCACCACCAGTGGGAGCCTTTGAGCCCATCAGGAGGTCCATTTTTAACAATAGTGAAAGTAATAGAAAGAAACTAGTTTATTATAAGTTGTAGGCCAGTGATTTTCAACCAGTGTGCCATGGCACACTGCTGTGCCATGGATAGTCCTCAGATGTGCTGCGGGAATTTGGAGATTGACATTCATTAATAGGAAAATTGGGGGATTTGAACAGTCTGGTGTGTCTTGTCAACAGTAAAAATGATTGATGATGTGCCTTGACATTTTCAGTGCCTTGTTAAGTGTGCCGTGAGATGAAAAAGGTTGAAACTCACTGTTGTAGGTAGTGGAAGTGTTGCCAATTGAACCTCTTTGTTATACTGGAAGGTTTCAGGTAGTCTGGGATGAGAACTTACTAGGACAAGTGGCATAGCTATGGGGGGCAAGGGGTACATTGCATTTTGAGGGGGTGTATTAGAGACCTCTGAAAGGCACTTCCAGTTATTCCCAAAAACTGGAAATGCTTTTTGAAGGCCTCTGATATTACATGACAGTGTTAAAAATTTGCGGTGGAGATTGGGTTGCCACATGTCCTGAAAAACAGGGACAATCCAGATTTTTGGGAATTCACATACTTGTGTTCACTCAGTTTGAAGGAAATTTGGGAAGGATGGTTTCCCTGCAGAATGGTAAGTACCATTCACTTACATAACATACTTTAGCTAATCAGGACTTATATCTAAGTTGGGCAGGCAGGAATGTGTTCTATCCTATACAACTCTCTGTCCTCTTTTTGCACACGAGAACATTAATGAACATGTGCATGCACAATCCGTTGCAGATCTGCACTACAAGCCAGCCAGCATGCAGACAAAACTCCTGGGTCAGGTTGACTTTGTCCACACCTTTTCAGATGAACTTTGTATGACTTTTACAGACTTCTGCCAACTATGGCATGAGTTATTGCTTGATAGTCTGAGTTATCTCCGCTGGGCAGTGTTTGGAGGAGCATTGTCATAACAAGAGGGAGTGGGGAGGTCTTCTCGAAACCACCAGCTTGAATAAAGAACTCGGGTCATCCAAGGTATTAGTTTAGCTAATCAACATCTCTCCTGCAGATTTAAACATCTGATGGGATGTACTCTGCATGACCTGACATTTGCCAGGGGACAAAACAATATAGCCAAATAACTGCAATTGTATCACAACAATCCTTGAACAGCAAAGATCTGCAGAGAAAATGCATCAACATAGCAGGACATGAAACACATTGTGAGGTGGACCATCATAGCACAGCTTTGCAATTGTGACTCAAGGTGAGTGCAGAATGGATTCTTCCCCTTTGGATGTATTCAGGAGAAATGTACCCTGGAATTTACAAGAGGAGATTCTGCATTTCCAATGCTAATTTCTGTTTTTTGCAATGGAAAGCCCTCTTCACCAGACTGGCAACTTTTTAAACACTATAACTGCACCTTAAGCAATGTGTTCTGCATACATTAATGGGTGATGGTGAGTGCCATCCTAAGCAATTTAAGCCAGCACAACTCACCCAGATCTCTAATCCCGGGTGACGTGTGGTGGCCAGTGCATGTCTGCGCACTGGCTTAACCTACCCAGTAGTTTTACAGAAGTGCCTTATGCCACTTTTGTGAAACTCCCAGGGCAGCATGGGATTTATGCTGGGACTCGTTCTGCCCTAAAAGACGGTTAGGATTGTACTGCGTGTTTGTTTCCATGCTGTAAAAAGCTTCATCTTCAGATCAAGCTGTTGTTTGAGGCAGATTACTTTTTAGGGATCAATCAGCAACTCTCCTTGCTTTCAATGAATGAATGAATGGATGAATCAATCAGTCAGTCAGTCAGTCAATCAATCAGTCAGTAGTATTTATATACCACTTTTCAACAAATGTTCGCAAAGCAGTTTACAGAGAAAATGAAATAATTGATGGAAGCAATGGCTTCAGGCAGCTGGTTGAGATGTGCTTTGTCTGCATGGATTCAGGTCCAGAAGCAGAAATGTGGCAGGTGGTGCTACCGGGGCCAGAATTTGGCACATTGCCTCGGGTGCTAAACATCCCACCTCCCTGTTAGTACTGTGTTCCTTCTCCACAAGTGCAGTTTCTCTTTCAACTGAGAGATGGAATTACCAGACCGTGCATAATTTTCATCTTTCCTGTCTCAATGCCAGCCTATTAAAATTGCCATTATACCTCTCGTTTCCTTCCTGTTCTCTATAAGCCCTCCCAGTAGACAACATCTTAGGGTTTTATATTGTTCCTTTGCCTATATTATAGGTGCTATTGGAAGCAGCACAGCAACAGGATGACCAAAGGAGCAGCCATTACATCCTTGGCAATTCTTGTGCCCATCAAATCTGCATTATTAGAAGAGATCCTTCCCATGCCAAGGCAATCTAAAGTACTCCATCAGACGTCATGTGGTTGCGAGGAAGAATTAAAAAGCTGGAGGTGTTTGCAAAACTAAACAGGAAAGGAATGAGACAACTGGTTTAAAGCATTATTCACTGTGTTATGAGCTTTGCTCATAACAGCTTCTGGCATAAAATACCGGGCATAATTTACAGCAGTGGTTCAATCTCAGGTTCAGGGTAAGAGTGCCAAATAGCCTGGGCTGCTCCTGTACCGCCAGCAGCAGATTGATCTACAGAAGAGATTTTTGCAAAGGCACAGGTAAAAAATGGGGAAGAAGGACAACAACCATATTAGGAGCTTATGGGCAGCTTAAGTCAACATCCTTTTTTAGCTGATCCTAACCCTTTTGCATATGGTAGCAGGTTGACACTAAGAAATTAAAGGCTTCATGCTATTTTCAAGATACACAAGTGTATATTTTATTTGCAAACTAGCTGAACTTACCTGTCATTGCAGGAGTAAAATTTGAAGACTATAAATTTTGGGAATTCTGGGAAATGGTGGCACCGCTGGGCACCGTGGGGCACTGGTGACCACCACCAAGCACCACCTGGTACTGGACACCAGACATTGGCAGCCACCAGCAGTCAGCGGGCACCAACAGCTGACAGGCACCATACATCCCTGGGCACCAGACATCATGCACTGGTGGCACTAGGTGGCAGAATACCGGGTAAATTTCATGCTTCTAAGGGCTGGGCGTTGAGGAGTCAGTGAATAAGTCTTCAATGTTAAGTATAAGGACAAAAACACATTGCACTCCTTTTCACCCGCTTTGGGTGAAAATAGGTTGTTAGTGGGTGTCTGCATCACAGAGAAGTAGAAAAAGTTAGTTGATTAGAAGCACAGCCTATGAAACTCTTATGGAGAACTCATAGTTCACTTGCAGCCACTGGAACTACAGAGTACAGAGCAATTCCTTGGTAATGTCTGGCTCAATCAACACAAAAGTCTTTCATCAGCAACAATAGAAATAACCTATATACATACAGCAGCCCTGGTATCATTGTTATGATTGCGGGTCTTCAACAGTTTACCACAGATAGATCTGACTGCTAAATTATTTTCGTTAGTAGTGTCTTCCTTCTAAAAGTTTGTTTCCAAAACTGCACCACACATTAAAATCCTTGGCAGATCAAGAAGGAGCACTGTGGTCTTGATCACCCCAATACATTCAGCTGGTCAAATCAATGCGAATCATATGGAGCAAAAATATGAGACTTCTGGAGAAATCTTCCATCAACAGCTGCAGTTTCAGGGAAATTCAGAGGCAACTGTTCCTATGATGCCAAAGGGACATGTGTTTTGTTTCGACAGCTGCCTTGAGGTTGCATCTGTTGAACAGTTTGAAACATCTGATTTGTCCTATCAAAGGATAAATCAAAGGATAAATCTTAGGGGTTACACATTTTATTAAAAATCAAAGGATAAATCTTCGGGGTTACACATTTTATTTAAAAAAATGAGATCAAAGGATAAATCTTTGGGGTAAATCAAAGGTAAATCAAGGGATAAATCTTTGGGGTTACACATTTTATTTAAAAAAACTGGAGAAATGGGGACATTCTCCTTCTTCTTGGCTATTTTTCATGAATTACGCTACCCAAGGTTGTCCCTAACCTAAAGGAACAATATTTGTCCTACCTCACACAATAATACTTTGACACATATTCTTGCTCCTACTTTCAAGACATTCACAGAACACATTTTTGTATGATAAGATGAGGATTCACAGTGTCTCCTGATGTTGAAATACAGGCATTGGAGTGAAGAAGGAGACTGAGGCAGGTACAGTATTTAGCGTACCATGTTAGATGCCCTGATTTCTCTCTGCTTCCTTTGACCTACATGGTGCACTGTACTGTTGTCTTGGGAGGTAGCAGAATTCACCATCATCCATTGATTATACAAGTTGAGTTTCTGCATCTGCAAGGGTTCTGTTTTAGGAACCTCTAATTTAACACCAATTTTCACATTAAACAAAAGCATGCAAGTGCCAAAATCAATAGATGCTGCTGTTACCTCAATTCCAAAGCCAGACATAGAGATGTGATCCTCAAAAACCTTCTCCCCAGTTAACATGGATAATTTTTTGGAAATCGTGACTATACGGGGTAAGTAAGAGCCCAGGAAGACTGGGGCACAGTTTGATATTACAAAGGAAGAAAAAAGGCCCAGTAAATGGTTGGACATTGGAAGTATTTAGGCATTTAATATCTTTTACTGATTTCTTTTATTGTTATCTGCTTGTTTTTTATATTGTCTGCTTTTACTTCTAGTTTTATACTGAGCACAATCCTAACCATGTCTACTCAGAAATAAGTTCCGTGGGTCTTACTCCAAGGAAAGCGAGGTTAGGATTTCAGTCTCTACCTTTTTATTTCTTTTATACATTCTTTTTTATAGAAAAATTATTTAAATTTTAAACATTCTTAAAAAATATACATTTTATATTTTTAAATTTATTGTTGTTAGCTGCTTCCTTGGAAAAGAAACGATGGAGTGCAAATCAATCAGTCAGTATGTCCGGGTGTAGATTTAATTGAAATGCAATTTCAATTGATTGCCTGTAAACATGAAAGCATGTATTTTAGTTCCAGTGGCATATCTGGGGAGGGCAGCACCTAGGAGAGTGGTGGTATCTCCCAGCTATGCTCTGCCAGTGGTGGGCTTCAGGGGGTTTTCACAGGTTCTATAAAACCCTTTGCTAATGAGCACCTGGTTCTGAGTACCGGTTACTAATGGGACATAGAACCTGTGGTTAATTTAGGTTATTAGGACATAGAACCCATTGTTGAATTTATTTGAATCCCACCACTGATGCTCTCCCCGCTGCCTCCCCCAGTCTCCACTGCTGCTTCCTATTCGGAAGCCTTCTGAGACTTGAAAGGCCAGACACAGCCTCGTAAGGCCTTCAGAGAACCTTAAAGCAATATTTCTGGTTTCTCGGGGAAATGGGACATGATATTTTGATGTCCTTAGAAGGCATTCTGAGGTCCAGGGAAGATGAAGAATGGCAGGAGTGTCTTGACATACCTCTCTGCTTCACTCCTCTCCCTTTGTCATCTACACATCCCCATACAACAAAGTGCACCCATAAGCCTTCTTTGGGCAGTGTGCAAGGCTCACAAAAGGGGCAGTGATGGGAAGTCAATTACTAAAGAACTAGATGGCATACTTTCAGCAAATACTAAAAAATTGCATTGTGGATGAAAATAGGTGGATAGAAAAATGCAGTCCTAACCTCCAGTTGGCCTACGCTCTGGCATAAGTCCTGACCTGGGGGTGTCACAAAAGTACCATAAGACAATTGTGTATCACTCCTGGGGGAGGATTAGGCCAGTGCACAGACATGCGCTTGCCTCCCTACATAACCATGGGAAGGGGAAGACTGATGAGTTGTGCCAGCCTAGCTTAGGATTGCACCTAGACATTCAACTTCTATACTTGTGATCGACAGTAAAAGTTTCAAAATAAAGAAAAAAACTGAGTATAACTAAGACTTCCCTTCTCCATTTACCACAGCTCATCCTGGTACTGAGTACTAGCAAGTATGCCCAGAAAAAAAGCCCTGCGTACTTCACTGTGGGAATGGGGAGATGGTAAGTTGTGTAGGCTTAAATTGGATTGCACCTTAGTTTGGGTCAAGGTTAAAGACCAGAGGAGTTTTTTTGTTCATTTATTTGTTTTAAGGGCAAGCGTGTTTGCTTGTCCATGACAGGTGTGGATGTCCATGTCTCTAAAGGATGTCACTTATCTACAAAAACTTACTCCAAGTTCACAATCCTAAACAATTTAGGCCAGCTTAACTCACTTGGCAATTTTTCCTGTGATGGTATGGGGAGGTCAGCAAATATTTGTGCACTTGCCTACCCCCCCTCCCCAGTGGGGCAGAAGTGACTTTTGTGACTCCCCCAGATCAGCAAAGGGCTTATGCCGGGGTTTAGGCTTGGCTAAATGGAGGTTAGGATTGTAGCTTCAGGCTTTCTGGGGAGAGAAGAGAAAAGAGAACAACAGGAACTCAACTGTCACAGGAATATTAATTCCTAAACAAGTAATCTTTCATTACAATCTGTTAGAGGACCTGGTATCATGTAAACAGCTGTTAAGCAAATGTCATCAATCAGATTCATATTATTGATGGTGTTGTGTGAAAAGGTGTTTGGCCTTGCTGTCTGTTCAGCCCGGCTAACCATGAACTTCTGTAGAAAAACTAGTTTAAAGGGGAAATATGGTTTTTTGTTTTTTTGCTGTGTGATCAAAACTGTGTTGACAAATAACTATGTGCTGTTATTTGGTTTTTGTTTGGAGAAGCATCATTATAAATGTACTTTGATTTTTAATTCCTTTGCTTTTTTGGATATTGTAAAGGCTTATGGCCAGGACAACTGAACTGATGATTAATACCATATTCAACATTTCCAAGTCTATATGAAGCCCACATGTCTGTGAAGCAAATGTACAAAATGCTACCCTTCTGCAAAATAATTCATGGCATGGTCGCTAGGTTGGGCCCATAAAGTAGACACAGGTCAGGATGAATTTTTTTTTAATTGGGTGAATGTGTTGGTGAATCACCACAAAAAATTGGAGTAATAATTTTTTTGACTGTTTGGGATGATTGGTCCATCTGCTTCTGTCATAATTTCATTAGGTTCAATGACGGTATAAATGGCCACATTAAAGCTACAATGAATAATGTGGTGCCATTTTGGTACCACAATTTCCAGTTTAAGAATTTTGTAGTGAAAAATACTGGAGATATAAAAAACACAAGAAGAGCGTTGTTACAGCATGCCGAGGGACCATCTAGTCCAGCCTTTTAAATTTCACCGTGTCCTACCACATACCTCTGGGAGCGCTCAAGAAACAAAATAATTCATAATTTGTTACCACTCCCTTGTATCTGGTAGTCTGCAATAGTCAATAGTCTACCTCTAAAACCTGGAGGCTACATAGTCATCATAGGCTTTTGGACATTTCCTCATAAATCTGTCCAATCCCCCCTTGGCATCTAGGCCTTCAGTGCCATCAACACATCCTGTGACAAGGAGTTCCACAGATTTCACACAGGGTAAAGAAAGATTTCTTTTTGTCTGTTTGAACGCTCCTACCAGGAAATTTTACTGGATGTTCCCTGGTTATGTTATGTGAGAGGGAAAAGAGAGGTGTTATGTGAGAGGGAAAAGAGCTTTCTTCTATCCATTCTGTCTACCCCATCCATAATTTTATATGTCTCAAGCTGCAATCTTATGTGTCTCAAGCTGCCATCAGTTAGGCTAGTGTAAGTCCCAGCACTTGTCCCATCCTGGCCTGGGATGTCACAAAAGCGCCATAATGCACTTCTGTGCTGCTCCTGGTGGGTTAGGCCAGTGTGAACACATACGCCAGCCTCCTTGCAACATCATGGGAACGAGGAGATGAGTTGCGCTGACCTAAATTGGTTAGGTTTAAGCCCTATTTCTTGTCCCTCCAGCAGGTTATGCCTTCTTGCTGGACTGAAGAGTGCCAAACTTTGTAGCCTTTCCTTATGAGAAAGGTGGCCCAGCTCTCTAATTTTGGTTGCTCTCCTCTGCTCCTTTTCCGGTTCAAGCCCCTTTTGAAAAGAAATCTACCTTTAAACAACATCCATTGATATGATGTCTACCTTACATCCATTGATATGACAGACTGATTTCAGAATCTGACTTAGCTTTTCAGCCAGAAAGATAGCTCCTTCTAGGCTCCAGGTTAAGACAGGAGTACACAAAAGACTTGATCTTTCTTAATCAGAGAAATTACTGAAGGACAAAAGGAGTGGCAATCTGTTTGTTGCTCTCAGGCTCAAGTCCTAAAAAGGAGAGGCTTCTTGGTGCTGGATGAGAATCTGCAAATACAGGCACCCTCACTTTCTACAGGGTTTCACTCATTTTCTGAGAGTTTCACTCTTTCAATTATACCCAGGACTCATACAAATGCTCCACTCTTTCAACCTCTCTTTGTTGGTCTAAGCAATGATTTTCAACAAGTGTGTTATGGATATGCTGCAGGGGTGCCACAGGAATTTAGGGAGGGTTATTTTATGACCATTTTAGGAAAATTGGGGGATTTGAACAGCATGGTAATGGTGAAAAACAACTGACGCTGTGCCTTGACAATTTCAGTGCCTTGTTAGTGTGCCATGAGATGAAAAAGGTTGAAAATCATTGGTTTAAAGATTAAAATTGAATTCCCTGATGTTGATTTGTGACATGATGACCAAACTGGTTTTGGCATTTCCTTATGACTTTCTTCAGTAAATAACCATCATTCAAATAATTAAGATTTTCATTGCCCACACATAACCTTTGATCAGTTTACCGTAATTTATTATGTATTTTGGCTATGTGTTAATAAATATGGCTGCAATCCTAAAGACACTTTCCTGCGAGTCAGACTCATTGAATACAATGGGGCTTACTTTTGAGTAGATGTGGTTAGGATTGTGCTCTATGTGTTATTTAGACTTTTGCAAGTGATATATATATATTTTTGGTGGCCGTTTTGCATTTGCAAGATGAAAAAGATGGGGTTCCATTTTGCAAAAGTTTTTAACTATACTGTCCAGGTGACCTGGTCTCTTGGCATCTTGATTGTGTATATTACCATACTTTTTTCTAGAAAAGTTTTATCCACAGATTACACACTGGGGAAAGAAAGATTTCCTTTTGTCTATCAGGGTGGTGCAGCCAAATTTTCAAGACTTTGGAGGAAAGGTTTTTTTGCTTGCTTGCTTGAGGCAGTTAGCTGACAAAGGCTGCAATCCTAAACACACTTTCCTGGGAGTAGGCCCCATTGAATACAATAGGACTTACTTCTGAGTAGACAGGCTTATGATTGCACTGAAACAATGTGTTGGTTGCAGTCAGTGGGATTCAAATAAATTAACAACAGGTTCTATGTCCTAATAACCTAAATTAACAACAAGATCTATGTCCCATTAGTAACTGGTTCTTAGAACCAGGCGCTCATTAACAAAGGGTTCTATAGAACCTGTGAGAACCCCCTGAAGCCCACCACACACACCTAATAGTAAGCCCCAAGGCCTCCAAGAGAAAATTTTTAAGGCGGTACAAAACCCATTAGGGGCCCCTAAGACTTGCAAAATTATTTTGAAATTGTATGTATTTATGCGTGTGTATTTATGTATGTATATGTGCATGCATGTATATATATGTATGTATACATGTGTATATAAGTATATGTGTGTGTGCACATATACCATATTAATTTGTTAGTAACAAACACTGAAATGCTCCTTCAGTCATGGGTCCCTCTGTAGCTCTTGGGCCCTGGAACAATGTACCAGGGCCCCTCTCATAGGCCCTGGTAATCCCCACGGAACATAGTGTAACCCACTCAAGGAGGAATCATGAACCTGTGAGAACCCCCTGAAGCCCACCACTGAGCAGTGTAATACACACCTAATAGTAAGCCCCACTGAACATAGTGTAACCCACTCAAGGAGGAATCATGCACCCCAAATTGTCACACAACAGGGAATGGCCCAAACATAGCTGAGAGACCATGTCTACTCAACCAGAAGAGGAAGAACAGGAGCCAAAATAGATCTGGGCTCCAAGTGGGAACCCAGGTCTACGAAATCCAAAAAACCCCAGCCATAGAGGCAAAAATTCTACCAAGAGCCCAGGTTTACCACCCTGGTTGACCTGGGTTCTGCTTCTGTCCTAAAGTCAGGCTTAAAGTCAAAAGGGGGCCTGGGATAAAGGGAAAAGTTTTCCCTTGCCCAATCAGCAGTGCAGCAACAGCCCCAATCTGGATGCAGTGCGGGCAAGTCATTGGACCTGCTCCTGCGCAAGTTTAAATGCTCCAGCCCTGTTAAAGAGATAACCGTAATCCTTGTATAAACTGACATCCTTAGTTTCTTCCTGAGACAGAATTATGCAACACTGAACACCTACAATTACTTCATGTGTCTCTTAAAAGTCAGCAAAGTGTGTTTTGCAAAGTGGGCTTCCATAAGGCAGTTAGATCTAGACTTTAATGCAAACTGTCATTTAATGTCATTGAGTGACATTCTATTGCATGGGCTGTTTATTTTGATCATTATAATGTTGTTTCTCCTAACTCCTATTTTGGTTTCACTCTTCTAAGCCAGCCAAGACCTTGTGTAGGAGGTGTGAGGTGAGGCTGAATGCCACATCAAGCTCATCAAAGGCCATTACTTGTAGCACTTCAGGCTAATGTCTTGCAAATTTGTCTATTGATATAATTTTGTTTGCAAACAGAAGTCACTGAGTTCAGTCAAACTGCCCTGTGGCCAAGCCAGTTGGACAATCTTTTCATATTCCTTCTCCAGGAAGTCTCTCCCATCAATGACCTAAGCCTTGATGCAACACATACCTTATCATACCTTTTGTCCCTCAGGAACATCTCTGATTGGAGTGCAATCAATGCTTTGTGTTTCCTTGGAAGGACACACAATTCAATCTCTTTCTCTCTCTTCTAGTGAATATCCCACATTGGTGTGGGGTCTGCATAAACAACTTAATTCCATCAAGCCCAAGAAACTCCTAATTGCACATCAGGAGAACTTCCAGAAACTATTGTCCCCTCCAGGAATGCATTTATTTCTTTGTCTAACTTCTTTAAGAAGTCCTGCTCTGGAAGGAGAGTGATTTTACCTTTCAGTCAGTGGTAGTCTGTTGGTCTCAGAAGACTTCCACCATTGAGGGGACATTTTTCTTGCTTGGAAGGCCTAGAACTTGGAACATTCACAGGGAAGCACCCCATTTTGTGGCACTCCCACCGAAGGCTTTTCACTCTGTCCAGTTTTACCAAGGCTTGTCCCACTTCCTTCAGTTGCCACCAGTGGTGGAGGTTCTTCTCCTTTGGCGGAGCCCCGCAAGGAACACCTTTTTAGCTGTGGTTTTCCTTTCTGCTGGAATCCGAAGTCCTACAAACAAGCCTTGCTGCACAAAAGGACATCATACTCCAGACTACCTCAGCTGATAGACAGGTAACTTTCATCTCTCTCTCTTATTCTCTTAAAGACTCTCCAATTCTCTTGTACCTGTTTGACACCTCCTGGTAATGTTCTCCTTTTCATCTTTCAGCCCAGATTCATTTGTTTGTTCATTTTAGACTTTTTGCTGTCCCTCAACACTGTGCCAGATATTTGATGTGGCCCTTTGGCTGACCCTCGATTCAACCCGTGGTGACCATATGCAAGTTGATCATATGTCCTTTTTTCCCCCAGGACATATCTTTTTTTCAGCCTTGTGTCCTGGAAAAATATTTTCGTTGTCCTCCATTTCCTTGTAAGTAGGCAGCATATAGCCTTCTTGCAATTAATACATTATATGCAATAGTTTCAAATTTAATAAGTAACATAAGGCTGCAATTCTAACCTCCAGCGAGTCAGGCAAAAGCCCCAGTGTTAGTCCTGTGCTGACCTTGGGGTGGTATAAATGTGCAGTACGCCACTTCTGCCCCACTCCTTGGGGCGGGGGGGGGGGGAATAGGCCAGTGCTCTGGCATAGGCCGACCTCCCCACAGCACCACAGAAAGATATGCCAGGTAAATTGGGCTGGCCTCAATCAGTTAAGATTGCACCTTCAGGGTTTAAATTAACCTCATGAAAGCAATATACATGAGTATTTTTAGCTTTTATGTTGTCATGTCCTATATTTCTCTTGGGTGCCTACATGTTGGGGGGCCTTGTCCTCTTTTATGGTTATGGCACATAGTCACTCTGCCACATGTATTTAATATATTTCTTTTTCAATTTCAAACTATTATATTTAACTTATTACATATAATTTATTAATAGGATGGCTACATGCTTTTTCACCAGGAAAAAGAGAACAATGAGGATTTCTTTCAAGACACATGGCTATAAAAGAGGACATGTCCTGAAAAAAGAGGACATGGGTCACTCTGCTTTAACCTGTATCTGTCCAAAAATTTATTTACAAAAATGATTTCTCTCACAACCACTTCTGATGCTGTATATCTGATCTCAATAATAAACCTTCATTTTCCAGGTTTTTCTACATTGTTTAATAAATTATATCATCTTTGAAAAACTCAATTGTAGTGTTACTGGTAGCCTACTCAGAGGTTGTTTGCCCTACTACCCTCATCAACTATCCTAGAACTGTCAGATACAGCAAAATGTTCACCTCTCATTCTATGGATATTGCTAAGCTTGAGCTTAGCAAAACACAATTCTAGGATGTGTTTGCATATACATAGGTAGGAATAGATGTGTTTGTGTGTGCGTGAAGGAGGTGTGTTGGCAAGAAGATGCATGTATTTCTCTTAGGTTTCCCTTTCACTTAGGAACTCTCTTTCCCTTAGGTCCATACCCCATATATTGACTGCAGTAGCTTTATACACATGATAAAACTTTGATCTGCTTTGTGTACTGGCTAAAATAAGAAGTGCTAAGGTTTATACATACCTTTGGCAGGTATTTCCATAGTTTACAGAAAACTTCTTTTTTGAATTGTGTCTTCTCAAAACTTGGAGGAACGCCACTCAGGTCTGTAGCACGTACCCATCAAAATCAGAATGTATGCTGTGGTCTTGAATTTTCTGGGAAAGATTGTTCTGCAGCTGGGCAGCAACCATAAAGAACTCTTAGCAAAGAATATTGAAAACCCCTTTCTATAATAAACATAGCAAAGTGCTCAAAGTGGTCCACCACCAGGAAAGTTATGCAACAATAAATAAGTTTAATCAAAACCCAAGATGATGCTCTGGACTCCCTTTCTATCCTGGTGCCTCTAGACTATGTTACTATAGTACTATAGTACTATGTTACTATAGGACTATAGTACTATTTAGAGGACTATCTGGAGGACTATTTAGAGCACCCCTACTCATGACATGGGGCTTTCCACTAATGCAGAGAACTGTTTGGATCCTGGCCCTATTTTTTAATGTGTCACAGGATACTTTCCAGTTTTTCCTGTAAACTAGATGATCATGATGATGATGATGATTCCCATTTACCAGGAAGATTACTTACTTGCAAAACATACAAAAGTGAGGATGAATGAATTTATTTAAGTCCATTCCTTTATTTGTTTGAATCTGGAGTCTTGCCACCCCTATGTGGCTTTTAAAGAACATAAACCAGACATGTGCCCTGAATCCATGGCTGAAAGGCGGGGTAAAACCTTTTGAAATGAAGGGTTTCAGTTTGCAAATGGGTGGCCCTACTCTCAGCAGACAAGTGTGCTCCTTTCTGGGCCGCATGAATGGAAGTTCCGAGCGCCCATATGTCATAGCTGCAAAAGAGTACAATGCCCCCCCCAAATGTAGGACACCCAAGAAATATGTAGGACATGACAAAATAAAATCTAAAACAGCTCAGAAATATTGTTTTCATGGGCATTGTCCTAACCTAGGCTGGCACAACTCATCAGTCTTCCCTGAGGCAAGAGCATGTCTGTGCCCTTACCTAACCCTCTCCCAGGAGTGGTGCAAAAGTGTCCTGTGGCACTTTTGTGACACCTCCAGGTCAACATAGGACAGGGGCTTGGGTGAGCCTAATTCAAGATTAGGAGTGCAGCCTATATTACTTACTCTGCAATCCAGAGTAACTACAGGAAGATGTAAGAGGCAATTAGGGTGCAAGCCAGAGTAATTACGGGGAGTCCTTGCTGTGGTGTAAGAACAATTTGCTCTGGATTGCAATATGAATTTCCCATAGGTTTTCACTAGATGGTGCAGTAACTACGGGTACACGTAATGTCACTTACATGCTCCCATAGTTACTCTGGATTGTAGGGGAACTCTGGATTGCGCTATGCATTTCCCATAGGTTTCCCATCAGTGGCAGCATAACTACGTTGGTGTAAATGGTCCGTAGTTACTCTGGATTGTAGCCTATTATTCTCAGTGGTTTTTTTCCTTAAAAATAAAGGAGTGGTACTCACCATGATGATATTTGTAATCATAGGCATGTTTACCGATGAGTACCCCCTCAAAAAGGCCCCTGCTTATTCTTAAATTTAAAAGCATTACTTACAATTTATATTCCATATTAATTGCAAGAAGGGTACATGCTTCCTGCTCAGAAGGAAAATGAAGATTTTACACATACACATACACATCCGTTCCTACACATATACATGCCTATACTGATCTTGGGTCTAGATTTGTGCAGCCTAGAACATGTGCTGCCTGCTCACAAGGAAAAGGAGGACAAGGGAGATTTTTTTCTGGGACACAAGTCTAAAAAAGAGGACATGTCCTGGAAAAAGAGGACATGGTCACATTGTGGATTAATGGCTGCATTAATGTTAAGCAACATTAGTCCTCTAGCTTAGTGTGGTGCTTGTTGGATCCACCTGAAAATCCATGTCTCTGTATCTGTAGGTTTTGCTTCCCAAAGACAGGGAATGTGGCCTCAGTTATCCTTTGTTAGAACGGTTTTGCTAACCGAGATGTAGCAGTTGTCTCATCAACAGCCTTGTCTCTTCACTGATTACCCAACTGAGGGTGAAATGAGCCTAACATGTTAACATGTTTGCTTTTCCTTAATTCCACACTTCAGAAACAGCTGCTAGGACTGACACCTTGGTGCCCACCCCATCCCAGCACTGCCAATTGCCCAGCATTAGTGCAATCGTAGAGCTTTAATAGCCCCATTATGGCATTTGCTAAAAGGGTCACAGCAAAACAAAGCTGGGGTTCATTGGAGCAAATACAGGCTACATGTGTAATGAGATGGAAAACTGCAAACTATGGCTTCTATCTGTTCCCATCTTTAAATGTTGACAGTGTGCACTACAGATTTAATGTGCCCAGCCAGCAAAAAATATTGACCAGAGTAACGCTAAGAAGGTGGATTTCTGGCCGGATCTTGTATCATTGGAACTAATCAAAGGGCTATAAATATGGGACAGAGAGAAGATGGAGATCACTTTCAAGTGCTCCAAGTTCTCCTCTGAGCAACTTTCAAGCCTTTCCTTGAGATAAACTTGGTTAGGTAAGTCTAGTTTTCCACCACCTATTGTGGAAATTGTCAGTGTGAAGCACTGGTTTCTAAGGGTGGTGTACAGAGCATAGGGAGATCAAAGCTCTTCTTAGCTGATAGAGTGGGTTTTGGCAAGTCTTCCGTGTTGCTTTCAGTCATTATTAACAAGCACTATCACATATTTTGCTTGCTGAACTTTTTGTAACTTCCAGACCAGCTGGCACCATAGCAGATAAAGTAAGGAAAGCTTTCCATGCATGTGGTACCCTGAAAGATGGTGCAGAAATCATAAATATACGGGCAGCTATTGGTTCAAAAAGGCAGAGTTTTCCTGCCGTTGGTATGGCAAGTGTGGGTCTGGTCTATAGGATTGAGGCATTCTTAATTTTTTTAAGATAAGATCAGAAGTTTTGAAAACACTGGAAGCTAAGAAGTGACCTTGACATGGGTGTGTGTGTGTGTGTGTGTGTGTGAGAGAGAGAGAGAGAGAGAGAGAGAATCAGAAAGCCAGCTGCAGCTGAGTCTCCCACAAGGCAAAAAGAAGCCAGAGAAGTGAGATCAGATATTAATGTATGAATGTAGAAAGTTCTTGAAATATAGAACCTCTGTTAATTGTAAAAACCCTCTCAAGAGTTAGAAAGCCGGCTCATGTAAACCGCCTTGAAAATAAAGTCAGAGGAAAATAAAATCTGATGACCTGAAAATTGGTATATAAATATCTGTGTTTCTTTATCAAGGGAAAGATAAGAGTTCCTTGTGTTCACTTCATTTGTCCTACATAGTTGCAAATGGGAATCCTATGCAAAGTTCCATTTAGGATGACAGCCTAAAAGCACTTGAAGCAAAGAATTGAGCCATTCTATGAGCAATCAAGAATGCAGTTAATGCTCAAGAATGGTACTTCTTTCCCTATTTGTAACTGTATATAAATGGCTCGTGCTCAACAAGAATAGGCAGCTTTCTTAAACCTACTTTTAGAAGTAAAAGCCCAATCCGAACTATGCTTTTCTGGAAGTAAGAACCATTGACTCTAATGGGATTTATTTCTGAGTCAGCAAGAATAGGATTGGACTACAAGTTCTATTAAAGACTTCTGTGTAAATATGAAAGAAATCTGCCTGTTACTGCATTGCCATAAAATCTAGGGACTACTTCACAAGTTACATGGCAGCAAATGTGTATTTTCCTCAGTACCTGTACCTAGTGGCTCAGGAAGTGCAGGGGGTGCAGCTGCACCAAGCTACATGCCTTAGGGGGGCTACAAGCTGAGCTTGACACTAGTGATTAAAATTGTGAAAAACAGGGAATGTATGAATGGTGATACCATCATGTTATATATCGTTGAAAAGGTAATTTTATGCAGAACGCAATGAAAGTAATTGCATTGAAATATCTATATTCTATCAAAAGTTATGGCCAATTAACCAGAAAATGAAAACACAATGGTCTATGGAACAAAAGTGGATTTTGTTAACTCAAAAATTTCCCCATTACTGATGGCTCTGAGAGCCAACATGATGTAATTCTGGTACTGTATGGAACTAATAAGTGGTTAATATAAATCACAGCTGCCAGTACAAATATCATATGGAGTACATATATCATAAAACAGTTACCCATGCTAACCGGATGTACAGGCACTTCTAAGTGGTGCTCCTATTTAGCAGGGAAAGAATAAACATTCCTCTTTGCCCCAACACAGTTTCCTTAACCAATAAGGGACACAATTTTCATTTTTTTTTACTTAATTAAATTTGATTTTTGTTGTTGTGAGGGAGGGGCAACAAAATCATCTTTGACTCCAGATAACAATTAACTAGACAATAAACCCATATAATATATCCTAAGGTGGCAATCCTAAGCTACAGTTCAGTTGGCATAAGCCCTGGCACAAGTCCTGTGCTGACCTGGGGTGTCATAAAAGTGCCGTAGGCCATTTATAAATGAGAAGAAAAAGGGAAGTTGGAAAAGGTTATTTCAATGAGGAAGTACCTTCTGCTAACTGAAATGACAGATCCTTTCTTGTTCAGTATTTTGTGCAAAGCAGCATCAGCTCTTCAAGGTTTCAGAAAGGAAACTGTCTGCCCTACCTGGAGATGCTAAGAACTGAGGCTGAAACCTTCAGCATGTCAAGCAGGACAAACCTACTAACCTTCATAAAAGTTAATATCTAGGGACTGAAAGCCTCATGGCAAATTCCTCTTTAACCCCATTTTTCCCATCATTTTTTCATCTAGGGTCTCACTGATACGACTGCCATGGCTCTCTGGATCCAGTCTCTGCCTCTCCTGGTACTGCTTGCAGTTCTGTCTCCTACCATTAGTCATGCTTATCCCAGTCAACATCTGTGTGGTTCCCACCTGGTGGAAGCACTCTACCTTGTATGTGGAGAAAGAGGCTTCTACTATTCCCCCAAAACACGGCGGAACATTGAAGGTAACTTTTACTAGGTAATTTTTTTCTCACTTCCCAAGTCATGCAGGCCATTCCTATGATTCCTGGAACTGAGTTCATACCTTCCAAGGATCTTCTTGCAGCAGCCTTCTTGCATCAGACATGAGGTAGAAAAGCTTCAGAAATTTCCTGGAAGAAAATCTCATTGAAGAACAATGGTACTTACTTCCAAGTAGAAATGGGGGTCCTTTGGCATCACACTGATACCACTTCCTGTTTGAGTCACTTCTAGCCATGATATCACATCCAGGTTGTTGACATCACTTCTGGGGTTCTCCCGGATATTCTCAGAAAGGGGTCCTAGTCTGAAATGCTTGAGAACCATCGCTTAGTTTTGTTCTTATAATGTCTTATAACTGCTCAGAGACACTGTTGTAGTTGTTAAATAATAATGTGCTAATTCAAATAATTCAGTGGATGATGTGCAAAATTTTCCATATAAATCCTCTCCCAACCTGAAGAAAACCCATTTTCATCTGCCCAAGATCTTGCTGAGCTCTGACCATTCATGGTAAGCAGCACTGGGTTAGATGAACCAATATTCCAACTTAGGAAACAGTAGCTCTTTGTTTCCTATTCTACCAGAAGTAATACTGCCAATTCGGATTTATTCAGTGTATTTTTCCCCAACTCCAGGTATGCATTCTGGTGCTTGTTTTGTGTATTTACTGTCCTGATTTTCAGCCTTTTGCTTCGAAGTGTTCAGAAAACAATTAGTTATAAGGGAAAAGATACAAGCAGTATTCTCAAAATTGTTCACCCAACTACCCCCATCAGTTGGACAGTTAGTTGTGTGTTTGGCTTTTAAACTATGAGGGAGTCACTCTTCAAGCTGCAATTGAATCTGCACTTGTTGCAATCATCTGAAAAATTAATTTAATTTTTCTGCAGGCTGAGAAATTTTCCTGGAAGCCTATGTCAATGCATAGGCCAATGTTTCTCAAAGTGTCTTCCTAGGAGTCCTGTGGCTCTGAGACCCCTACAGCCAGACTATACGTGGCCTCATTCTGCTTATAGCATTTTTGGAAAGGTGCCCATGCAAGGCAAGAAAGCAGATGTCTAAAAGCAGGCTGGAGGGTGCAATCCAGAGTAACTACAGGGAGTCCTTGCTCTGATGTAAGAACAATTTGCTCTGGATTGCAATATGAATTTCCCATAGGTTTTCACTAGGTGGTGCAGTAACTACGGGTACACGTAACGTCTCTTACATGCTCCCATAGTTACTCTGGATTGTAGGGGATATAGCAATTTTTTCTGGTGGCTGTTTATGTCTCCTTTGTGCCTTTTTCATGATCCCCATTGGGATAGGTAACCATTTGTTTCATTTATTTTGCAACATATACTGCTTTATGAACCTGTCATAAAGATTTATGTTGTCAGTCATAGTCAGTGGCATCACTAGGGTGTGCTGCCTGAACTAATATGCTTGGTGGGTGATGCACAGGGGGGGGGGGGTGATGCACAAAGGGCCCTACACACCTCAGCAATGTCTGTTCATGTGGCTTCTGCTGGTGTTCTTTTGCATTTTAGAATGTGAGCTCTTTTGGGACAGGGACCCATTAGCTATTAATTAGCTATGAATTTTTTCATTTTCTTGTAAACGGCTTTGTAAACGTTTCAGTTGAAAAGCGGTATATAAATACTGTAGATAGATAGATAATTTACATCAGAATGCAATGAACCAAACTTCTTTTAATTATCAGTATTCCCAAAAAAAGTGGAGGTGGGGTGATGGTACATGGTGATGATGCCCACTCATAGCATCATGGGGGTGATTTGCTGACCTCCTGCATCAGGTGATGCAAATCCTCATGACAGCACTGGTGGTGACAGTGGTGGTTGAAAAGCAGCTTACAGTCTAAATTCTGCAATTCAGAGATGTACTAATATGAATATTTTCTCCACCCAGCAGTGAATGAGGATTTACAGAATGAGGTGGAAACCCTGCCGTTCCAACTACAGGACTTTCAGAAGGTGAAGAAAGGAATTGTGCAACAATGTTGTGAAAACACCTGCTCCCTCTATGACCTGGAGAACTACTGCAACTAGGAAAGGAAGAAGACCTGCCCCTACCTGAGAGGACAGAAAAACACTTTGCTATCGCACCTTTAGCGCTTTTTGAATAAACTCCTACGAAATTATTTAAGCAGCTTTGGTCTTGGTTCCTCAAATAATGACATGCCTTCAGTGTACAATGTTTTTATATTAAGGAAAAATTATTCAATAACCCTTGATTCCAAAAGTGAGCAAAATACAACAGGGTGGGACTTACTAGTGTGCAGTTGGGTGCCTTTTGTGACTGGCACTCATGGCTTTATGGCAGTTAGCCCCAGCAGAGTACTTACTGCATAGGATTGGGTGCTAAGTTTGCATATGAGGATGCATTTACTCAAAGATATGGGAAAGTTACCATGAAAAGGACATGTACCCATTGGTCTCCAGGTCAAGGGACCTGCTAAGCATGTTGAGAGATGAAATGCAGAGCACCAGATCTGGAGGGGATGGGGCATGTCTTTTGCAAGGATAAAAGCAACTAACATTTGTGCATAGTGGTTTTTTTCTGTGGTTCTCATCCACCATAATTAGGAAATAATTTTTGAAAATTGATATGGAAAAAGAACAGTGATATACAAATAAATGTTTTGTTTTTAATATCATCAAACTTTAACAGGTTTTCAGCTCTGTTAAGCGGATTTTCCCATAGGAAATAATGGAAACTCAGACGATTGGTTCCACAACCCAAAAGATGTTCATATAAAAATATTAACTGGATGTAAAAATGATGACAAAACACTGGAATTGAATTCAAAACATGCATTCAATGTGCATGATCCTATGAAGTCTACTTAGGCTGCAATCCTAAAAACCCTTTCCTGGAAGTAAGCCCATTTGACACAATGGGGCTTACTTCTGGGCAGACATGGTTAGGAGGCTGCAATCAAAGACGCCTGCCTGGGAGTAAGACCCATTGAACACAATGGGGCTTACTTCTGGGTAGACATGGTTAGGAGGCTGAAATCAAAGACACTTCCAAAGTGTCTCCCCACTTTCTTGTTCTCTTCATCCTGAGCCTCTCTCTCCCCTGCTTCCTTCTGGCTAGCCCTGAGCTGCTTCCCTCTTCTCCACTGCTGTTCTCTCCCTCTGCCCAGCGGACGCCTGGCCACAGGAGGAACAGTGCGGAAGTGTTGCTTTCGCTATGGGCAGGCACGCTAGGCAGCCCTGACAATTTTTTAAAGGGCTGCCGGCCAGCGCGTCTGCCCCAACTGCCAACGAGTTTGCTTGTTACGTGAGGTAACACTTGTTATGTGAGGTAGAATCCTAGATAAATTTTTGCTTGTTATGTGGATCACTTGTTAAGCAAGATACTTGTTAAGTGAGGTACCACTGTACGTACATTCTCTCTCTCTCTCTCTCTCGCTCTTGATTATATATATATAATCGCTAATCTGTATGATTACAAGTAATTAGAAGGAGAAAGACAAAACCAGCAGCTGTCCAGCACTTTGGTTTATGTTCCTGGTGTATTTAAAGTATGCAGATACCATAGAGATGAGTGTGGTATTGATGCAAGGACAGAAACATTTTAAAATTGGCATTAGGATCACACAAGACTATTTGGGGCAGCTGCATTTTAATAACATTCTCAGGGGGACTAAATAGCTTCACCGTTCCAAAGCGCACTTGTCATTCACATTACTGATCTAATCCATAAAACAACCTAACAAAGATCTAGTATTGCTACCAACATTACATGGGTGCTCAAAGACTTTTGAACAAAAGCACCCAATAAGAATTCCCTGCCTTTTAAAGTGGAATGGCTGTCAGGAATCTGGGGGAGGGGGGGTGATGTGACAGTAAACATGTCTATAGATTCCTGCCAAAAAGCAAAGTGATTTTTCACAAAGCAAATTCAGTCTGTTTTTGAAAAGGAAAAGTTTTTTTAACAGCATTTGCAAAGAGGAAATGTTAAAATAGCAACCAGTGCCTTGCAGAATTTTGACTACAGACAGCTCTTGATGTTGGGATCTTTGGATCACTATTAGGGCACACATGCTTGAGCATCTCTCTGTTACAGTTTTGAATCTTTGAGCAAAGGTTGCATCTCTGGGGAGCCATGAAATGGTTTCAAACAAAAAGAGAATCCCAGTGATGATATTTCACCTTTTCAAACATCCACACCAGCCCTTCTCAGGAGGAGCTGCAAGCTGCTTGCCTGTGTCACCCCTAGCATTTTTGTCTGTATCTGTGGTTGGAACTGACTCCACTCTGTCTGGAGAAGGTAAGCTGAAACAGTTGATACCCCTCACTGAGAAGAAAGACAAAAAATGATGGTGGTCTCTCTCTTGGCTCCAGGATTACAGCCATTTTCTTAATCTTAGCCAGCTGGAGAGATCCTAAGGCACAAAAGGCACAACAGGTGGTTGGTTACTCTGTTAAGAAAGCAATGTCTTCCCCCTCAAAATACAAAAGAACAGGCACAGAAGGCCTATCCTAATAAAATCTACAATTGCCATCCTGCCTATTTTTCCTAGACTTCTAGATTTTGGGAAGCAGGGATGCATTCTCTTCACTTGCATATTGCAGACCACTTGTGGCAGAAGGAGTTCCTCTATGGTCAGCTCATTGATACTGCCCATTAGATGTGCAGAATTAATGACTTGGTGTGAAATTAACATGTCTCTTTGAATGCTTGGGAATTAATGTGTCGTCTTCTATTAGCAGTTATGGTTCCTCTCAACTGAATTGGGGCCACAAAGTACTGGAGTGGCTTTAATCACTGCCATTTTTCTGATGGAAATTGCTCCACCAGGCTGCAGATTGCCCCCACCACTGCTACTCGCAAGAAAGAAAAAGCAGAATTCAAAGATAAATTTTTGACATAATGACTGGTTTGACCCTGAGCAACTACTGCTACAAACAATGTTTATAAGAGCAACATTCACATTCTGGTCAAGTTTTCAAGACCGGTGCAAAGATCAAAGTCTCTTTTGTCATGTTCAGCACATGCAGTAATGATAACCTTTGGCTGTGTCTGACAGCACGTGAATCTTGACTGTATTGGCAGTCTGTAAGTTGGTCTATACTTTGGAACAGTGGTCTCCAAACCTTGGCCCTTGGGCCAGATGTAGCCCTCGACAAACCTCAAGATCCCTCAATCTGGCTCATGGGCAAGCCCTGCAATCCGCTCCAATACATTCTTATATGTAAATTTATGTACATTTATTCAAATTTGAAATGTAAAAGTTTTTCTGGCCCTTGACACAGTGTCAGAGAGATGATGTGGCCCTCCTGCCAAAAAGTTTGGAGACCCCCTGCTTTGGAACATAGTAGACCAAAACAATGAGCACAATTCTAACCATATCTACTCGGAAGTAAGCTCCATTGTGTTCAATGAGTTTTACTCCCAGGAAAGTGTTTTTAGGATTGCAACCATATACAGTGCCACGGTGGGAAGAAAGGGAACAGAAGTAGGATTGGCACAATAATGTGCATATGTAGAGGTTTCTATCTGGGAAGTTTCAATATGCGAGACAATGTTTGTCCCCTCCAAAACCTAAACGTACCAATCTCAGGTGCAATCACTGTTAGGCCCAGCTTTCGCTGGAGCAATAGTTCCCAACTTGTGGTCTGTGTCAGGAAAGGCGTCTCAGGAAAAACGATGTTTAAATCATTTCCAGTGCCTCTCCAAGCAAGTGCTCCCCCCACGGATCACTGTAATTTCAATCTGTGGTGGATCTCTGCCGCCCCACCCCTGAGCAGAGGGGAAAAGAGTAGACATTGAGGAGTGCTTGCTTTGGTGATTGTTTCCACAAAGACCATCAGATAGGATGGAGAACAGATCACCATAACCACGGCTGGCACTTCCAGTGACTCACCATGTTCTTCCCCAGGGACTACCAAATTAAGGCTGCAATCCTAAATACACTTTCCTGGAAGTAAGCCCATTAAATATAATGAGACAGACTTCTGAGTAGACAGGCATAGGATTGCACCCTGAATTGTATTTTTAATTGTAGGGCATGGGTGGAGTTTCATATGATCCAAAACAACCCCAATTTGTGTCTCAGTGATCTCTATTCTCCAAATGTTTGGGAACCACCGCTCTAGAGAGAGGTACATGTTGAACAATTTCATGGTACTGTCATCAAAATGGCAGCATTTACGTTTGGACAGACATGATGGCTAGAAGTTACTCTGAGTATTTATTTCTCCTAGCATCATTTCTTCAAAACATTGCTTTTTCTTCTTATTCCTTTCTTAGTTGATGAAAACTTCAATTACTTAATTCGCTTTCTATGTCATCAGCTCATTTCTTCATTTCCCTTTTTCTTTGCATTCCAGGAACCATCCATTTCATCTCAACCCCCTTGTTCAGCAATTATTGCTGTGGCTGCTGGCCAGCCCTTCCTTTTGTTGGGTGGATTACTGGTTAATAGGCCAGGTTGCCTGTGAGATGTTTGCTCAAGGGAGCTAATGGTTGGAATATAGAGTGTTAGCCATCAGGACATGGAGCAAGTGCCTCCTGGCTAAAAGGAGGAGTACCAGCACAAAAAATGAGCTGTTTTGCAAGCTAGATTAGAGGAAGAGGGAGCTAATGGCTACTGAAGGCTCCTTGAGATGTAGCAAGTTTCTCCAGGGATCTGAGATGAGGTTGCAGAAGCTGCTTGGTGGCATGCATATGATGCTGGTTTCCACTCACACTCTACTTGTACATAAGTAAACAAAGAAAATATTAATAAAATGTTATATCACCAGTGCACTTTCTTGCAAAAAGAGACCAACAGCCAAATCCAGAGCAACTATGTGAGCACGTAAAAGACATTATGTGCACCTGTAGTTACTGCACCACCTAGTGAAAAGCTATAGGAAATTCATATTGCAATCCAGAGTAAATTGTTCTTACACCAGAGCAAGGACTCCCCGTAATTACTCTGGATTGCACCCCAAATCTAAGCTACTGGCAATCAAATTTTATTAGCAGCAGAACAAGGGGGGGTATTTTGAGCACAACTAAAGGATGACAACCACCAAGATGGGCACAGCTGTCACCCATGGATATCAGTCCATCTGAACCTTAGAAGAGCTGGTCAACAGAGGAGACTATACATGAGGACACTTTACCATACACCCCATTAAATCTGGAGTTGGCCTTGATGGTCTCAATTTAAAATACTCAAAAGCCTTTTCCAGCTCTTTTCCAAGCTAATCCAAATACTTGAAAGGAACCCATGCTGAAGTGTACACATAAATGCTCTGCACACTTGACAGTGTGTGTACGTGTGTGAATTTTGTGCTTGTGTTTATACCAAAGTATAAAATATGTAGTGTAAATCCTCAAATCTTCTCTATAAGCAGAAAGACACATCAACATTTTTAACATTCTCAAGAAGGCATTCTGGAGATAGAAACATTCCAACAGCTTGGGGATTCCCCGCTGCTAGGAATAGGACATGAGTCAGGCTTACCATAACTTTCCCTGTGATTTCACTTTCCTATGCTGTTTGGAGAGACTGGGTGTGGGATTACTAATTTTTCCCCACTTTAATGCATATTAATAATTCCTATGTTGTAGGAACTATGTACACCAAATATTGAGCAGGATTGAAGAAAAACCACAAGGAAAAGAGAAACCACTGTGTAAGCAAACTAGGTAAAAATCACTTCATGAAATAAAGGTCCATTGTTCACTTGAGCCAAATATTCTGTTCCTGTGGTTGAGAAGCTGGTAAGTATGCTCCCCATTCCTCCACTCTGCTTCAAAGTATAATGTATAACTTACAGCCCAATCCTAACTAAGGTTGAAATCCTAACCCCTAATTAGGCCAACACAAGTTTCATGCTGACCTGGTGGTGTAGCTTCTGCGTCACTCCTGTGGGGCTTAGGCCAGCTCACAAACATGTACCAATTTCCCTTCACCACAGCGGGAATGGAGAGACAGGTGAGTGGCACTGGCCTAAACTGATTTAGGATTCATCATCATCATCACTGGCATCCTTCAGTCTCGAAAGACTGGTACCGTGCTCAGAAATGGCGGTCCTAAAACAGCATCTTTTATTACTAAAAAGGCCCATTCGAGAGTGGCAATCTCTTCTACACTGAGGAAGATAAAGTCTGCCCCTGCCCAGGACCCAGATTTTGCTGTTTCCAGGACTGCCCCTTTGTCTTAGCCTGTTGAATGAGTGTCTTTTCGAATTGAAGAACGCCATGCTGCGTCTTTTGTCTCCAAGCTGAACAATCAGAGATCAGAGTTTCCCACCTGTTGATGTCCGTTCCCATGGCCTTTCGTTCCCTCTTGCAAATGTCCTTGTATTGTAGCTGTGGTCTCCCTTTAGGACGCTTTCCCTGCACTAATTCTCCATACAGGAGATCTTTTGAAATCTGACCATCAGCCATTCTCACGACATGTCCAAGCCAGCGTAGATGTTGCTGTTTCAAAAGTGTGTACATGCTAGAGATACCAGCACATTCTAAGACTGCACCATTTGAAACTTTGTCATGCCAGGTGATGCCAAGAATACGTCAGAGGTAGCGCATATGAAATGTATTCAGCTTTCTCTCTTGCCACGCATGAAGGGTCCAAGACTCGCTGCAGTACAAGAATGTGCACAGGACACAGGCTCTATAGACCTGGATCTTTGTATGTTCCGTCAGCTTCTTATTAAGCCATACTCTCTTTGTAAGTCTAGAAAACGTGGTAGCTGCTTTATCAATAAGTTTATTCAGCTTAGTATCTAAAGAGAGAGCGGTATCAGTATCTAAACACCTGGTGGTGTCACTTCTGTGTCACTCCTGTGGGGGTTAGGCCAACTCACAAACATGTACCAGTCTCCCTTCACCACAGTGGGAATGGAGAGACAGATGAGTTGTGCTGGCCTAAATTGGTTGAGGATTGCTCAGTAACTTTCCAGCACTGATGCAACAAACCAAGTCTGCAGCCTGCAATGGACGACAGTAACAGAGATCACCTCAAGGTAAGGGAAGGATTGCTCCACATGTGTCCCTATAAATTTTTGGCAGGAGGGCCACATCGTCTTTCTAATGCTGTGTCGGGCCAGAAGCAAAAAAGAATTTATTTACATTTCAAATTTAAATTTATATAAATGAATATATTAATGACAAACTTGTGAATGATTGTATTAATGAATTTAAATCAGTTCATAAATGCTTTCTAACGCTGAGAGAGAGAGAGAGAGAGAGAGAGAGAGAGAGAGAGAGAGAGAGAGAGAGATCTTCAAACCAGTTCATATGCATTTTCATACAGAGAGGGGTGTGTGCAACCTCTCCAGCTCACAAAATACCCTCATGAGGGGTGGAAAGCAGAGCTCTTTTCACCTCTGGAGGACTATGGGGCTTCCCAAGGGCTGGATGGTGGCCCTCTGAGGGCCACATCTGGTCCCAGGGCCAGGATTTGGAGACCCCTGACCTAGATCATGTTCATATAGAGCAATGACTTTTAACCCATGTGCCGTGACACACAGGTGTGCCACGGATAGTCTTCAGATGTGCTCTGGGAATTTGGGGAGGGACATTTATTTATAGGAAAACTTGGGAATTTGAACAGCATAGTGTATCTTGTCAATGGTAAAAACAACTGATGGTGTCCCATGAGATGAAAAAGGTTGAAAATCACTGATATAAAGAAAGTAGCCCAAAATACAGTGCATTATGATAGTCTTATCAGGAAGTAGCTGCAGCTTAAATTACCAAGGCCTGGTTCTTTTTCCAAAAAGTTTTAGTGTGGTTGGTGAAATCTTCTTAAGACAATGAGCCTGAGAGAGCCTGAGAGTGCACTACCAAAACCACCATCATCAGATCAAACAGGAAGACTGCGAGACAGTGGGGTGGGTGGTGCATCGAGATACAGTCATTCCAATCTTGTTTTGTAGGTGCAGACTCTTAAAATGCTGGACAGGGCACCAGGATGGAGATGGGAGTCTGATACCAATACCATTCATACCTATCAACCATAGGTATGTCCAGGTATGTTTCCTGCTGTCCATCAGGAAACCAGTGGAGCATAAACTGGAAGTGGTTATCAATGTCTTAATTCCCCTACTAGGTGTTGATCAAGTCTTAGGTGACTGTTTCTCACTTGCCAACCTTGACATTCAGCAGCAGCACTTCCAGCCTTGATAGATTACTGATGTGGTCACAAGAGTCCCTTCTCAAGGTCTGACGATTTGCTTCACCTCCACATTATAGCCAAACTCTTCTGCACTTGGTGTTTGTGGAACTGTTGCAAGCATTCATAATCTACCTCTCTCACTCAACCAAAAATTGGACACAGACAAGAATATTTTCATGTACTAATCCTATTAAAATCAGAATGGTGTTCATATTTCAGAGAATTAATGTGGCAATAGTCAGCAGTAAGGTAAACATCAAGCAGCCTACTCATCTCAGTGTTTATACAGAACCAACGTAGGAATTCAAACCCAAATTGCAGCCAGTTCATGTTAAGACTTTGAAATAGAGCTATTCCGAGAATGCTGGACGGTAGAAGTAATCCTGTTTTCAAATTACAGTTTCACTAAAACAAGAAAAAAGGTGTTGGCATGCCAGAGGTTATTGAAATGTGAGGCCAGATAAAAGAACAAGAGCACCTTCCTATTTTTACCTAGTGAAGCCTAGCTGTCTTAATATGGTAGGATGCTTAATCTGGGAATCAGATGCTTCCTAGCTGGGCTGCTTGGCTATGTAGTCATCCTAGCAGGGCTGCTTGGCTATGTAGTCATCACACAGCCCCTGATCCTTGACAACGAAGCATCAGAACCAGCATCAACATCAACACAAAGCACGATGGCTAAAGTCCCACCTCTGATGCCTGCCCTGGCCTCCTGAGAAGCACTGGGCCAGGTCAGCAACTGGTTATTAGAAGCTGGTTGGGCCCACTCAACATGCACGTATGTCAGGAGGAGGCAGGTTTCCTTGTAAAAATCCCCTAGGATGACATCACTTCTGGTTGTGACATCACTTCTGGGGCAACATTTTGAGTTTTTCACTGGCCTACATGATAATTAGCAATGCCTCTATGTGCAGGGCCCCAGTTATTGGACAGGTTAAGGACTGGAATACCATCCAAAAGTGAAAACTGTTGAAAAGTGGAATCCAGTCTTTTTCAGCTGGCAAATGCAAAATGCCCACCAAAAAGACATAAATATCACTTGCAAAAGCCTAACTAACACATATTTATTAACACGTAGCCAAAATATAACAAATTACACTAAAGTGAATAGAGACATGTGTGGTCAATGATTATGAATTTGAATGATAGTTATTTACTGAAGAAAGTCATAAGGAAATGCCAATTTGATCACCGTGTCACATGCAAATCAACATTAGGGAAGACAATTTTAGTCTTTAGAGTAAGCCATGATGCCAAATACTTCACAGAAAAGAGGGATTTAAAGGTGGTGAGGGAGGAACCATCCCAAAAATATTATAGGAGACATTTCCATGATGGCAAAGAAGAAAGGGGGAGCTGTTTGAGGGTGTAGGAGATGTTTGGCTTAGGACCATCTATTTTTTTTTACTAGCAGTCCAATCCTAGAGGAACCTTCTACTAGTTGCATGACCTCTTCATTGTGAAAGGCTGGCAACTGCCTGCGCATGCACCACAACCCCTATCTAACACTGGAGGAGGTGTGTTGACACAAGAGGGAGGACAAGCTTTGAGCAAGACACGGGGTTTATCAGTGACAATTGCATTCTGTACTCCTATGCCTCCTGCATGGTCACCCTTGGGTCAGGGTGACCAGAAATCCTCTTTTACCAGGATATGTCCTCTTTTTCAGCCTCATATCCTGAAAAGGAACTTAAATGTCTTCCTTTTCCATGTGTGCTGGCTCCTGTTGGCAGTGCATGGTCTTCTTGTAATTAATAAATTATATGTAATATAGTTTTAAATTTAATAATAAGTAATATATAGTGTTTAAATTAACCACCTAATAATATACAGGTGTAATCTAATCATCTGCGATTTTGTCTCAACACAAATGAGGTCAGCTCTTTAAATTAAAAGATAAAATCCCAAAGTAGCAGTTAATGGTGGAAAAACAGCCAGCTTACCATGATAATGTGGCAGGCAATTAAGCTTGCCTTAGAAAGATTCAGAAAGTGTTTTGATTTCTGTTTCAGCTGGGAAAGAGATCCTTCCCTTCCTCCATGTGATTATCACATGAAGACAAAGTGATAATCACTTCTGAATTGCTCTGTAAGGGGGAAGTTTCTGCCTCTGAGCTGCAACTATATTGTTTTAATCCTGGGGAAATGGAAATTGATTCATATTGATTCCCTTTCTGCGTCATTACCATGGCAAACAATTGTTTTTATATAATATAATTGTATAACATTTGTATAATTGTTATACATTTGTATAATTGTTTAACATTTGTATAATTGTTTTTGCAAAAAATTGGTAATCCAAATGTCACAAATGGTGAGGTTCAATCTGTATGAGCGTCATTTTGCTTTTATTTTTTTTGTCATTTTCAAAAATTTTTGTAACAGGTTTCCATGTGCCTTTGGTCATGCCAGCCACATGTCCAGGGAGATATCTTCAACCATGCCGGCTGTTTGGTCTTGTTACAGAGATCAGCACCATCCTAGAGTCAATCATAACTAGCAGCACAACCTGTGGGAAACAAAGGCATCTTGTCTGAAGTTGCTCCATGGTCATGTGGATAGCATGAGTAAATGCTGAATGCACATGGAACGCTGTTACCTTCCCACCAAAGCGATACCTATTTATCTACTTGCACTGACATGATTGCTAGGTCGTCAGGAGCTGGCAAGTAACGGGACCTCCGTCCATCATGTGCTATTTGGGTTTTGAACCACTGACTAGTTGACATTAAGGTTGACAAGCACAGCATCTTTAACCACCAAGCCACCACAGCCCAACATGAATAAAGCACGACACTAAGTGCTGTGTGGAATACAGTGCAATTATCACTGTATTTCCTGCAGAGTGTGGAAAAGCTTTGCATCCAGAACTAAAAGGCCTGAGTGTGGAAGTTGTCCTGCTTTTCCTGGAATGAGAAGTAAAATTCAATAGAAGTTATTAGACAATTTTTCCATCACTTCCCAATTACGTTGAATGGAGTGAATTTTCAAATGGAGTTTGATTCCAAATATTTATTCCAAATACTTTATCAATTAGATTGTAGGTTGTAGCCTTGCAACAGAGTTAGTCTTTTGGTTTACACTGCTTTGTAAAAAGATGTGCACTGATGGCACCATATATGGTAAGTGCAATAAAAGTTATTTTTTCTGCAAAAGAAGAGAAAGGCAAAAAATTAGCAAACTTTGCAGACGGCAGGCCAGGACCTTTCACCATTCAAACAGTTGCCAGGTGAGTGGGGATTCCTGAGGCAGAAATGCTTTGGGTACAAAAAAATAGAGCATCCATTTACTCTGCAGAAGGATTTTTTTTTACATTGTGATTCTAGAGATGAAGAAAAAAAGATTATATACATATACAGAGAGACTAATTTATTCTGACTCAGCAGCCACTTTTAAAGCAATTTTGTGGTGGCAGCAAGGCACCATGCCCAGCTAAAATATCTTGGCTCTGTGAGGCTTAAAGCAAATATGCCAAGGTCTCATGCCAGTGGCAGAGGGCAATTTGAAGGGAATGCAAATAAAGACTTAAGTTCATTCATATTGTTTGCACAGAGAGCCTGAAAACTAAGTGGGAGAGTGAGCTATGCGAGATGGAAGCCTTCAGGCAGAGGCATTGTTAGCATTGCCTAGAAAGGCCTGAAGTCCTTCTCCCCATCTCTGTTTGCCAATGAACACTGAACTAGATCTTGCTCAAGTTTCTAGGAAAAAGGTTGAATCGTTTAGAGATTGCACGATCCAAATATAGGAGCTAGAGTCTAGATTGCCTAACATTGCAACACGGAGTAAGAGGTGTAGAGGCCTTCTACAGCCACAGGTATAGACACATCCGGAGGACATGGTCATTGCAATCAGTGAGGTTAGATGTGTTTTCAGATATATCCTCCTGTCCAAAGGACTCTAACTGTATCTGAATAGGTAGAGAAGGTCTCCAGTTTGCTGATGTCAACCTGGTGGAGACCTTGTTGGATTGATACCAACAGGAATCAGGTTCAAATCCCTACTATATTACGAGGCTCACCGGGTGATCTAGGGTCAGTGATCTTTGATACATACTAACATACTTAAAGGGGTTATTGTGAGGGTAAAAGGCAGGGACCTCATGCATGACACCTTCAACAACATGGAGGGATAGCAGGATGAAAATGTTATAATCATTCTCTTTGTGTTCCTCCTCCTTTTTGAAGCCATGGGAAGGAGAAAGATTATTGTGTTTTAAGGCAACTATTTTAATTATTCTTTATTGCCTCCAACATTTTCTTAGGCTACAGTCTTCATATGAGGCTTAAAATGCTTCCACATTAGAATTCTGTTCTTCCTTCATGTCCATTTGCAATTCTGGGAGTATTCCAATCATGCTTTTTTCTTCACAACCATCATCGTGGCAATGCCCTGACATATTATAGGCTGTTATTACTAACATAACTATATTATACAAGAGGATCTGAGAGAAGATGGTTTTCTTAAAGCCACTTAGGCCCAAATCCTAACCAACTTTCCAGCACTGATATAGCTAGATCAGTGTGGCATGTGCTGCCGCCATAAGTGGAAGGTAAAAGAGTCACAGAGGCCTCCTCACAATAAGGGCAAGTTTGTTTCATTACAAAGGGAGGGGTTAGGCCAATGTATAGGAATACATTGACCTCCCTGCACCATCATGGAAAGATGAGTTAGGCCGGCCTACATTTTTTAGGATTGTGCCCTTAATTTCACACTGAATAGCAACTTGAGATGGCACGCAGCTAGTTTTTCCTCAGTGTTTTTGCTTGTGGGTGACTTGGAAGTCACCTGAAAGCACATCAACAAACACCAGTGGGTTCCATGCTACTTTTTGAAGATCTAAATTGCAATGTAACTGCTCTTTAGAAGTGCCAGAATATTATAGGTCATGAACTAAAGCTCTCATACAAAATGCAAGGAACCTGCTCTCACTCTGTCTGTGAATGCTGCACAGTAGGGTGGAGTGAAAAAAACTTTTTCTCGAAATTCACTTTGCCTGAGTGATTATATGATGTGAAACTGGCTGGAACAAATTGTCTCCAAATTTCAGCTCAAAATGTTGCCACCTTGAGGTGCCACACCTCAAGTGAATATTTGTATTGCCTTTTTGTATGCTTTTTGCATACTAAAGAATTACCTCTTCGCCACCTTTTCCAGAAGATTGACGGAAAGACATCTGGGCCACACCAGTTTTTTGAGTCAGAAAATAAAGCTATTGTAAACATTAAAATTAAATAAAAGAAATTGATTTTTTATTTTTGAGTTAACATTCCTTAATTATTAACATTCCTTAATTTGACCCCCTGTGTGGAGCATGAAGACGATGGGTGATTGCGCTGGGGTTTTTTTCAGTGTCTTTTATGCCAAACAGCACCTTTTGTTGAGTCAGGAAATATTAAAATTTCAAAAAAATTTTTTTTGCCTTTTTCACTCCACCCTACTGCACAGACTGTACGGTTATGGGAAAAGCCAGGAGCAGACCCTTCCAATCTCTGCTCTTTATAACTGTTTTCTATTGGGGGCAGAAATTTCACTGGTCAATAGTGGATAGTCTTGCTACACTCTTTGAACTAGTTATATGGCAATCTGTCTGTAGGAACTCCCCCCTTTTGTTCAGACTTCTCAGCTGCTGAACAGTCAGGAGGGGGTCTCCTGAAAGGAGGGAGGAAGCCGCTGACGTTTGTCAACAGAGGCCATCACAGCTGTGGATGCGCTGGTGAAACGAAAAAAAGGCAGGAGTTCCTCTTTTCCACCCCAGCAGCTGACAGAGATTGTGCAGGGCATCCAAGCTGCTGTCTGTCTCCATCAGCTTGAGGGCTAGCAAGAAGGACATTCCATTTCTCCCCTGTCACCAACAACTGTGTATCCCAATTTGCCATCTATGCAAACAACAGAAATAAAAATAGGAATAGCAGTGCGCAGCTCAAGTTATCACTAGGGGTTGGGTTTTTCTTTTTGTTTTTAAGAGCATAAAAACACAAAACATCACCTTTTGATGTTAAAATAGCCAAATAAAAACACAAAACACCACATTTTGGTATTTATGATGTTTTACAGAAATTAATATAGATTGCCTTTCAGTTAGAAATAATATTGTGGCTGTATCTGCTGACACTATATCACCTGCATCATCCAACTAATATATTTTAAAAACAATTTGTAATTTATTAAAATGTGCCTTTGGAATAAAAACACAAAACACCACAATTTGCTATTTTAATCAAGAAATTGTGGAAAACATATCACCTAAAAATTTCCTCTTATCACCCAGGGATGAGCACTTTCAGTCGGGGGCGGGGTGGGGAGGAAGCCTCTAGGAACAAAAGAATCTCTAAAGGAAGAAAAAAAAGAGTGATTGTTATATATTTTTATAGTGCAATTCTCACAAAAGATCAGGGTGGTGTACATTGGTGTATGTCCCCCCTGCTTTTGCCTTCACAACAACCCTAAGTGGTAGACAAGGCTGAGTGACAGGTGGGATCCCACACCCTTGGCACATCCTTTCAAACAATTTGACAAACAGAGCAATCCTAAGCAACTTTCTTGCACTGGGGGGTGGGTGTCACAGAGGCCTACTCAAGGTAAAGCAGTGTTTTTTCCTTACCTCAGAATTGCATTGCATTACATAGTTACTACAGAAGGAAAGGAAGTAGGATATGTACATGGTGCACCTGTACCAGGCCAGGATGATTTGTTATCTGGCTGCCTCAACTACACTGACCACTTGCCTGTTTTTCAGCTCAGAATTATGTCAGTAGACTTCAGGATTTGAAGAGACAATCAGTGGAACTCTTAATGTGGAAAAGGCAGAGTGTTATAACATAGGATGTCATCACACCGACCTTACGTGCACCATGCAGAGTGACAGTAAATGGCAATCTTAGGTTGGTGGACAGTTTTGGACCCTGGCAAACACCGCCCTCTGGAGCCAATGCTGCAAAGCAGGATCTGTACACAGGTGGATTGCAACCTTCCCTGGATAATCTCAAAGGATGGACATGATGTGTGGCACAATTGCCAAATGGTGAGAATTTCTCCTTCCCTCCAGAATCTCAACCCACAGAGCCCAGTCTTCCCGCAGAGGATTAAGGGCCCAAGAACTGAATTCCAAAGTCTAAAGCCCGTCACAGAAAATGCCCCGCCAGCATTCCCCTTTCTTTGAAATGATCTGTGACCTCACAGTGGGGACACCAAGCATACGTCTTAGGTTGCAGCAATTCTTCTGCTCCCTTTGCACTTTACTTTTCAAATTACTCAACAATGTAGCTTTTGGCACACCCTCTTGAAAGGCCATCCAGCAATCCAACAGGCATCTATTAGGACTTGCATATTGTGGCTTTTTCTATCTCAGTTTTCAAGTTCTGAACCAAGAAAATTCAAATCCTTTTCCTGTTAAGGCAGCTCAAATAAATCATTTATGAAAGTCATTAGGCTTTCTTCAATATTGTTTATTTTACTGTACATGGCATGGGCGCATGAGCATGAACGCACAAAGAAAGTAAGTAAGCAAGCAAGCAAGCCCCTGCATAGAGATGTGCTGCCCTGAATGGCATCTTCAGAGAACAGAACCATTCTTTCCTGAATTGGGAGACTGTTGCTGAAATTTGTAAGTTTCTCAGATATATATCAACAACAATGAGGGTTAGAAACTTACTTTTTCAAAAATAAAAGTTGCCATTGTCAGAAGTTCACACCAGCAACCAAAGTTGTTAGTTTCTATGCAAAAGATTATATGTATGGAAATGACAATAATTGATCACAGTTGATCATACAAACACATCTACATGTATTCTACATGTATTCCTTCAATATTCCTAACATGGTATAATCTATAATAGACTATAACAATAATATTCCTAACATACAATATTCCTAACAGACTATAATTAGATGTGTTGAAATTTATTTTCTTCTTGGAGTCTAGAATTTTTTTTTAAAAACAGTAATGAATTACCTATTATTACAATCAATATTATTTGACAACTGGGTAATTCTATCTGAGGTCAATATAATTTTAAGAATGGTGTATAGAGCACTGAATTGCAATTTAATCCCTAGGAAGCATACTTTGTGATCTTGAAAAATTACTTTCACTTTAAAGTAATAAAGTTCTTTTTTATTTTTAAAATAAAGTTCACTTTCTTAAATATGCCATTAAACTAGTAATTAGGAAAAGGTAAAGATGTCCCCTGCAGGTTAACCTGCTAGCTGTGACTCTAAGGAGTGGCTTTCATTCCTGTTTCTTCAGCCATAGAGCCGGCATTGACCAAAGATGCCTCAATAATCATATGGCCAGCACGACTATAATGCCAAAGCACACAGAATGCTGTTACCTTCCCTATTTATCTTCTTGCATTTCCATGTTTTTAATTGCAAATTTGATTGTGGGCAGCCCAATCCTATCCTTTCTCTAATGGGAATGTGTGATGCATCTGACAAAGAGGCCAGTCCTGGAGATCTTTTCCTGGTAAGGAAACATTTGTTCTCTTTAAACCTCTGCCTCCAGAAGTGAGTCTGCAGTACTTGTTGGACCTAGCTGAGCAATTTAGCTGGTGTAAATCTAAGTGGACTCAGGAAAGTGGGTTGGAGCTTGGAAGTAAGATATGAGCCACTGTTACTGATCTAGTCCTTGTTCCACACCCCCATTCTGCCCCAGACCTCTCCCCATTCAACCCCTATCCAAGATCCTGCCTACCTGCTGCACTGATTAACTTATGCCAAGTAATATCTAAGGACTGCTAGTGGACCGTTAGTTGTCATTTGACACAGAAGCTGCCAGAAAGATAGTTCTGCTTTTTTATAATTCTGAGCCTTTAATAGTTCAGAGCCTTGTGGGAGTATAATATGTTTAATTCCTCATGTTGGGGCATAAAATCACTCTATGCAGTAGAAACTGCAAAGGAAAGCACTAACAAAAATCATAACCTTACCTCACTCTCAAAAGTTGTTTATTCCTGTCCCACCAATACAATTTGCCCCAAGCAAAATATATCTAAAAACACTTGGGATCTCATTTGTTGTTTGTGGTCATTGCCATGTCAGTCTTGTAACATACAAGTATATTTAAAAAAGAAGCCACACTGGTGAGCTATGTAACAGTAACATGACACTATAATAAAACATTCCAGAACTAAACTTGCCCAGGCAAGATTACCCATAACTAGATTTAGATTTTAAAAGGGATGGTACAGCCAGAGATCTTTGCTGCATGTTGTCACAAGAGTGGAAGCAACTGGCTCCTGCTACCAATGGATGGATTTAGGACTTTGAACAAATGCAGAGCTGATTGAACAGGAATGCTCTTGCAGTTCCAAGTGCAGCCGGCAGATGGGGGAAACGTTAACCAAAAGGATGCTCTGAAAACTCCTGGAGGCAATTGGCTTCATTGAAACTAATACTTGTGCCATTGCCATTTTGAGTTCTGATCAGTAGCAAATGCTGCATGACGTGACACATGGATTTGCTCGCCAAATGGAAATAAAATCCATGCTCCCTGAAAGGAAAAACATGTTGTTTTTTTTAAAAAGAAACATAAAAACTCATAGAAGCATGACTGGCAAACCGGGCTTATTAAGCTCATCTTCGACCTTGTTTACACTTGCAGAAATCCAGAGCAGCGCCACTGATGTCTGTGGACACACTCCATTAAAGCAGTCTTTCTTTGCTGACCTTAACATTATCCCTGCCTTTTGTTGAAGTGGACATTGGACATTGGTGTATTTAATGGTATTAAACACTGACCTCAGTAACTAGCAAAAGTTTGATGCTGTGACAGAAAGGGTTTCTGTTTCTTTATAAATCAAGTGTGTGTTGAAATGCTGAGACTTGCCTTTAGATACACAAAAGTGGGGTTTGCTGCCACAAATGTTGCACAGGAACTCTAATTGTGGGCTCCAGCATGTCTGATGTCCTTCCTTTCTTGAAGCCAGAAGAAAAGCAGAGAATCTCCTTTGCTGGAGAGGTCAGGTTGGTGACAGTGATGGGCTCCAGCAGGTTCGCACCAACTCTGTAGAACCGGTTGTTAATGAGAGATAGGATATACAGTATAAAATTTAAAAATAGCTATTTAAAAGTAGCTGCCAGATGGGCAGAGAACCGGTTGTTAATTTCTTTGAATCCCATCACTGGGTTTGAAGGGTCATGAAAGTGCCCCCCTCCACAGGGTGACCATATAGAATGGAGGACAGAATGCCTCTACCTCTGCATAGAAGAGGGAGTTAAGGCAAGTTTAGCTCAACATAGAAGGGTTTAAAAGCAGCACCTTCCTGAATTTCCTGTTCTTTGGAATGGTTAAAGGTAAAAACACTCTGTCCTCCGTTCTATATGGTCACTCTGTCCCTCCACCTTTGATCAAGCTCCAGCCTTTCATTTAGCCACTAGTCAACCAGTAATAATAATTAGATCCAATCAGGAGTGGGACAGAGTGCAATTCCAAGAACTTAGGCACATCTTAACCCAGTCCTCAGAAGCTCAGCCAAGCATCATGCATTTGGTTAGATTTAGATTGGTGCCAACTCTTTTGATGGTGCAGATTTAGTCCCATTGGGACTGCTGCATTATTCAGTGAAAGAGGAATCAGTTCTCATTGTCCATAATTATGCTATGGCCAGTCCCAACCTTGCCGTGGGTATGGGACAGGCTGGCATTCTTACCAGTACCAGCATAAGGTAGGATAGGGTTGACAGCCTTTTAGGTCTGCCTCTTTATTCATAGAGACTTGAGGGGAGAGGTATCCCTAAATTGATTAATTTATTTTTAGTTTTTATCCTCTTATTTCACTTAGGGTGCAGTACTAACCTAGGTCAGCACAACTTATCAGTCTTCCTGTTTCCAGAGTAATGTAGTGAGACAAGCGCATGTCTGTGCACTGGCTAACCTTCCCCCAGGAAGTCTCTCTGCACCACTTTTTGATATTCCCAAGTCAGCACAGGACTTATGTCAGGGGTTTGGCAAACCTAACTAGAGGTTACATTTGGAGCCTTAGTAAATACACAAAGCAGCTTGCATATGATAAAAGCAATTGAACATAAGTCAATTTTTAAAAATATCAGAAGCAAGAAACAGCAGCAATAAATGCACAGGCATATACAGTACATGTCTATAAAGAAAAAACCATTACAGTCAATAGGGCGTACTCCCAGGAAAATGTGGATAGGATTTAGGGTTTCCACAATTCTCTTCTACAAAACCGGGACAGTCAAACCTGCCAATATGTGAGTGCAATTCCAGAAAACCTGGCCTGTCCCAGTTTTCTGGAACATGCGGCAACCAGTGGTGGGCTTAATGGGGTTCTTACAGGTTCTATAGAACCCTTTGCTAATAAGCGCCTGGTTCTGAGAACTGGTTACTAATGGGACATAGAACCTGTTGTTAATTTATTTGAATCCCACCACTGATGGCAACCCAAGCAGGATTGCAGCCTAAAAATTGTAAAGCAATATGAGAGATTCCTCAAGTTAAAACTAGCAGCATTAAGAGATAAAACCTGAAAACATATATAAGCAGTAACCATACTTATACAGCCAAACATATATAAGCAGTAACCTGAAAAGCAGTAGTCTGAAAACTAACCTGAATACTTATACAAGCACTCATTACAATCCTGCAAATGACAGCAGGAGATATAAAAGCAGAGGTAAAAGCACACACCTCATTAAAGACCAAACACAACAAAAACATGTTTAGTCCTCAGTGGAACCATCAAGGGATGGTGCAGCTCTCAAATTTTCAGGGAGTTCCACAGCTGTGGTGCCACACTGAGAAAAGCCTTTCTCTAGCCCAGATATTTTCAACCAGTGTGCTGTAGTGTCTTGTCAATGGTCCAAAAACTGATGGTGTGACTTAACAATTTTAGCACCATGTCAGTGTGCCATGTTTTGAAAAAGGTTGAAAATAACTGCTTGAGCCACTACTTCTTGTCCTCTGACAGAGGTAGCACCTATAGGTGGGTCCTCTCAGGTTGCCTAAAGACTTGGCCAGATAAATGACCACACAGAAAGAAGCCACTGCATGAGGCCAGAAACTGATTGATTATATGATTGATCAATTGATTGACTGAGTTGAATGAATGCCCCTGCTAATTGGGCAAGAGGCACTCTTTCAAGTGGGTGTTCATCTCTGAAGGACAAATTCCTAGAGGAAAGTACCATCACAGGTTACAAGCCATCAGGATTGTGTGTAGAGGTGGACAACCTCAAAATGCCAAATGCAGTGGAGGCACCTGGATGCAGGTGTCATATGTGATCCCTAAGATATCTGGTGGGCTACTGTGTGATATAGGAAGATGGGCCTTTGGTCTGATCCACTGGAGGTTCTTCTTATGTTTTTATGTTATTTTATTGAGCAGGGGAAGAGTAAATGGCCCTCCTCATCCCAGCAGTTTCTTCTCCAGTGGCTTCTACTGGCATTCTTTGGGCTCCACTAGGAATGCAGAACTGCCCTCTTGGTTGTATGTAGTTACCAAATGGAAGGGAATAATCTAGACAGCACCATTGTGCAGTATTACTGCACACTGCACAGGACCAAAATCTTCTAATCTCTAAACACTTCTAATCTCAAAACCCCAAATTGATCCCCAAAGGCACATCTTGGCTCCATTTGACCTGCCTAATGGGACAACACAGTCACTTCCTATACCACTTCGCTCATTTTCATTTCATTTCCATTGTGTTTTGAAATGGTGATTTAACCATTGGCATCTGGCAGCACATACCACATAAGCACATTTTATATAATTCAGCCACATAAATGGATAGTGACATTGTGTGCATGTGTTTCCATGGGCCTACTGCCATCTGTGTGAGGCCACTAATAAGCGCTAAGACCACAATTCAGAGAACCACACAACTTCATTTGCATGTTTTGTTTTTCAGGCAAAGAGCCATCTCTGTCACACAGCAACATTTTTTTTTAATCCAAAATATATCTGATGGCAGGGCTGGGGTTCAAGAAAGTAAGTTAAAAGTCAGGATATGCAAAAGTCCTATGAACAATTTCATTAGTCTTATCAGCTTTCTTTTGGCCTCTCTCAAAATTCTTCAGTTGTTTTGACCAAGGAAAAACCTCCAGGTTCCCTTGAACTTAATTTTGGGTAAAACTGGGGGCATGCACATCCTTTACATACATGCTCTGAGACATTTTGCTAATCTTATCAACAGAGATGCCATAAAGGAGAAAAGATGTTAACAGTGGGTGAAATGCTCAAAGAGGAAGGAAGGAAGTCTTTAAAAGTCTTTATCAGAAACCAAAAACTAAGGGCAAAATTCATAGCAGTTACAGGTCCACGCAGTTACGTCACCCTCTAGTGTTATCTTATGGAAAGTCATCTTAACTGCTCCGGAGCAAGGGGCTTAATTTCACTTTAAGATATAGACCTAAGTCTTGAAAGTTAATTCATACCTGCTTAGGAAGCAGTGATTGACAGAACATGTCAATTCCACCTGAAATGGCAACAACCACACTGCATTCAAACCCAGGAACCAGATCCAGAGCTGGTAAGGCTGCTTCTGGTCTTTGAATAGACTGGACTTAAAGTGTGAGGGAGCCAAAAATTTAAAAAAAATAACAGGTCTCCAAAGAAGGTTAAAGGGCCTAGCACAGTGATGTTCTAGCATCAGTGCATTGAGACAAATAGTTTGGGTCAAATGCGATAAGAGAAAACGATGCAAAACTAACTCAAGCTGCACTGAAGAAAAAGTGCACTGTAAACTCTTCCTCCACTTCAGAATGCAGATTAGAAATCATATGTTTGAATGTTCTTTTCCTCTCCTATGTAAAGAATTTTGCATGTGGCATTTTTGTGGCACTTTTTAATGTGGGCACTTTTGTTTCTATAATTCTGCCACTCTCAAGAAGTTCAAAGGTTTCCTCTTGACTGCTGTGTTAAAGTTAAGAAGGTTTGCCTCCTTTATGTTTTGCTGCCATGAACATAGAACTCCTTTCCAGATCATTTGTGTGATGCCTCTTGTACTTCTTTTAATCCCTGTATAGAAAACAGCAACATATCCTTCATTTTTACCCTGATTCCCTTCCCATTTCTTGTTGTCTTCCTTGTGTCATTTTCTAGTCTTAAAGCCCCAAGATGAGGCATCTCTAGTAAAGCACTAGGCACACAAATCATAATTGTGATACCCTCTAGTACCTATTCCTTAAATATTCTTTTCAGACATGCTAGCTATCCATATGTAAGGATGTGAGAGGAACATTCAGAACAGGTGCTGGACTATATGGACTAGGCCAAATGATTTTCCGAAATTCTCTCTCAGTATCCACATGTGCCAATACAATGTTCTCCATGAGACTCATTTCTTCACTTAACCTCTCTTGTCCTGGTATTATTTTAACATCATTATCCTTCCTAGCAAAGGTATACTTGGGTTATATAAAAACTGAACTGCACACAATCTCAAATTTCATAGCAGTAAAAGTAACTATAAAACAACAGCCTTCCAAATGTGAATTCTGTGTGGTTAATGCAATAAGGTATGTTAGGCTGCAGACAGCCTGAAACAATAGATATCACACCCACAAGACATTGTTAAACAGATTTCATAGTAGTAATAAATATAACTCTTGCAGTGTTGATTATTTTAGCAGATAACATACTTGTAGGTGGGGGATCTCCCAAGTAGTCTCCTTTAGACTGTAAGCTTAAGAAAATACAGATTGGAAAGGAGGAGAAAGAAACTTACAGATCTTAAATATCTGTGTTTATGTGCTAAAAGTTAGGAGAAGCTTACAATGAGATGAACAAGTATATCTGCCAATGTGCTGATTCTAACAGATTACTATGACATTTGCATTAGAATCACAGAACATCATAATCAACACTTTTCCTATTTGTCCCTTCTCCTGTTAACAGCCAGTCTGTCATACAGTGGCGTTATCTGCCATTATCCAATCAGGATGGTTCCTTGGGGGTTGAAGTGCCTTTAGGATTGGCATGTAGGGGCTGCAGTGGCTCTGTGGTTAATGATGCTGTGACTGTTGATTTGAAGATCGGCAGAGTGGTGTTTTAAGTCCCGGCTGCTGCATGATGGACAGAGCTCCCATCACTTGTCCCAGCTCCTGCCAACCTAGCAGTTTGAAAGCATGCAAATGCAAGTAGATAAATATGTATCACTTCAGTGGAAAAACAATGTTCTGGTGACAGGCCCCTGTAACAGGCTGGCCAGGTTTCCCCATGTGTCAATCATCTAAGCGGACCCTGCCAGGAGTGGAAACAATGCTAAGAAAATGATGATGTAGGTTCATTTTGTTTGCTACTTCACACTCCTGACTTTGTGAAACCTGTAGAAACAAAATTGGGACAAAAGAAATTGCTGTGCATTCACAGCAAGCAGTGATGTCTTTCTCACACTGCTTTTAACAGCTATTTACAAAATGATTGTCTTTCTCCAGCCTCAGTAAAAAGAACTTCTCATGGGTAGCAAATCTGGACTGAAATGGTAAACTGATTCATCCTGGGCAGAGTGATGATGGTATGTGCCTCCTCCTATCTGTTAGACCCTTGAGTAGAAAGTAATCCAGAAAACAAATTAGATTAAGATCTCCTTCATTTGGCTAATACAATGATCTTCCACCTCTTCTACTTTTCTGCACACCCTTTGTCACTGTGGTCAGCAAACATCATTATCGCTCAATTCTCCCTGAGAAAGTAAACTAGTTACTATACAGTGCTTACAGTCCCAGTTCAAAACAAAATTAAAATGTCCAGTGGAGGTGCCTTTATAACAATAACTTTGTGCATGACACTGGATAAAGTACTCGCACCAAGGACGGAAGGCAAAGGAGGGCAAAACAGTAACTAGCAACAACCTGAACAATGAAGGGAATTACGCATAATGCATGCAGGACTTCTGATAAAGAACACAGCAGATTTCAGAATTTGGTAAACAGGACACAGTCAACAGGCCGTATCAGTTTGCAAAAGCACATTTTGTGACCTCGAAGCAGCAGCAGCAAACTATTTTCTTAAGAAAAGAGTTTGGTAATAAAGAAATACAATGTGCATAATGTTGCATCTTTCAAGAGGAGGTTTTTTACACACTCGTTAAATCCAAAACATAGCTTTTCTTTGCTTCAGGTGAAACTGTTATTTGTCTCATTAAAGTGAATAGCATGACACTCATAAACAGTAAAAATTACTAGATCATCAGAGTTATGGGCAACACTGAAACTGAGGTCATTCAAATCACGAGATGCTAACAATTTGACCTACAATGGCTTTCTTTAAAGGTCAGATAGGAAAAGAATCAAGGTCTGAGAGAGATATGGAAACAGTGGCAAATCCAAGGACAAAGCTGTCTCTTTTCGTTCACCGTCATCAAATTCTTGCTGTGATGCCAGTTGTCCCTTTTTGACCCGCAGAGACAAGGAGTTACAAAAAGAATGCTCTTTTCTGACAATTTATTTACGTCATTAGTTTCCAATCCCTGATCTGTGGACCATAGGTGTTCTGTGAGACCCTCAGAAGTGGTCTGCGGGAACCTCAGAAAAACAAGATAACCTATGATAACTTCAAGCATCACACCGAGTTAGGTCCCCATGGACCACCAGAGAGGGCTGAAGTGTTAGCTGAGGACAATCCATTCTCCACCATCTCTTCTAGTCCATTGATTAATGCTTGCTCAAGAGATGATAAGGTAAGGTAAAGGTCCCTGGCAGGTTGCCCTGTCAGCCATGACTGGCTATAGGTTGCCCTGCTGCCTATTCAGACACCAGCCACAGCTGTTGGGTTCGGTGCTCATCCCTGATTCAGCTAAGAGCCAGCACTGTCCAAAGATTCCTCTGTGGCTAGCAAGTGGCTAGCATGTGGCTAGCAAGACTGCAATGAACGAGGTTTACCTTCCCACCAAGACTGTACCTATTTAGCTGGGGTAAGGATGGGAGCTCACTCTGTCTTGCAGCACTTGGGTCTCAAACCCCAGCCTGCCAGATGACAGGCACAGTGTCTCAACCAGCTGAGCCACTACAGCTAGCCCATGACCCTTCAGAGAGGGCAGAGTATGGACTCCCTACAGCCTCAGCCAAAAATAAATCTATCTTTAATAAATCTTATCTAATTATTACAAATTTAATTATACTTTTACATGTGTTAAGGGTGGGATGTTAATTCCATTATGTTAATTCCATTATGATTTCAATTTTTGCTTCAGCGACCTGCAGGCCACTAGAGGTTACAAACAACTGATATGTGTGGTTATATTAAAATAATAATAATACTGCACATTATGCATTATACAGGCTGGCCAGGTTTCCCCAAATTGCGTCCATCATGGAACTGAGGAAACTCCAATCCACAACAAGTGGACACTGTCAAAACATGGTACAAATGATGAATAAGTTGCTTTTTTGCATAATGCATAATAATATGCACAAAATAATGTTCATCCATGTATGAACATAATGTTCATCCTTCCTAATCCTTGGGTAGGCCAGGAAAAGTCCTGGCACAAGACTTGAGCTGGCATGGGAGCATCACAAAAGAAATGCTCTGACCTCCTCACACCAGTGATGTGTTCTTCCACACTGCATGAACTGGGAGTAGTTGGGTGATGAACTGTGACCCTCCATAGCATTTGGCCACACCAAAACAAGCTGCACTGCATGCTATAGTAGAGGACCAATTGGGAGGAAAAAGAGAAAATAACTTCCCCTACCCTTCTACTGGTAGTAGTCTCTCTATTACCAGTGGGTCTCCTCAGAGATGCACAAGCTCTTTAGTTGGCACAAGTCCAGGAGACAAAAGGGGGCAGGTTGGCTCACTCCAGTTAGAATCTATCGATCTGTCTGTCTGTCTGTCTGTCCATCTGTCCATCTATGTAACTACAGTATTTATACACCCCCAAAAAGCCTACAAAGAAAATGTAAAATTAATGGCTTCCAGTATGGCTTCTAATATATCTCCTGCTTCTAATATGACACCATAAAGTGTTTACTAGGAGCAGATTGAACAGGCAGGATTGGGCCACTGTTGTTCCTAAAAGGGGTACAAAAAGTGTTTCAGGAACCTGCAGAGGCATTCAGAGCAGGGATAGCAAAGCAGAGGCAGGTCTAGCCTTTGGGCAATTTGACCAATTTGACCTGGAGAAGCCTGAGCCGGAACAGTATATTTTGTATATACATTGTATATTTTGTATGGCTTTAAGCCAATTTATATGGCTTTAAGCCAACTTGCTCCCAACTGGGGTCTACACCAAAGGACCCTACCCATGGTAGGAGGGTAACAGACTCTGTTCTTGTCAAATACACCCAACTACAAATTGCAACTGACACCTAACACCACATTTCAAGTTTTCGTGAGAATTAGCAACAAATTTCTAAATTTTTAAAATTTAGAAGGGATATAAAGTTCATAATAGATTTTATTCATTTCTCTATGGCTGCAATCCTAACCCGCAGTTAGCCTTAGTACCTGCGTAAGTCCTGTGCTGTCCAGGGGGTGTCACAAAAGAACCATAAGACTCTCCTGCACCACTTCTGGGGGAGGATTAGACCAGTGCAAAGACATGCGCTTGCCTACCTACATCACCACAGGAATGGGAAGACTGATGAGTTGTACTGGCCTCGGTTAGGATTAAACCCTAGGGTTCTACAAACTTTGGTTGTGAACCGGGGGGCCTCACAAGAAAACGTTTCCAATTGGGCCCCAACACTCTTAAGGCCAATGCTGAGCAAAGAAGATGTTCTTCTCTTTGCTTTTGCTGTTCTGAATGGCTCTGAAGTCTCAGGAGATGCCTAAGTGTTCAGGCACCTGACACAGATTTGGGCTTTAGGAATATTTTCTTGAAGAGAAAGGGAAAGAGCGCATTGATGTGCCCTGCAACCATGTTCTCCCTGTCTACCCTCAATGATCCTACAGGTTGGGAACACCCAAGGAAAACGTATCCATCTGAACACAAAAGCCCCTCAATATGATGAGAAAAATCAAGAATATTTCAGTCTTCTTATTCCAAAGGGAATAGAAAATATCAGGTACAGGTTAATTTTCCAGTTGAGGGGATAATCTTTAGTCAATAATTTACCAGATGAATTGAGCTTCTGTTTGTGGAAAGTCTCTAAGCAGCTTGGGATTCTCTTTCTTTCTCCTTCTCTCTCTTGGATCCCCCCTCGCCATTCAGATGTATTTACTTTTTCTAGCTAAGGCAGGGATAAAATACAGATCAAAAGTGTCTTTGGTATTTCCATGGCCCCAGTGGCATAGTAATCTGAGCACTTCAAAGCCTTTCATGCATTTCTGTGAGGTAAGGAAGTTCCATAATACCCATTCTGAAGGGGAAAAGGGCAGTGTAAAGTAGGTGAAAAGGCACACTGGAAAATCTATGGAAGGCCACAGAATCAGCTCCAAGTCATTCTGGGGCTGCTTCACACTTTACATAAAACAAAGCTGTCTTTTTGTACTAATATATGCTGCTTAAAAAACAAATTCTTTTTTTTTTAAACTATAGTCAGGCAGTTAAGAAGAAATGTTTCCTCACATCTCATTTGGAAAAAGGCCCAGCCCAACATCCAAACCACTTGGAGGCTGAGGGTGGCTAGCGTTCAGATGCAAAGCACCCATTCTCCACAAAGCACTATGCCTGGAAGCACCCAAAACTGCATGAAAAGATGTGGTGCCGATTTCTCATGGGCCAATATTGCCTCAAAAGCTCCTTGTGCAAGGAAAGCAAACAGGGAGAGTGCTTGTAGTGGAGCCTCTGAATGAGCTAGGCTTACACAAGCAGGAAGATTTTGAGTGAGAAGCTCATTGAACCATATGATTCAACCATATGCAGTTAGTATAGTCATGGCAGAGTTTTAATGTATGAATTGGCTCTAAATAGAATAAGTGGAAAGCAGCCAGGCCACTGAGGACCACTCCAAAAAACCATGGACGAGAGTGGGTAATGGATTATTTCTTGAGCCTAATAAAAGTTCCTGATCAGACTTGCTCAGGGTTTTGAGGCACAAGCGGATTGCTGTTGTTCCCTGTAGTGCACTATCTTCGCTGTTCTTCCCAACACAAAGCATGGTTTTTCAGGCTGAGTGTTGTGGTCTAACTTTTGTGTCTAAAAATCCTATGTTGCTGTGAAAAGGTGTAGATTAGCACTACAAAAAGCAGTTTAAGAACATGAAAGATATTAGCTGCAATCCTAAGCTCCACTAAGGCCAGCCTAAGCCTCAGCATAAGTCCTGTGTTGTCCGGGGGGGGGGGGGGTCACAAAAGTACCATAAGACACTTCTCTCCCACTTTTTGTGGGGGCGGGGGGGGGGGTTAGGCCAGTGCACAAGCATACGCTGACCACCCCACACCACTATAGGAAGATAGGCCAGAGGAGTTAGGCTGTCCTAAATTGGTTAGGATTGTGCCCAGTGTCACCTAAAGCAGACTGAAAATCAGCAATTGCAAAAACTCAATGACACTCAGTGACAACAGAACATAAATATACATAAAGTGGATTGTGAACACTGACCTGTTGTCTAATACTGGACAATGCCTTGTATGCATATACAAAGAAGCAACTGGAAACACTCCAGAACCAAACCAATTGAAGGAATAATAAGTAATGCATGGTTAACAGTCCTGAGAAATGCTACTCAGAGAGTAAGGAGCCAGTTGTGGTTAACAACTGACAATAATATTTCTAAGGGCACAATACTAATTTAGGCCAACACAATTCATCAGTCTTCCTGTGCTCATGGTGATGTAGGAAGTATGTATGTCTGTGACTGGTCTCTAACCCTCCACACCAGGAATGTCACAGAAGTGTCTGGGACTTTTGTGATACCCCAGGTCAGCACTAGACTTGTGCTGGGCTTTAGGACAGCCTAACTGAAGCTTCAGATTGCAGCCAAATTCAATACGCAATTACAATCTTTACCAGAAGAGGTAAGCAGCAGGTTCTAGTGCTCAAGGAAGCTCACCAAAGCTGTGTGCAAAGTGTTAAGCAAGTTTCTTTAAATTTTAGTTGTAGTCCTTGCATGCAGTATTTTATTTTAATTCAGGATTTAGATTTTAGATTAGGTTTTAGTCTGTTTCTAGGCTCAGTTCTGATTTTAGGTTAAGTTTTTAGTTCTTTGTTTTTAGATTGAATTTTAGCTTATAGTTCTCAATTTTAAGCTTTAGTTTTAGTGTGGTGGCAGCTAATTCACCCCCTTTTGCAGCATTGGCTTAGGTTCTTGAGATACAAAAGTTAGACCAGCCTGAAAATCTGTGTACAATTCAACATGGATTCCAGCTGTGAAAGCCTTAGCATGTTTATAAAACTTTGTTCCCAACAGTAAAGTGTGGATGTGCTAGCACAAAAATGGGCAGAGAACAAGACCAGGACTTGGTCCCTACTGATGCTGATTTGGCAGGGATGATGACAGTTCAGAGTTATATAGCAAAACTTCAGTTTGTTGAAAAATAGCCCTCCTCACCACATCATGCCAAAAACAATTCAAAAGCAAATGCTTTTGATGTGCTTTTGTTCTGTCTTTATGCTGCCAGGGAATGTTGAGAGCAGACAGCAGTGCAAATGCTTCAATCCTAAAGACACTTTCCTGGGAGTAAGATCCATTGGGGCTTACTTTTGAGTAGTCATAGTTAGGATTGCACTCTTAGCTGCTGGAACTGGGACTTAGACCTAACACACCTTTAGGTTCAAGTAATCCATGACATTCTATCCCAGACTATCCAGACAGCATATGAATTTACAGTATATGGATAAAGGAAGCTTTTGACCCACCTTTTTAGCCAAAAGGCCACATCAAATACCTGGCATGACACCCAAAAAAGTTACATATAATAAATACATTAGAGGTAGAACTTTGATGAATGAATAAATGTATGGGCTCAAATTTCCAGGATTTCACAAAGCACCAAAACACATTACAGAAACAAGCACATACTCAAAAGGACCCCGATTCCTTCATCTCCCAAGACTAAGACCTTCAGAGGACACAATAATTTGTTGGTTTTGGAGAGAAGTGATTTTTAGGCCATTAGAACACTCTCCAGACATGAACAGAGTACAGCTCCAATTATGTTCGGTCAAGTGGCTAGAAGGTTGTAAGAAACCTGAAGCTAGCCACAGGCTGGATGGCTTGCTGAAGGCTGCATCTGCTCCTAATTGGAGTCTGGAGACCCCTGCTTTAGATAATCCATTTTCTCTAAGGTCAATTCTCTCCTTTTTCAATTTTAGTTTATTTTCCTACATTTCTTCATTCCTTGTACTTAAAAATATCTAGAATATTCTCCAAAATGAAAGTTTCAGAGAATAAATTAAAACATTAACATACATATTGTTTTGTGTAGGAAAAAGCACGCACACCACAAGTATACATAAAGTGCATTTTCCATGCATCAATTTGCATGACACAGCTTTTGTTCCATCTCTTGATGTGACACAATATGAGTACCATGTTCAGCTGCCTCCAAAAACTTCAAAAAAATATGTGAAAAGGAAGGGGTTGGCCCAATTAATTAAACAGATTATTTAAAATACATAGACTCCCTGGAGTTTGTTTTAGAGCTTTCAAACAATTCTTTTATCCTTTTAGATTAGTTTAATTAAAGTCACTTGACATTATTCAGTGCATGTGTGCCTGTGTTTCCACTGAGGCTTGAATGTCTGCTTCTATGCATACATATTTATGGTTCCTTAGCTCTTTTTTCCCCCGTTGACAGTCACAACATTCTAATAGTTAACTGATGCAGGGTTAAGTGTGCAGGTTTTGGAAACTGACTATTCAATCTTATGCATGTCTACTCAGAAGTAAGTCCCATGTTGTGCAGTGGGTCTTCCTCCCAGGAAAGTATGGATAGGATTGTAGCCTAGCAGCACAATCCAGAGCAACTAATCTGTCCACATAAGAGCCCTTGGGTTGCCCTATCTAACACTAGGTTGGAGCAACTACAAGATGCTCCACCCCAGTTACTCTGGAAGAGGCTTATGGCAGAGCAAGGCATAATAGGGTGCCCTAAGAGAGGTGGAGCCGCTCTGCCCTAACTGCTCTGCCCTAAGCAGTTCAGGAGAGGCATGTTGAGGGCATGTTGAGCATTGCCTAGGGCAGAGCAGTTACTCTGTATCCAGAGCCTGTTTCCAAGGCAGTAATGCCCTCTTCCAGCCCTCAGAGTTATACCACCTCAGGAGCAGGTATAGTAATGAGTAGACCCATAAGGATCCATGATAAGGCCTGAGTAAGAATAGCAGTGTTGACCAAAAATCTGAGTTCTTGGCCAGCCTAGCTGCAACCCCTGCCTCTCAACCTCAGGATATGGAACAAACTACGGCTGCCCACAAACCTCAGGATACAGCAAGCCACTCCAAGAAGCCCCTTGTATTCACTGTAGAATGTACTGGCATCTCATCAGGGACTCCTTATAAGGCAGGCACCCAGTGGCATCACCAGACTGGTGTGGCTGGTGTGAGCTGCATTGGGTGATGCGCCGGAGGGTTTTGACAGTCCTTTGGCATGCCCCAGGCATCAGTGAGCCCATTCAGGCCTGCTCCAAGGCGGAGCAGCAGCCAGAAGCTGCCACTCGTCCTCGGAGCTGGCCTGAAAGGCCAGCTGAGGTGCGCTGCACAGAAACACACTGAGCATACCAAACAGCTTCAGAGAAGACTTCCTTAGAGTGGAGGAAGTCCGCGCCTCTACACGGCCATTTGGCCTCACTCAGGAGGCGGAGCAGCAGCCGAATGGCTTCAGAAAGAGTACTGTACCAACTCGGGACGCCTGAACAGTACAGGAGCCAACTTGGATGCCTGCACAGTCTCCTCTGAAGCCAAAAGTCTTCAGAAACCTGCGCAAATGTCAGAGATGGTGCCTGCGCAGTACTCTTTTTGAAGCCAGTTGGCTTCAGAAACTGCACAGGCACCAACTTTGGCGACTGCACAGTCCAGGAAGGGGGTGCGTGCATCCCAGGAGTGATGCACTGACTTCCGCACCGGGTGATGCACAGATCTGTTCCTTGTTCAGTGTGATCTGAGGGGTGTCTCCTCAGGAGCAAGTCCTCCCCATGTGTCAATTACTTAGCATGCTCTGGAGCAGTTAGGGCAGCCCAGGCTTCCTGACTCTCTGGATGCAGCATAACTTTCTGCTCTGGATACAGAATAATTAGGAGAGAGCAGTTAGGGCAGAGCAGGCTGAACTTGCTCTGGATTGTGCCCTTAGTTGCAGGTCTTAACTAGCTGTTTTTTTAAACCACATTCACGCACGAACACACAGAGAGACAGAAAGGGGGGGTGCAAATCTGAATGTATATGTGTGTGTATTAAAAGCCAGGAATAGGAAAGTCCAGCATGCCTTGACGTGAGCTGAGTCTAGAGTTACCACACCCCCTGCAGATCGACTTAGAAAAGAATAATAAAAGTGACACTTCTGAGTCACCAAGTCACACCTTCATAATTCTAAAAGACTTGAATCAAATCTCCTCCTCCCCTTTAGAAAGCCAGCTGTGGTAAAACAGGGATGCTGCCAGGCTCTGTGTGCATTGGAATTCACTTTAAACACTCCTCACTTGCACTCTCCCATCTGTAAACAGGTTGAGGAGTGGGAAAGATTGTGAAAAGGAAAGAAAGCGGTCTCAAGCAGCAGCTGCTTGGCTTATCAGGATGATCCAATCCTCAGCAGCCCTACTCAGAAGAAGTCCCACCACAGCCAGTAATTCAATGAGGGTTCCTACTCCCTTTCCATGCAGTGGAAAGCATGATAGCTATTTACTGTCTTCTCTCTTTCTTGCCTTGTTCCTGCTTCCTTGGGCTTCTCAAGTAAGGGCACAATCCAGAAGTGCACTTGGGTTACCTTATCTATCACTGGGCTGATCCCACTTCAAGATGGGCCACCCTAGTTATTCTGGAAAAGGTTTTGGGCAGCCTAATGCAACATACCCCAAATCCAGAGTAACTATGGGAGCACGTAAGAGACTTTACGTGCACTCATAGTTACTGCACCACCTAGTGAAAACCTATGGGAAATTCATATTGGAATCCAGAGTAAGTTGTTCTTACACCGGAGCAAGGACTCTCCATAGTTATTCTGGATTTTGCCCATAGGCTGCTCCAAGACAGGTGGACCTGGGCTGCCCTAGCTGGGCCAGCCTAGGCAGTTCAGGAGAGACATGTTGAGGGCATGTTTAGCATTGCCTATGGCAGAATGCCCAGTGCTTCCTCAGCCAATGAAAATAACAGAATGCCCATACTTTGCCCAGTGATCATAGTTTCTTTCCTTCCTATCAGAGACAGTAAAAAGCCTGCTCCAGCCTCCCCCTTCTCAGAAAGGGAACATTTAACCTTTCCTGCCTCCTGGTTGAAACTCCCTGATGCTCACCAATGAAAAGAATGGCTCTACAAGATTTTTCGTGCTGTTTAAAACATAAGCAACCACACCAAGACGCAGGCAGACTTGAGTCTGCAGGTATGGGAATGACTGCTGAGACAAGGGGACTCATGACTTGAGCGTTTTTCAGCACCTTCCATGCACACAACTCATAAGTTGCTGAGTCACTGAAAAACAGGCATTTACATGATGCAAGTCTGAGTCACTAACCTGGGTTCCCAATCCTCTTAAAACCAAAAGTTCCCAATTCTGCCTGCACATCAAAAACTAAATTCATGTAGAAAAATACTAACCCAATCTTCTCTCTAGCAGCCTTCAATATGAAGACTTACCTAAAGGGATGCAAGTACATTTTGAAATTGTACAATTCAGGAAATGTTTTACTTAACACATGAAGAGATGTTTGTTAGAGAGCGCAATTTAGGTTCTACCTCCAGTGTGATCATAATGATTCTCCATACTTCAGCTTTCTTATCTATAGCTACAGCAGTAATGAAGCTTTCTTTCCAAACTTCCTCACTCCACCTTTTGTGATAATGTATCATCTCCTGTGGTCCTTCCCATCACATACCACTTACCTCAATACAGTGGTGCCTCACGTAAAAAATTTAATTCGTTCTGGAAGCATGTTTGTTACGTGAAACGTTCTTTACATGAAGTAGATTTTCCCATAGGAAATAATGGAAACTCAGACAATTGGTTCCAGAACCCAAAAAATGTTCATATAAAAATATTAACTGGATGTAAAAATGATGACAAAACACTGGAATTGAATTCAAAACATACATTCAGTGTGCATGATCCTATGAAGTCTACTTAGGCTGCAATCCTAAAGACACTTTCCTGGGAGTAAGCCCCATTTGACACAATGGGGCTTACTTCTGGGTAGCCATGGTTAGGAGGCTGCAATCAAAACACTTTGCTGGGAGTAAGCCCCATTTAAAACAGCCCTGACGCTTTTTAAAAGGGCTGCCGTCCAGCGTATCTGCCCCAACTGCCAACGAATGTGTTTGTTACGTGAAGCACAGTTTGTTACATGAAGCAGAAGCCTAGATAAATTTTTGTTTGTTATGTGGAACATACTTTACGTGAGGTGTTTGTTACATGAAGGCACCACTGTATTTCCCTCTGGTGACATTACCTTCCCTTCCCTTGTTGATTTTAGCGTGTATGTTAGTATCTTTTCTCCTTCTACTGTCTCTTTCTTCCACCCTACATCTCATTTTTTTTTTACCATGCCTTCAACTCTGGACCTATTTCAGAATTCTGAAGAAACTGTCTTGGCCCTTTATTGAAGAGCTGAAGTAAAATTTTACATTAATTCAAACTTTGGCTACATTCCAAAACCCAAAGGGAAAGAGTATTTAGAGTTCAATTTTCAAGAATATATTTTAAAAGTTACAGTTTAATAAGACATTTCTTCTAAACATTGCCTGTACACCACGGGGACCAAATGTGTATACCTAAGAGGCTGAGGCAGGACCTTGAGGGGCACAAGGCCAGTGAGAGCCATTAACTTTGGCCCTGATCCAAGCTGGTACCTGCAGGAAGACCAGACTCCTCATACTTTCCTTGGAAAGACCTGGTATGGGAGCTGGGAGGAGACACCCCAAGGTGGAATGAAGAGAGGAGGCGCAATCTTGGGAGGGAAGCAAGGAGGTGCAAGTGGGGCATCAGTGCCCTGTCCCCATCATGGCATTCAACCTCCACATGTGGGTAGGGTAGGCCCTAGGTGGACCAGGTCGTTCTCATGAGATGCTGTTGGATCAGAAAATGGCAGGGATCATCTGTATTATTCATTGTTAATCCACTCTTTGTAATTAAGGCTGCAATTCTAAATCCACTTTCCTGGGAGTAAGTCCCACTGAACACAATGGGACTTATTTCTGAGGAGTCAGGGATAGGATTGTTCTCCAAGCCTGATAAGAAAACCTACATAACCTACCATGTTATACTTATCTGGAGTTTCTGTGTCTTCCATCCTGTGCTGACCATGGACCCCTCTTTACTATCCCTCTGCCCATGGGACATTAAGCTGCCTTTGGACCCCATGACAGAACCCCAAGACCTCCGGGGGCATACTTTGAGAAATATTGCCATAACACATACTAACATGAAATTTGTGCAACTCTGTGGCATGTGGCAATGGGATGAAGATTAAACTACTTGTTTAAACAATTTACTAGTTTAAATCTTTATTTTGTTTAAATTATTTTGATCTATTTTCTATCAAAGAAGCTGTCTGGTCGTTGTTCTCCTTTTATCATGGGGTGGTGCAAGCGGTTAAGTCGCTGTGCCTGTTAACCAGGGTTCGAGACCCGGGTCGGCCCCACAAGACAGGGTGAGCTCCTGTCCTTAGCCCAGCTCTGCAACGCCAGCTGGATCCAATCGTATCGGTTCTGCCTTTCCATTGGACTAATTCAGTGGCGTGGAGAGGGGGGATTTGCTGCTTGGGTAACAGCCTGTCCTCCATAACAATCCAACCCAGGCTTTTGTGCTTCGCATGCAGCCTATGCAGCGCTGAGCATGATACCATAGTCTTTCAAGACTGACGGAGGCCTGCTTTTATTTTTTTAAAGGAGCAGATAAGACATCTGCTTGTAACTAACAAGGCACCTCACAAGGAAGACGGCTTCGCAAACAAATTGCCTATCTAGATCAAGCCTGTCCATACAAAAGATGGAGAAAGGGTAACAAAACTTCTTCTGGAACTGCATATGTATTACTGAAGAGGTGGTCTGCTCTGTTATTTTCCAGCAGAATTTCCCACAAAAATGGTGCAATTTCCACTCCAATTCTATTCTAGCCTTGTACTGCAGGAGCGAGTATTCTGGTGGGATAAGGTGCTTTCTAACTGCCACAAAAGAGAACATGCCAGTCCATGTGGCCTGGTCACCACCATACACAGCAAGAAGCTATTACTAGAGAATACCTGCAGGCATATCAGGTGGAGGTAGGATTGAGGAGTTGGAAAGGAACAAAATGGTGTAGGCATGGGGAGGAAGGAAGTAGTGATAGGAGAGGGCAGGACTGGTACCAGAAAGGGGGCAGAATCGAAGGAAGGCAACAGTGAACACTAACCTCCTTCCCAGTCTGCAAGGTCTGTGAATAGGGTTTGCAATTCACATTGAAAATTTAGGATTTGAATGCATGTCTCCGACATCCAAAGACTTAGTGAGGTGGCTTTAATCCCAAAGCATTCTGTATGTCAACCACCTTATCATATCTGAGAAGACTTGCATTTTTTAAAATCAAGCCCACAGAATTATAGAGAAAAGCTGCAAAAATCAGTTTTGAATCAGAGTTGTCTGTTAGCTTTAAACTAGTATGATGAGTAAGAACTATTTTTTTCTTTTTTTACCTGAAATTATTTTAACAGAAAACATCTTCAACATTTTTTTCGCTGTTAATAATTTTGTATCGTCTTTTCAAGCTTGCTTTGCACCAGATGTGAGTGGAAATTTGTGTTCCTAAATAGGATTTGATCAGAGGCGGGCTTCTCTTCTCTCTCTTTTATTTTACTAGTTTAAAAACAGTTGATTAATTACTAGCATTAAATGATAGCATTAGGGGAGAAATGTTAATGGAATAGATTGCAGGGTGTAGCTTGTATGGGGAGGGTTTTATTAAGTACAGCTCCAATCTTGGTGTTATCTTTTATTACATCATAGTTTTCCTTTAAGCTTTTGGGATGTTGGATTAGGTGAGGAATTCCACCGTCCTGTGCTTTTAAATAGCATGGCTATGATATCACCCAGATTCCTTTCTAAGACCCCCACCCTTAAATTTCTCTCTACATTTCTCCACTCTGGCTGAAAAATCCCATTTTACCCTTTCAGTCCCAAAGACTTGTTCTGGCCACAATGGAAGAGAATGGGATGGGATTTATTTCAAGGATAAATTAAAAAAATTTATATATATATATATGGAAAATGGAAAATAATTCCCATTGTTCAGCATTCATTCAAACACAGATAGCAAATCATTAGGGTTGTTTGAAAACTGTTTATTTTACTCAAAAGTAAGCCAATTGGTTTCAATAAATCTTAAGCTGGAATCTTATAGGCTGCACTCCTAAAGGGAGTAATACCCACTGAACACGATGGGACTTATTTTTGAGTAGACATGGTTAGGACTGTGCTCCAACTCCTCGCACAAAAGGCACTAGGGGTATGTGTAATGGGTATGTGTAATACAGGTAATGTCCAGTGATTGGAAAATCCAGTGGGGGTTGACTCAGGTCTAGAGTCACCACCCCACTATAACTCAACTCAAAAATGAGTCATCCTGGGGGCATTTTCCCAGTTGCAGAGTCATCCCTAATGTTCACTTTAAAGTAAAATTCACTTTATACACTCCCATGCTGTCCTGTGCCATCTGTAAACAGGGCAGAAGAGGGGGGAATGGACTGTGAAAGTGCAGATTGTGGTGGCAAGAGAGTACAGCAGGGTTATGAGCAGCACCTGCGAGGCTTACCAGGTCAACCAAATTCTTGGCAGCTCTACTCAGAAGTAGTCCCACTGCAGCCAGTCTTTCAGTGGGGCTTCCTGCTTTCCATCAGCCATGTGGTGAAAAGCGTGATCACTCCAAACTGCCTCCCCTAGGCTTCTGCTGCCAATTTGAAGGCAAGCTCTTGGCTTCTCCATCTGACCTCTCCCAGCAAATACCGGTATATAAATCTCAGGTAGAGGACCTGAGATTGAGGATAACATACATACACCACCCATAACATACATACACCACCTGCGCAGTATCTTAGCTGTTCCTAGCAATGCGCTTTTCTGGATCGAGCGTTCTGATGTACTTCCTGGAATCTGTTGGAGCCATTCTTTCAGCTTGGATGTCACAGCCCCTAATGCTCCAATCACTATTGGGATCACATTCACCTTCACTTTCCACATCCTTTCTAATTCCGCCTTCAAACCCTGATACTTTTCCACCTTTTCATGCTCTTTTTTCCTGATGTTGCTGTCATTTGGTCACCAGGGCTATCTTCTGGGCCTTATCTACCACCACAATATCTGGCTGGTTAGCCAGTACCTTCTGTCTGGATATGGAAGTCCCACAGGACTGTATTTCTCATATCCACTGATTAACTCTGTAATGGGCTGGGTGGAGATGATGTTCTGGCTTCAGAAGTTGTCTGTATGTCCATTGTTTCCCCTGGTTGTTGTATGTCCATGTGTCACCTGGTGTGGGGGCACTGCGTGTCACCGCCGGGATGTGCACACCCCTGGGATGTGAGCACCACTCCTTACAAGGGGGCGCCAACTTTGGTTGACTTCAGAGGAGACTTCCTCCTCTCTAAGAAGGAACAGCTGGCTCCTTCTCAGAGAGAAGGAAGTCTGTGCCTCTGCGCGGCCATTCGTCCTTGCTAGAGAGGCAAAGCAGCAGCCAGAAGTCAGCAGCCAGACTTTGGACATGTGCAGTGCATCTGTGCAGCTATTGCACCTTGCTCCGGAGGTGGAGCAACTGGCTCCACCTTTGGAGCAAGGCCCAATGGGTGCGTAGAGATGCACTATGCATGTCTTTGTGCACAGCGCCTCAGCCAGCCATTCTGGCTAGCTCCAAGGCAGAGCAGAGCTTCTGGCTGCCACTCCACCTTGGAGTCAGTCGGAATGACCGGCTGACACTGCAGGCCGGCCAGAGGAGTGTCAAACTCCTCTGGCGTGTCACCCTTAACAGGCTCATCCCCCGATGCAGATTGCACCAACTGCAACAGTTTGATGACGTGGCTGCAACTGCTATAGAAGAAAACCATTCTCTGCCTCATGTCTGGAACTCCCTGCTGCTTGTGCTTGCCCAATCTGAAAGATGGCTCCATGAGGTTTACACACCATGAAAACAGAAAGCATATACACCCATCCAGACACTGGCAGATCCAAAGGAGGCAGGGGCAGCAGCAGTCTTGGGTGAAAGGCACTCTGAACCTGCTGCCCTCTTGCTCCCTCCACAATTTGCTGCTGATGCAAATAGCATCATCTTGCCTACCAGCCACCCCTGGAACTGTGGATAGATGTTAGTAAATATTACTGGACGAGTAGGGCAGAGCATTTCAAAAGAAATCCCTTATGACGACATTTCTTAAAAGTATAGAAAACATTTTAATTGCTTACAGTCAGGCCTTACACAATTCTTTCAGAAAGGAAAGTTTACACAGGGAATCTAAACTTTTCACAACCTTAAAGGGTGTATTCTGCAGAAATTGTGAAATCTGATAAATGCTGTTTTTCCCCATGTTTTGTAGAGATACTGATTCCCAACATCTGCTATGTTATCATGTACTGCTCTTTTCTCCATATTGTTCTGCTCTGTGGATGACAGGAGTGTACTGAACATCTTTAGCAAAATGATCTAGTTGCTTTTCTAATTCTTCCTTTGAAATGCATTTGTACAATGATATGGTGATTCAAAAGACCCTGACAGGCAGTTTGTGAGCAGAATCTGCTGGCTCTTGCACCCACTCACTTGTTGCTATGTGGTGTGCTTACATTCCAGACTGGATCAGGTCTCCAGGCCTTCAACCAAAGCAATGAAGTAACCAAAATATAACATAGTGGAGAAGCAGAAAACCAAGCAGAAGGCTTGTCTATTCAGTATGGTATTTGGGTTGGGATGATGGCTTATGGCTGGGTTGCTTACATTCCTTTTATGGATCTATAATTATCTTTTTAAAGATGTTGAAGGTGCCTAATATTACAATTATCCCCTGCATTTGGCATCTAAATGCACATTCCCATCATGGCTTCTAATCTGTGATGAACATTTCCTCCAGAAATTTGTCCAATCTTTTCTTAAAGGCGTCCAGGCTAGAGCTATCACCACATGTTGTGTAAAGAAGTTTCATGGACTAATTAAATGCTGGGTAAAGAAATACTTTCTATAGGCTGTCCTAACTCTCTCTACAATCAAAGAAACAACAACTTTAAAAGTCACATAAAAATATGTCCCCCGCAGGTTATACTGCTAGTTGTGATTGACTGTGGTGTGTGGTACTCGTCCCCGTTTCTAAGCCTTCTAAGCCTTTATAGCCAGCATTGTCCAAAGACACTTCTGTGATCATGGAGCCAACCTGACTGCCAAAGGCACACAGAACACTGTTTTACCTTCCCCCTGAGGTACTGTTTTCTACTTGCATTTTCATGCTTTTGAATTGCTAGGTTGGCAGGAGCTGGCCTAAGGATGAGAGCTCACCCTGTTTTGTAGAACCCAGATCTTAAATCCTGGCCTGCTGGTTAACAGGCACAGTGTCTTAACCACTTGTGCCACCACAGCCCTTAAAAGTCACATAGGGTCAAACGAAAGAAAAATGTCTAAAGATCCCACAGACAAACTGGCAGAGGGAGCAGTTTGTTGCTCAAAAAGTAGTAAGTTCCATTAAGCCCTGGAAGTGCTTCAAGAAAAATAGTGTAGTTTAATATAAAATAAACATGGTAAAAATCCACCTGCACCCATCCACTCCCTTTGCACTATTTCTTAGTGGCAGCATCTAGGAGGGTTCTACATGAGGTGCAAAGTCTGCCACTGTTTGACCTTGGAAATAATTGCATTCTGCTTGAACCCCAGGTCTAGGTATCAAAGGTCAGTTTCAATCAGATCAAAAATAACAAGGGGCTAGTCCGTAAAAAGTCTTAAAACCTGGAAAAGTTTGAATTTTGGTACAGTAAACCAGCATCTTTATGTTAATTTTTATAAACACAACTGAGTTAAACATCATTCAAGACCAAAATATTGTACAGTACATCCTTCCTGTTCCGAGTTGACCAATGCTGGCGAGGTAGGTCAAAACCTGGTACTTTTTGTGTAGGATCATGTAGCTGCCTGTATCTGGGAGTTCAGCAGCCTATTTAGCTTTCCACTGTGTGTTGATGTAAAAGTTGTTAGATAGTTCTTGTGCAAAAGCCAGGGAGGACTTCTTGGATTTAAGCTTGCCAATTGATAGATGGGAAAGATCAGCATACACAGGAAGAAGTGTGGGTTTCTCATAATTTTGTTGTACTCCCTCACTGAGGTATCCTGCCTTTGTAGAACTGGTGGTGCTATGTGGCTCAAAATGGGGAGCCAGCAAGTAGGAGTAGATTTTATACAACCACTTATGATTCTCATGGTTTTGGTTAGTCTGGCATCAATCTTACCAGGGCAGCAGCTATTAAGCATTATGGGGGCACAGTATTCTGCTGTGGATTAGACTAGCCCTAGAACTGATATTCTGAGAGGAGAGGATGATGTTCCCTATCATGATCCTCTGAGTTTCTGGAGTATGTTGTTCCTGGTATTAATTTTTGCGGACATATTGTCTAGGTGTTTCTTATAGGAGAGAGTCCAATCCAAAGTTACTTTGAGTTATTTGGGATTATAAGGGAGTAAGTTGTTATTCAGGTAGATCTTTGGGGCTGCATTGGTAAGTTTGTTGTTAAGATGGAAAAAGGAAATCACCATTTTCCTGACACTAGGTATGAGTGTCTCAAAGATCAAAGCTATAGAAATGCTATACTGGATTGGATTTAAACAAATCTGGATTGGAAGTTGCCCACTTCTGATGCTAGGCTGTCTCAGTATCAAAATCTTCTTGAACTGGTTGCTGACCCAATTTCCACAAAGAATTCTGATATTAGAGTTTAAATATTTGATCCTGGCAATCCTCATGAATAGGTAGCAGATTGTTTGCCTCACCGTTTTAAGGCTAGTTGTCTTCTAAGACATGGAGTTGGTATATTATATAGTACCCCTGCTAATGGGGCAAGAGGCACTTGTTCAAGTGGGTGTTCCTCCTTTATTTAGCAGGGGGAGAGTAACTGGCCCTACACACCCCAGCAATATCTGTTCAAGTGGCTTCTGCTGGTGTTCTTTTTGCATTTTAGATTGTGAGCCCTTTTGGGACAGGGACCCATTAGCTATTAATTAGCTATTTTTTCATTTTCTTGTAAACTACTTGCAAACTTTAATTGAAAAGCAGTATATAAATACTGTAGATAGATCATCATTCATCATTGGCATCCTTCAGTCTCGAAAGACTATGGTATCATGCTCAGAGGTGGAGGTCCTAAAACAGTGTCTTTTATGACTGAACAGGCCAATTCAAGAGTAACAATCCCTTCCACACTGAGGGCAGATACAGTCAGTCCCCTGCCCAGCCCCCAGATTTCGCTGTTTCCGGATCTGCCTCTTTGTCTCAGCCTGCTGAATGAGTGTCTCTTTGAACTGAAGAAGGCCATGCTGTGTCTTTTGCCTCCATGCTGAACAATCAGAGGTCAGGGTTTCCCAGTTGTTGATGTCCATTCCCATGGCCTTTAGATCCCTCTGGCAGATGTCCTTATATCACAGCTGTGGTCTCCCTCTAGGGCACTTTCCCTGTGCTAGTTCTCCATACAGGAGGTCTTTTGGAATCCGACCATCGGCCATTCTCACGACATGTCCAAGCCAGCGTAGACGTCGCTGTTTCAGAAGTGTGTACATGCTAGGGATTCCAGCACATTCCAAAACTGCACCATTTGAAACTTTGTCATGCCAAGTGATGCCAAGAATACATTGGAGACAGCGCATACGAAATGTGTTCAACTTTCTCTCCTGCTGCACATAGATAGATAGATAGATAGATAGATAGTACTGTACAGTCAGAGGTGCTGATTTAATGGTCCCTGATACAAACCTCATGGTATGTTTGAGCTGGGTATTCACCACTTTTGTCTGGACACTGCTTAGCCTCCCTTACCAGTTTACCATAGGGATAAATCCATTTTTCTCCTAGCTATCACCAGTGGTTCCAAAAAAGTGCACGCTGGCTAGTGGCATTCATTTCAGTCTGCACAGAGAGTGCACTACACACCAACTGCTCGCTGGGATCACAGATGACCTCCCCCATGTGGCAGCCATGTGCACAAGCCTTTGGACTCTTAAGGTTTGCAAAATACTATAATTTGCTCTGAAGCAATCAATCTTGATGAGCTGTAAAAAAAACAAATAGCTGACAACATCATGCAGATGGAGCGAGAGGTTTTGAAACACTGAGGGATGAGTCACACCTGGAACCGCCTAATCAGTGGGGTCTTTTGCCCTCCAGGCTGCAATCTGGCCTTCCTTTTGAGTCTTCAATGAAATGCTTACAGAACAGAACAAGGGAGGTAAACCCTCTAAGTGGGTTGTAAATGACACAGCTATATATTTTTAACAAGCTGTTAAATGGTGCTCAACTTGTTCCCTAATTCCATCAGGAGTTTTCGCCTTCTGCCTCACAATGCAAAGGTATGCATTAGGGTCCTTTAAGGGCTCCTATGCACACAATCAAACAACTGCTAGGAACCACTAGACAGTTAATTTTCACCCTACTTCTGTAGGAGGACCTTTCAACTTATGCAGGAGGAGCTTTTAATCCAATGATGCACCCCCAGGTCTAGAAAGGTAACATCTCTTGAATCTTTGTTACATGAATGCCAAAGTATTAGAGGTCTACTTAGAAATGAAGAAGTTCACAACTTTCACTCAGATTCTACATCATATTCACCGATGTTTGTGTGGTGCTTGTTGAATGCACTTCATGTCAAGCATCTCTCTCTCTCTCTCTCTCTCTTTTTAAACAATACCTTCAAAAGAAAAAACTCTTCAGGGTTTCACTGTACAGAAACTCACTTCACCTCTTCTGATATGACACATGTTGGATACCATGTTGTTCAACCTATATTTCCTTTCAACTCTTCTACCTCCCACATCATACTTCTTCAGCTGCGGAATATAAACATTTATAGGAAAATGCACTTAGTCTTCATGGTTATTTGCCAAGGGCTGTTGGCTTCCCTACCTTGCTTATGATTATGAAAGAAATAGTGTTTTGTTTAAACGGGAAAACAAATTGTTCAAAGTCCTCCTATCCTACTCCTCCATTCCCTAAGCCAATTTAAATGGTTCAAGATACTTTTCTCACTATTACTATGAGAATATTTTTTGACAGAAAATGCAACTAGTGAAGTTGCCAACACAATGTTCTCACTTCCCTCACACCCATCCTGGTTTTCATCATCAATTTGTTGTGAGAGCAGAGGATATATATGTAAAACTTAGTCACTTGGCCTATACCATGACAACATTTTCAAGGGTTCCATGGGGGAAAGTGGATGCTTGCCCTCTTCCAGAATTCTCAATTTATTGACATACTAATTTTAATTCCAAATGTATTAATTTTTTTTATTTAATTTAAGCTTGCCTGTTCAGTCCACCTAAATCTAGAGGTGGCCCAAATCTGAGCAAACCTATTGGGGTGCTATAGCTCTGCTAACCATAAGTCCATGAATTGTATGCCTAATGCTAAATAAATAAATCCCTAGTGTGGGGAAGGAGAAAAGCCTCACCTTCCCCACAGTATCGCAGCAGTAGTCCCAATACTTACGCTGGATACAACACAGGCTGGGGTAAACTGCTTGTTCCAGTGGAAGTTAGGATTGTGCTGTCAGAGTGAAAGGTGTGAAACTGAAGCACAACCATGGGATATAGCCTGATCTAATCTAATTGTGATCTAATCTGATCTAATTGTGATTTTATTATAGTTTCATTCTTAGTTACATTATTTGTTAATATAATTTACTGACCCCTGATTCTTTATAAATGGTTTAATTATTTTATGGTTATTTTTATGAAAATTTTTAAAGCTGCTTTGGAACATTTTTGGTTTTTACTATTTTGGTAAGGGAAAGGCTGGTGCAGGACTGAGGAGATCCACATCAGACTTTGAGGCCCTGGAGAGCAGGATATACAGTGGCAGTCTCTGCTCTTGTCCCCACCTTCTCCTGGACCTGGACCATCTCTGTCAGCCACCCTCCCCTGCCCAGTTCCTCCACGTCATTTCTACAGGGCTTTTCAAACAGGAATACTTTTTTCACCGTGGAGCCCTTGGGTGTTGTAATACACTAGAATGCATTCTACAGTGTAATCTTTGATGCATGGAGGCTGCTGTTGGCTAAGGCTCTTAGGCTTCACTGTTACCCTGCACATAACAGTAAAACATCATAGTGGAAGAAAATATCTTTCAGATGCATACCTGGAATTCCAGTGTGCTTCGGAGGTATTTCAACTTAGCCAACATGCTCTGCTTTTAAAAAGCCATTATTTCACAACACAGCTGCATCTTTAGCTACTCCACCCAGCATTTATGGCCCCCAAAGTGTATTTTGTATGCATTCCACTAGCAGTCCACCAGCAAATATAATATCTCCAAGATTTATAACATTGAACTGTAATTGAAATACATTATCCTTTTGCTGGACAGAATTCCAGTTTGACAGGAGTCTGGTGCACCCACAAAGCACCTCTGAGTATACATGGAACTTTGAGAAAGCAGAGCAAGTCCCATTATCTTTATAAGTTGAGAAACAAGCCACATATAAATTGAAACTACCTTTCAAAAATATTTCAATCCCATGGAGGCTGCATCGTATAGTCATCTGTAACTGCTTTACTATGGGGAGCCTCAGATTTGGTTGCTTCCTGGCTCATGCAGGGATCCCCCACCATTCCTTCTAAGAATACATGGTTTGATATCTGGAATTTTATCCCACCAGCCAGCACCAAAGTGAGATAAGTCAGTTTGAGGTTCTGTGATTTAGGGTGCAATCCCGACTTTAGGCCAGAGAGAATGGCTCAGTTAATCTGGCCTAAGCAGACCATATCCTAAACTGATAGGCCAAATTCACAGAGCTAGGAGGCCTTGAAGGCTGGCCTAACGGCTGCTGAGTACCAAATAAGTGGCAGCTGGGGAGGGCTTGCTCCTGAGGAGATCTGCCTCAGATCACACTGAACAAGGAACAGCTATGGTGCCTGCCATATAAGGAAACCCAGGAGTCTCAGACAACTGCTGCAGCATGAGACTGTAGTACCTGTAGGGAAGGGTGGTCACAAAGGGAATGGCTGCTGGAGTGTGCTGTGTGAGTTGTGCCATATTCTGAGATGGGCTGTTATAGTTGTGCCATATTCTGAGGTTGAGAGGCAGGAGTGATGCTTAGGCCTGCCTAAGATTTGGAACTTTTTCTTTTGCTTCCATTTTTCCTCTGGCTTATCATGGGCCCTACAGGTCTACTCAGATTTATGCCTGCTCCTGAAGTGGCCTAAGTCAGGCCAGGGAAGGATCGTGTCTGCCCTGGAAACAGGCTCAGTCTGGATACAGCCTAAAAGTGCCATTCTAGGCCATGCCCCACATGTCCTTAACATGCCGCTGCTGAGCTGCCTAGGCTAGCACTGTTAGGCTGGTGCAGGTCCATCTGTCTTGGGCGAGCCTCAGTGGACTTACACTGGCCTAGGCCTATTCTGGTGCAGCTACGCTAGCCTATCTAGCATTATGCTGACCCAAGTGTCAGATAAGCTAGCCTAAGTGTGCTTCAGGATTGCAGCCATACATTGCAGTTCTGCAAGCTCAATGGCTGTACTGAGAATTGAGTCCAAGCCCTTCAAGTAGCATGTCCTGCACTTTAGCTGCAGTAACAGTCGGGCTAACATTTTCAGACAGCACTGTGAAAATAGGACAATCCACTTGAAGACCATGAGTCCATCTCAGGACTATCTCCTCTCCTATGACACTAGCTCTTCTTCAAGGTTACACTCCCATCTCTGACAGCTCAGGCCCAAACTAAGGCCATATTACATTCAGATGTGGTATGCTCTTTTAATTTAAAATAAGATGGTAAGGATGGATTGTTGTGGTAATAGGTAAGGATGGAGGGGGGGAATTGGGATCGGGATTAAGGGAAGATGGTACTTCTCTTTAACCACAATCCCAATGAATGGCATTGCTAGGAGGGTGCTGCCCACATTGGGTGATGTGCACTGGGGGGCGACTCCCCAAAATCACTAAAATTGCAGAGGTTAGGAACACAATGGTACCTCAGTTAACAAATGACATGGATATTTCGCAAGATGAGAAATCTTTGCTTGGTTTGCGAGCAATGCCTTGAATAACACCTGCAATAAGGTGTTAGTAAGGTGACACCACTAGTGACCAAAATTGTGAAATTCATGGTTTTTAGGAATAATATCATGTATACCATTTGATGTATAATTTAGAGCAGAATGCAATAAAAAAACTTAAGTGAAAGTTAGGGCCCAAAAACAAACAAAAAAGTTATGGCCAAAAAAACCCCCAAAAAACAAATGTAACTGTCTTATGTAACAAAAATTTATTTATTTATTTATTTATTTATTTATTTATTTATTTATTTATACCCCAGCTTTTCTATGCCAATGCACGTGCATGCCCAATGCAGCTTTCTTACTTCAAAATGGACCTATCAGACTGGTTTTTCAAAGAGTCAATAATATGTTTTTATGACATGGCATGGAACCAATAAAGCTTATTAAGGTAGTATCCTTGGGAAACATGACACTCTGGTGACCAAAATCATGGTTTGTAGGAATAATCGTATTATGTTATAAATATTATGATATAACATAATAGCATTATGTTATAAATGATTATTTATATCATTCTGCATAATGAATACAAAACAATGAAAAAGGGAGTGAAATACCTTTATTCTATCAAACATTGTGGCCCAAATCTAGTGGGGGCAGGATGATGGTACATCTCCACGCCCATCATCTGGGTTGTCATCAGTACATAGGAAGCGGTCCATCATGAAGGTGATGTGCTGGCCTCCTGTACCGGCTGATGCAAACCTTAGTGATACTGCTGGTTCCAACAAAATTCTTCACAGCTCCTACTTGTTTCAGCAGAGGAGCTGACAATGATTTCCATCAAGATAGTACAAGGCAGGAAAAGTTTAACCCCCTTCTGCACAATGGTGCTGACCCTGATTGTCCCCTTTCTACAACAATTTGAAATGAAAACACACATGCAGAAGCCTAAATTACATGTTTAGTATAAGCCTGATGTAGTTTGGCCTTATGATCCATTCAAATGGAAATGCCAAAGAATGAACGTGGGATCTGAGGTAGAGCACCGGGTTAGATGGATGCCAAGTATTTTTCCCAGGAGTAAATCCCACAGAACACAGTGGGACTTTCTTCTGAGTAGACATGCGTAAGATTGAAACCATACTGCTATAAACTGGTTGCTGATGATGTGCAAAGTGTGTAGCCAATAGCAATTTCTGTTTCACTGCTGCAAAACAACAGCGGTTTAGATGATGCATAAATTTGATCCACTATCACAAAATTTTTAGCACAGAACCCATCAGAAGTTATTTTAGATTGTGAGCCATTTTAGGACAGGGACATATTAGCCATTAATTTTTTTTTCATTTTCTTTGTAAACTTTTTCTTTCTTTGTGAACTTTTTTGTTCAAAAGAGGTATATAAATACTGTAGATGTAAATTACGGTATGTCTTTGGAAGTGATGTTATGGCCAGAGGAGACATCATCATGCAGGAACATTTTAGCATCCCTCATATGAAAAAATCAAATCAGTTGAGGGTGCAGTCCTAACCTGGGCCAGCACAACTCATCAGTCTTCCTCACTGATCTTCTGGTTTTCCCATCATGATGTAGGGAGGCAAGTGCATGTTTGCATAATAGCCTAATCCTCTCCCCAAATATGGTGCAGAAGTGTCATATAGCACTTTGGTGACACCCCCCAGGTCAGCACAGACTTATGCCGGGGCTTAGGCCAGCCTAAATTGCTTAGGGTTGTACCCTCACTAAATTAAATTGAGTTTAAAAAATTTAAAATAAAGAAGAACCTTCATAATCCTCTTTGAGAGTTTTTAAAAAAATTCTCAAAACATCCAAAAGGCTGCAATCCTATTCACACTTACCCAGGAGTAAGCCCCATTGACTGTCAAAAGCTTAGACATTGCAGTCTGTTAAAAGTACAGATCTAAAATATTCCTTTAGATGTAATCACACGTCATGGTAGCATCAAGCCTAATATTTTAATAATATATATTTAAAATAAAATACACATTGAAATGAATGGGAATCCATATGAAATTGGCTCACAGCACTTATACTGTACTGACACACAGTTTGAGAAACACTGTGAAAGGCATAAGAATGAAATACATTTTGTATGAAACAAAAATGAGTTTATAGGTATAGGAACAGTCTCAGCTTTGTTGGTGAAAAGTTGGTTCTTACCAGTATATTATGATCAATATCAACACTATACTCATAACAAAGGAAATTAAGCTAGATCTCTCCCCTTACACAAACACCCAAAATGTTTTAATGTATTCATATAGACTAGGCAAGAATTTAATCTGACATTGCTGATTATGGTGAGAACAACATAAGGGGCACTATTTTTCTAGAAACAATGGTATGATCTTGTCAATGTGACATTTCTTTTAGAGCTTGTTTGCTACATCTTTATGTACGTACATCTTCAATCAAATGCTTAAAGGTACTCATGCACTAACCACAATTTAAAAAATGTTCTTATTTGATTCTTGCCCACCTTCCGATGGAGGCTGATATGTCCTTTTATATGCGAGGAAAAATAACTTGTCTCTTTTGATCAACAGCTCTTTTCTTGGGTCCTTCTTTCTTTTGTGCCTTCTTTCCTCACAAGTGTTCTATTTACTTGCACTCAAGGATAAATAAGCTGCAATTAAAAGATCAAAGAAATGAACACAAGGAGACCCAATGGCAACTTGTGGGGTTGCTTAGGTGGTGGAGTCTATTGTTGAACACTTGTCAATTCTGGCTGTTTTTACTGAATCAGGGAAATTGATGCTTACCTACAGGGGTATCACTTTTTTGGTCAGGAATATGCTGTGCTACTTATCATTCACTGGGTGATGTTGTTTACTCAAAGTCCGTTTTACTTTTTTTTCTTTTTTTACACAGTCTTCCACTCCCACTCTCTAGATTTCATTCATCTTCACATAAGATATGTCTGGGAAGAGGGGGAAGGGAATCAATGGGTTGGCTCTGCTTATAGATCAAGTGAACCTGTCCATCACATAGTTGATGATATCTACATCTAGCCAAATATAACAGAAGCTCACAGGTGAGTATACCAATACTTTGTATGTATGCGCGCGTGTATGAGAGAGAGAGAGAGAGAGAGAGAGAGAGAGAGAGAGAGAGAGAGAGAGAGAGTATTTAGAAAGTCCTGTCTTTACCTGATGTGTTTGCTAAATGAAGAGATCATATGCACTTTAGAACTCTTGGTCTGTGTTAAAAAATCATGATCCGTTAAAAAAAGAATACTGTAGCTAAAGTGCATTGGGAGTCACACTAAAAAACTTACAAAAACTGTTAAAAATATGGAATGGCAATTTGAGAAACAAAATAAACATATCAGTATATGCCATCTTCTCTCTGTGCTACGTTTTATGCATTTTACGTATTTCATGTAACATTTCTTCTAGCAAAGTATTAGAAAATGTATTGTTGCTGATACACTGTATCAGCGGTGAATCTCTTTTCCCCCTCACCTACTTTTTATTATCTAGACTACTTAGACCCTGATCCTTGAGACAATGAAAACTACCAACAGGTTAGCATTTACTGCATGAATGCACTTTTGTGATGCTCTTCTGGTTTTGTAGTGTGTGTTTTTGCAACATGATTCATTTGATCTGCAGCAACGGTCTAAGATAATATTACTAGCAAATTTACATTCACACTGGGATTTACATGCATAACTTTTAAACTGACCTGTTCAAAAATCGTTTAGTGACTGATAAGTGTTTATGACTAAGCCTTATGTCAGGATCAAGAGTTTCATAAGTTTCATAAGTGAAAGCTTGTTTACTTGTGAATGCAACATGTGGGACCAAGCAATTCAAGGTAAATAAGGATTGTTCTATCTCTCTCTTCACTGAAGATCCACATTTTAGAAGAATGATGAATGAAGTTATGAATGATTAACAAGCACACCACTCACAAGGAACCAGTCCCGCCATGGATTAATTTACACCGGATTTTGAAAATGGAGGTACATCAATATGTAAGCTTTATATTAATGGTGCGTACTCATCCCAGCTAATTGAGTGATTGAAGCTCTGTGTGCACTCTAAAATAAAGATTTATCTCTAAAATAAAGATGGTTAATAATTCAAGGTTACCTAGTCCTAAGAAGCACTAACGCCAAGAAGATGTATCTTAGCTTTAAATTTGCAGTATTAAGGTATACTGTTCTGTCCAACTTAACTCTCAGACTTGGTATTTGAAATGATTTTTATGTGTTTTGTTTCATGGATATGTTACCTCAAAGAACAAATTTTTTTCAAACCTTATCTTGTTTTGAGAAAAAAAAATCATCCTTCTGTATGAGTGATGAAAGCTTACCATCTTAAAACTCCAATCATTGATCATATTTTTTATGGAGGGGAAAAGGAAAACTGGTTTACAAAAATTGGAATAGTTTCAAGGAGAACATCAAAGGCCATTATGCTTGTTAAATTTCCTTCTCACTCCCATCCCAGAGAGGTATCTTTTCTCCCTCAGCTAAATTTAAATTACAGTAATGTCTTTCTTTAAAGTTCCCTGTGCTTGATGTAGTTTGTCCCCCTCCAGTTTAAGAGATCAGGACAGCAGAAGTGCTTGTGATTATCTGAATGTTACCTACGCTGTTTTGGTTTAACAACATGATCAGGACCTAGGGTGAAATCCAGAGTAACTATGTGGAGTCCTTGCTCTGGTGTAAGAACATGTTACTCTGGATTGCAATATGAATTTCCCATAGATTTTCACTAGGTGGTACAGTAACTATGGGGGCACGTAATGTCTCTTACATGCTCCCATAGTTACTCTGGATTGTGCCCCTAGTCATGCTTCTTCCTTTAAATAAAGATCTGGCTCATTTGGCCAGAGGACACCGTTTGCATCAGTGTGGCTGCTAACACATCCATGTTCTGTGGGCCAGGGCCGATCACCACTAGGGGGCTTTGATTTACACCCCCTTCCTCATCATCTTCAGTTCTTGGATTTTATTGCCTACTTACTGTTTCATTCAATTTGTCTGCCGCTGACTAGCCTTGCTCAGAGATTTGGTTGGCTGTATCCATTTTGGCTGTTTCTGTTTAATTCTTTTTCAGGTTATCGTGTTGTAATTTTAGACAAGGATGCTGCAAAGGGAAGATAAGCAATTCCCACATAACTGGGGTCTTCTCCAGGAGCTATCGAGCTGCTTTTGGTAGTACATGTGGGAATTATTTTTATTGTTTTGGGGGTGGGGGTTGCATGGCAAAATCTCATAGTTCTGTCCTTGGATAACAAATCAGGAATCCTTGGGAGGATAGCTCTGAAGTTTTTGGGGTAAGTGAATCTTTCACCATAATTTCAACTTAGCCAAGGTCGAGGGAAGGAGGCCCCTTGTGCCCATTCAGCCTCCTAAGAGTAGGATGATCTGACCCACACTTAGTTGTAGTTATGTATATAAAATTAACTCCATTTTGCAAGGTCCTTGATTAACTTGTAACTTGGTTGTCCTGCACAACATTGGGATAGGAGAGAAATAGTAAGTGACAAACTGGATCATGATCAGCACGTCTTATGAAATGTTTCTCAGCAGTATTGTTGATTAAATTAAAAGCAGGATTCATTCCGTCAATGAGATCAAAGGTGATATCTCACATGTGGTAGTCCTAAAGTATTGGCATTTTCCAGTCCCAATGGGATGAATTTTGTTCCCCAAATAAAAAGAGGAAAAGCATGTTTGACAAAGAGGAATTTGCTTTCGGCCACCTTTTGAAAAGCAAAGTAAGAAGAAGCCCTCTACATGGTGAGTGAGTGGTTTTGGGGAGGGGGAGATAAATTTTGTGCATGAATCAAACTAGGAGAAAAGTATTCATGCTATTGAAACTTTTTTCTTCAAGTGAAAGACTCAGGAGAGTTAAAAAAGGGAGGAGGTGAAAAGAGGGGGGAAGAGAGGGGTTAGATAACCTCTGCAATTTTATTGGCTGAGGTACCTGATGGTTGAGTTTGAGCATGCCCATTGGATGCTGTATAAAAGAAGGGACAGTCAATGTTCTCAGCCTGTCTCCTCGGTTGTGGAGCAGTTAATTGAGACTCGAGCTGCTACAGGGAGCAAAGTCAGCTCCACCACCAGCCCTGCCTCTGGAAACCAAGAGATCCAAACAGGAGGCAACAAAGAAAAAAAGAGATCCTCTCTACCAAACAAAATCCAAAAAGTGTATAGATCTTTATATGCACAGATAAAGAAGGGACTTTGATCTATCAAAAGAGCCCCCCAGAAAGTCAAGCCAAGCAGAATCAGCATGTCAAGAATCAGCATGTCAAGCGCACAGAGGCACATGGATGCATCATGCTGCAGCCACCCAGCCTTGTTGCAAATCTGCACACAAGAAGTGGAGAGCAGCAGCAGCAGCTGTGGAGGTGCAAAGGTAAGAGGAAAGACCCCGGACTTTTCTCCCGGGCTAAAGCAAAGGGAGACAGGGCAAGATGGGGACAGATCAGGGCTCCAAAGATCAGGCAGACAGACAACCTGGACCTCCAGGATTTTTGGCTTGGAGTCCCCGGAGTTCACCGCAGGACGCAGCCTTGCAGGGGAGGAGTGGGGACCTGAGATCCCCAGTGGGGACTGGGAGGAGATGGATGGGATCTCTTCTGCGGAGTTAGAGATTTGCTAGCCAAGCTCAAAGTGGCGCAAAGTTTGCCAGCTCCGCTTCAAGGAGTCTAGGGGATCTTCTTCTTTCAGCCTTCTGAAGATGCCCACCTTGCAAGTGGGTGCCAGTCCTTGCAAGTGCCTCTGGTGCAGCATAACCTTTTTCCAGGACATGTCCTCTTTTTTAGCCTTGCGTCCTGGGGAAAATGATTCATTGTCCCTTTTTTTTTCCTTTTGAGCAGGTAGCATGTTGCCTCTTTGTAATTCATAATTAGATGTAATAAGTAATAAGTAATACAGTGTTTTAATTAACCACATGAAAACAATATATATGAGTGTTTTTAGTTTTTATTTTGTCATGTCATGTCCTACATTTTCCCTACATTTTCTTGTCCTGACATATGGTCAACCTGTTCTGCTTCTGATGGTGCCTACCTTTATGTGCCCCACCTTTGGGTTGCAAGGTCTGGGAGTCTCAGCTGCAGGGGTGCATGATCAGTACAGGGTCTTCTCCCCGCCCTTCATGGATCTCCCCATGGATCCCCTTTTCGGTTGGTACATACTTTGGATTTGCAGAGCAGGGGAGAGAAAAAAAAAACAAGCCACAGCAAAGAAAACTTTTTAAAAGTTCTTCTCTCTGCAGTTCGCGCGTCTTAACGCTAGAGGGACCCCAAGCGATGGGTCAGAACAGAGCAGGCTTGACTTATCCAGGTTAACAGGAGCAGAGTGTTGTCTTGGGTGGCATCCCCTGAACCTGGCTGCAGGTCCAAGAGTGACACCCACAGCAATGCCCTGCAAAAGGTCTTGGGGGGATGAGGACTGTGGTTGCACCCAATGGTGCAGTGCAGGTCCAGCACAGAAGTAGATCTGTCAAAAAGGAACTTGCAAGCAACTCACTTTTATGAATGGAGAGGCTGGGGTTGCTCAGATGTTTGCATCTCATGCTCAAAGTGTCCTGATCTTGGATCAAAGGACCTGGAACTTGGTTCTCAGATGCTCAAAAGTGGCCTCTGAAGAATTGGGGTGCTGGTTTGAAGAAAAAAAAGAAGGGATGCTTTTGCAAAATAATAATAATAATAATAATAATAATAATAATAATAATAATAAGCAGGACAGTCCTGTGTATGTGTGTGTCTTAAGTTCACAAGCACATTGGCTGCCTTGGTTAGCAGTGCCTGGGGATATGATGTGAGTGTCACTAAAGGTGAGCATCAAAATCAGGTATTCTGCAGCCTATGTGAAGGCAAGAGGGTTACATACCAGGAGTGCATCTGATTGTCCAGGGCAGTAATTTTCAACCTTTTTCATCTGGGGGCAAACTGATAAAGCACTATAATTGTCAAGGCAAATGGTCAGCTTTTGGACAAACACATCATGCTGCCAGTGTGGGACTAACATCCCCCATTGGCCCTACTAAATAATTATTTCCCTAAATTCCTGTGGCACCCATGTGAACCACTCATGACCAGCGTGCCATGGCACAGTGTTAAAAACGACAGGTCTAAGGACATCCAAGGTCATGTTGCTGGACAGAACCCGTTAAGCTAACTTTGGCTTTAACTGCAAAAGTGATTGCCTACTTTTTTCCCTAGCTGCCTAGGGAAAAAAATCAGCTGAAGGTTTGAGAATTTGGTGTGAAGAACACACAGTTACTTAGTTCTGGCGGCTGTTAAATTCACTTCTGAAAACTGTAGCATGTTAGGTCTCAGAGGAATGAAAACTCAGAGAAGGAGGGGAAAAAAACAGGTAAACAGAGCCAAAAACGGATTGAGAGTTAATGGTTGGTATAGAGCCTTCTACTTTGCATGGATTTAAAAAAAATTATGTCCCCCACTTTCTTGTCTTCAACTGCTTTTCCCTCAAGTAATTGTTTAGAGAAACTTGGCAAGGTTTTAGTACTCTGCTGAGCAGGAGGGATTTGGGGCACATGAGGAAACTGTAGTTTGGACATAACTGTACCAGCAGATGTGTCTGAACCACTTTCAGCCAGCAGGACGTTAACGGGGTCCTAATCTGTGTGGCTTGGAATGCTGCGCCTTGAAAAAAGGAAGGCAGGGAGAGAAATGAAGGTTTACTTGAGTGACTTGAAGCGAGACACTTAGGGGGAGGCGTCAAACTCTTAGGCTGGCACTTCACTCTGCACTACTGTATATAATTATTTACAACTCTGTGCGCTCCTTCACTATCGCAAAGGCTTGTCAACAGCAGGAAAACTTTGCTACAGGGACTTGCGCCATCTCTGGCACCAAGCCTTTTCTAAAGGAAGGGGTAGGGGAGGGTTACCATGTAAACGGGAAGGCAACGGAAAGAGGGGGCTATCCCAATGTATCCAAAAGGGTTTTGACAACTAGAACCTCTGTTTGGCCAAAATGTGTAGCTGTTTACTCAATGAGTTTCTCTAAAGTGTTTTAGCAGAGGCTTCTGCAGAATGTCATTTATTATCATAGCTTCTTGAACCTGTTGAATGGTTGATTCCCCACCCCGGCAGTCCAGAGAGATCAGTAGGATCTTTCACTGTATAAGGTGCCACTGTCCAGGCACAGGTTTCTCACTTCCATGAAGAGTCAGACTCTGACCAGTGATTACAAGTTACTTTTAAAATGCCTTGCGGAATGGGGGGGGGGGACCACAGACGCCGCCTCCAGAGGCCAGTAAAATGAGTTGCGTGTTTTATCTTGTTGGGTTTCTAAAAACCATTTGGAAAGAGAGGGCAGATTAAAGACTGTCTTGTGTGTGGTGGCAAAATCTGTAGCCACTACATGAAGTGGCTTGAGGAAGAGACATGTCCAGTCTGATAACTGTGAAGGAAGCAAGATGATGTAAAATCAGGCAGACAGTTGAAGAGGGAGGTGGAATAATCTTAACTTGGGGTTTGGTCAGGTTAGCTGCCTGTTGCCGGCAAGAATAACACATTCAGTGTCTGTTCTGAGGTAACATGCTCCAGCCCTCATGGGCTCTGTGGTAACATATTCCTGTCCCTATGGGCTTTGACTTCACATGCTCCACATCCTATGGGCTATGACTTCATGGTTGAGAGTTGTCCCCCCAATTTACTTCAGGTTTTGGAAGCGACTAGAAAAGAAAAGCGGGCAATAAAGAATAAGTTAAGACAGGCAACTAAAATTGACTAGTCAGCTCTGTGAAGAGAGCGGCTTTTAAATCTCCTTCCTCTGTCTCCAGCCAGATGCCTTTAGAAACTTAAGCAAGATTATGTTTCCTTTTTTATTTAATGTAATAAATCATTCCCCCCTGCTGCACACCAACATTCAAGCCATACTCTTGTATCCTAGGGGGTGGATTAAGGTTGCTTCTCTGCCTATTCATTTTCTTGAGCACTTTCTCCTCACACACACCATAACTGTTATGCTAGACACCCCTTTTGAATGTTACCACAGGCGCTAAGGCTTGTTGGTGGAAGGTTGGTGTCGATTGTCTGGCACAAGAGAGTATGCAACGAGATGGAAACCACTCACCCCCCACTCAGTTCCCAGTAAATCCTTAAAGCAGACTACTTCAAAACATTTATAAAAACAACAACTAGACAGAGCAACAACAAACCTTTCTGATGACTGGTACAGCTCTTTGTTCCTCTAAATTGTGTTTGTGTGTGTCAGTGGGCTAGGCAAGAGAGAACCCAGCTGCATACAACTGAATGAAACCACTCTGTAGATGGCAGCTCTTGTTTTGTGCAATTCAAATTGAAATTCTGAGTGAAGGGAGCTTCTCCTCAGCCTGAGATTATTTATTTTTTGCTGGTGTTGAGAAAGTCTCCCTGAGTTAAAGGTAGTACCGTTACAGTGCAACGCCACTGTTGCTCACATCTGGAAGCAAATAATGTGTCGCTCACAAATGTCACTCACATTTGGTGCTGCCTCCTTGCACTTTTTGCCACGGACTTTTTAGGTTTTAAGATGCATGCATCACTGCAGGCAGTGTTTCAGAAGAGGCATTCTCTCCTGTGAGTAAGAGCAGAGGGAAGTCTTCTCCATAGGAAATACTTGTCACTATGGTTTGTAAGTACTTAAATGAGCAATAGTTACAATTTCATTTAAAAATCTGTCATTGGGTGCAATCCAAAGCATGTTTACTCATTTTGTTTTATGGGACTTACTGTCAGGAAAGTGTTTAGGATTGCAACCTTCTGCATTTAATTCAAGGCACCCCTTAGTCAAAAGATTTTTAATCAACTGTTAATGCTCCAGTCAAGTTCCTAGACCACAATAATTTTTATATTCCTGATTCCTTTGATGGTGTATCACACTGATGACCTGAAATGGGGAAAAGAACTGACATCCTTCCAATCCAAAAAAGCACCCCCATCTTGGGATTCTGGTTGTTTGAAGACAGTTCTTACCCACCAATAAACAAATGGATTCATGCAAACCTGACCTTAAGCCTCAGTTGTAACAGATCTGACTGAGGGCTTGTGAACATGTGGCTTTGTTGTGAGCGTTTCGTCACACTGCATTCCCACATACTGGAATCAGAGCATCTCATAAAAGCACACATCTCTCTGTGTATATTGCCTTGCATTTACTGCTGTCAGTGCTGTTTCAACGGATTCTTAACATTTTCTCCTTGGCTGTAATACACAGAAAGGATCTTTCCTGAACTGCGGGTGTTATTTTAACTGGTTAAACGATAAGCATCAGGGAGCGACTAGACATGATGGCAGAAGGCCCGGGTGTCATGATGGGGCTGCCGCAGAAATTTCTTTAAAAACAAAGCAGGGTGGAGGACAACTTAAATCATAGGATGAGCAGGGGGCAGGAGGCTGAATTTCCCATCTATGCCTCCGTCCAATCAATCCAATCAGTGAGTCTTCACTGCTTTCCCCCCTTCCCAGCAGACTTTTTGGGGGTGAGGGAGGATTAGGGCTCCTTGTGTCTCCCCTCCTTTGATATCAAATCTGCTCTCCTAGCTTTATATGATATCAGCGCAATTCATACTCTGATATGCAAGTCATTCTGTTATACTACCAAGTCTGTGCCTCTGCCTGCAATGTCTAGGGTCAGGTTACTATCAACAGGTGTATCATATTTCAGTTGTGGGGAGCAAAGACATGTTGGTGATTTAGTGTGGATAGGTCTCAGCAAGGTTTTCTGTGGGATACTTTCACATGGCAGTTGCCAAAAAGCATTTTAAGAGCAATTTACTGTAATTTTTTAAAGGATAGCTTGCAGTAACTATAGCAGAATGGGAGAAACAGACCCTCCTCCCCTGCTGTTTTTAGCCAAAAATTTGTCTTTGGCTTTCTTAACAAATATGTAGGTACATTGCATCGAATAGAAAAGGGCATAATCAAAATGTATGTACTGTACATCATTTCAGAACACAAGATTCCAATCTTGAGCTGTTAGCACTGGTCTACTTGCACTGAGTGTTGCAAACATGCCAAGAGGCATGTCTGCAACCATTGGTTCCCACCTAGTCCTGGTACTGGACTCATGCCTGTGGGGTCACCAGGACCTCTGGGCTGTGTAGAGGTGAGTGGGAATGTGGGGGAGGGGAAAGGGAGGTGGGTCTGAGGTGTTTTGGAGAAGTGGGTAAGGAGGAGGAGGCATGGAGAAAAGGAACCAGATAGGAAGATATGGGAGTCATCATGAACTCCATTTCAGGCCTCAGGACCTGACATGGAGGTCTCCATTTCTTTGCCAGCTTAAGGGCAACTTCAACAGCATTAGCCCCTTAACCGCACTGCAGGGTTACTTTCCTTACCTTGGGGAAGCATCCCCTTGGGAAAACATCCCTTTCTCTCAAGAAGCTGCCTAAATGGCCATGCCACCTAAATGGCCATCTACATAAATGGCCATGCTACCTATAAAGGTGTTGGTTTCAGGCAAATAAGGTAGCTACTCCTTATTTTAGACCAATCTTTCACCATCCAGAATTGATGGCTTGTAGGTGCCTATAGGTGGCTGTTCTAACAGTGGGAAAGCTGGGTGGATCCAGATCTGAGCCCTCAACAGCATAAAGTTACGCTGAGGTTAGGAAGATTACAAGGGTTGGTGGCAAGTGGGCCACACAACAACACTGTCTCTTAAGTGTGCGACTAAGCCACTGTTATCTTTCCTGTCCCATTGTCTAAGAGATTCCAGTGAAGTAAACACAAAGATGCAAGATTGTTTCAGTTGTTTGTAAAAGATTAATCTAGGAATGGGAAAAAGGAGGGAGGAGTCACCGCCAGGTAGTAAACAAGCATTTTTGCTCCTTTGCTGTTTTCTGCCTGGTTTCCTATTACACTGGCTGGTGGTGATGTGGAGGGGGGGGGGGGGGAGGCTCAAGGTGAACATCATCACTGAGTGGCATCTTGAAAAGCCAGCATTTAGAAGTGGGAGGAGAGATCACAGGACTAAATTGTGCATTGAGAACACACAGGCATCCATTTTGATGTTGGCTTAGGTTACAGCATAAATACCATCGCTCCCTTTGGGCAGCATTTATTGTAAGACTCTTCAAAAACAACTTTCCTATCCAAACCCGCCGACAAAGTAATAATGTAAGTGTATTTTGCTTATTCCCTCTTATCCAAGGGGGAGGGAAGTAGCTTTGCATTGCATGGAGCATAGCATGATTTCAAAAATTCAGATCTTTCTATGCATATAGAAAACTGAAGTTTTTTTCTTATCACTGAACTGGGAAGTATCTGATATTACAATTGATGACAAAATAGCTGCTTCCTCATGTATCTGTTTGTGTGTTAACTCGTAGGCCAAGGCTTGTGTCAGTGAAGTTGGCTTTAATAATATGGGAGAATTAATGGAATCACAGAAAGAAAGGGAAACCAGTTATGTGCTGGAGCAATATTTTTAAAAATTGCTTTTTATTTCAAATGAGAAATGGATACAAGACAAAAAAGACAGTCTTGGTTGTGAGAAGTGGCACATCACTCTCTATCCACCACTTGAATTGCACAAGACTGGAGATAAGTCAGAATTTCTCTGTGTGGAGCTGTTGCCGAGACTGTTATGTGGGTTGGTGGTCCCGAGTGAGATGCAGGAAAGGTTTTCTAGGTGCCACATCACCTGCTATTGCACTGTCCCTAACAAGGTGGTCAGAAGGGGAGAACATTTTTTGAGGGGTCGGGATCATTTCTTATCAGGGGTTTTTCCCAAGAACTTGTGAGCCTCAGACATAGATAAATTCCCAGATCTGAAACCTCCTGGAAACACATTTGTTTAGTCAGAGGTTTGACAAACATAAAAGTTAAGCAATCCCTTGTGAGAAATTTACTGCAACCAGGGTCAATGGCAAAGTGGTTAAATGAACTATCTGAGGCTTGCCCATGAGGCAGAAGTTAATTGGGGGTTGGGATTGTTGGTTGTCCTTAAACCTCATAATCAAGCATAGTATACACTGCAATAGCTTGCATGCTTCTGTTCTGCGGCCCAAAAAGATTAGTTGCAAACGCACAGGTAACTCAGCAGTAATTTTGCTACATCAGCAGTAAGATTGATGCAGCAGCATAAGTCATGCTGAGACAGTGTTAGGGAGCATTGATCACTATGTTTAAGCCATTCTTCTCTTTGGGGCCTGGTTAATTTAATTCCCCTACACAGCTTCTGAGTGGAATCTATTCAGACACTCATTGGGTACATGGAGCTGCTGGCATGCTACCATGAACACTTGGAAGAGCAATATTGTGGGTGGTGTAATACAGCCAAATTTTGAGTATGGTGAAAGATGCCGGCACCAGAATATTTTGCCCCAGGCAAGTAGCATCTTGGAGGGCAATTTTTAATCCTGGAATGTCATCTGAGAAAGTGTTACATCCTCTCTCTAGTGCCACGGTGTCTATCTGGATCCCTCCCATCCCTCCATTCCGAGCTGCTCTCAACACATCTTCCAAGATGTGTGCCTTGCATCACATCTACTTTGGCCAAAAGTCTTGGCGATGCTACTTGATGTAGCAGTAGCCATTTTGGCACTGTTGCACCTGGCGGAGCCACAAGCTTTAGAACTGGGCTGTTAGTGGCTTCGGCATAAACAGTTGTTCACAAGCAGCAGTTTATGTCAAATCCGAACAACTTACTTAAAATAATGCAATAAAACCAAATCAATAGATTTTGTAAACTGATATAAGCTGTATAATTTATGTTGGTGTAGTTTAAATGGACATGCACTGCAACACTAAAGATATAGTTCTGAATATAACTTGCTGTACTTACTTCTGAGTAAAAAAGCATAAGATGGCACTGGAATTTGAATAAAGTTGCAATCCTAAATGCTTGGGGGATAAGATCCACTGAATACAATGAAGTTTGCTTCTGAGCTTACAAGTGTTGGATTGTGCTGTAAGTGAGTAACAGAGGCAGAAAGTTTACTCCCATGCTTATTGTAAATCCCCCCCTGTTATTTCATGAGAATGTAAGAGGTAAAAATAAAGGAACATAACTTCTGTCTGTCCCCCCCACCCAGATATATTTGAAATACAGTACTTTTTTCATCTTTGGATCAATTTTGTTGTTATTCTAACAGCACAAGCCAATGCTCAAAAGTACATCTCAATGAACTGGGAATTACTCCCAGGCACACAATGAAAAATACTCCCAGGTAAAAGTATACATAGTGTAAGACTGTATAGAACTGCAGCCTAAAACTACTTTGGACAAAAACAGTACAGTATTTTTATCAGCTGTTAAATGGCCCACAAGTTGACATTTTTCTGATGTTTCATCTGAAAACAAGATGTTGGGTGTAGAGAAAAAGCTGTTGTCAGAGTGAATGTGAACGCTCTGAAATAACATTTGGTACAGGACCAAATCGAATGATTTGTTTTAAGCAAGAAAGCAGAAACATCTTTGGATCATCACTGTGATTTCCCTGCCTAGTACAGCAAGTATTTCCCCCCTCCCCGTGATTTGGGAATAGTAACCTCTTTGAAAGTTGGATAGCTTCTCCCACTGGAAACTGCACATACCATGAGTTACTGGAAAGCCGGTAATTCAGGATAGGTAATACAGATTAATGGATACAAAAATGGCCTTGGACTCTGTCTAGGGTCACATTAGAAAGCTTGGGGCAAAGCCAGGAATAGATTGAACTAGATCACTGGTGGGATTCATTCCAACTCTACAAAAGGTCACCCTGTCTGCCTTGTGCTTTTGTCATGGCCATACATTAGCTAGCATTTTTCCCCTTCATGATGCTAAATTTGATTTATAGTTGTCCAAAACCAGAATCTTGAAGTCTACCCCAACTGAAAGAGTTGTTGATGCTGCTCAGCATTGACTTATGGCAGTGCTTCTCTCCTCCTTTTTTGTTTTGTTTTGTCTCATTTTGGTTTTTTGTATGCTGAAGAATTCATAATGAGGTGCATTGCCTGACTATTGTCTGTGACAGCTTCTTGCATGTAACAGGTATCATTTCCCTCTTTTGTAGCTCTGAATCTGGACTTGAGCCTTTGAGCCCTCCAGTAAAACATCTAAGCAAGTTTGGTATCTGATTTAAAATTCCACAGAGTTAACTGGAGTGGCTACAGCGGGAAGCCTTGATATTCTTGCCTCTTCAGCATATGTTTTATGGTACTTGGAATGTATACAGTTTGTCCTATACTGATGAACCCTGGTATATAAAGCCATTTATCATCAACCTTGTTTCTGTTACTTGACCTCCTTGTGACTGACTAATCCTGATGTATCAGAGGAATAGTAATAGCTAAGGGATGTGTTCTTCCATACACATGTGAGGTGAAGCAAAAGCCACCTTCTGTTTTGAATCAGAACATTGTCCATCTGGCTCAGTACCATCCACACAGAGTAGACACAGATCTCCAGGGTTTCCAACATGGATCTTTCTCAGTTCTACTTGGAGAAGCCATGGATTGTGCTTGGGACATGCTTCATGGGTGCTACCACTGAGCCATGACCCTTTCAGAGTGCACATGTGCTCTTTTTCAGACAAATGTGTCCTGTGAATAGCCTCCAACAATCACTTGTGGTATTTAATGTCTTTTATTTTTGTAGTCATATTGTTTTCATAGTGAACTGAATAACACAGAGAACTTCATGCTTATCCTTCTTGAATATTTGTTTTTCAGGTGCAGAAGATGTGTACCTCAAGGCGGATATTGCTGCTTGCACTCACCTTTTTGGCATACACAGTTGATTCTGCATCTGCGTATGGTGCTCCTGAAACCCTCTGCGGTGGAGAGCTGGTGGACACATTGCAGTTCGTCTGTGGAGACAGGGGGTTTTACTTCAGTAAGTATCTCTTTGGCACTGCTTCCTTTTGGGAAAAACACACAGGCTCAAGTTATCATGTGCAACAGTAATCACAGATGCATTTTTGCATTTTAGATTGTGAGCCCTTTTGGGTCAGGGACTCATTAGCTATTAATTTTTCATTTTCTTGTAAACCGCCTTGTGAACTTTTAAGTTGAAAACCTTTTAGTTGAAAAGCAGTATAAAAATAGTGTAGAATAGTTCTGTAATTATACTACTTAATATGTACTGGATGTACCTCATGTTTTGAAAAGCAGTATTTTAGCAGCTCTCCTCAAACCCATAAGATTAGCCAGTACAATTTTATCATTTGGGTAATGGGGCAGGGGAGTAGCTGAATTAAAAAGTGAGTCAATGATGATAAGTTACCTGGTGCCACACAGCAGTTAAAATCTGTCACATGCAGGTCTTTCTTAATCATATGCAACTTTTAGGTCCCAGAGAATATTCATCTGATTCTTGTCATACGAACTTATTAGATATACGTTGTTTAGATTTCTATTCTATCTGGAAACTTTTAAAATCTAATTTAGCAACCCAGTTATTTAACAAAGAATGACAACTTACATTTTGAAGTTCAGTTTTAAACACAATGTGCAAGCTACAACAAATTCCAGCTCTGGGGAAGAAAAAATAAATCACATTTGGTGATTTGTCCTTCAAAGATAGGTTTTAACATTTGCATTAGGTTTCTTCTTTGACCTTGGTCCTTAAAAGCAGGAGGTGTTAAAACAAAAGGGAAAAAAACCTGACATTGATTGAAAGGAGGATCTTTGGACTTCTTTCTGTTAAATCAGGAAGCATTGTCAGCATTAGGACTACCACCTTGACATGAGGTGGTAGTGACACTTGACAGGTGGTAGTCCTTTTGAAATGAAAAGGTATCACCTTTTGAAATGAAAAGTTAGCATGGTTCTACCAGTTGTTTCCATCTGGGCCACAGTTGTCTGAAAAATGTCACTAGGTTTGTTAAAAAATGGGAAAAAAAGTTATATTCAATTTTCTCTTCCCTTCCCCTAATGTTCTGTACTTGGATGGACATTCAATCCTTGCTGTGTTGGGGGGTGGAACGACAAGCTAAGGAGTATGACGTTCTAGGGTGCTCGTGACATTTTTATCCATGGGAGTTTCCACAGAATAATAACATCACCTATCTCTAGGCCTCAGTGACATATATGCAATTGACCTACCAATTCACAAAATGTGAGGAGCGGGGTGTATTTATTGGGCATATTTTAAAGCCTTAAGGTTGTATATTTCTTTACCTCCTTCATCCTCACATTCACCCTGTGAGATCATTTACTATTGATGAGAAACGGAAGCTGAGATAGTTATTTGCCCAAGCCAGCCATGAGTTTAATGTCAAACATAAGATTAAAATCCAGCCATAAGTCCAACATTCTATTTGTATTGTAAAGCATTTTGTGTTAGGTACATAGAGAAAGAGTTTTTGTTATTTGAAAGGCAGCTTGTATTTTTTTCCATCTGTGCTTCCATGCCATTCTTGCAGTCATATTTCACTGAAAATTGTAGTAGAACAGATTAGTAAGGCAATTCCCACAGGGACCATAAAGGATGTGCATCATTAACACTGTATCTTGGGAGCATGTGGAGCAGTGGTTAACTCCTAGAGAAAGATGCTTAGGTTCAAAGCCTATCCAGCAGTTGAACCCTCCATTATGGATGCTTTGTTCCCTAATCCTCTGTGTAACCAAGTGCTGCGGGTGTTCTAGTACACAACGTTGGCGGCATTCTCCAATTTCCCTTGATTGAATGTAGATTCCAGAACATAGCTTGAATCAAGGGGGATCTTATTTGTATTTTTAATGCTTTCCACAGCTGTCACCTTTTGATATTATGAACTTTTGGGTTCATAGTTAAAAAGTTACAGTTTGCTGATCAGTGAGGCCTATGTGAGAACCTTTTAGTAAGGGGTGCCTCTTGTCAGCACAAATAGACATAACAGAAAGCATCTTCTAGATAGGTGAAAGCTGCACACAGCTCATTGTCCTATCCTTGGGTGTCGCCAGACTTGATGTCTTCCCAGTCTTCCCATGCTGTAGGTGGTCCAAAGTCTCCCCTTCTGAAAACATTTTAGAAGGGAAGTTGCTTCTTAGGCTCTTTAATCTCCAGCTATGTCCAAAACCACCAAAGGTCAGGACTCCAGCTGGGGCAATTCATCATAGTCCCATTGAAGTCAGACTTAATGCTGAGCTGAAGAGAGCTCAGCTCTCAGATGTTTTAAGTGCTATTTCTTATTTGGTGGGGGTGGTGAACCTGACAGCAAAAGCGAAAAGGGGGACAGATGAGCTAAAAGTACAACACTTTAGGAAGCAATTACTCAAAAACAAACCTAATTAATGTTCATTTGAAAAAAGTGAACCAGGTTCAATTGAACCAGGGCAGAAGGATTAAGAGGAATACTGCAGAAGTAACATTCTCTATTGATTTCGTACCAATAAAACAATTGATACAAGATATGTGACAGTGATAGGCAATTAATTACAGCGTTTAACACTTTGAATATGATATACCTGCTTTGATGGGATTTAAAAACACTTCTCAGAAATAAGGAGAGAGACCTACAGTAGATGTGTCTTTGTGGGCTAGAATGAAATTGGGGTTTGATAGGGGAACAAGAACAGGAGAGGAGAGGCTTCTCAGTAAACAACAGCTCCTGTTTCTTCCTTTCCAACAGCTGATAAGAATTTAGCTCTTTCCAGCCACTTATGCTGACGAAGCACATTCTCTCTCTCTCTCTCTCTCTCTCTCTCTCTCTCTCTCTCTCTCTCTCTCTCTCTCTCTCAGAATAACGTTTGGAAAAAGAACCGGGTAGGGGGTGGAAGAGGAGCTATTTGGGGGGAAGGGCTTGGAACAATGGCTGCTGCTGCCCAGCTATCTGACAAAGGCCCTCTTGTTGGTGCCCACATTCCTTTGACAGGGGAAGAGAGGATTGTTTACACCCAAAATCTTCTGCTTGGCGCTTGATTGATCAAACAGAAGTGGTAGTTCGGGGTGTATAAGGGGACGGGGTGCAGGCTTTGGAGGATCTTATAATTATCCTGGAGTGTGGCACGCAAGACCCTGTACAATATACATACCACTTCTCGGCATGGACTGTGTATTTGTACTTTAACCACAGACAAACACAGGCTAGTTGCAATTCCTGTTTAGAAAAAACAAAACATGCTAACTCAGAATGGGGAACTCTGACTCTGGAATAGATCGCCAAGCCTAACCTTGTCTTGTCCTCAACTGTGGGTGTAAAATGCAGAGGCTGAGTGTACTAGTGATCATGACCTGTAAACATTTTCTTGAGAGGAAGTCCAAAAGATTCTGTGACAGTGAATGGATTCAAATGATGGTTGTAATTTATGGCTGGTCTTTTCATACCTGCATGGGAGAACTACTGCTTGGAACTCCATGTGAACTATACCAACCAGTGTGGGCGGGGGAGTGAGAATGGCAGAGAGGATGGATTGAAAAGATTGAGAAGACAGCATTTCATGCTTGCACTAACTGAGAAGTCAACCACCTCTACTAACATCTGAAGTGCCATAGAATCCTAAATTCATTGCTCACTTCAGTCCATTCTGTGGTACTCTAAACCACAGCTCCCCATCTGAAATATGGGTGTCAAGATACAGGCATCCTTACAGTGAACAATAGCTAATGTAGTTCATGTGACAAGTTTTGAACATGTGAAGATGCTGCAATAAATGCTACATATTATCTTTATGCTATGCTCCTACCAAAGGCTGAATTTTGTCACACTTCCTTCTTTATATAGTAGCATAATCTTGCAGTTTATCTGCACATAACACAAGAATCTCAATAGCTGGGTCACTCACCTGCTGACAGTGTACTAACTGCAACCTTGAATTAATGCTAAGGTTAATCAGTGTTATAAACCCTTTAACTAGAATCATAGAATCCTAGAGTTGAAAGGGACCTAGTAGATCATCTAGTCCAACCTCCGGCCTGCAGCAGGAAATCCTCCTAGAACATCCCTGACAGGTGCTCGTCAAGCCTCTGCTTGAAGACCCCCAGTAAGCAAGAGTCCACCACCTCTCTTGGCAATTTGTTCCACTGCCAAACCGTCAGCAATTTTTTCCGGATATCCAACTGGAATCTCCTTTCTTGCAGTTTGTACCCATTGGTTCTAGTTCTGCTTTCAGAGGCAGCTAAGAACAAATGAGCCCCTTCCTCCATATGACAGCCCTTCAGGTATCTGAAGAGGGCAATCATGTCTCCTCTCAGCCTCCTTTTCTCCAGGCTGAATATCCCAAGTTCCCCCAACCTTTCCTTGTAAGACTTTCCTTCTATCCCACTGATCATTCTTGTCGCTCTCCTTTGGACTTGCTCCAGTTTGGCTGCATCTTTCTTAAAGTGAGGTGCCCAGAACTGAACACAGTACTCAGTTCTGTGAGGTCTTACCAATGCAGAGTAAAGAGAAACTATAACTTCTCGTGACTTGGAAGCTACAGTCCTCTTAATGCAGCCTAAAATGGCATTTGCCTTCTTTGCAGACACATCACACTGCTGACTCAAGTTCAGCTTATGAGCCACGGCTACTCCAAGGTCGCGTTCACATGTTGTGCTGCCAAGCCAAGTAACTCCCATTTTATACCTGTGTTTTTGGTTTTTATTGCCCAAGTGCAGAACCTTGCACTTCTCCCTGTTGAAGTTCATTCTATTTGTTACAGCCCAGTATTCCAGTTTATCCAAATCCTCCTGGAGGTTTCTCCTGTCTTTTGTTGTGTTTGCTACTCATCCCATCATGTGGCCTTCCGCAAATTTGATCAGGCTCCCCCATATCCCTTCCTCCAAGTCATTGATGAAAATGTTAAAGAGGACTGGGCCCAAGACAGACCCCTGGGGCACCCCACTCAAAACTGATCTCCAGATTGACACAGAAATATTTATTAAAACCCTTTGGGTGCGGCCATTGAGCCAATTGCAAATCCACCTAACAATTGCCTCGTCTAGCCCTTATTTTTACAACTTCCCAATTAAGATGTCATGTGGGACCTTTTCAAATGCTTTGCTGAAGTCAAAATAAATGACATCCACAGCATTGCCACTCTCCAGGAACCTGATCGAAAAAGGAGATCAGATTTGTCTGGCAAGATTTATTCTTGATAAATCCAAGCTGGGTTCTTTTTATCACAGTATACTTGTCTAGATGTGCACAAATTGTATATTTTATGATTTGTTCTAATATCTTGCCCAGGATTGAAGTTAAACCCACTGGTCTATAATTTCCCAGGTCTTCTTTTTTCCCCTTCTTAAAGATTGGGACTACATTCATCCTCTTCCAGTCCAGTGGCACTTCTCCACTCCTCAAGGATTTCTCAAAGATGATTGACAGAGGCTCTGCAAGGACATTTGCAAGTTCCTTAAGAACTCGAGGATGCAGCTCATCCGGTCCAAATGACTTGAATTCATTTAGGCCAGTTAAGTGGTTACGAACCAGTTATCTGTCAATCATAATCTGCTGTTCTGCACCTCCATGTTACCATTACCTCTTTGGGGATGCAAGCACATCCCTGCATCAGCCAATGATCCCGCACCCCCATTTGCACAGCCCTCCTTCCAAGAATAGACGGATGCAAAGTCGGAGTTGAGCAGCTCTGCCTTCTCCTGGTTTTCAGACATCTGTTTGTCCAGAAGCAGCCCCACCCCCTCGTTTCTCCTTCTGTTCCTTTGGGCATATCTAAAGAAGCTCTTTTTGTTATCCTTGACTCCCCTGGCCAGCCTCAGCCCATACTGAGCTTTAGCATTTCTGACCCCCTCCCTACAGGACCGGACTATCTGCCTGTACTCCTCTTTGGTGATCTTTCCAGACTTCTATTCCCTATACTTCTCTTTCTTTAACTTTAGCTGATCCCCAAGTTGCTTGTGGAGCCAACCTGGTTTTTTCAGGTCCCCCCCCTTTTTCATAGGAATTGTTTCTGACTGAGCTTGTAGAAGCTGCCTCCTAAGGAACTCCCACCCATCTTGGGCCCCTTTTCCTGTTAGTTCATCAACCCATGGGATCCTGCCTATGATTCCTCTAAACCTGTTGAAATCAGCCTTTCTGAAATCTAATATAAGGGTTTCACTGTGCACTCTTTTTATTTCCCACTATACTTTAAATTCCAGTAGCTAATGATCACTTCCCCTAAAGTTCCCGCCACATTGACCTGGTCAATCAGTTCTTCATGATTAGTTAAGATCAGGTCAAGGATGGCCTCTCCCCTCGTTGTTTCCTCCACCTTCTGGACCATGAGGTTATCTTCCAGGCCCATCAGGAATTTATTGGAGCTTCCATGTTTGGCTGAGTTTGTCTCCCAGCAAATGTCTGGGTAGTTAAAGTCTCCCATTACTACCACCTCAGATTTCTTTGCAACTCTTTCCAGTTGCTCCATGAAGACATCGTCTACTCCTTCTCCTGGTGGTCTATAGTAGATGCCCACCACAATGTTTTGCTTCTTGTTTTTCCCCCTCACCTTTACCCAAACGCATTCCACAGGGATATCTGGACCAGTTTCCTGAATTTCAGAGCAGGTACATATGTTCTTGACATATAATGCTTTTCTGCCTCCTCTTTTGCCACTTCTGTTCCTCCTGAACAGCTGACAGCCTTCCATTTGTGTGTTCCTGTCATAGGAGTCATCCCACCAAGTTTCAGTTATTCCTATCAAATCAAATTTCCCTTCACTTGCTAAAAGCACCAACTCATCTTCTTTATTTCCCAGGCTCAGTGCATTTGTGTAAATGCAACATAAGCCCTGGAGCTTGCAGCCAGAAATTCATTGTTTTTCAGCTGGTATGCCTAGGCTGATGTCTAATTTCAATGTAGAATATTCTTGCCCCTTTTCTTCCTATTCATCTTTATTTCTGGGGAAGGTATAAAAAGCAACCTCATCTCTCAAGAAACACTATAATGGATTTTTGGCAAAGCCAAATCTGCTGAATTATGTCCCTTAAAATGTAGCTTATCACACGTGATATTTGACCTCAGCCATGAAAGGGGGAAAGAAGTAGATGATTACTCATGTAAAAAGATAATATTTATTTCAGGAAGGGAAGACTGAAATACCAAGCTTGATGGGACACAAATTATGCAGTCTTAACTGAGAATATGTAGTTTTCAGTTGTGTTCACCACATGTGTTTGATAGACTGTCCACACTATAAAACGTTTTCTACAGAGTGTTAAATTGAGCTACTGTATTTGGAAGATGCCTCAGATAAAGAGATGAGTATCTTCGTGTTTCTTCTAGTTTAAAAATAATACTGTGTGCGCCAAATGCTAATGCCTATATTAAAATAATTAATTTTCTAATACTTAACATGAAATATTTGTTAACATAGGCAGGCCAGTGGGCAGAAACAGAGGAAGAATCAACCGTGGCATTGTGGAGGAATGTTGTTTCCGGAGTTGTGATCTTAATCTGTTGGAAACTTACTGTGCAAAATCTGTCAAATCAGAGCGGGACCTCTCATCATCTTCTCTTGTAGTCTTACCAGCACTAAACAAGGTAAGGGAAGGTCATATCTGAATATCAGGGTGCAATAAGAGGGGAAAAAATCCCAGAGGACAACAGGACACTTATCTCCAGCATCTGCTGCTTTTGCAGTTACAGCAAAACAGTGTCATCTCTTGGAGATGTAGATAATTTTTTTAAAATATTCAGACATCAAATTTACCAAGCTCTAGCAATTGTGATCAGCAGTTACAGCAGAGCCCAACATAAAAACCTGAAAAACAAAAAAGAAGAATTGGGCATATATTAAAATGTCTGTGCTGTTTCCTAGAAACGTCCTAGAACTTGATATGCAATCTGATCCTATCCATATTTTCCTAACAGAAGTCCCTCTGAGTTGATCACTTATGCCCCATGTATCTTTGCAAAACATTTCAAATTTAGTGTAAGATGTTACTAGGCCAAAAGGTTGTTTTATAAAGTATCTTCTGATGCTTAAACAATGATGTTAGCCTCTGCATCCAACTCACTGTACCGACAGGGATTTATTTAACTTTCTGGGGCCATTTTTAAGTTAACACATTATTAACCAGTACGTGTTCTCCACTGTGTGGGTGAATAGAGAGGAGCTGGTGCCTTTTTCCTGGAGACTTTGTTGGACACTCAGAACACATTAATGGTCATAGCATGTAGTACATTTAGTTCAATGAAACATACTGGAGTTTTGGTAAACTAACTCCTATGGAGTTAAAAGAAATGCCACAAAAATGAACTACATTACTGAGTCATTTGAGGCCACAACCAAAAGTTGGTTAGGTTTTTGTACCAGTGAGTTTACTAGTGTCAACCTGCAATGCTGAAATGTTTCTTGGTCTACAGAATCTAACTTTATTTTTCTTTCTCCCATTTTCCCCACAGGATACAATTCAAAAGCCGTCTCTTACCAAGTACTCAAAATATGACATATGGCAGAAGAAAAACACACAGCGTCTTCAAAGAGGGGTGCCCAACATCCTACGTGCCCGCAGGTATCGATGGCAAACTGAAGGACTGCAAGAATCAGAGGAAGCCAAGGTCCATCGTCCATTGGTTGTCCTGCCTACCCAGAAGCCTCTTGTTGTGCAAACCACCTCAGAAACATCAGGCAGCCAAAAGTGAACTGTGATGAACAATTTTCAAAATGGATTCTTTGTTTGTTTGTTTTTTCAGTCTCATGGGATGTATTTCCCAGGTCTGGCCCCACACCCTTTTCTGTCTCTCAAACCAAGGTGGGGAGGGAAGGCAAATGCCCTTGCACACCAAGGAGTGACAACAAGGGGCACCATAACACCAAACAACTGACATAGAAAGAACAGGATTACAACGTCAGCAGCAGCATTTCTGTGGCATTTTCCTATTTTTTTAAAATCTTCCATGTGTTGGTTTTGTTCCTTTCCTACCCAGTATTTTCAGCCTTTACTTAAAAGGGACAGTTAAGGCACTTGAACTATTTAATATTGGGCCACTGCCTTTCAGTCCATGTTCCAACAACAGAAGAAAGAGCAAGAGAAGATAATGAAATTGAAAGAAGCCCAATTCGTGTCTTTTTTTGACAATAAAAGTGCAAAAGGGGATTGGTGACATCTGAGGGTTTTAAATTCTGGCCTCCTTTCCGCCCCACTTCTTTTAAAAAAAATTAAATTCACCACCACAGTATATGTTTGAGGAGGGTGGGTTGCATGTTTTTAAAAACCAGAGAACAATTATTGAGGCCTGCAACCGTTTTGATTTTTTTAACTACACAATTCCAAATGTACTTGCACCTTTTGAAATCACCGATGAAGTAAGAGAAAGAAGAGAAAGTGTGAACGTAGGTTCACTTTAATGGAGGAGGCGTCTGCATTGCACATTTGCCACGGATTTAGTTGAATTATATAAAATATATATTATATATAACTTTTTGGCAGAAAAGCACTATTTTTAATGGGACCATTTTTTGTGTAGTAACTGAAGAGGGATTGTAATGTTTAAATGTTGTTATGGTGCTAATGTAAGTTGGAAGGGGGAAAACAAACCCAGAAAATTACAAGAGGGTGGGGTGGGAAGGACAAGATCTCGAATACTGAACTTGAAATTTTAGCTTTTCGTTTTAGGAAAGTGTGATAAGTGTGTTCTTTTTTTTCTCTTCTGAAATATAGCTTGGTCATGACCATATGAGCTAATTGCCTTTCACTCATATACATAAAACGCACGCACATGCAGAAACACATAAATACATCTATATGAAGTTTAGAACAAAAGAATATTTTCCTTAAGCCCTTCACGCATTCTGTGATGTTGAAAATCTAGAGCATGCCTACTGCAAAGGCGCATGCATGTACTTTGTGAGTAATCCCATTCTATTTTATGGAACTATTCACTGTACATAGAGCACCTAGTAGCCTTTGCAGAATGAGGGTCCACATCCCTGTATCATGATTTGTCTTTTTGGTCTCTCTCTTTGCCACCTTCTCTTTGACTAGATGCCATATTCAGTGAGTACTCATAGGCTTCAGATTTGACAAGAAGGCTAATTGCTGTTGTTGCTCAAATGAGCCTCCTCAGGGAGGATAGCTCAAATGACTATCTCCTCATCTTGCTGCTTCTTTTGTTTCCTTCCTTGTCAAAAGGGAAGGTGCAATACTTCGGAGGGCTCTTTTGTGTAATCCCATGATGGCATCAATAACAGGTATCCCAGTAAATACTCTGCTTTCTTCCTCCCTTCCAGGGAAGCAGCTTCTCTGGTGGGGAAGAGTGTTCATCCTCCTTGATGCCTCATAATTGCAGAGTTGTAGGAGATCTTTCGGTATCTCTCCCTTTAAGAGTTCAAAACCAGAATCTGAGCTGATGAACTGACAAAATTTTAAAAGCCAATTCCATTAACCAATTTTTTCCCCTCTTAATGTAGATTGGAGACATGTGCAGAAGGTGGTAATTTTTATTTACCTTATCACCTGTCTGAATCTGCAAGCCAATACAAACTATGGAAACCAATACTTTGAATCCTATATATTCCACTACTAAGAGTAGGGAGACGTTACTCAGTTCTGTTTGCCTTACATATTTGTACAAAAGAACATAAACACTACTTGAATTGTATTCTGTTTTTTAAAAGGATAGGTTTTTATTGTTTTCAGCTTTTTTAAAAAAAATTGTTACCTTTGCAATGTTGAGCCATGAAGCCTTTGGGGTTTGTTGATGTTCTTGTTTTACAGGACTCTACAAATCACAGCAATAAACCAATTAACAGTTCTGAAGTGGTGAGGAAAGAAAAGTGGTACAAGAACATGAAGTAATTTTAAATTTGTATTAGCATAACAAAACATTTTAGATGCTCCTTACAAAATAACCCACAATTTTTAGTTAAAAAAATAACTTGAGAAAAATATGTTTGTTAAAGAGGATCAGACTTTTATCTTTGTTTTTATACATGCTATGATAGAAGAGGGAAGAAAATATAACTTTGAAAGAGCAAAAGGACTTGTGTATTTGCCTGGGTTCAATTTTGTAATAATCTTAAAGAGAGGTGGCCCTTGATATTGCAAAGCAGTTAAGTTATATGCTTGCTTTGAGCTTACAGAATATTAGTCAAAAGTCAATGGAATGTCCATAAAGTTAAATAAAACCTTAAGAGCTTGTCAGTTGGGGAAATTCTTAGTAGCCAGTAGATGTGGGGTACAACACAGTGTTCCACAAAGAAAGAGTGTGTGTATGTAAATGGCTTGGGAATGTTTGTATCTTGGAAACTGGTTTACTGCTCCACTTGCTGTTTTAGAAGTATATGGTTTCCCCTTTCTGCTCTGCAATCACTTACCTTATTTTCAGGTAGAGGTCAGAATTTTTAGCATACTTTTTCATAAAGTAAAGCAAATACAGATGCAAGTTCAAACTAATCAGAATCTCAGACCCCAAATTCAAGATAATAAATTCCAGAAAGGGTCCAGCTAAAGAGGCCTGTTTTTGATTCAGTAGAGAACCCACATTGAGAGAGAACCCTCCTTGAATGCATCCAGACCTCAACCCTATACAGGATGGCAAGTAGCATGTGATGTGCTTGAGGATTCCTGCTGCTCTTGTATGTTTAGAACTATAGAAATTTGGAAATCTTGGTTGGTTGTACTTTGTAGTCTTATATTAATTCTTGAAGGCTTCTATCCTATGCATGTGTATTTAAGATAAACCTTATTAACAATATGAGACTGACTTCAAACATGCATAGCATTGGTTTCTATGCAAAACTAGCAACACTGCAATTGGGATATGTATTTATTGAAATACTGAATCCTTGGAAATGTTATGGGTGCAACAGACCTGAAAAATCTGCTAAGAAATGTAGTGTTGAAGTGACTGGTAGGAAGGACAGTTCAGGCCTTCTGTTGTAGTGAGCAAAAACAATAACATTTAGTGTATTTTCTTTGGTACCACAAAATTCATCATAGAAATGAAGGAAAAGCAAGGTCATGATAGTACTTTCTAAGGAAGAGGGGTTTGGCTAATTTTACACCATCCAGTGAATATTAGGTATAAAATTCTGTTACTGACAGAGCACAATGATTCTTGTGGCATCTAAAAGTTTACAGATGAATAAGAGGGTGGGGGTAAAGAGGGAGCCCCCTTAAAAATTAACACAAACATTCTTGGAACACATACTGGTCTGTTTTCTTCCACCCTTCAGGACATGGCTATGGCACCTGAGGGATGGAGCACGGTCTCCCAAACTGGTTCCACTGTCTTACTGTCCCATAACAGCTGCATTCATTTCATCCTGCCTGATTGCAAAGGCTCAGTCTTTTGGTGATGGACCTAGCTGCCTCTGCACTAAATGAAGGGAAGAATTGTATTTTGTTTTTAAAAAAAATGTGTGTTTTTTTGTTTTGTCGTATGTATTATTGTCTGCTCAAGTTTTATATGGCGGGGGGCGAACGGGGAAGGGGGGGAAATGGGTGTTGATGTATCTTGAAATATCTCACTTGTGTGCACTCAATATGCAAGACTCAAACTGCCCGGAATTCTGCACCTATTGTACTTTCATTCGTAATACAGTATCAATAAAGCAATCAACTATCATGTTACTTGGCCTCAGATGACTTTTTTTTTGTAAAATCTGCTTGATTTTAATCCTTGTTTGATTACTTTTAAAATTCCACCTGTCTTTAAAACTGAGATTTTGATGGCGTTAAATGAAAAATCTGGCCTGTGTACTGGGTCTCTGAGTTTCAGATATGTGACTTACATAGGGTCGCTATGCGTCCTGAAAAACAGGGACAGTCCCAATTTTGGGGAATTGTGTCCTGACAAATGGTACAGAGGGTCCTGTCCCGATTTTGGGGAAGAGAATTATGGCAACCCAAGACTTACAGGCAGCTCACTGACACTTTCACATTGATACAGTTCTTCATGGTGCTTTTGCACTTTGCACAGAAGTGCTGGGCCAGCAAGAGTTGGCTGGGTTGATCTACATATTGTCTGTCTTGAACCCAGGAACAGGGAGTAAAAATCTTTTACTTATGAGCCCATAGGCCACCTGACCTTAGATAGGTCTTTTTGGATATACACTAACTCTTTTGCTGATGTGCATCCAAGGAATTTCTGGGAGTGGGTCCAGGCCAAAAAAAGGAGATAGGATCTTGGTGTGCACTACTGTAGCATAGATCTTCTCCCCTTGTTTGTCCTACCCTAGCTTGTCTCTCATTCCACCCAGATCTGCTCACAATCTCTTCTTGTTCTGCTCCTGCTAACTTGCCAACAAGATGGAAGAGGTTGAATGGGTCATTGTGGTTCATCCATAGCCTCCTTCATTTGCCCTGACAACTACAGCTCACAGTTATCATTTGGAGACATATACTGATCTAGGTGTAGATCAGTAGGATCTACACCTCAATAGGATCAGGGTTCTCAGGTACATTAGCTCTTAGGCTGCAATCCTATATGCACTTTTCTGGGAGTTGTCAAATTCAGTTCAGTGTCCAATTTTGAGCAGATCTGCACAGGACTGTGCTGTAACAAAGGTCTCTTCAAGTAATTATTAAACATTATTGCTCACTAATGCTGAATACTGTGTGGATTCTCAATGACATCGTTCACTGGAGGAGAGCTGATCCTGACAAATTCAGAGCCATCCACCCCTACCCCCAATCTGCATTGTAATTTGGCAGGAAGGCCTTTCAATGTGATGATGCACACAGGAAGTATTTATACTTTATGAGATTATTAAAACATTTAAACACCAGCACTATCTGGTATCAATTTTTCCCCACTGTGATCAGGCTTCACCAAATTCCCATTGTTACGCTGATTCATGGGTTGAGGAAACATCTTTTTCATCATCTTCCTTAAAGCATATTTGTGAAAAAGAATGACAAGAAACTTTTGCAGTGGATTCTTCTGACTGCAATCAGAGGCATCTTGAAGGACATTGCGGAAAGCTGAAGGATGGTGAGAGAGGAGCTGAGATAGTCCTCCAACCTGGTGTCTTCACTGGAGCAAACTTTCATTAATTCATCCCACGGGCTTTCCAGGGAACAGCAGCATGAGTTTTCTGCTTGCCTTTTCAGTGTTGAGAAGATTCTTTGAGGCTACAATCCTATAGACCCTTTCCAGGGACTTAGAATGGGACTTATTTCTAAGTAGACATGCATAGGATTGGGTTCTAAGTCTCCATTATTAGATTGTCTATTGCTGGGCAGCTATTGAAATTTGCAGAAACAGTTCAGGTAAAGAGAAGATCAGCAGACATCCATACACATTCAGAAGAGCAAAGGGAAGGTACCCAGCTAGTCCCTTGAGGCTCAACAGTGTGCAGAAGAGGCTCGTCCATTAGGCACTGGCTGCATCACATTCATTCATTCATTCATTCATTTGTATACCGCCTTTCCTTTGGAAACAACAGATGCCCTTTTCAAAGGACATGTCTTAACCACAACCAGGTTGGCTGTGAGAAGCGGGGACCGGCTAGGACAGGTACTAGGAATCAGGGAAGTCCACAGGATGGGCAAGGAGAGTAGCATTTTCTTGCCACATCCCCTTTGAACCAACTTTCCACATCAGTGGTGGAAGATGAAAAGTAAAGCCACTGTTATATTAAACAAAGCTGTGCTCTTTTTTTAGTCTACCTGAGAGCCTTGTGGAAGAAGTAAGATAAGTAGCCCCATAAGGCAGGCTTGACATAGGGTTAGGATAAAAATTCCCTTATGAAAAGGTGACCTCCAGTGTACTCCTAACTCTGCTCTGGATACAGTGCAAGCCACTGTGGCCTGCCTGTTGCAGCATAAGTTAGGATCGCACCTTTAATCCTATTCGGCCAAATAGATGCTGAAAAGGTCTATCAAATTTAAATCAGCAAAATAGCACAGCATCTCTTGGAAAAGCTTGCAGAAAAAGGACCTGAAGGAATTTGGTAGACTACAGTAATTGCAACAAAATAAAATTATCAACAAGTTGTTAAGGAAGTTATGAGAGCAGTATATTTACTGGAGAGCTGAACATGCCCACAGTCTCTGTATTCCAGATTCTTGGACAGATGCAGAAGAAATTAACTATGGGGTGAATGAGGGTTGTGGCTGGCTTGAATTACATGTTTTCTAAATTTGAAGTTTAGGGAGGAAAATGTGTTGCACCCTTTTTCACCCCTTCTGATTTGAATTTCCAAAACCAGTTCTTAGTGGGTGCCTCCATCATGGAAGGAAAACTATCCCCAAATTTCACACTTCTAGGTCTGGTGGTTTGGTGTTGATGAGTGAGTGAGTGAGTCAGTTATATATAAATTATAATTATTAATAAATTATATATATAAATATATATAATAATTAAATATAAATTAATAATAATTAATTCCAAGAAGGCTACATGTTGCCTGCTCACAAGGAAAAGGAGGACAGTGAAGATTTTTCCCCAGGTCACAAAGCTTTAAAAAGGACATGCCCTGGAGAAAAGGGACTTATGGTCACCCTGGCATGCAGGCAGCATGCATGGGGAAGCCACTGACCTTATTTGTGGATATGTGAATCTGCAGATACCAGATTCACAGATATGTGAGTCCCCCTTTATATTAAAAACTGTAATCAATAATATCTTGAAAAGTAAGTACTCCCATTAGTTATATCCTTATATTCTTTGCTTAAGTGTCAAATTTTATTATCCATCACTTACCATTTTGACCACATATTTAAAGTCGTACCTTCCTTTTGCAAGAAAGTATAAGGTTCCTGTGATCTCTGTTGGAATTTTTGCTTTGAATGAGGCAGGCAGAATACATTGATATTACACAATTGCTCCGTCTTCCAGTCATCTGTGGATTAGGATGTACAGTACAGTTCTGAGAATTACCTTTCAAGAGCCCACCTATGATGGGCTGGTGCAAGAACGATGGCTTGTGTGTATATGGGAGGGGAAGAACAACTGCAGGAAACGGAGACCATGTGAGAGAAGTTGAAATCCGTATGAGGTACATTTTCCTCACCACTCTGCAACTGGAATGCTGGGATTGTAAACTGCACAGGCAATACTGATAACCTGGCTGATGCCCTTCCATGATCAGGACTGCCAGGAACAGAAAAGGGACCAGAGTGGTAACAGTAGCTCTAGGAATGTGCACAGCAGAGTTCATAAGTCCATCAAAAGCTTGTGGTGCCTGTGCCTTTCTTTCTTTCTTTCTTTCTTTCTTTCTTTCTTTCTTTCTTTCTTTCTTTCTTTCTTTCTTTCTTTCTTTCACAATGATGGCCAAGGTATGAAGATAGTTGGAAGTGTGGACTATGAGTGGTTACAAGCATGAGATTTGGATGTGAAAGATTCCCATTTGTGGGCAAGTCTGTGATATCTTAACCTTAGTCTTCCTGCTCTAATTTGACAAGAATATGGCCTACCTTACAAGATTGTTGGAAGTATTTACAGAAAAAGCTGTATGATATGCTTGGAGTACTGAAGTTCACCATTTAAATCAGAAGTAACCTTTCTGGGCAGAGGGCTGAACATTTGCGTTTGACTTCATCATGTCATCACCAAATTTCCAGATTGATGAGTTCCCAGAAGCGTCTGCGCAAAGCTGAGCTTGTCCTGCACCACATAGGGCATGGCAGAACTGCCTGCTGATGGGTCATGGATTACCTATGATGTGTAACTCAAGGCCTGAATAGATGACTCTGACATGCCATATCCAGCACATGGCAATTTGGGCAGGTAGCTGAGCTCCATGCAAGACAGATGAGTTGTGGGCCACATCCAGCCCATGGACCATTGGTTGCAGATCCATGAGTTAAATATTCTTATTATTACACTGTATTGTGAGCCATTATGAATGAGGCTGTGATTTCCTGGCTTTCACATAACTTGCACAATTGTGCTTTATTTTCTCTGCCAAACATTACAAGGATACTATCGCCTTCCAGACGCACTCTTTAAAGGGTGTCATATTGGAAATGCATGAAACATAAGTTGGAATATGAATTTGGCACTTTTTTTGGTTATGACTCCTTTTTATTATGGTGTTGTTGTTTTTATTGTATTTAATGTTATGAGATTCTATCTCATTACGGTTGTTATAAGTTGCCTTGAGCATCTTATTTTTAAGAGGGTAAGCGGGGAATACATTTTTCAATGTACTTGGAACACCATGTATTTTCATACTAGGGAATCAAGTGCCAGAGGGCCATGGCCCCCGTCACAGCTCTTCCATGCTGCAACAGTGTTAGTTTATTTTGCAAGAGCTGAATAGTTATAAATGAACACTACCAGCTGCAACATGTGATGTGCCACGCTACGCTCTACTTACGCCCTTTGTGTTCATGCATGCAACTGTCCAGGAGAAAGCTGCTAAGGGCAAAATCCAGAGTAACTATGGGAAGTCCTTGCTCCAGTGGAAGAACAACTTACTCTGGATTGCAATATGAATTTCCCGTAGGATTTCACTAGGTGGTGCAGTAACTACAGGTGCACATAAAGTCTCTTACATGCTCCCATAGTTACTCTGGATTTGGGGGTATCTTATACTCAGCAGCTCCATCAAAGCCTGGCACGGTGTAACCGCCAATGTTCAGAAGGCACAAAAGGTTTAGTTATGTGCAAGTTGCAGCAAAGAAGATCACAATGAGAAGAATTCTGGCTTTGAGATGGGAAAACAGGAAGGTGTGAAATGGAAAAGATGTTAATGTTTCATTTGAAAACTTGGAGTGTCTTTAGGATCCCAGGTATAGCCACTGTGAAAATATAAGTTTATTGACTGGTATGGCTGGCAACAAATTTTATGCAGTGACACCTTCTTGAATCTCCCATTGCCAGGTCTAAGCTCCTGTAGAGAGAGAACCTGAGTCTTAAATAAAACCTAAAGAGCTTCTCATTCTGACATGTTACAGCTTCTAGGAAAACCCAGACAGTTGATCACTTTGGAAGATACAGTGAGCACAGTTTGAAGAAGCAAAATCTTCCACTTCACATTTTCTGCTGGCCAGAAAAATGAAACCTTTGCTCGGTTTATTCATCCTGCTGCTTGTAAAGAACATCTGCTGCTTAGCCAAGGAGGTAACACAGCACATCCCAACCACTGGTTAATTTTTTTAAAAAGAAACATACATGGTTGAACTTTCTGGGGAGCAATGTCATAGGCTCCTGGGTGCCCTGCTAAACATCCCAAGTGTGTTTGAGCCAATTGTTTCGATTCAAGGAAACAATATGTGGCAATACTTTACACGCTTTTGTATCATGGCCACGTTGGCCCCAAAGTAAGTCACTATTGAATTAATAAAGTGGGCTTGGCCTCAGCAACTTCACAGGGGTATACCACGTATACCAATCTGAGACTCTTGGAGGAAAAAGTGTTTCCTCAAGAGAAAAAATGATGAGCATTTTCCAGCCACAGTTGCTGTTTGTTGCCTCCTTGGGTTTATTTTATTTTTGTTAAAGGGATTTATTCCCCCCTTTCTCATGCCAAAGCAAATGTTCAATACACTTTACAAGCTTTTTTATCCCTTTTTTCCTCACAACAACCTTGTGAGGTAGGTGAGGCTGAGAGTGAGTGACTGGCCAAGGTCACTCGTAAGCTTCACATCCAAGGAGGAATTGGAACCAGGTCTTAGTCCAACTCTCTAACCACTATACCGTCCTGGTTGTAAGTTGAATTACAGAGGAAGAAGATAACAAAGCACTACACAGCCTATTCCTAAACATGCTTAGTCAAAAGTAAGTCCTACTGCATAAAATGGAATTGATTTCCAAGACAAATGAAACGGCTGCCATGACTTGTTACAAAAGCTTTGTTTTTGCCAATACATGTGCTTTTGCTCTTTTAACTATATTGAGGTGTCAACTGAGCCCCATTTATTGTTTACCCATAATAAGAGGAGATAAAAGCAGTTCCAAAGATCTGTTCAGGAATCATGCTATCTATGGTTATATAATTAAACCTCTCTGACAACAACTTGTTTGGGGGCGTGGGAGGCAAATGCCAATTAGATCATAACTCAAGGCTGCAAAAATTGCACAAGAAGCGTTTTGTGCCACTGTGCCATAAGCCCCACATTTTGCTATTTAATGGCATACATAGACAAGTTTGTGCATTAATGCTTCCTAGAAGATGGGAAGGGCAGGAAGAGGAAAGAAAAGGAGTTAATTTGGGAGACCCAACATTAGGATGAAGAAAAACTGGAATTATATGTCAGAGGATGTATATAATGAATGATAGCACTTACGCTCTTATGTTTAGCACTTGCCAGAAAATACATGTATAAATTCAAATGTGAAACACAGAACAGTGATACAATATGGTGACCACATAGAAATGGCTTATTTTTATTGTGGTTGTGTTTTATATTTAAACTAGTAAAAAGTGTACCCACATTGTGGGAGTATAATTCCCCTGTATGCCATCCCCCCACAGCACATCAACCCCTCATGCGCAACATCCCCATGCACATCAGTCCTGATGCATCAACCATGTGCATCAACCATGTGCATCAACCATGCACATCAGTCCCCCATGTGCATCAACCTCCCATGAGCATGAACACCCATGCACATCATTTCCCCATGTGCATTATCCCCCCATGTGCATCAAATTCCCATGTGCATTAACCCCCCATGCACAACATCCCCATGTGCAACATCCCCTCATCCGCATCATTCCCCCATGCATATCATTTCCCCATGCGCATCAACTCCACATATGCATCAACCCCACATGCACATCATTCCCCAAGTTCATCCCCATGTGAAACATCCCCCATGCGCATCAGTACCCCATGTGCATCATCTCCCCATGAACATCAACTCTCCATGCGCAACAACCCCCATGTGCATCAATCCCCACGCGCATACACTCCCCATGCGCAACATGCCCCATGCGCAACGTGGCCCATGCGCATCATCTCCCCTTGTGCAACAGCCACCCATGTGCAACAACACCCACGTGCATCAACCCCCATACCAAACAACCCCCCATACACAACATCCCTCATGTGCAACATCCCCATGCACATCATCTGCCCATGTGCATCAAACCTCATGTGCAACATCACCAATGCGCAACATCTTCCCTTGCACAACAACCCCCATGCGCATCATTCCCCCATGAGCATCAATCCCGATGTGCATCAACCCCCATGCTCATCAACCACCCATGCGCAAATCCCCCATGTGCAACTTCCCCCATGTGCATCAACCTCGCATACGCAACTTTCTGCCATGCACATCATGTCCCCATGTGCATCATGTCCCCAAGCACAACATGCCCCAATGCGCATCAACCCCCATGCGCATCAACCCCCCATGCGCAACATCTCCCATGTGCAACATCTCTTATGTGCATCATTCCCCCATGCGCATCATTCCCATGCACATCATTTCCCCATGAGCATCATGTCCCCATGCGCAACTTCCCCATGCGCATCATGTCCCCATGCACAACTTCCCCACATGCACAACTTCCCCACATGCACATCAGCCACCCTTGTGCATAATGTCCCCATGTGCTTCAAACCCCCATGTGCATCAAACTCCCATGTGCAACATCCCCATGTGCAACATCCCCCCATGCGCAACATCCCCCATGCGCATCAAACCCCCATGTGCATCATTCCCCCATGTGCATCAACACACAATCGCAACATTCCCTATGCGCAGCATCAACCCCCATGCGCATCAAACCCATTGGTGGACTCCAGCAGGTTTGCACCTACTCTATAGAACCGTTTGTTAACGAGAGATAGGACATATAAAGATTAAAAATAGCCATTTAAAAGTGGCTGCCAGATGTGCATAGAACCTGTTGTTAATTTCTTTGAATCCCATCACTGATCAACCCCCCATGCGCATCTTCCCATGCGCAACCCCCCATGCGCAGCATCCTCCCCAGTGCAACCTCTTCCTCCGAACAATATCCCACCAGTGCACCAGGCACGGAATATCTAATTGGTTGGATGTTGGTCAGTCATCCATGTTAAGTATAGGACAAAAACACTTAGCACCCCTTTTTAGCCCCTTATGGGTTAAATTTCTCCACATCAGTTCTGGGTGGGTGTTCATGTGACAGAAGGAACTCCCTCCCCGAATTTCATGCTTCTAGGTCCGGGGGTTGGGGCGGAATGTTGAAGAGTCATCAATTCTTCAATGCAAAGTATAGGGAAGAAAACACATTGCACCCCATTTCACCCCCTTCCAGTTGGAATTTCCGAAAACTGGTTCTTAGTGACTCCCTCCATCAAAGAAGGAACACCCTTCCCAAATTTCACACTTCTAGGCCTGGAGGTTTCGGCAGGGCGTTGATGAGTCAGTAATAACGATGAAGATTAGTTTTATAAAACGCATTGCGCCCCTTTTCACCCCCTTCTGGTTGGAATTTCCGAAAACTGGTTCTTATTGGATCCCTCCACCATGGAAGGAACATCCTCATCAAATTTCACACTTATTGGCCCAGTGGTTTTGGCTGGGTGTTGATGAGTCAGTGAGGATGATGAAGATAAAAACTGCAAATCAACCCAACCGTGATTTCTGAAAAGTTTTATCGAAAGAATACATGTGTAATTCAAATTCTGTCATCTCCTTTGCTATCTCAACAAATCACTGTGCTAAGTATTTTTCATCAGTTGCAGTTATAGGCTTTTGTGACATATTTTTCCCCTTTTTTAATTTTTCAAGCAAATTTCCAAAGCTCAGTGAAGCGTATCATACTCTTGGCTTATCTAGGAAGTTAGAGTAGCCCTTCCAGGTTAAGGGAAACCAGTGGGATTTCGGAATTCTTCGTCGGCAACCTACACACACAACAAAGGGCAAAATCCAGAGTAACTACAGGGAGTCCTTGCTGCGGTGTAAGAACAACTTACTCTGGATTCCAATACGAATTTCCCATAGGTTTTCACTATTTCCCATAGGTTTTCACGTAAAGTCTCTTACGTGCTTCCATAGTTACTTTGGATTTGGGAGATATCCAGTGAACTTTCTGACCTGTAGTTCTGGGTATCCAACCACATGGGGCAGTCAAATGTTGATCCAGTGTCCCCAGCTATAGTGGGACTTGACAACAGAGATCTAGGGCGCAATCCAGAGTAACTACGGGGAGTTCTTGCTCCGGTGTAAGAACAATTTGCTCTGGATTGCAATATGAATTTCCCATAGGTTTTAACTAGGTGGTGCAGTAACTACGGGTACACGTAAGGTCTCTTACGTGCTCCCGTAGTTACTCTGGATTGTAGGGCTAATATCTTTTTTAAAGGATATACATCAAATAAGCAAAAGACCTGGAGGTTCAGACATATCACCCAGCACTGGTTAGAACGCTGCTATTCAGTGTCATTCTTTATGTACTTAAAGTATATTGAGATCATCAACTTTATATGAAGTTCGTTGAGGTCATCTTCTTGCCATGAAAACTGTGGGAAAGAAGGCTTAGATGGTATGAACACATCATGCAGTAAAGAAGATTCAGTGGGAGCTCAGCCATGTGTCTGAATCCTGATGGCTGGCAAACCCATGGTGGACCTAGGAAATGGTGTATGGCTTTCATCAAGGAGGATATGGAATATGTGAACATCATACCTGCAGATGCCTTTGATTGATCCAAATAGAGTCAGATGTGCTGACAAGCAGACCCTGCCATAGCAGCATTGAAAAAAACCTCTTTGTATAATAGGGGAACTACCACAAATTATGAAACCACAAATTACCACAAATTAGAAACTTGCTTTCTCTATACCAATCAGGGTAATTCCATAGGATCACTTTTGGCTAGCTGTATCATGGGTGAAATTCCTGGAACCTAAGTTCCATTTGGATGCTGTATGTTAAGTCTGATGGTGCCCGTTTTTTTTTCTCAGGCTACAATTCTATATGCATTTACTTGAGAGCAAATTCCACTGCAGTAAAGGAGTAAGACTTGTTTTAGAACAGACAGGCATAGGCTTGTGTTAGTGTTGTAGCTAGAAAGAGGGTGGACCAAATCAGTCTTGGATGTGCAAGGGGTCCCTCTCCTTTGGAGCCAGAGTGGGGAGAGCAAAGCAGAACCATACTCCTGGGGTATGGTCCAAAACTGACTGCTCTGCCCAAGCTTTCAATATGACACCATCTAAGCTTGTGCTGTTATTGTAGTTACTAAAAAAGGGTATGACTGGCAGAAAGTGTATGACTGGCAGAGTGATTTGGGGTTTTGTTACATGCTGGCATGGAATCCTGTCTATGAAATGTAATTGCATAGATTCCATGCCCCCCCTCCACCCACACCCACACCCAGATTTGCTAACTATGCTGAGGCCATAATGTTTCCTTATTCTAATGGCCAAGCATCCATGCAATTAAGCATTTGGATTAAGCTTTTGCATACCCACATTTATCAAATCTAATGCAGAATCGAATCTAATGTGCACCCCTATTTTAAAAGACTAGAGATTTAAAAAGATATTTACTGGCAATTGTAATGCACAACTGCAAGGCAAGTGAAAAATTTAATTTTACTGCAATCAGCAATTAGTTGTTAATTGCAATCAGCAATTAATTGCAATTTTACTGCAATCAGCAATTAGTAATTTGATGATGATGATGATGATGGCGGCTAATTATTAATAAGGCCCTAGCTATCTTTCAAGTGGGTGTTCCTCTTTTATTTAGCAGGGGAGAGTAACTAGCCCTCCTCAGCAATGTCTGGAAGTCTGCCCAGTTGAACCTTAGAACCCTTGGCCCTCTGGTCATTCTTGGCTTTTCTAAGCCAAATGATGCAACTGGTAGCTCTGATGGAAACACCAGACCACCAAACAATCCACATGACATCCCTAAACCGGGATGCAGCTAAAAGCTCCCCAGAATGAAAAGCCCCCAAAAACATGACTAACAAAGCCATCTTGAAAAGACAAGCTTCATACTGAGATCCCAGTAACCCTTGAATGATAATAAGCAAACCCCTCAACATTTGTAAAGTGACCAGCCTATGCCTGTCAGGTAATGCTGGCCTGGCTCTATGAAGGCCATCCAGCATCTTTCTAACCCTAAAATCACTAGTATTATTGTTTGCCCCTGGAAAACCTGCCATAAACCTTAGTGCTGACAGATACACATTGATGGACCATGGTGCCAGACCTGAATCATATAGGTGTATCCAGTGGTGGGATTCAAATAAATTAACAACAGGTTCTATGTTCCATTAGTAACCGGTTCTCAGAACCAGGTGCTCATTAGCAAAGGGTTCTATAGAACCTGTGAGAACCCCCTGAAGCCCACCACTGGCGTGTAGCATAAAGCATAGAAAACTGTCCAGCATGGCTGGGCAAACTGTTAGTATCCCTCTAACCTGACAAAAGGCAGTGAACTCCCTGACTTTAGTTGAAATAGCTGATCCTCGACAAGGGGGACACAATGGCTGCAACACACCCCTTTGCCCAGACCTCCTCACTCTGAAGATCCCAAAATGGCTGATGCGAAAAGTGTGCCAGCAGCAGTACTGGGAAGCTCAGGTACAGTAATGTTTCATTATGTCAAATGGCAGTACTGATGTCCTCCATTCCCTAAAATCCAAATGTTAATTTTTGAAATATGGATGTGCTAGGACCATGGAAGGAACATTTTATGTGTTGCTTGTATTGCGGTTAATGTTGTCATATGCTGCCACTGTCAGAATTTCCTTTCCTAACTTTGCTGGACAAACAAGTTTTTCTTCTTCAAAATGAAGTTCTGCACAGAGAAGACAAGATGTCCAGTATATTTATGGCTACAATTCAGAGTAACTACAGGACCTTTTACACCGACGTAGTTACAGTGCCATCTATTGGAAACCTATGAGAAATGAATCTGGATTGTAGGGCATATATGTGTGCATGCTTGCATGTGAGATTGAGATTGACAGATCATGGCTATGTAATGTGGAGACATTTTTCCATTTCTCTACTTTTTCCATATATTGTTAAGTCCCAAGTGCTTGGGCAAAGGAGGAAGATCTCTGTTAGTCTCTGTTAGAAGTCTCACTGTGCTTCTGGTTGACTTGCAACTTTGCTTTTTTTAAAAAAAAAAGAACAAGAAGATCATAAGATGGTTTTAGAGTGGCGTTTCCCAACCAGTAGTACACTTTTCACATGCTTGGAACTATCCTCTCATCTGCCTTGAGCCTCATAATATTGCTTGTTGCTGAGGTCCATTCCAGGTATTTGAACTTCCAATCTGAAAGTAACTGGTGATGACATGATCAACAGTTACTTCTGATAGTACTTCCAATATAAGGGCCCTGTGAAGTGATACTGCATGGGACAAACATTAAGAAATGCTGTTTTAATGTCATAATTTTCATTGATTTGAACAAAAAAGAATATTTGCAACAGCAAGGAGGGCTCAAGGTACAGTTTTTATTTAACAATTATTAACAAGTTGCCATAACAAGCACTAGTATCTTGAACCATTTCTTGTTCTATCATGTTGCAAAACTAATTGTTCTTCATTGTTGTTATCTTCTCCATGAATCTTCCTCAGTGAGCATTGGTGACTAAGTTGTCTCCCAATTTGGAGGGACTGTTGTTGTTTTATGGATGCCCCTTTTTATTGTTTTGTTGATTTACTTTTCATGTACCTTCCTCCCTTCCATTCACTGAAGCCATAAGTTGCCTGTGTGTGCTAACTTGGTCCTTTGCTGTTTTCAGGGCCTCTGTGACTGGCAATGGCCACCATAAATAATTCCATACTGTTTAATGACTATTGGGTCTGTAGCTCAGTGGCAGACACTGGCTTTGTATACAGCAAGTCTCAGGAACATTCCAGGAAGAGCAAAATCTCAAGCTCATATGAATTGATACCAGATTATGACTTAGGCAGCTCCAAAATCTATTAATTGATTTTACACAAAAGAGTGCAATCCTGACCTAGGCTGGCACAACTCGTAGATCTTCATGTTCCCTTAATGGTGTAGGGAGGCAAGAACATGTCTGTGAACCTGCACCATCCTGTCCATGCCATCAAAGAAGCCTCAGCTGCTGTTGGATTTCCTGGTTCCACAGGTTATAGTTGTGACCATTTTGGTACTACTGTAGCCTGTGGCATTGGAAAGTACCATATATGTAACTTCCATATATACATACAGGCTAGATTATAAGGATTTTACATAAGTAAGAAAATCCCTAGGTTGAGTCAGCTGGCTCTTGCTTGCCCAGTGCTATCCACCAAAGAACATATTGTGATCGTGTGAAAGCAGTGACACAGTCATCCATCTCAAAACACCTGTAAACTAAGGTGAAGGTGTATTTGTTTAAAATACATATATAGTTCACCTTTCTTCCATAAAAATGGTATGCTCATATCAGCAATAAACAGAAATTAAAATACAAAGATTAAAATACAACCCAATATTCCATATATCATCATCTTTGATGCTAGGCTCCTCCACCATGTAGTAGGTATAGTGCACAACAGGGAATAGGAACAGGGATTTGAAGGATCGTCCTGAGGTATGAAATGTCATATGGGACAATATCGTTTAACATTTATTCTGATGTCAACAGATGTATACCCTAACCTCAAGGATCAGAGAAATGAAAACATGTATTATCATACTTGATATATAGAAAGGTGTAATTACGTACAATCAGTGGTGGGCTCCTGCAGGCTCGCACCTACTCTATAGAACCGGTTGTTAAGAGATAGGACATACAAAGTTTAAAAATAGCCATTTGAAAGTGGCTGCCAGATGGGCATAGAACCGGTTCAATTTTTTTGAATCCCATCACTGATTACAATACACATAATTCTAAAAACCAGCATATTTGTGTGGTGTCTACTGGAATCTTTGCATTCTTATGATGGTTTCACATCTGCAACTGAGTGTAAAAAAATCATTCTAAAGAGGAGAGAATGAACTTACCACAATTTGTATTTTTAGATCAACATTCCTAGTGGATTGACAAGACAAGATTCTCAGATTCTCTTGCATGTTCTATACAGTGGTTCCCCCATTGGAACATGTTGACGTCTTTAGTGTGGTACCTTCTTCATGTGAAACTAGTTCCAAAGCCTATGTGAATTTTAGCTCCTAACAAGCTCCTTTAACTCCTGTCTGCCATTTTTCAAATGTGTATAGAGACAAGGGCAGGCCCAATCATACATATGCAAAGGGCACATCAGTTCTCCATCAAAGATCCTGAAATGAAACAATTTTGTTACAAGGGAGGCTCAGAAATCAGTACCTCATGAATCAGCAGTAGGAAGCAAGAGACAGGAATGAAGGGCCAGTTTTCACAATGGATGGAGGTAAACAGCAGGATGCACTAAGGTCCTGTGTTGGGACCTGTGCTTTTCAACACGTACTAATTATGACCTGGGAAGGATATGAACAGCAGAGTCAACAAATATGCAGGCAATATTAAATAAAACCAAATATTTAATGACAAAGCACATTGATATTGTTATATAAGATTATTTTTAAAATTATTATCTTTGTTATACTGTATGGTCTTGGAGGCTTGTGGTACAAAGGCACTAAGAAACAAGAGGGCCAATTCACTTGTAGCTGCACTGAATGTCATGCACACTGCAACAGGAAATAATGAAATAATGTAATGCTTCTCAGTTGTTGCCTAACCCTACAATCCAGAGTAACTATGGGAGCACGTAAGAGACTTGCACCTGTAATTACATGCACCTGTAGTTACTGCACCACCTAGCAAAAACCTATGGGAAATTCATATTGCAATCCAGAGTAAATTGTTCTTACACTGGAGCAAGGACTCTCCGTAGTTACTCTGGATTTGTGTCTGTAGCGTGTGAGGATCACCTTGTCCTGTGCAGTTTCTAAGGTCAACCAAGAATGCCTTATAGCCATTAACCCTATCCTCTGTAGCTGCCCATGTAGCTAACATTTAATAGCTAATGTAGCTAATAGCCATTCTGGGCAAACGTTGTTTACAGAGGAAATGTGAGATAAAAATCTTTCAAATGAATGAATGAATGAATGAATGAATGAATGAATGAATGAATGAATAAATAAATAAATAAATAAATAATGTTGCACAACAGCAGGACAAAATACCTTCTCCCCATCCACCTAGCCATAGCAGAAGGCAAGAAATTTACATTTCTTCTGATATTTGACAAATTGCATCACCACAAACTAGCACATGTGGCTGTTGGTGGTTGTAGGTCCAAAAGGCAGTACTGAATAGACTGGCATTGGACTGGCATATGACTTCAGGGCGCTCTCTGCAGGGCACTGACTGCAGTGGCCTGCCCACCGAGCTACACACATGGACATGGATACTCAAACACATACAACTGAAACATGGTCTTTGCTTTATTGCTGGCAACTGCAGGCATGGCTGGTAGCGTTCTGCCCCTCCTCTTCCCCACTAGCGGCCATCCATGCTGATACTTACCTGTGAGTAAATTATAATGGGACTTACTCCTGATCAGACATGTCTAAGATTGGCCTGTCAGAATGAAGTAAGCAGCAAGCTATTTTATGTAAGTGGCTACATGTAAATGTTTCATGTAAGTAGGGTTGCCGTATGTCCCAAAAAACAGGGACAATTCTGATTTGGGGGATTGTGTTCACATACTCGCAAATGAGAGAGAGGGTCCTGTCCCAATTTTGTGGAAGAGAATTGTGGCAACGCTACATGTAAGTGGCTATATGTAAGTGGTTACATGTACTGAAAATAATCAATTGGTGATTCCGTTCCGCTTTGCATGGTTAAAGTTCCACATTTGTGACCAGAGATACAGGCAAGAGTCCAGCTCTTAGATGTCTCTTATGAAAGGAGCGGTGATATCCCCATCAGCAGCACTGGGGTGCTGTCTTTGAAACTTTTTTCAAAGGATCTTAGCTAAGGAGAAACATCAGACTCAGCAGGAAGCAAACTGAGAAATTTGCCAATAGAAATTTGCCTGTGAGCACTACCTCTAGGCCATTATACATAAGCTTTTCTCATTGGCTTTTTGCAAGACAAAATGTATTTCATATTGTTGAACACAGTCGTACGCATGTTTATTTAGAAGCGTCATTGAGTTCAATGGATCATACTCCAGGCAAGAGTATGTAGGACAGAAACCTTTTATATTTATTTAGGATATTTTTTTAAAATTCAATTTTTCTACATTACAGATAGCCCATATTTTATACAAAGGCTAAATCTGAGCATGCAGCCAAAATTGCATATTCTCAAAATAAAAAAAATACAGTACTTAATTTAACCACTATAATTGGCAGGTGGGAACTGAGGCTAAGTGAGAAAATAGAATCCTTCTCCAATCTCACACTTATTCTGGGGCATGTATTTAGTTAGTGGAATGACAGATGGAATTAATCTACACTATTTAGAATTGATCTACACTATTTAGAGTCCAATCCTATGGACTCTGTGGGGGGGCTCTGGTGGTGGCCAGGTTTCAGAAACATGCCAGAAGGCAGGCTACCACTAGGCCATTATTGCAAAACAATTGCAACCCACTTCAACCCTTTGGATGAAATGAGCTAGATTGGGGAAACAAACATATGGCCCATAGGCAAAATGCTGCCATATACTGTAGATGACTGGTATACCATCCTGGGGCATACCAGACAGCATGATGACACCTCTGACCGTGAAATGATTGCTGTACCATGATAAACATCAATCCAAACATGGTACTTCTGGTGCAGTTGGAGTAGGGTTGCCATATTTTCAAGAAGCATTTGGCTTCTGGGATCACGTACTGAGCTTCCTAGAAGATGGACTCCTGGCAGAGGATGGACTACATCTTAAGGGTTGGGGGATGAGTGTCTTCAGATGGAACATTTCTAATCTGATCAGGAGGGCTTTAAACTAAATAAGAAGGGGGTGGGATATGTCCAAAGGAAACCTAGGAATCAAGAAAATGCTGTGGATGGAAATTGTCAGGGCACTGCTGTAACTGGAGAATCTTTTTAGGGGTCTAGCCTTAAGAAAAGGGGGAAAATGCATTGATTTGCAACCTCCAGGACTTATGTTGCATTTACACAAATGCACAGAACCTGGGATATAAACAAGATGAGCCTGAACTTCAAGCAAGTGAAGGGAAATTTGACTTGATAGGAATAACTGAAACTTGGTGGAATGACTCCCATGAATGGAATGCATGAATGGAAGGCTATCGGCTGTTCAGGAAGAACAGAAGTGGTAAAAGAGGAAGTGGAGTAGCACAATATGTCAAGAACGTATATACCTGCTCTGAAATTCAAGAAACTGGTCTAGATATCCTCGTGGAGTGCATTTGGGTAAAGGTTAGAAGGGAAAATGAAAAACAAAACATTGTGGTGGGCATCTACTGTAGACTGTGAGGCCAAGGAGAAGAAGTGGATGATGTCTTCTTGAAGCAATTGGCAGATGTTGTAAGGAAACATGAGGTACTTGTAAGGGGAGGACTTTATTCAGATAAAGTTTGTTGGGAGACAAACTCAGCCAAGCAAGGAAGCTCCAATGAATTCCTAATGGGCCTGGAAGATAACTTCATGGTCCAGAAAGTGGAGGAAGCGATGAGGGGAAGGGCCATCCTTGACCTGCTGGAATTTATAATATTATGATAAATAAAAAGAGTGCACAGTGAAACATGTACACTGGATTTCAGGAAGGCTGATTCAAACAAGCTTAGAGGAATCATAGGCGGGATTCCATAGGTTGATGAACTAATGGGAAAAGAGGCCCAAAATGGGTGGGAGCTCCTTAAGAAGAAGCTTCTACAAGCATAGTCAGAAACGATTCCTATGAAAAATGGGGAAAAAATCCTCAAAAAATCAGAATATTCTCAAAATATTCTCAAAATCCTCAAAATATTCCTCCACAAGCAACTTGGGGATCAGCTGTTAAAGAGCTAAAGCTGTTAAAGTTAAAGAAAGAGATACACAGGCAATGGAAGACTGGGAAGATTACCAAGGAGGAATACAGGCAGATAGCCTGGTCCTATAGGGAGGGGGTCAGGAATGCTAAAGCTCAGTATGGGCTGAGGCTGGCCAGGGGTGTCAAGCAAGGATAACAAAAAACACTTCTTTAGATATGCCCAAAGGAACAGGTGGAAAAATGAGGGTGTGGGGCTGCTCCTAGACAAAGATGGACAACAGGTGTCTGGAAACCAGGAAAAGGCAGAGATGCTCACCTCCTTCTTTGCGTCCGTCTATTCTCCGAAGGAGGGCTGTGCATATGGCTGTGCATGATCTTTGCACACCCGAAGGAGGGCTGTGCAGGAGGGCTGTGCAGGATCTTTGGCTGATGGGGCGATATGCTTGCATCTCCATAGAGATAACGGAAACATGGATTTTTTTCTACAGAATTTATATACCGCTTTTCAACTAGAAAGTTCACAAAGCGGTTTATAAAGAAACTGAAAAATTAATAGCTAATTAATAGCTAATGGGTCCCTGTCCCAAAAGGATTCACAATCTAAAATACAAAGGAACACCAGCAAAAGCCACTAGAACAGACATTGCTGGGGAATGTAGGGCCAGCTACTCTCCCCCCTGCTAAATAAAAGAGGAGCACCCACTTGAAAGAGTGCCTCCTGCCCAGTTAAGCAGGGGTGGATGGTGCAAAACAGCAGATTAAGACTGACAGAGAATTGGTTCGAAACCACTTAATTGGTCTAAATGAATTCAAGTCATTTGGACCGGATGAGCTGCATCCTCGACTTCTGAAGGAACTTGCAGATGTCTTTGCACAGCCTCTGTCCAACATCTTTGAGAAATCCTTGAGGAGTGGAGAAGTGCCACTGGACTGGAAGAGGACGAATGTAGTCCCAATCTTTAAGAAGGGGAAAAAAGAAGACCTGGGAAATTATAGACCAGTGGGTTTAACTTCAATCCTGGGCAAGATATTAGAACAAATCATAAAATACACAATTTGTGCACATCTAGACAAGTACTCTGTGATCAAAAGAACCCAGCTTGGATTTATCAAGAATAAATCTTGCCAGACAAATCTGATATCCTTTTTGATCGGGTTACGAGCTTACTGGACAGTAGCAGTGCTGTGGATGTCATTTATCTTGACTTCAGCACAGCATTCGACAAGGTCCTGCATGACATCTTAATTGGGAAGTTGGAAAAATATGAGATAGACAAGGCAATTGTTAGGTGGATCTGCAACTGGCTTGGCAACTACAACAGGAAACTGGATCTGCAACTGAGTGGATGGCCGCATTCAAAAGCTTCTGTGTCAACCTGGAGTTCAGTTTTGAGTGGGGTGCCCCAGGACTCTGTCTTGGGCCCGGTTCTCTTTAATATCTTCATCAATGACTTGGAGGAAGGGATACTCATCAAATTTACAGATGACACCAAACTGAGGCATAGCAAGCACAACAGATGACAGGAGAGACCTTCAGGAAGATCTGGACAAACTGGAATATTGGGCTGTAACAAATAGAATGAATTTTAAGAGGGAGAAATGCAAGGTTCTGCACTTAGGCAATATAAACCAAAGACACAGGTATAAAATGGGGATACTTGGCTTGGCAGCACAACATATGAGTGGGATCTTGACGAGCACTTGTTGGAGATGCTCTAGGAGGATTTCCTGCTACAGGCAGGGGGTTGGACTAGATGACCTACTGGGTCCCTTCCAGCTATATGATTCTATGAAATGTCCCAGAAAACCAGGACTGTTCTGGTTTATGGTGATTGTGTTCACTTACTGGCTAGTTTGACAGGGGACCCTGTCCTGGTTTTGTGGAAGAGAATTATGGCACCCTAAGTCGGAGAAAAGCCAGAAACTTCTTCTGAAGCCTCCATGTTCACTCTGTTAGACTGTGCCAAGAAAGCCTGCACATTCAATGCCAAGAAAGCCTGGACACATTCTGCCTGCCATTGCACTCTTTCTTGTTGAGCATATCTAGGCACTTCCAAATAACTCTGACCATGCTGAAAAAGACTCTATTCATCATTAGTGAGGTTTATACTGCTTGGAGTGATGGCAGGCATAGTGGAGGTGGTAATGGTGCCTCCACTGCCCAGGGTTCTGTTTCACCTTATAAGAAGAAAATAGTCCTATGCAGAAATTTATGTAAAGTTTTTGTTATTGCAATCTTAATGGGGCTGATGTACAGATGATGTACACATGATGAGCATCTATACTTCAAAATGTACTACCACCACACTGATTGTGACTTATGAATACTAGAACTAATGCTTGGGCTAAATCTGAAAAATCATTTTCAAATTGTGTTGCAACAGGGAAGGGTGGAGTGGAGCCTGACTTCATTTGACTCTTGGGCTTCATAATTTTTATTACTGCACATGTAACTGCAGATCCTATTCTTAGAACCAGGGACTCTAATCTTTAAATAAATCTGAGCCATTGACCTCAACAATAACTTGTGGCAGGCAGGGAGCACGTTGGCCAAGTAGCCTTGTTAGCTAATAAAGGACCCAAGCAGCTGTAGTACTTGAAATAAAAGGCATGTTTTGGGTGGGGATGATGAATCAGCACTCAGATGTCCCACCCTCATGAATAATAACCTTTCATTTTCCTTGAATTGTACATTGTGATAAGGCCAGCTTGTGGGTTTTGGTTTTCTAGTGCCATGAAAAAGCCAAGTTGTGAAGCTTAGCTTCCTGCCCTTTCTATGTTTAATTAACGCAACCCCAGCATTGGCACAAGTCAATAGGCCCAAAACCAAGTTGTTTATTAAATTATTAGAGACTATTGTTAAGGGATTGGTCTTTCACATTACTCACAGTTTTGATTCAGCGCCATTAAAATACAGTGTATGGGAAGATTAAAAAGGCAGGTGCCAAATGCTAAGCCATAGCTTGGGGTCATCTGGTTGCTGGTGCTAAGTATTCTTCTCCATCACCTGCCTCTACCACTTACTGGGCTCATCATGAAGCAGTAAGGTTGTCAGGGATTGACCAAAGCTGTGTGTGAGGACAGATTAAAGGGAATTGGGCACAGCTTCTGAGGTCCTGTTTGATGTCTCAGGAAAGTTTATTCCTCCTTGCCCACAAAATCCATGGGGTCAAGAACATAGCCATTCAGTTGTTCATGCCCTTGCCCCCAACCAAAAGGAATTTCACAAAATATGCAGCTATATTAACCCACGTCCTAGGAGAGGAATGCAATGGGGAGAGAAAGAGCATAGTAGCCACATAATATTGGACCAGATAAAGAGAATAGTAAGGGCTATATAGATTGCTGCAGGGGAGACTGCTGAATGAATTCATTCTGTGACCCATTTTTCATGGCCAAGTATGTTTGATCCATGAAGTGGTTTATGAAACACAAGTTATGACTGCCTTAATAATTGTACATTAAACATGCATCACAACTTGCATTCAGCACTGAACAGTGCTACAAATATATGTGGTTTGGGTTGCAAGTTAGAGCAGTAATGTGATCACTTCAGCATGTGCCAAACACTGCATGGATCTGCTCAACCCAAGTTCACAGTAAGCCAATGTGGTTGTGTATATTGGCCCTGGCAGATAAATTTGCCTTTTCTTTGCTCTGTACACTTTCACATTTATTTGACATGGCCATACTACTTACGGGAAAAATGCCTGTTATGTCAATGACAATAAGAGTTACTAAGCAAAAGAAACTGAAGTAGAGAATTTTTCAGGTATTTAGTTTTTCCTTCCTAAGTGCGGTAAGAAGTCTACTTTTATTATCATGTAGGAAAAAGCAGATGCTTCCTGTTTGTATCATTAAATTATGCTGTTTCCTGAAAGGAAGCTTTGATGAAAAGAAACTGCAGATAGCTGAAATATCTAACACCACCCTTGTTTTGCACTGGTCAAGATGAAATAGTTACACTTATTTTAATTCTACAGATATTTTTTGCTTAAATTATGATTGTGGTTAAAACCACACTTCATGGCCAATGTAACAGGACCAGGGCCTCCAAGAGAAATTTTTTAAGGCGGTACAAAACCCATTTGGGGCCCCTAAGACTTGCAAAATTATTTTGAAATTAAAAAATGAGGCTAATTAATGTGCAAGTGCTCTTGGCATCCATCAGTCTTGATTGACTATGGTAATGTGATCGACACTGTATGCAAACCACGAAGGCCTGGGTAGATTGATATGGAGGATAGGCTGTTACCCGAGAAGCAAATCCCCCCATTCCACGCCACTGAAAAAGTCCAATGGAACAGCAGCGCTGATACAATTTGTTCCAGCTGCATCGCAGAGCTGGGCTAAGGACAGGAGCTCACCCTGTCTTGTGGGGACCCGGCTCTTGAACCCTGCCCTACTGGTTAACAGGCAGTGTCTTTGCCACCTGCACCACCACAACCCAACAAGTGCTCATTTAGTGATCATATAAAACATTATGTTTAAATATATCAGTATTCAAATTATGTGACAATATAAAATACTAAAATCTTATCAAGGAAAAAATTAGAAAAAATTTAACTAGTTAATAACTGCTTTTCTGGCTTTTTTATGCACAAAATTTCTAATAATGCTATCAAAATCAACTTGTATGTATACGTGTGTATACGTGTGTATGTGTGTATGTATATGTGTGTGTGCAAATATACCATATTAATTTGTTAGTAACAAACACTCAAATGGTCCTTCATTCATGGGCCCCTCCGTAGCTCTCGGGCCCTGGAACAATGTACCTGCTGGACCCCCCTCTCATAGGCCCTGAACAGGACTATTGATGAAAAAAAAGACAATTTTTTTAAAAAACGTATTCAGCTTTAATGTATGCATGATAAAGATTTATATAATGATAATCCACAGACCATCATGTGTCATGGACACAACAGCTGTCACCAAATCGGATCATCACAATGGATGCCAATGTCTTTTAGTTTTATTTTCAGTTTATTTTCAGGCCACTTCAGTTCTATTGAAGGTCTGAGAAATCAGGTGCAATGTTATTGTCTGTGTAATTTACTCTGTGCTCTAGTGATGACAAGCTGCTGCCCATCAGGGATTTTGTGTATAATCAGTGAAACATTCATGTACAGTTGTCACATTTTGTATGCTCTTTCTCACATGGAAGATCTTTCTTACATGAAAGTTTAATTTTCATGTTTGTTTTTTCTGAGATTTAGAGAACTGAAGGATAGAATAATTATAATACTTCTGAATACGTGTGACTAATAATAGCTCTTCAGACATTCCAAGTCTTGATTGAAACTTGGAGAGTTTTCAGAATCTGCATTTTTCATTTAAAAAAATCACACTGATCTGAAAGGACACCATTATTCTAAGGTTCATGACTGTAACACCATATGATGATCAGCATGCATGAACGAACCATCACAGAACAGTCATCAACACCAGAGATTTCACATGACCCAATGTTAACTCAAACACTTTACAAAAATATGATTAAAACATTTAGCTACATGTCAGGAGGTGAGTAATTAAATGAGAACATATCCACACAATACCAACTACATGAAATACAAACATTTATAGTCTCATAAGATACATATTTTTATTAAGCTTTGCAACATGGAACTCAAGCAAATTTGGACATTTGGCAATGATACATGACAACATCACCACGTATTTTGAACATTTTTTTAAGGCACAAATTCTTCACTGGTGTTATGGTGCAATCATTGAAAAAACTCTGTGAAATAAGTAGACATTGCTAGTCCAGTATTGCTTCTGGAGAGCTAAGAAGAGCCTGAGAGGAAATGCGTTTCCTGAGGCCTCCAGATTGAGTTCATGGCACAGACAAGATTCAAGGCAGCCACTGGTCTACACTTCATACCTGCTCTTTTAGTGCTGCTGCAGATTACAGCCTTGGGGAAGGGAATTAGGTGTGACGGTACTGAAAATACTTGGGCCTTATTACAGATATCAGCCTTTCTCCATTGTAAAGATGCCTGCTTTCATCATGAACTTGGGAGCTGTTGTGAAACTTGCCCCTTTCCAATGAAAAACAAGATGGGATGCTGCCAAATTTGGAACTCATGTCAATGAGGTTACAGACATCTTTACCATTCCTAACGTTTCCTCTAAACTGCTAAAGCCCAAGGACATTTGCCTCAAACAGAACTATGGTGTGCAATGAATTAAAAAAATAACACGCTACAGAATTATTTTTTAATCCATTCCACACCATTTTAATCCATTTTTAATCCATTGGGTCATTCCATGTCAAGTGGTCTAGGGCTCCCCGCACGACCATCATGGATTTTGATGTGCAGAGTCCCACATGTCTCAAATGAACTCTTGTAAAGTTATAGCTTCACATGTGGAATAGTTATTGAGATATAGCCGTTTGTTTGACCCCATAATGTACAGTATGACTATAAGATTTTGGCAGCTTCAGGATGCAATATTTCCTCTGCTGTTTTTTCTAAACAAATGAAACAAAATCATCACATTTGTCCCTAAATTTTAGGCACTGTATGCTTGCATTGGAAAGCCAAACCCACTTTTTTGGAAAGTTTGAAACATGCTCTTTCTTATGAGGCTGGTTTGAAAGTATTTCTAGAAAATACTTTTTTGCAAAATCAGATTGAAAATACCCAATTTGGGGGCTTTTAAACAAAATAATCAACTTTACACTCAATATGTACACTAATGAAAGGAGATTTAAATTATACATTCAGAAACAATGATATATTGAGATATGTGCTAAATTTCACATTTATTACTTCACTATACAATGTTAAACTTTGAATTTTTTTTAAAATGATTTTTTGGGTCGACTTTGCTGTAATTAACCCACTCTGTATGAATGAAGCCAAAATTATTATTTGTTCCATTTAATGGAGCAGAAAACTTTGTACAAGCTAGCTCAGTTTCATTTGTTTAGAAAAACAGTAGAGGGAATATTGTATCCCAAAGTTGCCAAAATCTTATAGTTGTAGTATACATCGGCACGGTATGGGATAAAAAAATCCACTGTATCTAAATAACTATTCCACATGTGAAGTGTAACTACAAAAGTTCATTTGAGACATGTGGGACTCTGCATACAAAATTTCATCAAAATCTGATATGGTTGTGTGGGGTACTTTTCCAAAACTGGACCACTTGACATGGAATGATCCCATTGCACGCTATTTTAATCCATTTTTAATCCATTGCACACCAGATTATGGCTGCAATCCTAAAGACACTTTCCTGGAGGTACGACCTCTTGAACACAATGGGGCTTACTTTTGAGTAGACAAGGTTAGGATTGTGCTCTATGTCAAATATGTTTTGATATGTGTGTGCGTGTGTGCGTGTGTGTGTGTGTGTGCGCGTGCGTGTGTGTAGAAAACACAAAAAGTAAAAGCAGCTTTGGTGTTGCTGCAGTCTTGGGCAGCAAAACTTAGCACAAGATATTGTAAAGCAACAGTCTGAAGAACGATGGGCATCCAAGATGTCTTGACAAATCTTCCACCCACGCCATGGCACCCCCGCCTATTTTGGAGGAAAATGATTTAGCCTGTCAAGGCAAATACAGTATTTTGCTTTGTAGGGCTATTTCAAAGAATGAAACATTCCATTTTGACCGAGTAAAGGTTAAACCACTCTGGATCATATGCATGTTTGTAGCATAGTGTGTGTGAGAGAGGGCAGAGAGAAATTGCTAAGGACAGCATAATTGAAAAGCTGAACGTTGCATAATGTCTGGCATCTGCAAGTTAATATGGTACTTCTGCTGCCTCATGCATTACAAACTTCCTGAGCAAATTTGGCTGGGTGTGGGCGGGAGGGGGGTGGCAGGAAAGAAGATTTCACTTCTGCTATTTATAATCCATTTCTCTTTGGCCATCAACCAAAACAATGCAAGAAAGCACTTTTTAAAACTTTGTTGGTCATCTCTGCTGTTTATCTTGAAGCAAAGAGAATATTCATCTCCATTTTTTTAAAACAAAGAGCAAGGGGCAGTGGTGGCCATTGTCCTCTAGATTTTATGCAAGGCTGAACTTCCGAGATCAGAAAATCTCTTCCCATGTAGTCTATTTTACCATAAATATTTCTTTCTTGATTTTTTTCCCCACCTACAATATCTGCACAATTGCCTGCAGGTTCTTCCAATTGTTCTTATGTCATATTAGTTAAATAAAATCTGACCTATCCATCCTGTCTCAGATGCAGGATGAGCAAAAATACCCCAAAATTTTAAAAATTTGGAGGATAAAAATCTCTGTAAAATGCTCTGTCATCTATTTCGTAAGCTTTATGACGCAGAAATTAGTCACCAAAAATATGAACTCTGAAGGAATGAAACAACTGCATTGCTGAAGTAACTCTGCTAAACTAACTCTTACCCAATAATTTTTAATCTGGACTAACGGCCCTCTGACCTGGTTCCCTTCCCATTTGTTGTATCATTTAGGGCAAAAATCCAGAGTAACTACAGGGAGTCATTTCTCCGTTGTAAGGACAACTTACTCTGGTTTGCAATATGAACTTCCCATAGGTTTTCACTAAGTGGTGCAGTAACTAGAGGTGTATGTAATGTCTCTTTCGTGCTCACGTAGTTACTCTGGATTTGGGGACTGGAGACAAGTCAGCAATTATTTTGTTTTTTTGGCTCCACTGGAATATGCTACCAATCTGACCATAAATAGAGAAACTAATGATGATACAGTGAATTATTTTAAGTTACATAACCAAGAGATATGGAATATGTGCTGCTGGAATTTATTTATTTTCCTAGTCCAGAACATCTTTTATAAAAGAGTAATATTTAAAAATCTAGGTAAAAATCTAGGTAAAACATAAGTAAATATTCAAAGATTGTTGCGAGGATGCTGTTTCCTGTTATGACTATAAAAAGTTTAGGCCAGCTCTTAAAAGTACTGCCCAGTTCCAAACTGTTGGTTATTGTTTGTTAATATGATAAACCATTCTACATTTAAGATGAAATTTCAAAAAGTACTGTGTTGATTTTTTTTTAGAAGGTCATTTATTTTGTCATTTAGCATTTACTGGCTCTGTTTCTTCACCAAGGAATGCCTGAACCTTTGCGTTTTCAGGTCTTGAAATTTGAGATTTTTCATAAATGCCAAGCCATTTTGCAAGTTGTGGGTGTAGTTTAGGAAGGAAAATTGCTTTCGGTGGAATTTGGTTTCCTGAAAATCAGTGGGAAGGTTCACCTTCACTTCAAGGGATGTTATGTTGGCCCAAGTTCTCATTACTACTGTTTTCTTGGTAGAGAAGAGCAGCACAATTAAATAAATAAAAAGAACCCTTGGGCTTCTATGCAGTCATACATAATTCTCATTGAATGTAATGACATTTGTGCTGCAGCGAACTTCATTCTAAGGATATCAGTGGGATTAAAATATGGCAAATTGGTGGGAGAAGGCTTTAGTTCAGTGGTAGAACACTTGCTCTGCATGCATGAAGTCACAGATTCAATGTCTGACATCTCCCAGTAGAAGGGTTGCCACAATTCTCTTCCACAAAATCAGGACAGGACCCTCTGTCACACTTGCTGGTATGTGAACACAATCCCCCGAAATTGGGACTGTCCCTGTTTTGGGGGACATATGGCAACTCTACCCAGTACAGCTCTGAGAAAGTCCCACCTAAAAACTGGAAGAGTCACTTTGGAAATAGGTTGAGGTAGATGGTCCAATGATCCAGCTGACAATGACAAAGGACAATAACAAAATAAAGCAGGTAAAGATCATTTAGGGTTTGAGGACGCAGCATCTAAACCTCTACTGTCAAACATGCAGAATTAAAAATTATACATAAGTACTTAACTGATTAGTTTGTCACCTGTAGCTGTGCACCTGTTGATGGAAGAGACCAACCAGTATAATATTCACTTGGAATTTTTATTTAAAACTATTAAAAATTAAAAGTATGACATATAGCACAATCCTAACCATGTCTACTCAAAAGTAAGCCTCCTTGTGATCAATAGGTCTTACTCCCAAATAGGTCTTACTCGCAATAGGTCTTACTTCAGCCAAAGGATGAAATCCAGAGTAACTATGGGGTGTCCTTGCTCCTGAGTAAGAACAGGTTACTCTGGATTGCATTACGAATTGCCCATAAGCTTTCACTAGGTGGTGCAGTAACTATGGGTGCATATAATGTCTCTTACGTGCTCCTGTAGTTACTCTGGATTGTGCCCAATATGTTTGAAATTGAAAGCTTCCTTTCACACATCATTACAGAAAAATAGAAGGCTCTACAAGACCATAACTTGAAAGATACCATGTGGGAAACTTTCCACCAATCTAATAGACAAGAAGTTTTGAAGCCTATATGTTATATATTTGAAGCCTATACTTTTGATAGAATATAGATATTCCAATGGAGTTTGTTTCATTGCATTTTGCAATAAATTACTTTTCAAACGATATATAATATGATGGTATTATCACTCAAATATACTCTGTTTTTTACCATTTTAGCCACTAGTGTCAAGTTCAGCTTGTAGCCCCCCCCAACCTTGTAACCTGGTGCAACTGCACCCCCTCCCTGCACAACCCCAGCTACAACACTGCCTCCCTACATCACTAACCTGGACTAGGATAACACCCAAAGGCTCTCATCTATTCAGTTTTCTAAATCAAAATACACAGTATTTTGTGCAGTATTATTCAGGAAGGTTCACAAGGGGCATATGGACACCATATATTGAATACCACCTCCACCCCCCAAAAAATCCACAAGAATTTATGCTGCCACTTCCCTGTTTTCATGTTAATCAGAGGACTAAATTTTGCTTGAAAAGTAATTTGATTTCATGCTAGCTATTGTTCAAGTCTCAAGAATCAAGTCACCCTTAAGACATCAGTGTATTGGGTTGTACATTTGGCTGTGAAGGTGCAGTAACCAAGAAGAATCAATATTTTGGTTGGGAAATTGTCAAGTTGCTTGCTTGGTTGGTAACAGTAGGTTTCTGTTATTTTGTTGAGGTATAATTAATGCTTTCACTTGCCATACCACTTAGTCCAGATCCATTTTATTTGGAGCACTGATCAGAGCCACTAATGAAACCCAGCTGTAGAATCACTCTTGGTCTGGAACTGTGGAGGTTTGTCAGATTCATTCAGCTTTAGTTTCAAGATTCATCGAAAGCAGGGCTAGCATCACAGAAACCATTCTTTTAGGCTTCATGATATGTTGCTTGAACTGCTTATATTTAACTAAGCATAATTAAGGTGCGCTGAGGATTATGCTGCTTGTTTTCCCTTTTGTTTAGGTGGTCATAACTATCTATACTGTGGTTTTATGCTCTTTTTATTTACTTAGCCACCTTAGCAGTCTCTCCAATGGAAAGGACAGGACGGCTAAAAATGAGCTTGGAAAAAAATGAGCTTGTTGGAGGCTTCCAGTTTGACTGCAGTTTTCAGCCTGACATTGAGCATTTACAAGATATTTGCGGAATAAAACAGCCAATATGTTTTATTCCAATATATTATAATGCCAATATGTGAATCAATGGTTACACCATACCTGGAGTATTTGCATCCAGTTCAGGTTGCCACATCTCAAAAAAGATATACAGTACTGTATTAGGAGAATCAATTTGCAGGAAGCAGGCTGCCATCACCATCAAATGATAGCGAATAGTTGGGAGATGGCTATTTCGGAAGGGTTTTGTATCAAGTTCAAAATAGTTTGCTAAATCTCACAAGCCAAAGAACTAAGACAATAACGAGGTTACAAGTGAAGATGTAGCAGCCTTTATCGACAACTTAAAAGGTCAACAAGTCACTAGAACAACATGGTCTCCACCCAAGAGTCATTAAGGGAACTCAAAAATGAAATTATTCAGTGATGTTATTAAAATATGCAACTTGTCCGTAACAATGGCCATGATGCCAGATAACTGGAGGACATCTTTAAAAAGGGTAGAAGAGGGGACCGGGAAAATATAGGCCAGTCAGTCTAACATCACTTCCAGGTAAGATGGTGGAAAGTCTCATTAAAGACAAAATTATAAAACACATAGATGAGCAGGCCTTGCTCATGGAGAATCAGCCTTGGGTTCCATAAAAATAAGTCTTGCCTCACAAAACTTTTAGAATTCTTTGACAAAGGGCACAATCCAGAGTAAGGGCAGTGAGGACAGCCATAGCTGGACTTCCGCAACTATATCCAGAGCAGAGAGTTATGCTGCATCAGAGAGTCAGGAAGCCTGGGCTACCCCAACTGCTCCACAGCATGCTCAGTAGGCACCAAAGTCAGTAACATCTGGGGGAAGCTTGCTCCCAAGGAGATCCCCTCAGATCACATGGAACAAAGAACAGCTGTGGTGCCTGCCTTATAAGGAAGCCCAGCAGTTCCTGGCAACCACTTATAGTTGCAGTTCCTGTTACAAATACAGATACAGTTACAGTTACCAGTTACAGATACAGTTCCTATATCCCCAGGTTAGTGGGCTGCTGTAGTTGTGCCATATCCTGAAGTTGAGAGGCAGGGGTGGCAGACAGGCTGGCCAAGAACTCAGATTTTTGGTCAACACTGCCATTCTTACTCAGGCCTTATTATGGACCCCTATGGTTCTACTCATTACATTACCTGCTCCTGAGGTGGTATAACTCTGATGAGCTGGAAGAGGACATTTCTGCCTTTGAAACAGGTTCTGGATACAGAGTAACTGCTCTGCCCTAGGCAGTGCTAAACATTCCCTCAACATGTATCTCCTGAACTGCTCCAGCTAGGGCAGGCCAGGGTCCACCTGTCTTGGGGCAGCCTATGTTGCCTTGCTCTGCCCCGAGCCTTTTCCAGAGTAACTAGGATGGAGCATCTTGCAGTTGCTCCACCCTAGTGATAGATAAGGCAACCCAAATGCTACTCTGGATTGGGCTGAAAGTCAACAAGCATGTGGATGCTGGATAACCCGTGGACATCATATATCTGGATTTTCAGAAGGTATTTGATACAGTCCCTTACCAGAGACTTCTGAGAAAACTCCACAGTAAGGGAATTAGAGGGCAGGTCCACTCTTGGATTGGGAACTGGCTGAGGGGCAGGACATAGAGAGTGGGTGTCAGTGGGCAATTTTCCCATATGACAGAAGTGAAAAGTGGGGTGCCCCAGGGTCTGTGCTTTTCAACCTCTTCACAAATTACCTAGAAGCAGGGTGAGGCAGCTAGGTAGCCAAATTCACAGATGACTATTCCAAGTTGTGAAGACCAAAAAAGACTGTGAAGAGCTCCAGTGGGATATTTCCATACTGGAAGAAGGGGCAACAAAATGGCAGATGGGTTTTAATGTAAGTAAATGTAAATTTATGCACATTGGGGCAAAGAATCCTAACTTTACATACAGGTTAATGGACTCTGAGCTATCTGTGACAGAGCAGGAGATCATTTTATACACTGATTTGATTCAATGTGAATGGTCACTGTTAATCACAGTTTAAAAACTGCTTTTCTACAGTTGTAGAAAAGTAGTCATGCAAACAATCATTCCATTCCTCAGTCCCAAAATCAAGCCCCTGCAGATACTGAGTTACTACTTTATTCAATTAGGCACAATAGAGGAGCAAGAAACCTGGAACTGGGTCTGTAAATCTATTTTTACATTGTTTTCTTTATACATGGATTTTTTTTAATCTATGGGAGATTCCAGAATGGAACCCTAGTGGATAACAAAGGTCATGTGTACTCTGTTAACTGGAAGGACCATTGGTCTAAGTATAAAGCCATTCTTTGTATTTATATTCAAAGAGATGTCGGGTCTGGAAAAATAAAATGCAGCATCTTAATCTTCAGACTGTAATAGTATGGAACGAAAAAAAGACAAGTTTAATTGAAAAAGGAAATAGATTTGAGCTTTTAAACTGATTGTAGCTTGGCACTGATGCAAAATCAATGCAGCAGTTCATTTATGCTTAAGTATTTGATAGAAAACTGTGGAGGAAAAGACTGCAGAAATTATTCAGGAGTAGGAAGGAAACTTAAGTGAAGATGTTCAAGGAAGTTTTAGGAGATCTGACCTTAAAACTGAAGGGTTACAGGAGAAACTGTGAGGTTGGTGCTCACATCAGGGTAATTCCAATTCTGACTCACCTAGGTTGATAATTATAATATGATACCACACAGGCAGCTTAAACCTACCTAACTCTCTCTGCACTAGTGCAACTGTGTGACAACAGAGGGTGCACTCACTGCACCTTATGGGGAAGTTTAGGACCAGGTTTCCTCTAGAAAGGGAAAATGAGGCCTGCATGAGTCTACTTGGATGTGCACCAGTAACTCTGCTGACACAAGTCTGAGTGGCCATGGAAAAGAAGACCAAGGCTGAGCAGCCACTAATACAGCCTCTTCCCAATCTAGGTATGCCCCACCATGCCCAACATCCCCATGTGTATCCACCCCCCCTGCACAGCACTCCATATATGCTACGTCCCCCATGAGCATCATCCCCCATGCGCAACATCCCCCATACGCATCAACCCCCATGCACAGCAAATCCCCATGTACAACATCCCCCATGTGCATCAGACCCCATGTGCATCAGACCCCCATATGCTTCAGTCCCCCATGCTCATCAAACCCCCATCTGCAAAAAACCCATGTGCATCAACCCCCCATGCGCAACAACCCCCATGCATAACATTGCCCATGCACATCAACCCCCCATGTGCAACATCTCTGTGCGCTTCAATCCTCCATACCCTTCAACCCCCGTGAGCTTCAACCCCCTCTGCACATCACCTCCCATGCGCATCAACCCCCATGCACATCACCTCCCCCATGTGCAGCTCCTCCCCATGCACAACATCCCCATGTTCAGCATCCTCCCTGGTGCAACATTCCCCCCCCCCCCCCCCCGTGTACCAGGCACCGAGCACCAAATTGGCTGGATATTGGTCAATCTTCCATGTTAAGTATAAGACAAAAACACATTGCACCCCATTTCAACCCCTTAAGGGTTAAATTTCTCCACATCAGTTTTTGGTGGGTGTTGATGTCACAGAAGGAACACACCCCAAATTTAACACTTCTTGGCCCAGTGGTTTTGGTTGGGCATTGGTGAGTGAGTGAGTGAGTGACTTTTCTTATATATATATATATATATAAAAGAAGATGCTGAGATTCTGGAGTCATAGTCTTTGAAATCTTACAACCCAATTTTTTCATTACGTCACAGCAGAAACAAAGCTACAGCCACTTCTTTCCCTCAGCAGTAATATTTATTTGCAAGTGTAGAACAGTACAGGTATCCCCTGCCTTCTGATGGTTCATTTCCTGATGATCCACTCTTTTCAACACCTTTCAATTATAACCAGAACTCATTCATGCATATTCTGCTCTTTCAACCTCTCTCTGCTTTTCTAAAGGCTAAAATTGCTCTCACCCATGTTGTAGCTCCTGGTCTAATCCCATTCCCGAAGGAGTTAATGCCAATTCATTTGCAGAAATCTTTGTGCGACAGCAGGAATTTGCAAGATAAAAGGGTCATTTGTAATTTGCTAGCTAAAAAAGCATTGGAAGCAATATTTTTAAACTAAAAATGATTGGGTTCCACTTTTCAACGTTTTTCAGTTTTGGACAATGATCTGTTCCCTAACCCGTCCAATAGTTGGAGGATGCCTGTATTTATGCATAAGCCTATAAATCAGATTATATAATGTTGACAAGTAGGAGAAACACTGAGGGTCCTTCTCCTTCTGGCAAATGTATCCACTTCAGCCATTCACTTTGTGCAGCTATGCTTGTATCTTCCACTGCTTGTTGTTGCCTGCTCTTTGGAGGCTGCATTAGTTGCCATGTGATTTAGCCAGTCTGCGTCCTGCTTGCTGCCTCGTCCTAAATTCCATCCCCTTGTCTAATGCCAAGTAGACAAAAATGCTGGCATTCAGTTTCCTGGCACTCTTTGGAAGGGGTGTGGGAAAAATAGTTCACATCACCATCGCAGCATGCACGTGGACCAGTTATTAGGTCATTGACATGGTGTCAGGACAATCTCCCTCCTTCTCCCCCCTCCGTCCGAGGAGTTGCACTCATGTGACACAGCAGGTGGTTGTGCACAACGCAGGTGAGCAGCACAAGGGAAGATGGAAGCACTCGAGCATAGAAGCCGCATCTGCAAGAGCAACCGCATCATTTGGCTTGGGTTTTTTCCAGCCTTTCCCATGCTGCCAAGTGATTGATTACAACAGCAGAAAAGGACAGATAGATCCTTCTGCAGCCTGCATTTGTGATTAGCAATAATGAACCAAACCAAGAATAAACAACAACAGTTAAAGAGCTGTGTCAGTTAAACTATTCAGACAAGATTCAGAGCAGGATTCATTCTACGGAGTCAAAAACAATAACATAATTATTTGCAGACCATCATTTTAAAAAAAAAAATAAAAACTGAGATGGGTTTTTTTCCCATTGATTAAAATAATACAAACCACTAGAATCCCTTTCATATTTTTGAAACTCAAGCTGACAATTAATGGGAAAGCTTTTAAGGATTAACTGGAAAACTTTGTGTTATTCCAGAGTCAGTAATTCCATTTTCACTTTAAAATACTTCAAGTTTGGTGAAAAATTGAATGAGGGTCCTCTGTTGGCACAGATCCTTCAGTGGTTGGGATAGAGACTGACTGAAGAGAAGGAAGCCGATTTGAAGCTACTTCTGTCCTTCAGTCTGGAGTGGGGAGGAGAGAGAACTGGCCTCAGAAAATGTGAGTTCATCCTCAAGCCAAATTTCCCTCCTTTCCAAGATCCTCTAAGTTCTACCTCAGAGTATGAGACTGCCTCAGGAGTGTAAGATTGGTCTAGGAGGCTATATCCTGCAAGCCAAATTCCCTGTTCAAAGGTCCCGACTTGTATTATGAATAATGTAATTTTCTCAACAAGGAAAATTGCCCACAGTCATTATCTTAAATCCTACCATTTGGCATAACCCAATATCATTAAGGAGAACAAGGAAGGAAAGCACATTTCTGTCTCAAATTACTAAAGCTGTTATTTCTTAGAAAACAGAGATAAAGATGCCTTCCTAACTCTATAAACATTACATCTCTTGCCAATAGACTCCCCACTCCACATCTGGGTTGCTGAGTTTTAAGCACTTGAAAACGCACGCGAGTATCCCAAAAGGAAGAAAGAAGACAGACTTCACATGTCTGGTTTTATTTACATGGTTACCCCAAGCCCAGCTGTGAATCAGAGGAATATAAAACTGCAGGAAATTGCTTGCCTCGCTATATCTCAATCAAAAGTAGAAATTTTATAGTTCCAGAAAGCACTTTTCTCAGCCTGTATCTCTGAGTAACCTTTCAAATGGATAGTAAACACCCTTGCACATATAAAATGTAAGAATTTGGTCTTCCTCAGGACTTAAACTTGGCACACAAGTGAACAACCACTGAATGATTTTGAATACCTAGTTTTTAACATTCAAGCCCAGCTCAGATAATCCAAGTCAACAAGATTTTTGTCATAATGGAAGGTTGGGAGTGACTCTTACAAGACACCACACAGATTGTAGCCATTTTCTGTCCGAAAAAATTACAGGGTCAATATCACTGTGAAATGATTTGAGTGACTTTGTGATGGTCAATTTTCAATTCCCATCTGAAAAAAATGTCCCTTTTTAACTTTCTGTAAGACAGGTAGTTCAGCATTTTTTTTCTGCTATAAATTCTATTGATGCTCCACAATATGAGCATTCAGCCAAATCCTCCTTAAGTTACACCCCATCCGCTCCACCAGCTTCAGAGGGAAAATGTTCACAGTACTTGTTGAAGCCTTACACTTCTCTTGGGACCACAAAAAGTGAACACTATATACAAAAGTGAGCACGATACATGGTTAGCTGTCCCCAAAGAAAGATGTGAATAGGCCTCTGGTGCCAATTGGCAAGTTTGAATCTTGAAAAATAAGGTTTAGAGGTCCTAGATTCAAAATTTAGAAAAGGAGTAGGAAACTGAAATCCAGGATCCCAAGATAGCTTTTTCAGAAGGCCTACTAGTTCCAGAGATGCAACCAGAGAAGTACCAGAGTACAACCAGAGAAGATGGACAGTGCTTTAATGTTGCCTAAATCCAAGCCTATGCTTGTCTACTTCTAACAATATTAGTCTAAAGGAGCCAATTCACAGGGAGCTTATCTGTCAAAGGTATTCAACCATAAGAACAGAGCCTCCAAGTTCAGAGACAGGGTATCTTTGAGGATCAGTTGCAGAATGTCAACATCAGATTTCTTCTTTATGCTTACTTGTCAGCTTCAGTCCAAGCTCTGGTCACTGATGGCAATTGTTCCTAGTTTTATAATTCTAATTGTATTTTAATTGTATTTTAATGATGTTTTAATTTGTATTTATTAGCAATTTTAATGATGTTTTATTTTTTAATGTTAGCCGCCTTGGGCTCCCCCTTATGAGGGAGGAAAGGCGGGGTATAAATTGAGTAAATAAAATAAAATAAATAAATAATACTTTGAGCTACAAAACATGGATTTGACCCAGCAAAGCAATTTGTCTTCTCTTGCAGGCGGGTTCCTTGCCATTGTGGAATGCAATCTGTTCAAAAAGAGGAAAATGAAAAGCTGAGAACCAATAGCTGAGAAACAATCTGATTCTGGCATTACTCTGACTGTGCATACAGTATTTAATGTTCATGTTTTAAATGCTATAATCATACTATTCAACCAGCGATGTTACATGGAGTAACTGTGAGGTGAGTCCCATTGGACTCACTGGGACTTTCTCCAAGTAAACGTGTGTGGGACTGTGCTATAGTTATGGCTGTATAATGCTTTAGGGTGCAGTCCTAACTTAGGCCACACAACTCATTGGTCTTTCCATTCCCATGGTGATGTAGGGAGGCAAGCTCATGACTGTGCACTGGCCTAATCCTTCCCCAGCAGTGGTGCACAAGTGCCTTACAGAACTTACGCTTGTACTGGTCTACTTGGGGGTTAGGATTGAACCCTGAGTAATCTTATCATCCTGCTGGCTTAAAAGGGTGCAGCCTCCATAAAGCAGGGAAAATTAAATTCTAAAAGAGAAAGCAAATATAGAAAATACTCTTGAGATAGGAGGAAGTTTCCAGACTGCAGTGACAAAGGCTACAAGAAGTTCCTAATATGCCAGCATCCACAGTTCACTTGAGATAATCTTTGATTTAGACCAGGGGTCTCCAAACCTTTTGGCAGGAGGGCCACATCATCTCTCTGACACTGTCTTGGAGGTCAGAAAACTATCTTTCAAATTTGAATAGATTTACTTACATTTACATAAAATAATGTATTGGAGTGAATTACAAGATTTGCCCAAGAGCCAGACAGAGGGGTTCTGCCAGGGGCCACAGTGAGGCTCGCAGAGGGCCACATCTGGCCCCCGGACTGGGGTTTGGAGACCCCTGATTTAGACAGAACAAAAATCCCTTTTTAACAGCACTGGTGCTCCATTGCTCCAGGGCCATAACTGGGGGTGCCAGTATCTGTGTTGGCCCCCTCTGAGCCAGCAGCCTGCCCCTCCTAGCATTTGCCCCCTCCTGAAGGTGTGTGTGAGTGAAAAATCCTTACATCCAGGGGACCACCTGGAATCATCTGGGCACTTTCCTTGGCTTTTAGAGTTCATTGAATGCAGGACATTATGCTGGGAGGTGGGGAGTAATGGACATGGATCCTTACATACAGGGGACCACATGGGATATGGGGCCTTTTCCTTGGCTTTTTTTACTACAACATATCTATGTATTGTGTTGGCGTGCAAAATGAAAAGATAAGCATGTTATTTATATGTAAACAAATTCACACAATATACAGAAATGCATTTATTCCATGCAAATTATTGGTGTATTGTATAGATATATACAAGTATAGATATTTGACATAATTCCTCCCCCCCCCCCGCGCGCTTTACAATCCTGGCTATAGCCCTGTATTGCCCTCTACAAAACCTTCAATGTTTCCTTCCACAGCCCTCCAACCCTCCAAGCCTGGTTTATCCTGGCACATGATCTGATGTGCCTCCAAGCACCTTTGTTTGCTATAGTGGGAGAAAAATCCTGGAATGTGTTTGTCACTTCTATTGTTTTGGAAAGAAGGAACTGACCTCAGCCCCTTGAGTGTTTCCCTCCCGTCCTGCCCACTGTTTTCTTCTGGCTTCTCATTCTGTTTGATGGCTATTTTTGTATCTGTTTTATGAGGAGGAAAAACCAAAGGGGTCCCAATGCCACGTTTGGGACTCTATGGCATAACAGCACATTCTGCAAGTACATATTCCCATAGTAAATATGTCAAAGTTGTAAGTTATGCAGTCGGCTGTTCTATAAGACTGAAATTCTAGTGTTTATAAACTTGTGTTTTCAAATCTCCATCTCTTGTATTTTCAAATCTCAATCTTAGTGAACCAAATCCACTAATGCAAAACTGACACCAGGAATGTATTAATTATATTTTTATTTATTTATTTGTAAAGTGTTTTCCAACAGATTCATAAAGTAGTAAATATAATAATAGCCATATGTACCCCAAACAAACCAGCAAGTTTAATACTGAAAGTAAGAAAAGTAAGAAAAGAAAAAGTAAGAAAAGTAACAATACATTAACTTTTAAACTATCCCAGAGCATAATCCGTATTCATTTTCTACCACTGGCATAAGAGCAACACAACTCTGAGGTAAGGGAACAAACATTGCCTTATTCTGAGGAAGCCTCTCCCTACAATCCAGAGTAACTATGGGAAGATGTAAGAGGCACTTATTCTGGATTGCACTATGCATTTCCCATAGGTTTCCCATAGGTGACACTATAACTATGTCAGTGTTAAATGTCCCATAGTTACACTGGATTGTAGTAGCCTCTGTGACTACAAGGACTGGGGGTTGCAACATATGCCTGACTGGCTTTCATGCATCTGAGAAAACATGCATCTGAGAAAACAGCCATGCGTCTGACATATAAAAGATTTATGTCTGAGAAATCATCACTGCAACAACATCACTGTAAGGTAATTGATTTGACTGATATATTCTGGTTAGGATGGCGCTCCCAGTTTCCAACAAATTAATGACAAATGGATATGTTTCAGAACAAATGCAGTATGGTTTTGGTATTGACACACATCAATAGATGGTCAGTAGCATTCTGTACCATTTGAAACTTTGTGACTTGTCTTCAAGGGCTGTCTTGAAGACAGTCTGCAGTGTCAGGGTGGTCACAAAGGCTAGATGCGCACATCCAGCTGATTATAGAAACATAAAATGTTCTTGTTGGGCATGATATATGAATATTTTATGATTTTACTTAAGAAATCACCAATAACCTGAATGACTAACTGGAAACCAATCATTCTTTTTTGAAGAAAGAGAAAGTAATGATATAGGGTGCAAGCCTAACCTAGGCTGGAAAAACTTACTGGTCGCCCCTTTCCTTTGGTGATGTAGGGAGGAATTTATTTATTTATTTATTTATTTATTTATTTATTTACTTACTTACTTACTTACTTACTTATTTATTTATTTATTTATTTATTTATTTATTTATTTATATTCCACCTTTCTCGGGCAAATTAGCTCGACTCAAGGCGGCTGCCATAAAACATAATTAAAAACATAAATAGAACAATTTGATAAAAACAATTAAAACATATAGCTAAAAACAACATAGATTAAAAACAATAAAACAAGAGCCCCCCAACCTCTGCCCCCTAAAAAGCTGTTTTAAAATAAAAGGTTTTAAGGCTCCACCTGAAGCTCTGTGTCGAGGGAACTTTCCTCAGTTCTAAGAGGAGGGAGTTCCACAGCCGGGGTGCCACCACCGAGAAGGCCCTATCTCTGGCCGCCACACCTCTCACATCTCTTAGTGGCGGCACAGTCAGTAGGGCCCCCTCAGATGACCTTAGGTGACGGGTCGGATTGTACAGAAGAAGGCGGTCCCTCAGGTACCCTGGACCCAAGCCATTTAGGGCTTTAAAGGTCAGGACCAGCACTTTGAATTCAGCCCAGAAACAAATGGGCAGCCAGTGTAGTCGCTGAAGCAGTGGCCTGACAGGGTTGAACCGACGAGCCCCAGCAACCACATGGGTCACTGCATTCTGAACTAATTGAAGCTTCCAGACCGTCTTCAGAGGCAGCCTCACATAGAGCGCGTTACAATAATCCAGTCTCGATGTCACTAGGGCATGGGTCACCATGGCCAGATCTGAGCGACTCAGGTATGGTTGCAGCTGATGGATCAGCCAAAGCTGAGCAAAGGCTCAGGAAAGTGCATGTATGTGCACTGGCCTGACCCCCTCCCCAGGAGTGGCAAAGAAGTATGAGAAGTACAAGTGGTACAGAAGTATGTATCTTATGGCACTTTTGTGACACTCTCCTGGCCAGCATGAGACTTGTGCTGGGATTGATTCTGGGGATTAGGATAGAATGAATTTTGGATTTGACAGTTAGTCATAAGATATTGGAGACTGTTGGATATTGGAGACTGTTGGAGATATTGCTTTTGTAAGGGTGGAAATTCAGATTATTAATATAAAAGTAGTAAATAATTAGATTTTTTGGCTTCACTCTTGCTACATTGAGTTAGTTAATACATATACAGAATATTAGAGTTATTCTATATAGGTTGTTTAATAAATAAAATTAAAGTATATTTGAGAATACTAGTTATGCTGTATGTTGGGAAAATTGAGCAGAAAATATTGAACGGACAAATTACTTTGAGCATCATCATTTACAATGTAAAAACATAAGAGCCTCCACTGGATCAGGCCAAAGGCCCATCTAGTCCAGCTTTCTTATCACACAGTGGCCCAACAGTTGCTTCAGATACCTGCAACCAGGTGCCCCCCTCCTGCATCTGGCATTTGGAGATTGCCCACATCTACATACACCCCTTATGGCTTGTAACTCATGATGGTCTTTTCCTCTAAGAGTTTTTCTAAATTTTCTAAGGCATTGAGGCTAGATCCCATCACCACATCCTGTGGCAGGGAGTTCCACAAACCAACTACACACTGGGTAAAGAAATATTTTCTCTTATCCGTCTTAACCCTTCCAACATTCAATTTTAGTGGATGTCCCCAAGTTCTGGTATTACGTGGAAGGGAAAAGAGCATCTCTCTATCCACTCTATCCATCCCTTGCATAATATAAAAGACTTTCTTGTGTCTGAAATCTAATATTTTCAGTTGAGGCTGCTGGAGGAGGAGGGAGGGAAGGGAATTGTAGTTTTCCCCAACTCTCCATTCTAAAGCACCTTTCCAAGCCATCAGTGGAAGAACAACATCTTTCAACATGCATCGCGCCAGATTCCCAATTTGCATCCTGCTTCCCAGAGGCCCAGATAGGCCTCTAAATGGGCCTCTAAGTAGTCATTTGCAAACCTGTGAAAATGGCTGTGCCTGGCAGTGGCTCCCAGTCCCTGCAGAGAAAAAGATCTGGAAGAAAGAAACTGCTTGCAGTGCAAAGGAAGGAAGGAGAGGGCTGAGCTGAGATCGCTGGATTGGAGAGCAGAGCAGGGGAAGGAGGCAGCCTTGCAAGAGGAGTTCTGCTGCTCTGAAATTTTGCAGTGAGTTTGCCTTTGGAGAGAAAGGGGGGTGAATTAATTTTTTTAAAGCAGGGTTGCCAACTGAACCAGAGAAACCCCAGCCTCCCCTGTTCCTAAGCCTTTGTAGATGAATCCACCAATGCATACTTTGCACAAAAAGCATGTATTTCATAACAAGGGCTTAGTTGTTTTGTTGTCAAAGCAGCAGAGCAGGGCTGGATGTAAAGTTGGCAACCTTCCCAGGGTAGGGATGGTGGGGATAACTCCTGGCTTCTTAAGTTTTAAGCCTCCGAGCCCAGTTGTGCCCACTCAAAAGCATTATAGTAAGGGGAGCTTATATTGTGTAAGAGGCCGAAGGAAAGGAGACCAAAAAACCAAGCCTATGCATGCCTGCCTGAGAAAGCCTGGCTGCTTGGATCACTTAAACATCTGCCTTTTTGGTTGGTGTCTGGTCTATTGCAATGAGATTTGTGCAAAAATTAAGTACAGAAATGCAATACGAATGTTTTTAGCTTTATTTTAACATGCCCTGCATTTGTCGTACATTTTTTTAACGTACATTTGTCGTACAAGGAATTTTGGCTAGGAGGACAGGAATTTTTTTGGAACTTTGGGAGGAATTTTGGGTTCGGCATCTGGTTGCCCTGTATTAATCCCTCCTCCCCCATGCCCTCAAGGAAAAAAGCCATTGGTGGTATTTACCAATGGAAATACTCAAAAATATGTCACTTTGGAATTATATTAAGATCTGAACTATATTCAATCAAATCTCCAAACATTTGGGTCTCCAAACTTTTTGGCAGAAGGGCCACATCATTTCCCAACAGTGCGTCAGTGGCCAGAAAACTAATTTACCATATATACTTGCATATAAGCCTAGTTTTTTTGCGCCCAAAAAATGAGCCCCAAAACCCACCTCTGCTTATACGTGGGTCAATTAAAAAATTAAGAAAAATGGCGGGTGCAACCTCTAGCACGCACCCTCAGACTCCGCAGCTTCTCCAGCTGCTGGCAGTGGCTCTCCCGGCGGTGGAGGAGGTGCGTGGCGGCAAGACATGGAGCCCACTGCAGCCAAGCCTCTCCTCAGACTCAGGGTCTTTTTTGTGGGCCTTACTTCTGAGTAGACATGCCCAGGATTAGACCCTGAGGCTACAAGGCCAGCCACACTTTCCTGCTGTTGCTGTATTTCCCACCCTTGGCTTATACTCAGGTCAATAAGTTTTCCCAGTATTTGTGGTAAAGTTAGGTGCCTCGGCTTATACGTGGCTTATACACAATTAGGTGCCTCGGCTCATCCGTGGCTTATACACGAGTATATACGGTACATTCAAATTTGAATAAATTTACAGAAATTTACATATAAGAATGTATTGGAGTGGATTACAAGACTTGCCCAAGGGCTGGATAGAAGAGTCTTGCCGGGGGGCGCATTGAGGCTTGTTGAGGGCTGTATCTGGCCCCCAGATACGGAGACCCCGGCACTAGAATATTGAAAAGTAATGATTTGGAACAAGAATAGACTTTAGTTTAAGGCACTTCTGGTCCATCTGAGGTTGGCAGCCTGAAAGTATGGCATAAAGTGCTGGAAGGGGAGCAAACTGATGAGCCTCACTGTTCTGAAGGAACATATTGAATACCTTTCTCATTTAATGTTCTCGAACAGTGTGTGGCCTTGATGTCACCTAAGTTTCAGTTATCAACATGCTCAATAACCTCACCTACTCGAAGTGGTTTCCAAATCTATTGGGGTCATGGCACCCTTCTCTCTTAGTGGCCTCTTCTCAGTTCTCTCAAGCTCTGCCATTTTAGATTGTATGAGATGTCGTGCAATCCAAGATGGTCATGTTCAAAAGAACCAGTAGAAGTGTCCACAGGGAGTATAATGTGGCTCTTTAATGAATTCACCATGGTACCCTTAAGTGCCACAGCATGAAGTTTGGAAACCACTGACTTGTATGACAAATTGTATGACAAAAATAAGATAAAGAGGAGTGATGATAAAGAATCAGGATGCTAAGCAACAGTACTAATGTGTTTTAAATTCATGGACACAAGTAAAATACAGAAGGTATCGAATGGATTTCACAACAACCTTTAGATGACCATCTAAAAATAGCCTAATTTGCATAAATTATAATTGCCGGACAAAAAATCCAGTTGGTCATCTAAGGGTTACAGAGCACAAAAGTACATGTCATAAGCCAGTAGCTCTAGAAGCAGATACTTCTTGAATATTGATAGCCAAATGAGGGGAAATATTGAAGCAGATACTTCTTGAATTCACCAAATGAGGGAAATGAAACACAACATACACATCTTGCAAGCTTTAAATTGGAATGGCCAGCAATAAATGTAACACTGGCAAAAAAGAACAGCAGAAGCTAAACTCTAGTCTCCTGCAAAGAAATAATCTCAACTCTAGAGAAAGAATTCAAGCTGCCTATTGGCTAGAAATGATGTCATACTCATGACAGTAATGTGTCTTAATGGGTTTTCCTTGTTATTCATACATTCCATTTCACATAAGCATTGCTGACAGTAGACTGGAGACAACAATTACAAATCAGATGGATTCACTTCTTTGGCCTTTAGCCTTGAGCTTCAGAATACCACTGGAAATATAAGCATTGCAACTTGCCATGTTAAAGTTTAAATACCGGTCTGTAGATTTGGAGGGGAAATTACAAAGAGTTTCTAATGCTTAAAATCCATTTTCTGAATTGGCTGCTGCAATTATTTTATTTATTTATTTTAAAAATTTATATCCCGCCTTTCTTAGGCTGCTTAGCCCAACTCAAGGTGGCAGACATAAAACATAATTAAAAACATAAATAGTTCAATACAATAAAAACAATTAAAACATATAGGCTAAAAGGATATACGTTAAAAACAATAAAACAACAGCCCCCCAACCTCTGCCCCCAATTATGTTGCCTTATCATGTTTTATAATCATGTTTTATAATCTGCATTCTTGAAAGTGAAAATATAGTTAAATAAGCTTTATAAAGCATGGTCTGCGCATTCATATCGTCTCCGCATGCACATTGTCCTTCCTTGTGCACTGTCCCCCATGTACAATACCCCCATGCGCGTCATGCTCACATGTGCATCATCCTCATGCACAATACTCTCATGCTCATCAACCCTCATGTGCACCATCTGCCATGCACACCATCCACCATGCACAAGTCCCCACTTACCCACTGCGCCCATGCGCATCATTCCCCCATGTGCAACACCCCATGTGCATCATTTCCCCATGCGCAATACCTCTGTACAACATCCACCCCATGTGCACTGTCCTGCCATGCGCAACACCCCCATTCGCAACATCCCCACATGGACATCAACCTCTATGTGCAACACTCCCCATTTTCATTAACCGCTCATGTGCACTGTCCCCCATGCGCACCATCACCCCATGTGCAACACCCTTTATGAGTATCGTCCCCTCAAGCACTGTCCCATGTTCATCATTCCCCAAAGCGCATCATTCTCCCATGTGCAATACCATGCATGCACATTGTCCCCCATGTACACAACATCTGCCGTGTGCATCGTCCCCATGTGCACTGTCCCCCCATGAGTATCGTCCCCCCATATGCACCCTCCCCATGCACAGCCTCCCCCATGCGCACCATCTCTCCATGCGCACTATCTCCCCATGTACACCATCATCCCCCATGCACCCTTCCTCCCTGTGCATCAGCTGGATGTTGATCAGTCAGTCTTTAATGTTAAGTATAGGACAAAAATATGTTGCACTCCTTTTCAGTCAATGTATTTTCAGCCCCTTAAGGGTTAAATTTCTGAAGATTGGTTCTTGGTGGGTATTGATGTCACAGAAGGAACACCCTCCCTGAATTTCATGCATCAATCCCCTATGGGCATCAGTCCCCAATGTGCATAAACCCCCCATGCACAACATCCCCCGAGCATCTTTCCCCCTGCACATCATTCCCCATGCATATCATTCCCTCAATGCACAACATCCCCCCATGCACAATGTCCCCCCATGCGTGTCGTCCCCCTATGTGCAGCATCCCCCTATGCGCATCAGTCCCCCCATGGGCATCAGTCTCCCATGCACAACACCCCATGTGCATAAACCCCCCATGTGCAGCATCCCCCATGTGCATCTTCTCCTCAAGTGCATCAACCCCCTATGCGCAACATCCCTCCGAGCATCAACCTCTCCATGCGCATTATTCCCCATGCACATCATCCCCATGTGTATCAACCCCTATGTGCATCATTCCCACATGTGCTTTCCCCATGTGGATTCCCCCATGAGCATCATCTCCCCATGAGCATCATCTCCCCATGAGCATCATCCCCCTATGAGCAGCATCCCCCCATGAGCAGCATCCTCCCCAGTGCAACCCCTCCTCTGACCAACATCCCCCCCCATTTCACTAGGCACCAAGTACCAAATTGGCAGGATGTTGGTCATTCTTCCATGTTAAGTATAGGACGAAAACACATTGCATTCCTTTCCAGCCCCTTAAGGGTTAAATTTCTCCACATTGGTTCTTGGTGGGTGTTGATGTCACAGAAGGAACACCCTCCCCAAATTTCATGTTTCTAGGTCTGGGTTTGGGGCTGAGCATCTTCACCAATTCTTCAATGCAAAATATAGGGAGGAGAACGTGTTGCGCCCCATTTCACCCCCTTCTGGTTGGAGTTTCCAAAAACCAGTTCTTGGTAGGTTTCTCCATCACAGAAGGAACACCCACTCCAAATTTCATGGTTAGAGGCCCGGAGGTTCCGGTTGGGTGTTGGTGAATCAGTCAGTAAGTCAGTGAGTGATGACTTTTCAATTTTATATATATATAGATTTTAGTAGCATTAACATTTTATTATAACTGGCTCTCCTCACCACAGCAATGCCTTTTATCCTGGCTTCTGCTGGTGTTATTTTGCTTCTTTTAGCTTTTCTAGATCATGTCCTGGATTTCAGTCTTGTGTCCCGAGGAAATATTTCAATGTCCTCCTTTTCTTTGTAAGTAGCCATGGGGGCCTGGGTAAGAATAGTGCTCTACAAATACATCAGAATGGGAAGGGAATAATTCAGATCCAGGAATACATGAATGAATGCTTACTATATTACTACATGAATGAATGAATGAATGAATGCTTACTATATTGGCTGTTATAAATTTTAGCATGAAAATTCAAGACAGTTTTTCCATTACTAAAAGTGTCACATTTGAAATATATTTCCTACAATAGCTACGAGAGTGTAAAGAACTTCCCTAGTTTTAAACTGAAATGTACATATGTTATTTTGGTCATAATGATAGTAAAATGCTTATAGTTAATTGTCCCACTGCCAATGCCCAAAGGCAAAAACATCTGTCATTAGATATGCTGGTTGAGTCAATACATTTCCATAGTGAAATCTGTATACCATAAAAACATGTCAATCATAAAAAAATGAAATGGGTGAGTAAAAAGAGATGGAGAAGAGTGTTTATTTTTGCCATTTCCAAAACAAGCAAGAACTGAGGATCAAAATCTAAGACAAATTATTCATATTTCCTATAGTTTTGGAATGCATTTTTTCCACATTGCCCGACAAGCCATCTGCCACATAGCACTGGATGTTTTTCACAGCTTGCCTAACTTCTTAAGATGTGTCTTGACCATCCCAGTATGAAGTGCTTTAATTTAAAATCTCATGCAACCATTTTAAAATTTTGAAATAGCTCTTCCTGCAAAAATCCACTAAGAGTTAAGCCAATGCAAGGTCATGTTTGATGTTCTATGATCCTAAATATGGAACAGTCTTACCACACTTTGCCTTGTTTTAAAACTAGCTCTGCTAGTCCCCCTTGCCCAGCTTCCTTCCCTCACTCTATATTGTCTCCTGCCCTGAAATACCTCCCACCTGGCCCCTCTGCCTCCCCCTTCCCCACACCACCACTTACCCATTGCTAATTGTCACAGGTGTACCTGTGTACCATTTGCAACACCTGTGCCAGTGTAAGGCTGGCATGACAAGCTCAGGGTTGAGCTCTTAAGCAAATAGCATAAGGTACCATTAAGTAGATATCACTTACGGCCACTGCAAAACCTGAGCCAGCCATTAAATTATGTATGTACTGTAGGTATATCTGTACAAGAGTACTATTAATTGTTACAACTTGTCAAAGAAAAGAGAAGCCTAAGGATATTCTTAAATTATGACTATAAATAGTTTGGGCAGCTGCCATGCTACCAGGGGGCAAAACCATGCTACCTGGTTTTTCCATGGAAATGACAACAACAAATCTGTGTTTCCTATTCAAGAGGAAAAAGACCAAAAGATACATAGTAAACAAGCATGAAAGACTGTCATCGCTTCAAGTTTTCAGTATAGGAAAACACCTAACAAAATAGCAGAATTCACACACCAAATTCACACAGAATTTGTCTGTATATCCACATAATATATTTTATTCATAGTTAACAGTACCATAATTCATTCAACAGTTTTAAAAATAACAACAATGTTGTGATCATTGCTCCAGGAATTGAGTATATGAGTCCATAAATCAGGTTGACAGATACAGTATTTCTTTTTACTGAAAGGATCCTACATAAACAATCTAGAAGAGGTAAGCTAAATGGTTATTGGAAGAACTCATGTTCTTCCATAATGAATTAATCCGAGTGATTTATTGAAACAACAAAACATTAATTAGGTCCTTATCTAATTTCTGTAAATTCAAAAAAGAAAATAGTTCCCAAGTAATTTAATATATTATCCACAAGATTAGAAGTAACAAGAAAGTCTCTCTATACACACTGACTAGAAATAAATTGCTTCAGGGAGACTTAAAAATTAAATTTCTGTACTTACTACTGGGAGATGTTTTCAATGGGCTTCATCTTTCTGGTATTTAGTTCCTAGGAAAATTCAAAGGTTGCCCTTAACTGCCATATTTAGTTGATCACCTGCAGTATGCTTCTGGTACTCTTACGGAGATGGAGCAGAATCTTTCTTCAGCTGTGACATATATAGATCACAAGTCTATTTTCCTGCAGATCCTAAGATGGATCTGGAGAAAAGGTTGGTGAGTTCAAGGTTTACAGGTCCAACCAAGTTATATGGATTTTTTGTACACCAATTTGACAAAACATGAATGGCATTTTAAATCACAGTTTAAAAAACTGCTTTTCTAATATTGTAGAGAGGTAGTCAGGAAAGCAATCATTCCATTTTTCTGTCCCAGAATCAAACCCTCTGCAGATATTGAGGCACTACCTTATTCAATTAGGCTCAATAGAGAAAGCAAGAAACCCGGAAGCAGGTCTTTAAACCTATTTTTCCAATGTTATCTATATACAAGGATTTTCTTTTTTAAATCTACAGGAGGATCTGGAACGGGCCACAGTGACCCATGCCCTAGTGACATTGACATTGGATTATTGTAATATGCTCTACGTGGGGCTGACTCTGAAGACAGTCTGGAACTCCATGTCAGGCCTTTCACCGCAAAATTGCTGGCACAGACTTAAGAAATCCCATTGTGCAAAATCCCTTTCTGCTTCTTCCTCCCAGTTCCCCCCTGCCCAAGAATTTCCAGTCCTCCCATTTCATCTGCAACCAAAACCCTGCTTCTGTCTTACCAGGTCTGGGGACTCCAGGTAGGCTGCTGCTAGGTGGCTGGTGCCACCTGCCATTTCCTGCAGTGACTTGGCTGCATGCCACTGTCCCTATTTATGATGCATAGGTTAGGATGCACTACCAGAATGTAATTTCCTGTAGCACAGCACAATTGTAGGATTGGGCTGTATGCAGTGGTGGGCCCAGCCTGGCCCAACAACCGGTTCCCTGGAAGTGGGAGGGGCCAGGCTGGGTCAGGGGGCGGGGCTGGTCAGGGTGCGGGGCCTGAGAAAAATTAAGTTATTAAAATTTCAAAATTAAAAAAATTAAAATTAATTTTTTAATTAAAAAAATTAAAATTAAAATTAATTTTAAAATTAAAAAATGGGACTTACCGCTGAGTAGTCAGGTTGGGCTCTCAGGCTGCAGTTCCAGCCACTTTCCTGGGAGTAAGTCCCATTGACTATCATGAGACTTACCTCTGAGTAGTCAGGTTGTGCTCTCAGGCTGCAGTTCCAGCCACTTTCCTGGGAGTAAGTCCCATTGACTGTCATCGGACTTTCTTCTGAGTAGTCAGGTTGTGCTCTCAGGCTGCAGTGCCAGCCACTTTCCTGAGATAGGGTTGCAGCATCCACATAGCCCAGTCCTGTGCAGGTCTACTCAGAAGTAAGCCCTATTATAGCCAATGGGGCTTACCCCTAGGAAAGTGTGGATAGGGTTTCAGCATCTTCATAGCCCAGACCTGTGCAGGTCTACTCAGAAGTAAACCCTATTATAGGCAATGGGGCTAACCCCCAGGAAAGTGTGGATAGGGTTTCAGCATCCTCAGAGCCCAGACCTTTGCAGGTCTACTCAGAAGTAAGCCCTGTTATAGCCAATGGGGCTAACCCCCAGGAAAGTGTAGATAGGTTTGCAGCAGCAGCAGCCACCGTCCTTTCCCTGGCTGCTGGGGCTTGCCGGACTGCCGCTTAGAGTGGCAAATTTAAAAGTGCCCGGCCAGCCTCTTTAACTCTTTAACTGCCTCCAGTGCCTCCAGTTATCGCCCCCTCCCCACAGCTACCAGATCGCCACCAGCTGGGAAATTGGAACCACCGTTCTGGCGATCCAGGGCAATCCGGTCTCAGCCCACCTGTGGCTGTCTGTCTAACTATGGTAAAAAAATAAACCACCAATAACCAATAAACCAAATAAACTGCAGGCTAACCAGATGACCAGAAATGCCCAGAGACCCTTGGAAAAGTGGGGAAAACTGAAAAGGGGGAACCCCCCTCTTCAGAATTCCCAGGCATTTCCATGGCCAATTATGTTTTGTGTGCACAGATGTAGCTGTGTGTGGCTCTGAAAATCCAGTGAGGCAGGACCAGGGGAAGGTTCCTCCCCCACCTCACAGCCAGCAGCCTCGGCTGCATATCATCCAGGGGCTTCAAGTCCCCTGCAGCATCCTCTGTGCAGCCCTGCCTCTCTTGAGGCTGCCGGGTCACCTCTGCTGCCCATCAGGCCAGCCTGGCTCTCTAGCAGCTGCTGTGCTGCTCCTCCATCTGGCCAGCTGGCCCAGCTCTGTAGTGGCTGCTGTGCCGCTTCCATATGGCCGGACGGCTCAGCTCTGCAGCAGCCACTCCTCCATCTGTCCAGCTGGCCCAGTGCACCAGCAGCCACCCAGTTGGCCCCCCACCCAACCAGGTAAGTGCCCTCCACCCAGATTTCCTTTCCCTACTTACCTCCCCCACCCCCTTTCCTCTTCCCTACCTACCTCTCCTACCCATCTCCTTCCCTACTTACTTATCCCACCTCCCAAATTGGGTACCTTTTCGCTAGTTAATTACAATAATTTTGGAATTTTTTTTTGTTCTTAACTCACCATTGCAGGCATCTGTCTGTCTGTCTCTTTTCAACTAAAAAATTCACAAAGCGGTTTACAAGAAAATGAAAAAATTAAAAGCTAATTAATAACTAATGGGTCTCTGTCCATAAAGAACTCACGATCTAAAATTCAAAAGAACATCAGCGGAAGCCACTAGAACAGACATTGCTGGGGTGTATTGGGCCAGTTTAGACAGTCCCCTGTCTAAACAAAAGAGGAACACCCACTTGAAAGAGTGTCTTTTGCCCAGTTTTCTCTCTATAAGTCATAACTTTCTTATCTGCACTACCTATTCCTTTGCCTACCACTCCATTGCTAAGATTCAGTGGCTGCAATCCTAATCTCCAGTTAGGCTGGCCTACATCCTGGCATAAGTCCTGTGCTGATCTGGGAGTGTCACCAAACTCTGCGCCATTCCTGGGGGAGACTTAGGGCGCAATCCAGAGTAATTACATGGAGTCTTTGCTCCGGTGTAAGAACAATTTGCTTTGGATTGCAATATGAATTTCCCATAGGTTTTCACTAGGTAGTGCAGTAACTACGGGTACACGTAATGTCTCTTACGTGCTCCCGTAGTTACTCTGGATTGTAGGGCCTGTCCAATGCGCAGATATATCCAGTGCTCAGCCACACCACACCACCACAGGAATAGCTGAGCGAGTTGTGCTGGCCTAGCATTGTGCCCTGTATCTCCTAGAGTGGTACCTTGGGTAACGAATGCCCTAGGTAAAGTATGTTCCAGGTAAAGAACATACTGTTCCCCTGGGCTTCTGACTTGGGTAGCGAAGCTGATTTGGGTAACGAAGGCCGGCTGGCAGTTCTTTAAAGTTTAAAGAGCTGCCAGCTTGCACTTGTTACTTGAATGAACAAGTCAGGTAACTTAAGTCCATTCCTCTGGGGGTGGGTGGGAAGGTGCTTGGGGGGACTTGGGATCTTCTGGAGGTGTGGGAGGGTGTTTGGGGACAGTGGGGGGTGGAGATATAGGCAGCCACGAATAGTGGCTGCCACTTTAAAAGCCTGCATTCCACTACTTCCAGCTGCCTGAATCTCCCCCCACCACTGTCTCTAAACACCTACCCACCCCCCTAGAAGACTCCCAGTCTCCCCAATGGGGCTTACTCCTGGGAAAGTGTCAAGACTTGCAAAGTCCTAACCATGCCTACTCAGAAGTAAGCCCCATTGTGTTCAAGAGGTCTTACTCCCAGGAAAGTGTCTAAGAGTGCTGATTCCTAACCATGCCTACTCAGAAGTAAGCCCCATTGTTTTCAATAGGTCTTACTCCCAGGAAAGTGTCTTAAGGATTGCAGCCATCTAAGTGTCTTTAGGATTGTGCCTTTTGGATTGCAGTCTAAGGCTGCAATCCAGAGCAAATTCAGCCTGCTCTGACCTAACTGCACTCTCCTAACTATTCTGTATCCAGAGCAGAAAGTTATGCTGAATCCAGAGAGTCAGGAAGCCTGGGCTGCCCTAACTGCTCCAGAGCATGCTAAGTAATTGACACAAGGGGAAGACTTGCTCCTGAGGAGACACCCCTCAGATCACACTGAACAAGGAACAGCTGTGGTGCCTACAGTGGTGACATGACTCTGCACATCACCTGGTGCGGAAGTCTGTGCGTCATCCCTGGGATGCGCCCCCCCCCCCCACCTGGACTGCACAGTCACCAAAGTTGGCGCCTGCGCAGTTGTTTCTGAAGCCAACTGGCTTCAGAAAGAGTACTGCGCAGGCACCATCTCTGACACCTGCGTAGTACTTTTCTGAAGCCTTTTGGCTTCTGGGGAGACTGTGCAGGCGTCGGAGTTGGTGCCTGTGCAGTACTCTTTTTGAAGCCATTCGGCTGCCGCTCCGCCTCCTGAGTGAGGCCGAATGGCTGTGCAGAGGCGCGGACTTTCTCTGCTCTAAGGAAGTCTCCTCTGAAGCTGTTCGGCATGCTCAGTGTGTTTCTGCGCAGTGCATCTCAGATGGCTGTTCAGGCCAGCTCCTCAGACAAGTGGCAGCTTCTGGCTGATTCTCCGCCTTGGAGCAGGCCTGAATGGGGGTGCTGACGCCCGGGGCCTGCCAAAGGACAGTCAAACTCCTCCGGCACATCACCCCATACGGAGCGCATCACCCAATGCAGCCCACACCAGCTGCACCAGTCTGGTGACGCCAGTGGGTGCCTGCCTTATAAGGAGTCCCTGATGAGATGCCAGTACATTCTACAGTGAATACAAGGGGCTTCTTGGAGTGGCCTGCTGTATCCTGAGGTTTGTGGGCAGCCGTAGTTTGTTCCATATCCTGAAGTTGAGAGGAAGGGGTTGCAGCTAGGCTGGCCAAGAACTCAGATTTTTGGTCAGCACTGCCATTCTTACTTGGGCCTTATCATGGACCCCTATGGGTCTACTCATTACTATATCTGCTCCTGAGGTGGTATAACTCTGAGGGCTGGAAGAGGGCATTTCTGCCTTGGAAACAGGCTTTGGATACAGAGTAACTGCTCTGCCCTAGGCAATGCTAAACATGCCCTCAACTTGCCTCTCCTGAGCTGCTTAGGCTGCCCCAGTTAGGGCAGAGGAGGTCCACCTCTCTTAGGGCACCCTATCTTGCCTTGCTCTGCCCTAAGCCTCCTTCAGAGTAACTGGGCTGGAGCATCTTGCAGTTGCTCCAACCTAGTGTTAGATAGGGCAACCTAAGGGCTCTTATGTGGACAGATTAGTTGCTCTGGATTGGGCTGTAAGTCAACTTCATAGGATCATGCACACTGAATGCATGTTTTGAATTCAATTCCAGTGTTTTGTCATCATTTTACATACAGTTAATATTTTCATATGAATTTTTTTTTTGGGGTTGTGGAACCAATTGTCTGAGTTTCCATTAATTCCTATGGGAAAATCCGCTTCACATAAAGAATGTTTCATGTAACAAACATGCCTCTGGAACGGATTAAATTTGTTATGTGAGGCGCCACTGTATTTATATTTATAATTATAATTAAGGCTACAATCCTAAAGACATTCTCCTGGGAGTAAGACCAATTGAACACAATGGGATTTACTTTTGAGTAGACATGGTTAGGATTGTGCTCTAAGTCTGAACTTGCATGATTTTCAAAGCACACATTTAATTGATCCTAAAAGTCCACACTCCTGTAATCCATCCTCCAGTTTTCCGTTTTCAGTGGCCTCTCTGCAGCCCCATTTCTCAAATCCACTGCATTTCCCCCACCCCATAGCCTTTTATACTCTGTATCACGACATTCTTCAGCATATCATTCTTCCATCCCTTAATTTTTTTTAAAATAAAGTCTGTGTTTTGGTTCTCCCCCTGCCTTATCACTATTAATTTTCTCTGTGTTTGGCAGCGGCAACGTACAAGGCTGCTATCCCAAGAATTCACTCACTCAGGGGAGGTTGGTATTCAATGCAGGTGGGCCGCACAGTGCAACTGGCTGATGGTAACAGGCTGGAAAAGCTGGCTCGGTCTCCAGCACACCTCTCTCAATCCAGGCATAAGATAAACAAGAAAGGTGTGATGAGGGAGGCATTTGCCTTCCTCCCCCTAAAATCTTGCTAAGCATGGGCAGGCATGTGATGTTCCCACAAAGAGTCAAGCCAAGGACTGGAAGCAACCGGCATAATTGGAATTGCTTCAGGAAGCGTCCACAATTACTGTAGTCCATGGGTCTTGGGTTCACAAGGTCTGATGGAACAAAGCTTGTTTGATTTTATCTGTAAATCCTTTTGCCAAATATCAACTTTAATTGTTTTTAATTAATGTATCTTTCAAATGGATACATCTACATGTTTAGGAGGGTCAAGAGTTCCTGCAGCGTTTCAACATATTCATAGATGATGGAGGCAGTTTTTAATAGACTGTTGCCTATTTAATGGGTACATTTTGTGTATGCAAGACTGCAGTTGGTCATGCTTCCTGTCTGCTGTTGAGGATCTTTTTGTATTATATACTTTGGGAAGTCCTTTCCTCTTCAGACAGAATGACATAATGGCCTGCTTGATAAAGAGGCGAGAGTTCCATACCTGCCCTATTACAGTACTGTTTTTGCGTGTGCGTAACCTAACCATGTAACCTAATCTGTATATACAGTTTGGGATTTCTCCATATCTAATCAGGAAAGAAAAGAGCTTTCCTCTGGCTGGATTATTTTTCTTTTAAGTGTTAACAAGCTAGCCCAACAGGAAGATGTGTGGTTCCTACCTTCCACACACCCAGTTTAAACAATGCATAGCAAGCTTGATGACCTTCTTCCAAGCTACCTTAAGATGACTGTCAGATGCTGCTGTCATCTCACATTTGGCATCCAGCAAAAGCTCATGAAGAGAAATATTCTTCAGATCAACTTTTAAGCAAGGCAACAGTGAGGGCAAATTGCAGCATTTCTAATTAATCTCAGACTTTGAACCAAGATTTATGACTACTAAATATAGTAACCAGTGAGCTCACTGTGGATCTATTGGTCTTTTTAGACAGCTATAGATATATTTCTAAGTAAATTAACATAGGAGCAATTATATTTTCCTGTTTCCAGGAAATCATGCTGATTGTCTGCCCGTAACGTTTCCCACTTCCACCTTAAAATATAGAAAAATAATCTAAAACATGAGATGATTGGCTTTTAACGAAAATGGTATCAAATACATGAGGGATTGCAGTGGTTTGGTGGTTAAAAGTACTGTACCTGTCAACCTGAAAATTGGCAGATCAGTGATTTGGAATCAGTGTTGCACAATGGAGTGAGTTTCCATCACTTGTCCCAGCTCCTGCCAACCTAGCAGTTCGAAAGCATGCAAGGAGAGCTGCCAGTCAGCTTCATCAGCTTGCAAGGGACAAAATAGGCAGGGATGCCTCCACAACCAGGGAGACCTGCATTTGCTTAGTAGAAAAAAGACCACTTGTGTCATCAGTCTCTGGGGAGGCAGCAGGAAGACTTACCTCCAGTGCATTAAGCTGGAATCATGGGTGTCTTACAATTAAAAAAGCAGGGTGGCTGATTAGCCTATCAGACAATAGGTCACATGTACCATCAAACATAGCATCATAGAATCATGGAGTTGGAAGGGACCTATTAGGTCATCTAGTCTTGTTCTTTTTTAACAGAACAGAAGAAACCCTCCCTGCTGCCTCATAGAATCAAAGAATCATAGCGTTGGGAGGGACCCAGTTCGGCATTGGAACAGACTGCCAAGGGAGGTGGTGGACTCTCCCTAACTGGGGGTCTTCAAGCAGAGGCTCGACAAGCTCCTGTCAGATATGCTCTAGGAGGATTTCCTGCAACAGACGAGGTTGGACTAGATTACCTACTGGGTCCCTTCCAACTCTATGATTCTTTGATTCTATGAGGCAGCAGCCAGGGTTGCTTCTCTTCTGTTAAAAAAGAACAAGTGAAAAAGCAAGAAGGATGGATTATGTGAAAAAGCCTGTGCAATGGATCAAAGCATCTGTAACAGCCATTTTCAGATTGCTTCAGGAGGCCAGTGTGGAGCTCTCCCCAGATCCAAGTTGGGGAAGAAACTGTTATTTTTAAATTATTTGGTGATGGGGAAGAGAGTTAGCTTTATTTGTTAATTTATTGGGGGAAGGTAGAGAGTGCATGTGCCAGAGACTAAGCTTGAAGGGGAGACTGAAAGTGTGTTGCCTCCCCTAACCTGGATCTCACTGCACATCGCTGGTATTGTCCTGGACTCGTAATCTGGTAGCTCAGAAGAGATGGGGCACCTTCCTCTGGTGACGGAAAGGAAGTGATCTGTTTGGGATTGGATTCCCCACAGCTCATCTTCCAGCAGCACAATTTTATGCCTGCCTTTTGGTGTAATGAAGCAGGTTACAGTCTTGACTTATCATTTATTAATAGCATGACCTGAAAATCCCTTTCCTTACATGAAAAACATGTCTATGAGAACAGCAGGCTTCACAGGAAATCAAAACACTCTTGCCACCATCACCCTGGTTGCTTGTATTATGTCAAAAAAGGGAGAGCCGAACTAGCTAATGATTTTTATGTTTTTGTGGTTTTTTTTCCTTTTGTTGTACAGTGTGTTTAAATTGACTAATAAGCAAGACTACTGGCATGAAGCAAAAAATACTTTAAGAGACTCATCAAGAGAAAAAAGCTAAATAACACATTTACATTTTTGTCCAATTCCTTGTAATATTTTTATATGTATTTTAAATGCAGTGGAAGTGTGTAATCACATACAGAACAAGGGAAATGAATTGAATGAGATGATTAGGTGAGGAGCACAGCAGTGAATAATGGAATGGATTGGTGAGAGACATGTTGGTTGAATAACAGAACTGTGCCAAGGTTTCCAAACCAGTTCCAGCAGTTTGAACACCATCTTTTTACAAGAAACTTCTATTGTCATTGTACAAAAATATACAACAAAATTTGGGGTGCACTGTTAAGATACAGACTCAGCCGATCACTGGAATGCGGAGCAAGTCCATGCACATGTTCCACCACAGACACTCTTCACAGCAACCTGAATTTTCCTACAGGCAGCTCAAAGAAATTTTCTCTCCATCTTCTGAACTTTTCTCTTCACTGCGTGGTCATCAAATCTGGTATCAGGAACTTCCTTCCAAGCTTCCAGCATAAGTTGGTTCAGATCAACCAAGCTGTAAATGGTGACACCTTTTGGCTCTGATGACTCTGACAGCTTTATCAGCTTGCAGTATCCCATTCGTGGGCTGTCCTAGTCCTTCCCTGCTTAGCTATCTTCAGCATCACTGCACTCAAACACCAGTCCATGCCTACTGCCTATACGAAAACACCTAAATATGCAGGCAGACACTGGCATTCACCCATAGAAGAAACCCTTCTTTTGGCAGGCAGTAATGACTGGAGACATCTCATCTTCAGAAACAATGGGGAAAAATAATGCCTAAGAAAAAGTGGAAAGAAACACATTCACTTGGGACTATATTGTAACCAGCAGACACAGACCAGTGTAGGCTCCAATAGTCTCTGATGGGCTAGAGATTCATTGGAGAGTGGGGGCTCCTTGTGGACTGAATTGGAAATCCCTAAGGGCCTGACCCAAGGTTTGCCTACCCCTGGTTTATCTTGACAGATCAAATGACAATCCTGCACTTGTATCTGTATACTCAGTCATAAATATCCATTATGTTCAATGGAGAGTGTTAGGATCGCAGCCTAACTTAGATGCTACTTCTGAGTGTGAAATGGCACAAAACTTGCTGAAAAGTAAATTATCAAATTTTAATTGGTTAAGGCTACAATCCTGAGTAACTATGGGACCTTTTACACCAATGTAGTTACAGTGCCCCTTATGGAAAATGCATAGAGCAATCCAGAGTAAGTGCCTCTTATGTCTTCCCGTAGTTACTCTGGATTGTAGGGTTAGGCAAATTTTAATTGGTTAAGTATGGAAATCTTTCAATGTTTTAATGTTATGTTATACTTGCATGTCTCTCCTATTTTTCTCAAAGATCCTCCTGTTTCAAATTATTAGTTTTGTAAAAATTTATTTCCACTTAACTCTGACCTGTTGTCTGTTGATAAAAAACCCTGTGAATTAAAAAAGAAATTTGGAATGCAGAGTGGCTGTTATATTTGTGTTCATCTGAAGCCTGATTAAAAAAAAGGCTGTGTTAAAATCCACTATACTTTTGATAAATCTGCTGTACATTTACCATGCACCTGAATGTTTATATTCTTGCCATGCTTCCAGAAACAAATATTATATATTCTTCTGATATCTGCATTCTTTCAATATTTAGCCTGGCATTCTTGCAGTATTTTAGCAGGAGAAAAAATGTAATCTCCTGTGGGCTTCGTGAATGGCTATAAACATCTAACACTGGTTTCACCAGCAACATCTAACATTGGTTTCACATGTAAAATCAAGAGGGTTTCAGAGAATTATCTGGGTATGTCTTTCTGAAATGCCCCTAAAGGTATACTGATAACCAGCTTCTCTCCAAAATACGATTTACAGGAATTTACCCAAATATGTTTGGAGACCACTCAGTTATTTTGGGGAAAGCCAACCACACAATAGTATAATTGTTATGCAGATGGCTTGATTTAGGTGACTTTCAGAAAAGTTTCCTAGAAGACATCACAGCATTGAAGGCACAAGGGTTTTTTTTTAAATTATAGTTGTATGTTTATGTAGCACATGCTATTACCCATGCACCCACCAAATAAGACTCCAGATAGTGGTATGGAGGAAAATTGGGCCACCCTATTAACTTTTATAAATATAACTGGAACAGGGCAAGGTGCTATAGCCAAATGAATGCAAGCATATGGGAACTAAGGTTGGGGGAAATTGTTCTAGCTGTCTACCTCCTCCGCCAAGTCGCATGGGCAAACCCAACCAGCTTGAGGCTGTCCTCAGACAAAGCCCTGGGTCAAGTCAGGGTCACCCCAAAAGGGTCAAGTCAGCCCGAAGACATGATCCAGAGTGTGAACCTTGCCAAGTTCTGCTGTTTCAATCCAGAGGTTTGCCAGCCTCCAGGCTGCATGCGGCAGATCAGGGCAAACTGTAACTAATGTGCAAAGTGCTAATGGCTTTTCTTTTCCCCACTTACAACATACCAAGATATTGTTACCCTACCTGTGCTGTGTCATTATTTCTTCCTCTTCCCAAATTGTTCTTTTTGGTTACGGAGAAACCCTGTAGCAGTAGGGCTGCCTGCCTGCCAACTGCCCTCTCTCATTTCAGTCCTATACACACTTTCTTGAGAGAAAGTCCCATAGAACACAATGGGACTTAGAAATAAGACATGCTTAGGGTTGCACACACTGGCACCACATATGGCTGCTGTCCACTTCCATTGCAGTCTGTGTCCCCATTCTCCTGCATATGTTCACTCCCACAAGACAGGGACTGTGCCTCCTCGGTCCTGCAACAGCACCATATACTTGAATGAAAGGAAGAGAGTGATAGGTGTGCCTTAATGTTGATGCTGCTGAAGGACTGTCACTGATACAAAAGCTCAGACCTTGCAATCACTTTCAGGGGAAACATGCTCTTTGCACTTTGGACAAGATATGGGTTTGTTTGTTTTTCTTTCTTTCACAGTAAAAAAAGTAAAAGAGCAGTAAAAAACTGCTTTTCTACTGTTGTAGAGAGGCAGTAATGCAAGCAAACATTCCATCTTCAATACCATTCCTCAAGGAGCCAGGCAGACACCAGTTGTCCATCAGCTTGCTGGATTTTCTGATGATGTCCCTCTACAAGACAGCCCATTGCCTGCCAGTAATTAATGAGTGGAAATTAGAATATACTAGAAACTAAAGAATTAGCAGCCACCACTTAGGAACAAGGAAGTATTATCAAACCTGCTTGAGAAGGATTATAGTTATTACCACAGTGAATAATGGAAGACTAAAAATAATCAACTGACTGTGGTGGCACAAGTGGTTAAAGACCCTAGTGCCTCTTTACTGGCAGGCCAGGGTTTGAGACCAGGCTCCTACAAGATGGGGTGAACTCCCATCCTTAGCCCTACTCCTGCCAACCTAGCAGTTCAAAAGCATGCAAACGCAAGTAGATAAATAGTTAACACCTCGGTGTTACAGCATTCTGGGTGCAATCCTGAGTAACTACGGGGAGTCCTTGCTCCGGTGTAAGAACAATTTGCTCTGGATTGCAATATGAATTTCCCATAGGTTTTCACTGGGTGGTGCAGTAACTACGGGTGCACGTAAAGTCTCTTACGTGCTCCCGTAGTTACTCTGGATTGTAGGGTCTGTGTACCTTCGGCAGTTATACTGGTCCCATGACCCAGGAAGTGTGTTTGGACAACGCTGGCTCTAACAGCTTAGAAACGGGGATGAGCAATGCACTCTACAGTCTGTTATGTACTCCAGTCAGTATTTCAACCTGTGGGGGACCCCTTTACCTTTTAAAAAATAATCCAACATTCAAGTTGTAAAAAGTAAAGTTGAAAAATAAAATAATAGCTTCTGCACATTCTAATACAAATGCTGACTTTCATTTGACTGCTTGCTATTTGCATTACGTGCACTTTGGAGATTATTGGTAGAAAATATATTTCATTAAGTGTGACGTCCTAAGCATGTCTATTCAGAAGTAAGTCTCACTGTGTTCAATAGTGCTTACTCCCAGGAAAGTGTGGTTAGGCTTGCATAAGTCCCAGCTTATGTCCTGTGCTGGCCTGGAGATGTCACAAAAGTGCCGTACAGTACTTCTGCCCCACTCCTGCGGGGATTTGGCCAGTGCACAGGCATGCGTCAGCCTCCGCACACCACCATGGGAAGTTATGGCAGGGAAGTTATGGAAGTTTAGGCCAGTTAAGCTGGCCTAAATTGGTTAGGACTGTGCCCTAAAACTCTTCTCTCTCTTACACTTTGAATGTATTCATGCAACATTAACGTGCTCCCTTTTGATAGCATTTAATAGCAGCTCATTCAGACTGCAATCCTAACCATACTTACCTGGGAATAAGCTGACTATTATGGGACTTCTGGGAATACCTGCAAAGGAATGGACTCTCAGTCCAGTGTTATGCTGTTGCTCCATTCCAGAGTTCTGCCCTAGAAAGAAGCAATAATTCAACCTCTGAGCCTCGGAGGGATGATGCCAAAGGGCCCGGCTTCTGCAAGGGGTACATGATGAATGGTGACTAACCCAGCAAATCGAAATTGCTGGGATGATGCCAAGGCAACATTCTTTGTGACATCAATAGGGTAACAACAGCCTTAATACGAACAGATGTGAATGTTTACTCAGGTGGGAAGAAGTGTGTTGCTTGTAAGAAGTGGGTTGCTTTTCTGTTTTTGAAAAGGTGAACGGATTCACCACAAGAAGTTGAAATGTTCTGTCCTTCTTATGTACAAAAGTCCAGCCTTGTTATACTTGGAATTTTGATACATGGATTTAACTCAACATGAATAGCCACTGCAAATCACAGTTTTAAAACTGCTTTTCTACTGTTGCAGAGAGGCAGTCATGCAAGCAATTATTCCATTCTGCAATGGAGCCAGGTCAGCTCCATTACCTGAGCCAGGTAAAGGCAAAAATCCTGACTGCTTTTCTACAACAGTAAGAAAAGCTATTTTAAAACAACTGTAAATGGACACCCTTTTATATTTTTAAAACTGCTTTTATTTAACATATTTTTCGTATTAGTGGGGAATCCAAGAATCAGACCCCTGCAGATGTCAAGGCATTAGGAACAATGGAAGAGCAAGAAATCTGGAAGTGAGTTTATAAAATCTATTTTTCCACTGTTTTTAATCCACAGATTTTTTTTAAATCTATGGGAGATTCTGGAACAGAACCTTAATGGATAATGAGGCATACCTGTATTTTGTAGAAAAAAATGTCTTGGAAAGTCAAACAGGCTGCAATCCTAATCCCCAGTTAGGCCCTGTGCTGACCAGGAACTGTCACAAAGGTGCTGTAAGGGCTTAGTGGGGTAACTTACCTCTCCACACTACCTCAGGAATGGGGAGATGATGAGTTGTGCCTGCCTAAATTGGTTAGTATTGTGCCTGCAGTTACTGAATTCTGACATATCAGAGAGCTGTAACTTTAAATCTGTGCCCAGATATAAAAATCAAACAGTGTTATGAAAGGCCTTCTTCTTTTTCATTCCCTATTAGTATTTCCCATTTTACAGTAACACACAATAACCAAAACAATCTCAAAATAAGCAAGTGCGATCTTAAGCTTTGTTCCCTCTGGTTCTTGGATATTCCAATCAGAATTTCAAAGCCATCATGACAATAATTACCATCTTGGATTCTTGAATATGAGAAATTCTGAACATTGTTTAAATTTATGTTAAAACCCACATCTGACCCTGAGGTTGGGTTTTGGACACCTCTGGCTAGAAGATCACAGAGTGGAGCAGTGTGTAGCACTCATCTGCTGGAGTCCATCAGCACTGGAGTAAGACAGCCTCACAACTAGATACACCACTGATTTCATCCACTCACATATGCTGTTTATTAAAGGGAGGCTTTGAAAATTAGACTGAGGTTGTAACCCTGGCTTTACATTTCAGAAAGAGAGGGACAATACTCCTCAGTGATGTCCTTCCCATTACCCTGCTTCAGAAAACACCTTCGTTGATTTTTTTGGTGCTCATTTTAATGCTACATGAGTTGATCATAGCAAATGTTGAGGGTAGACTTGGCTCAGAGCCTTTTTCATTTTGGTTTCCTAAAAAAAAAGTTATCTCCTGCCAATGGCAAGTGAAAAAGACATCACTGCACACCTGATGTTGTGTTGGGCTGTGTCCTTGACTTGGAGATATATGGTCCATCTATTCGTACAGTGGGAGTACTTTTATTGATCAAAGGAACTCTTTGTAATAACTGTGGTTTCCAACCAGCAAGGATTCTGTCAAAGTGAGAGTTGGAAGATGGGCTGGTGCTTCTTTCAAGTTTGCAACAGAATACAACTCCCTCTTTGAATTTTAAACTTTGAATAGGTGACTGATGTCAGAAGTATCCTTGAACTTGAAGGTCCAGCCCAATTTATGGCTATAGTCACAAATCAACATGATAGGACATCCAGAGCCTGCTTATAAAAACAATGGCCACAATCCAGAGAAAGTTCAGCCTGCTCTGCCCTAACTGCTCTGTCCTAACTATTCTGTATCCAGAGCAGAAAGTTATGCTGCATCCAGAGAGTCAGGAAACCTGGGCTGCCCTAACTGCTCCAGAGCATGCTAAGTAATTGACACATGGGGAGGACTTCCTCCTGAGATACTCCTCAGATCACACTGAACAAGGAACAGCTGTGGTGCCTACAGTGGTGACACGACTCTGCGCATCACCTGGTGTGGTAGTCTGTGCATCACCCTTGGATGCACGAACCCCCCCACCTGGACTGCGCAGTTGTCAAAGTTGGCGCCTGTGCAGTACTTTTCTGAAGTCTTTCGGCTTCAGAGGGGACTGAGCAGGCGTCAGAGTTGGTTCCTGTGCAGTACTCTTTCTGAAGCCATTCAGCTGCCGTCCACCTCCTGAGTGAGGCCGAATGGCCATGCAGAGGTGCAGACTTCTTCCACTCTAATGAAGTCTCCTCTGAAGCTGTTCAGCATGCTCAGTGTGTTAGCGCAGTGCACCTCAGCTGGGCGTTCGGGCCAGCTCCGAGGACAAGTGGCACCTTCTGGCTGCTGCTCCGCCTTGGAGCAGGCCTGAATGGGCACGCTGACGCCCAGGGCCTGCCAAAGGACAGTCAAACCCCTCCGGCGCATCACCCCATACAGAGCGTATCACCCAATGCAGCCCATACCAGCCGCACCAGTCTGGTGATGCCACTGGGTGCCTGCCTTATAAGGAATCCCTGATGAGATGCCAGTACATTCTACAGTGAATACAAGGGGCATCTTGAAGTGGCCTGCTGTATCCTGAGGTTTGTGGGCAGCTGTAATTTGTTTCATATCCTGAGGTTGAGAGGCAGGAGTTGCAGCTAGGCTGGCCAAGAACTCAGATTTTTGGTCAACACTGCCATTCTTACTTGGGCCTTATCATGGACCTCTATGGGTCTACTCATTACTATACCTGCTCCTGAGGTGGTATAACTCTGAGGGCTGGAAGAGGGAATTTCTGCCTTGGAAACAGGCTTTGGATACAGAGTAACTGCTCTGCCCTAGGCAATGCTAAACATGCCCTCAACTTGCCTCTCCTGAGCGGCTTAGGCTGCCCCAGTTAGGGCAGAGCAGGTCCACCTCTCTAAGGGCACCCTATGTTGCCTTGCTGTACCCTAAGCCTCTTCCAGAGTAATTAGGGTGGAGCATCTTGCACTTGCTCCACCCTAGTGATAGATAGGGCAACCCAAGGGCTCTTATGTGGACAGATTAGTTGCTCTGGATTGTGCTGAATGTGGTGGAAATTCTGGTTTTAACATAGAGGTTTTTTAATGTTTTAAGATGTCTGTTTTTTAATTGTTTTAATTATGATATTGGATTTTAATTATTCTTAATGTATTGATTTTATTGTTACTGTTTTTAGCAACAATAATGTTAGCCGCTTTTGGTCCCCCGAGAGAAAGGCGGGGTACAAATAAAGTATTATAATCAGTGGTGGGCTCCAGCAGGTTCGCACCTACTCTATAGAACCGGTTGTTAATGAGAGATAGAACATATAAAGTTTAAAAATATCCATTTAAAAGTGGCTGCCAGATGAGCAGAGAATCGGTTGTTAATTTATTTGAAGCCCATCACTGATTATAATCAGTGATGGGATTCAAAGAAATTAACAACCGGTTCTATGCCCAACTGGCAGCCACTTTTAAATGGCTATTTTTAAACTTTAGGACATATCCTATCTCTCATTAACAACAAGTTCTACAGAGTAGGTGCGAGCCTGCTGGAGCCCATCACTGATTATATTTATTATTTATTTAATAGCACTGCAATAGATTGATGTTGAATTGTGTTTAGTAAGACCAAGTTTGTGAGGCGTAACATTCTCACAGAGCAGACATGATAAGCAATCATCTTGATGTGCTTTTAGTTGGTTAAAATTCATCTGTACTAGTTTACCTGAGATGAATAACCTTACATACATCCCTCACAATTTTCAGACATGGATATTTTATAGGAGTTTATAGGAGTTTATAGGAGTTGCTGAAGTGAGTGGCTGATTCATGTGATGCCAGATGATGACATTATCACCAGCGCTTATGGGACCGATATGTTGTCAGAGCTACTTAGCTTATGCGATTCAGTGGTTGGTAAGGCAGATATTGGATAGAGCAGATATTGAGGAGGAAGGAAGCAGTACCTAGAGTAAGTGGAATTGATCCGCTAGATCAGGATGTTTTTGTTCTGTGCTTGGACTAGGGCAAGCATTACATTAGCATCTCCACAAAATGTCTCTCAGCCTTCCATTTCTGATGATCACCTCTCTTGGCACCAACTCTGTGAGCTAAGAAGGCCATTAGCTCTTTGAATTTTTTTGCATTCCCTTCGCTGAACATGTTTTTACAAGCACCAGCTATTATTCCTCATTCAGCAACATGCGCATATCGTTTCTGAGCTTGCTCAAGCAAGTCCTTGCATAATGAAGGTGGAAAAAAAATCTTGATAAAAATTGTAATTGCCTCAATTCCAGGCTACAAAAATGACAGGCTGGATTCACAAGCCAGCACTAGATTAGATCTGTTCTTTCTTGTAACCAAAATCTGTATCTTATTCCTGAAGCACATATAAACACATTGTGCATTTGCAGAAAAAAGGAGCTAAGATAAAGCATGTTGACCCCCTGCCCCAACAAGCTAAACATTCTCGTTTATAGAAAATAATAGCCTTAGCTGGCTGCAGTTGAATATACACTTTCAGCTATATATGAACTCAGTGAGGCTTACTTCTGAGTAGACTTGCATAGGATTGCACTATTAACCATTTTTGTTGTACCAATAAACATAACACTTTACAGGGTATTATAATGAGAAATGAGAGATCTCGGTTTCTAAAAGCTTACTTAGGCTGCAATCCGAAAGGCGCTTTCCTGGGAGTAAGACCCATTGAACACTTTTAAGTAGACATGGTTACAAGGTGACCATATGACCAGAAATTTCTGGATTTGTCCTCTTTTTAAGCCTCCTATCCGGATATCCTCCAAAGGGACTTCATTGTCCTCCATTTTGGAACTTTGCGAAGATGGTGTGCGAAGATCTTTGAAGAACTTTGAAGAACTTTGCGAAGATCATGTCATATGTTGTTGGATTTGTATTGAAGAGCAGAATCCAGTGCAAAAATCAGTTTTGAAATATCTCCTTCCTATCAAAGACAAGTGGTTAAGAAACGGTGCCTGTTAACCAGCAAGCCAGGATTCAAGACACAGGGCCCCACAAGATGAGGATTTGCTGCTACAGTCAGGGGGTTGGACTAAATGATCCACTGGGTCCCTTCCAAATCTATGATTCTATGATTCTATGAAAGTTTATAGCCAAAAATCCAAAAATAAAAATGCATTGAGCTCTATGGGAAAATGAAAGTGCCCCATATCACGGCTTTACTCATGAGTAGGCAAATGTGCCATTGTCTGCCAGAAAGGCCAGACTGAGAAGAATCCAAGACCTTGTCCTCCTTTTGAGATTTGGGCAACTGGTCACCCTACATGGTTAGGATTGTGCTCAAATTGTCTCAAACAGAATAACGTATACAGTAAATAAAGGTAAGATCAACCTGAGCTGCTTAGATTTGTGTCACTGTTCAAAGTAGCACAGATCCAAGTAACACCGTTGGAGCGACTGCACTGACTGCGCCATTAGTATTCTGCCATTAAAAAGAAAACAAAATGATGGACAGCTTTTTCTTCCTCTTTCGGTATCCAAGCATTAGTCTAGATGGATGGAACAACACTATGGTTTCTTTGCTTCTAATTCCAGACAATTACAGAAACTTTTGTCTTTCCCATGAGACATTAGGCAAACATTATTAGTGAGTATTTCCCACTTCTTCTTCTTCTTCTTCTTCTTAACAAATTCCAGACCTGGTCACTGGATTTACTTGAGAATGGGGGTCTGTTTACACACTAAGAGTATAAAACTATTTCCCAGCAATATTAAGAAATGATGTCATTTTATTAGGTTCATTGCTTAATGTAACAAAGATTCAGACAAAGCATGTTATGCTCTATTAATTATAAAAAAAAGAATTTTATTGTAATGTTGGCAGATCCAGCTACTTTTAACCTTCAGCTGAAGGACCAGAAATGTAAAGTGCTATTAAAAAAATACTCACCACTATTACTTACTATAGTAAGAGCAGGTTAAAAAGAAAAGGTTCTAGCTTAGATGATGCCAAAATGATGTTGGTGCATTCCAACTCAATCACATTTTCTTGATATTACTTGGCAATATCATTTGTTGAATTTGACTCTGAAAGCATCTAGAACTGCAATGTCCTGTACAATATGGCTCCAGGTAAGGCAGGATAACAGCCCAATCCTAACTAAGGCTGCAATCCAGAAGTGCATTTGGGCTGCCCTATCTATCACTGGGGTAGCCCAAGTCCAAGATGGGGCAGCCCAGATATTCTAAATCCAGAGCAAAAAATTAAGCTGCATCCTGAGAGTCAGGAAGCCTCGGCTGCCCTACATTCTCCAGAGCATGCTAAGTAGGCATCAAGTAAGTGACACCTAGGGAGGGCTTGCTGTGGGAACAGCTGTGGTGCCTGCATTATAAGGAGTCTCTGACAACCAGTAACAGCTGCAGGAGAAGACTGCCAGTACAGCGAATACAAGGGGCTTCTTGGAGTGGCCTGCTGTATCCTGAGGTTAGTGGGCTGCCGTAGTTGTGCCATATCCTGAGGTTGAGAGGCAGGAGTTGTACCTTAGCTGGCCAAGAACTTAGATTTTTGGTCAACACTGCCATTCTTACTCTGCCTTATCATAGATCCCTATGGGTCTACTCATTACTATATCTGCTCCTGAGGTGGTATAACTCTGAGCAGCTGGAAGAGGAAATTTTTGCCCTAGAAACAGGCTGAGGATATAGCATAACTGCTCTGCCCTAGGCAATGCTAAACATGCCTTCAACATGCCTCTCCTGAGCTGCCTAGACTGCCCCAAGCCTTTTCCAGAATAACGAGAGTGGCCCATCTTGCAACTGAGCCAGCCCAGTGATAGATAGTGTAGTCCAAATGCACTTTTGGATTGTGCCCTTTCCGTGGTTATTACTCTGGTGAGTAAGTTCCCATTCAACATTTGGGTCCCAAAACACCACTGTACAATGTACCACATACCCTACTAGTGTGGCTGCATCGATAAGGAGAAGCTGAGGATGGATCAGGCTGTCCATATATTACTGAATAAAATTGTAAGTTATGAACCCAGCCTCCCTCAGTATGTGTTTGTGGGGACTTGTTTGTAAGATTTCCAGCAAACAGCTTAGAGTTATCACCCTAACTAGGTACCATCAACTAGGTACCACAGACCTAGTTTTTTTACCATAAGAAAGGTAGAGATACAAAAATAATGCTACCTTCCTTTACTACCCAGGAGCCCAAGGTAAAAACTGGGGAGTCATGACCCTTTCCGGAAAGTCACAAAGTCACAAAAGTCCGGAAAGTCTGGAAAAAAGTCACAAAAGTGCTGTATAAAACACTGGAATACCACAGCTTCCAGTTGCGGAGGCAGGAAGATCAGAGCCTTCTCACTAAGTGGAAGGATGCCTACTGAAACAGGTACATCTGGAATGAGAGCAGAAGGGGGAAATGGTGTAATGCGGTGGTGGAGGGAGGCAATGGGGTGTGGTGACGGGCAGACTGGGCCAGAGAGGGGCAGAATTGGCTGTGTTGCCATATACTATCCTATTCTCCTTTCTATTCTCCTATTCAGGGCCTGATCCACTTGCATGGATCAACTTGGTCTATTGTTGGCAAATGGTGACCCAACTGTTGGACCAAGTTGATAAAGATAAAGATAAAGATAAATTGATAAAGATAAATTACGTTAGAATTAGGCTGTTTGTGTGCCATATCTGTTGTCAACACAGATAAATATTCAATCAATATTATAGATATTTGATTAATAGATATTGATAGATGATACTCCCAAAAGAACATAAGAAGAGCCTCCACTAACCCATCTAGTCCAGCTTCATGGCCCACCAGATGCCTCAGGGAGCACTCACAACTCCTGCATCCAGGAGTCCCCCTGCATCTGGCATTTTGGGGTTGCTCACATCAACACACACCCCTCATGGCTTGTAACCTGTGAAGGTCCTTTGTTCTATCCATTCTTAAAGGCATTGAGGCTAAATAAATAGATAAATAGATAAATATTTCACTTTCTCCCAATTGAGCCAAGAATTGTCCTGGCATCCTTAATAGAAACAAGTGTGTACCTGGACGGTCATTTTTGTGCTTTTGTGCACAGGCAGTATTGTGATTCCAAAGACCTTAATTACCACCTCGGTTGAAACAGGAGCGGCCATCTGCTCAATGGCTTTCTTCTGCAGGTAAATGTGAAACAGTTGCCACCATCTTTATGGTCACTCCCATGTTCATCGTTCTACCCACATCTATTCATAAATAGCAAGGAAGGGCTGGAGAAAGGAGATCTTTTCCTGTTAAGAATTTTCTGATTATGAGCCTCTGAAAAGTTCAAAAGCAGTTCCATCCAAATTGTGGGGACAGTTTGTTCCCAGGCTTGGCGGCCTGTGAATGATGCGTGAACAGCATCCCTTCATTAGTTTAATGTGCTGTACCAGGTTAGGGTTGGCAGGGACTGTTTTCTAGTGTGTTTCTTTTGATGGATAAAGGAATGAATATAAAACTCCTGATATTTTGTTTATGTTGCTTGGTGAACTGATGAACTCTATGCTGATTGGCTGTTCCAAATCTCTTGGGAATTATGGTGGTATTGACACCACATAGCGCCAAAGCCAATGTGGATGTCTGCTTGGCAGCTGCCTTAAGAAAAATGTTCCGTAATTGTATGCAGGTTGATTTTACTGCTTGGACCAAAAATGTAGAAGGAACTGCCATACTTACAGCCTCTAGCTTTTTCCCATTCAAATGTAGAAAATATTATTTCCTAACACAGCCAAGGTAGTCAAACATTGCCTCTGAGATGGGCCTGGGCAATGCATAGTAAATGAGCTCATGGTGTGATTGACTCAGTAGAAGACTGTCAGGTGCACCCTATCTTTGCTTAATAGTTTCTTCATGTTAAAAAAGCTAAAAGTAAATATAGTACCTGCAGGTTGCCTGCTAGTTGCAACAGACTCTAGGGATCAATGCTCATCCCCATTACAAGGCCAAAGAGCCAGGATTGTCCAAACAGGCCCCCATGGTCATGTGGCCAACATAGTTAAACACCAAAGCGCACTGAGTGCAGGTACCTATTTATCTCCTTACATTTACATGCTTTTGAACGGCTCGGTTGGCAGGAGCTGGGCAAGTAACGTGTGCTGATTCCACCTCGGAGTACTCAGGTTTCAAACTGCTGACCTGCCAACCTGCAGATCTGAACCACTTCTATCTGGCACAGCTTCTTGTGCTTATTGATCTGAACCACTGTACCTGAACCACTGTAATGCATAAGACTTCATGTTCCCATTGCACAATTGACATCAGCCTCTTCCTGCATGCCTAGCAAAGCGTGATTCTGGCAACATGGATCATCATAGCCAAACTGCATATATCTGAATATGCTAGAAGAGATGGGGCGGGGGTTTGGAGAAAATAATTCTGCCTCTGGAGGAAAATGCTCGAGATTTAGGGTGACACCAGGAGATCTGAATGGTGTGGCAAGAGAAAGCTTTTCCCCACTGGGTAACCCGGCAGCAACTGCTGTTTCAGTAAACATATCATTTTGTGCTCAGTAAACATGCATTCCAGAGGAATGCTCTCATTGTGTGTTTTTTTCTTTTTGCGCTGAAATGTATTAATGAAGAAATAAGATTTAGGTTGTGAAATGGTGGCAGCTTGAAGTCATTCTGCCAAGTGTTATTTCACAGTGAAGTTTTCGGATGAGAGGTAGATAATAGATCTGATTTGATTTCAACATACCAACAGTATATAAACAGTATAATCCCCATTCTCCGTCACATAAAATTACTCTTTCTCACCCTGAATGTGTTACACATGGGAGTGTCTGCAACAGATAAAATGCAAAATGGGTTATACAAGGTTCTTGCTGTAATTTTTGTTTTATATTCACTTGGAGTCTTGGAGTAGTAGTGAGTTCATTTCCTGATATAGTAAACATTTTTAATGGCCAAGAACCCTTTTCCTAAATGAACACAAAAATCTGGTTTAGGTCACTAGAAGCACAGCCTATGCAAACAGGCAAATCAACTACATTTTCAAATAATTCACCTTAATCATGCAGCAACCAAAAAGTCAATAAACAAAAGTTTTGTTTTGTTTTCTTAATATGACTATTTCAACCTCCCAATGTAAATAGGAGGTGAGAAGGCATTTAGCAGTGTAACTGGATCTCTTTATATGGTCAGAATATCACCATCACCCAAGAAAAAAAATTCAAGAGACTGCAGGATATTCCTGGGTCCCCCATTGCTGTGATCACAATGTCAGTAATAGGCATGCCCTTGATATGTAACAGGGCAAAGGTCTGCAATGCCATCACCACCACCACCCCTCACACACACACCAAAATGCCCCTTATACTTACCATTGAAACTGAGCCTCATTTAATCCTGGACCTACTGGAGAAGTGTTCTGAGATATCCCCATGGACAGGGGCACTGCTAGGCCCCATGGCACCCAGGGCTGCCCCTCCCCCAAGGACCCTCCCCCAAGACAAGGACAACCCCCCCCTCCCAAGGCTGGGACATTCAAACCAGGTTCTATTCCCCTGCCAGGAACTTTCCCCCACCAGATGCCCCTCCTTACCGCTCCCAGCAGTGCTAAGGTGGAGGGGTTGCCTATAGGCCACCCCTCCCGTGTGCAAACTCACCTTCCCACGCATTTCCTGAGCATGTACTGAGGAAGGTCCCTCAAACAAGCACTCATTCTTGAGCCAGGCATGTGGGCAACTCATGGAGCTGTCAAGCCACTCAAACCAGGCAGGGACCACTCCACGAGCTGCCCATCTGCCTGGCTTGAGAATGAGCACTTGTCTGAGAGACCTCCCCAAGTGCATGCTCAGGAAGTGGATGGACAAACACTCACTTGGGGGGTAAGTCACAGGTCCAGTGGGATCTGACAGTTTCTTATTCTAAAATGTGGGTTCTGATGCTAAATGGTTGAATATCACTGCCATATATTGATTATGTACTGTGCTAATTCCTGGGATATTTAAATGTTCCGAAACTCTTGAAATAAGTGGCATTTTACTGCTTCTGAAGTCATGGACTGGACCAAAGTCTTCACTTTACAACTTTTTAAAAATCATTATACTTACAATAAAACAGAGCCATACTAGTTATCTGTATATATAAAATTGAAGGGTCACTGACTGACTGTGGATGCACTCCTAATCAATTTAGGCCAGCATAACTCACTTGGCATAACTCGCTAACATAAGTTCCTATGTTAGTGTGGGAAGGCTGGTGCAAGTTCTACCTCACACCTAGGGGGAGGGAGGTTAGGCCAATGCACAGGCATGCACCAACCTCACATACCATCACAGGAAGTTATGCCAGAAGATTTACCTGTGGTGCCTGGTGGTGCCCATTACCTGCTGTTGCCTGGTGCCCTTGTTACACAGTGGTGCCTGATGCTCTCTGATACCCAATGCCTGGTGCCTGGTAGGGATGCCCATCAGTGCCTAGTGCCAAACTATTGGTGCTGCTCAATGGTGTCTGGTGCCAACCATTGGTGCCAAAAGGTGCCCAATGTGTGTGGAATCCAGTGTTGCCTGCTGATACCCACTGCCTGTTACCCCTTGGGTCCTGGTGTTGGAGGAAAAGAGAAAACACTGACCTGCATTTGTGTCTTGATTTTTTGCATGCACCTAAGCAAACAGCCAGGGTGGAGCAAAAGTTTTCTGAACCACAGAAGGGAATGCTCTGTGGTCATCACTTTGCTGAGCTGATTCACCTTTCCAATAGGTTATGGGCTATAGCAGCCACACTGTGCATAGAAGTGTAGGAAATTTTTGAGCTGTTTTCCCATCCATTTTGAGAAGGCGATGTTGCTTGCATTTTTGACTAATCATGGCGCAAGGAGATATGATTTTTCATCCAGTGGAGAAATCAAATCCAAGAGCTTTCCAGAAATGGAAGACCAGAATTAGAATGGAGCTAGAGCTGCATGGAACGGTGACTGCCTTGAACCAGGAATGTCCAAGTGATGGGAATGAAGGAATCTTTGAGTGGAAAAAGGCAGATATTAAAGCCAGAGCAGTGGCCTTATTGATGAGCCACCGCTCATCGGTGCAATTGTAAAGAGCAATGAACATACGTTGAGGAGACAAAGAAAGCAAATGCCATTTTAGGCTGCATTAAGAGGACTGTAGCTTCCAAGTCACAAGAAGTTATAGTTCCTCTTTATTCAGCATTGGTCAGACCTCACCTTGAGTACTGTGTTCAGTTCTGGGCACCTCACTTTAAGAGAGATTCGGCCAAACTGGAGCAAGTCCAGAGGAGAGAGACAAGAATGATCAGTGGAATGGAAGGGAAGCCCTACGAGGAAAGGTTGGAGGAACTTGGGATGTTCAGCCTGGAGAAGAGGAGGATGAGGGGAGACATGATTGTCCTCTTCAGATACCTGAAGGGCTGTCATAGGGAGGAAGGAACTCATTTGTTCATAGCTGCTTCTGAAAGCAAAACTAGAACCAATGGATACAAACTGCAAGAGAGGAGATTCTGGTTGGATGTCTGGAAAAAAATTCCTGACGGTGAGGGTGGTTTGGCAGTGGAACAGATTGCCAAGGGAGGTGGTGGACTCTCCCTCACTGGGGATCTTCAAGCAAAGGCTCGACAAGCACCTGTCGGGGATGTTCTAGGAGGATTTCCTGCTGCAGGCCTACTAGGTCTCTTCCAACCCTATGATTCTATGATTCTAAAAACAGCAAGAGAAATGATGGCAAATCTCATAGATGTTTATGTTAAACTGGGAGAAAAGCACCATGGATACCTGTTGGAGGACTTGGGCCAAATGAACCTAACCTTAAAGGAACTCTGTGAAAAGCACATTAATGGGTGTTGCAGCTCCTACGGGACTTAGAGCTAACTGGGTTTAAGCTGGATGAGAATCGGCATGTTTGGGTTTTCCTGGGAGCAGTGGATGAAAATGCTTTTGGTCCTTTTTGTAACATAGTCACAAAAGACATGAACCAGTTTAAGGAAGACAGTGGCATCTCATGTAACAAGTTTAATTCGTTCTGGAGGCATGCTTGTTACATGAAACACTCTTTACGTGAAGCGGATTTTCCAATAGGAAATAATGGAAACTCAGATGATTGGTTCCACAACCCAAAAAATATTCATATAAAAATATTAACTGTATATAAAAATGATTACAAAACACTGTAATATAATACCAAATACTGTAATATACAGTAATACAAACAAACTGCAATAAAGAAAATACTGTACAGTACTGAACTGTACTGTATCTTTGAAAATCTACATGGCTGATGTGTAGGTTATAGAGGATGACCTTGGCTGCAATTGTAAAGACTCTTTCCTGGGAGTAAGACCCATTGGGCACAATGGGGCTTACTTCTAAGTAGGCACAATGGGGCTTACTTCTAAGTTAGGATTGTGCTCTTTCACAGTCACTAATGGAGTCATTGCCATCCATTGGCTCAATGAAAACTTTGTCTTTATGTGCAACATTAACATTCCCAAGCTGCTGATGGGGAGCAGCACTAGAACACTGATAAGGCACACCTTCCACGCTGCCACACATAGATCCCACATAGAAACCTGGCTCAGGCTGCTCCCCCCGGATCCTCCATGAGTTCCCTGGCCATGGAAGCCTATTCCAAACTTTGCCCAGGGCCTCACTGTAGCTCAAGATATTCCCCTCATCCCTTGTCGCCTGTTAGTTGCCTTGCCTTGTTCCAAATGTCCTCAGAAGTGCTCTTTATTCAAGACAGTGCTCTTTACACAAGTCAAAATTTCTGAGAAAATTTTGCTCTTTACCCAAAATGCTCTTTGGGTATTTTGCCCACAAGTCCCACAAGCCCACAAGTCCCTCTTTACTCAAGGTACCACTGTATTGCCTAAACCAAGAACTTACTGTGCCTCCTTCCAGCACAGAAAGATATATGGCTCAAATTACAAGCTGCAAGGGAAGCCCCAGAATAAAGAACCATTTATCTGTTGGGTTTGTCAGGTGTGAGGCCATTTTGCAAGACATTGCCCAACCTCAGAGAATTATCCCAGTGCCTATCCCCCTAAGGGAAGGACAAGGGGAAGTTGGAACAGGCCCTCCCTAAGGAATGGGAGCATCAGAGATCTCGTCACAGAGAATACTCTTTTCCAGCACAGTGCAGACAACCAAGATTACACAAAGCAATGTACGGCTAACAGGAAAACGTCTTGCATAAGTCAATCCAATCCATCAAGTCATATTTGGATTTTGGACAGTGGGATGACAAGCCATTGTACAGGAAATAAGCAGTTCTTTGACAGCCTGCACAAAAGCACAAGAAAGGTTGTGGTGGCAAGTGGACAACCCTTGGAGGTTGCAGGCAAAGGGAAAGGAAGATTAAAATGCAAGGCTCTAAGGTTCCCGATCTATCAGGAACCAGCCCACAGGATCTGCTCCCAAGCAGAAGGGGAGACATCCAAAAGGCCAAATCCTGAAGCCAGCAACGTGGAAGAAGGAAAGAATGACCAGTGCAGGAAGCTCAAGTTCCAGCACAAGAGCCCATATGATCATCTTGGAAGAAGAAAGGTGTGCTACCTCCATGGCTTGGAGTGTCCTACTATGCAAGTTTGGTGGAGAGGGATAACCAAGAATCATTGGCAGAAGATGAAGGATTGCATACAGCCAAAGCAGAAGTATAGAAGGATGCTGCCTGTGAAGAATTGGTGGCAGTTCAAAAGAGGAAGGATGAGTCTCCTGGACTCAAGCACTTGGTGTTGAGAAGGGGTGTTGGAGGAAAAGAGACAACATCGACCTGCACATGTCAGAAGGGGGCAATAAACCACCCTCTGCCCTGACTGACCTCTCTACCTGTCCCCACTCAGTGACCATTGCAGGAGGTGTGGCTTTGACCTTTCCCTCTCTCTCTCTCTCCGTTGAGATATGAGCACATGGCTCTCACCACGCCACAAACCCACATGCAAGCCAGGGCAGCCTTAGAGCCTCTGGTCTGTATTAAGTCAAAGGAACTCTGATGATAATCTGATGCTGTAAATATGAGCCTTCATTAGCTGTAAGTAAACCTGTTCTAAAGGGTGTCAGTCTTGATTCTGGTGTCAGTCTTGTTTTTTTGCATCAAAAAAAGCAAACAGTCAAGATGGAGGGAAAAGCTTCTGAACCACAGAAGAGGATGCTCTGTGGTTATCACTGCTGAGTTGATTCACCTTTTCAATACTTGGTAGGGATGTGCAGTGTCTAGTGGTGCCCATTGCCGGTGGTGCCTGGTGCCAGGCAGGGCTGCTCAGTGCCCTGTGGGGTCTGCTGGAGGCTGGTGGTGTCCCATGCATAGTAGGGGTGCCTGGTGCCCAGTGATGCCAGCTACTCACTGCCTGGTGGTGCCAGTTGGTGCCTGTTGCTCAATAAGGATGCCTGCTTTCCACTGGTGCCCAGTGCTTGGTGCCCAGTGGTGCTCTCTGCTCATTGCCTGGTGGTGCCTGGTGCCCAGTGGTGCCCTGTGCTCATTGCCTGGTGGTGCCTGGTGCCCAGTGGTGCCCTGTGCTCATTGCCTGGTGGTGCCTGGTGCCCAGTGGTGCCCTGTGCTCATTGCCTGGTGGTGCCTAGTGCCCAGTGGTGCCCAGTGGTGTCTGGTAGGGATGCCTGGTGCCTGGTGCCCAGTGTGCTGCTTCCCACTGCCTGGTAGTGCCCACTGCCCAGTGGTGCGTTTTGGTACCTCCCAGTGCCTGCTTCTGCCCAATTCCTGTCAGTGTCCAGTGGTGCCCAGTTCCTTCCAGTGCCTATTGGTATCTGGTTCCCACTACCCGGTGCCCACCACCTGATGCCTGATGCCCAGAGTCTGCTGCCCGGTGTCTGTCAGTGTCCAGTGGTGGGTACGGTTGCCTCTTTGGGCCCACTGCCCACAAATATTATTTAAAATTTTACTCCTGCAACAATGGGTAAAACCAGCTAGATCTGATATAAAAATTGAATATCAAAACAAAAAGGTGGATTTCTTCTTTCCCAGAATTTAATATGAAACAAGGGCATAATCATGCATAGACTTTACTAGTAGTAGACTTTGGAATAAGTGGAATTGGCAAGAGAAAGGATGTTTGCACACAAATAATCTCCTTCCAGTTTTGCAGTCATGAAGCTTTGCTACTCATTCAAACCAAGCAACACAAACCATCTCTGCTCAGAAAAGCCAACTGAAAACAACATGGGCATATTCATTTCAAGCCCTTCAGACTTTTTTTTTTTAAAAAAATGTGTTTTATATGTTATTCATGCCTTCTGGTTGAATTTTTTCATGGTCATATTTTAATCTCTGTAAACAGCAAGTTCTAAGAAAATTGGAAATAGAGCAAAACGAGGCATTGCTCAAAATGATGTTACAATCTAATTTGTTCCTCACTAATTGTATTAAAGGGAATGGATAATCAGAACAAAGGAGCACAATGTGCTTTCCAGAAAAGTATAATTGTGTGTGGATGCCAAAACATTGATTATGTATGTTTGATATTATGTGGAAGGGTAATGAGATTGAACCCTTCAGTGAAAGACCAAAGGGGAGCAAAGGTGGATGACATACTGGTTACAGAAAGAGCTTACTGCTTGGAAAAAAATTGTTTTTAAAAAAATTCCAGACAATATCATGCTCTCTCTGTTATCTGAAAAAATAACTAAATAATGTGCTTGTGATCCAGCTTTAATTTGGTGGAAGTGGACCTATTGCTGGTGGTGTTTTCTGCTGTGTGATGTAAAGTTATAAATTCCTGGAGGCCCTGTTAACATTTCCAGGGTTGTTATCAAATTCAGACTGATTCTTGGAGACTCTAGAGCAGTGATTTTCAATATTTTTCATCTCATGGCACACTTAATAAGGCACTGAAATTGTCAATGCACACCATCAATTGTTTTTTACCATTGACAAGGCACACCAGACTGTTCAAATCCCCCAATTTTCCAATTTATGAATATCAATCCCCAAATTACCGCGGCACACCTCAGGACTACCTGCGGCACATCAGTGTGCCATGGCAGACTGGTTGAAAATCACTGCTCTAGAGATTGCAACATTACTTACATGGTAGTCGTTCAGAGTCACCAGGATCGGGATCCTATGTAGCAGAAGACAAGAAAGATATGGGTCTTTTCTTTCATTATCTGCAGGTGAACTGATGGTGTGGGCAAGGAAGGATATTTTTATAGAAGGGCTCCCATATCTACAGATCTTTGATCTTTACTTATTGGATTGTATCTGGGCCCTCCCAAGCCTTGGAGAACTTCCCTGGGCCTCCCAGTATAAAGCATTAAAATATCACTTTCAGTTTCTTTCTTAAATTGAAGTACAGTGGTACCTTGCTTAACAAGCGCCTCACTTAACAAGTGTTTCACATAACAAGCAAAAATTTCCAAGAAATCTTGCTTCAGACAACAAGTTCCACTTCACTTAACAAGCAAGTGCACTATGGGCACGCATGCACGCATGCAACTCTCCCAATGTTTCTTCTACAATTGGGGCTCAAGTCATGGGTTTCCTCTTTCCGCCCACCATGCTTCTTCTGAAAATGGCCTGTGATCATCAGCACTTTGCAAAAGGAAGCAGCAGCTGGGATTTCAAGAAACAAGCTGGCAACAAAATGTAATGTTCCACCCACACTTATCAGTAGACACTGTAGACACTGCGCAGTGTGCCGAGAATAGAGCAAGGTACACATCAAATGTTTGAATGGGGGGAAGCAATGTTTACATGGGACAGTTGCCTTATCATTACTTCGACATGTGGGAACATGATTTGTTCTCAATGTAAAATGTGCCACTATAAACATTTTAAGTGTTCAATCAGGTTCACATTGGCTGCAAACCTAAACACATTTTCCCGGAAGTAAGACCCATTGAAGACAATGGTGCTTACTTCTGAGTAGATATGGTTAGGATTGTGTTCATTGGAAGATACAGATATAAGCATATACATGAACATGCATGTTTGTATATCTATAGATATGATGGTGGGCTTCAGGGGGTTCTCACAGGTTCTATAGAACCCTTTGCTAATGAGCGCCTGGTTCTGAGAACTGGTTACGAATGGGACTAAATCTATTGTTAATTTAGGTTATTAGGACATAAAACCTGTTGAGAATTTATTTGAATCCCACCACTGAGATAGCCTCATAGTTCTTCAACACAAACTCAGCACTTCAGAGAGCAAGATCTTGCTTGAACAATTTGCCCTCTGGGAGATATTAGCAAATCACCATGTAGACTTGTAGTCCAAAAGTATTTCAACTGCACATGTGGAGAATAGTATAAATACTTTAAATGCTTTCAAGCATCTGGATGCCACAGTAGTGTGGTCAGATAAATATCAAAGTGGTGTGCTTCCATCTTTTTTCTTTTGCATTTGTCCATTTCAAATGTGTTGAAAAAACGTAGGAGACTACAAAAAAATGCAGCAAATGCAACAAAATATTGGGGATGGTGAAGCAGTTCAGATCTAGGCAGGATATATTATTATTGTATTTAGTACTGAAAGATCATACATACGAGAAGAATGAGAGAATATGCTCAAGTTGTTATAGCAACAAAAATATAGATGAGTTTTTTGGAATAGTTATTGAAGCAAGAATAATCAATAATTACATATACCTGGATAACTTCAAGAAAGGCATCCTGTCATGCGATTTTATTATCTTCTATATATATATAAAAGAGAAACGTCACTCACTCACTCATCAATGCCCAGCCAAAACCGCTGGGCCTAGAAGCATGAAATTTGGGGTGGGTGTTCTTTCTGTGACCGAGGGGTGCACTAAGAACCAGTTTTTGGAAATTCCAACCGGAAGGGGGTGAAAAGGGGCACAATGCATTTTCCTCCCTATACTTTCCATTGAAGAATCCCTGACTGAGGGATTCTCTGCCCCAACCCCTGGACCTAGACGCGTGAAATTCGGGGAGGGTATTCCTTCTGTGACATCAACACCCACCAAGAACTAATGTGGAGAAATTTAACCATTAAGAGGCTGAAAAGGGGCACGATGTGTTTTTGTCCTATATTAACATGGAAGACTGACCAACCTCCAGCCAATTTGGTGCTTGGTTCCCGGTGCAGTGGTGCTGATGTTGTTCAGAGGATGAGGTTACACTGAGGAGGAAGCTGTGTATGGGGGGGGGGTTGTGCATGGGGGTATTGCGCATGGAGAGATGATGGGTGTGGGGATTGATGCACATTGGGGAGATGATGCACATGGGGGAGATGATGCACATGGGGGTTGATGCTCATGGAGAGATTATGCGCATGGAGTGTTGTTGCACATGGGGAGATGATGCGCATGGGGAGATGATGTGCAAAAGGAACTGATGTGCATGGGGGGACTGAGGCGCATAGGGTGTTGATGTGCATGGGGTGTTGATGCGCATGGGGTGTTGATGTGCTTGGGGGTTGATGCGCATGGGGTTGATGCACAGGGGGGATGTTGCACATAGGGATGTTGCGCATGGAGTGTTGATGTTGCATGGGGTGTTTATGCTTATGGGGGGGTTGATGCTCATGGGTGGTTGTTGCGCATGGGGGGATGTTGCACATGAGGGATGTTGTGTGTGGGGGATTGATGCGCTGTATAGGATTGATGCACCATGAGGGATGGCGTGCGGGGGAATTTTACTCCCACAACACAGGTATGCTTTTTGCTAGTACAGTATATAAGAAAGATGTGTATATGATAGGAGTGTATATGATGCCAGTGACAGGATGTATGAGTGAAACTATCCCCTTTTAAATTGAGATCTATTCATGGAGGGGCCCAGGTCAGTAGTCCACCACTTGCACTGTCATTCACCAGAGAAAAGGAGGTAAATTTGTTCCATTATAAGGAGCAGTATTGATCCCAGAGGGAACACAATGCTAAGTTTTCCCAGCACCTCAATGCACTCAAGACCTCCCAGTAAGTCTTTCTTTGTAGGATATTTATAGGATTTAGTAAACCACATTGAATTCATTGTGACTTCTAAGGAGACATGCATAGAATTGAGCTGTCAGTCACTCACTATTTCCAATTTTCCACATTTTTAAAATTTATCTCTGTTCCAATCTTAATCTCCTTCCTCCTTTAAATGGTCATCCCAATACTCTTATCACTACTTCATGCCAACATTCAAGGAGTAGATATCCTTCAGATGAATTCATACTTATGGAGCCTTCCTTAATCAGACTCGGGCAACTCCAGTCATCATCACATAATTGTGTTTTGCACCTTTCTCCATTAACGCAGAGAGATAAATGATTTGAATGGGTTTCTTGTCCCTTATCCAGAAAAATCTCTTCTCCTTTTGCAGCCAATGAAGATAGCGTGGGAACAGCACATTAATATTTCCATTGTTAAGCTATAAATAGTTCCTTCCTTACAGTATTCATATATTCTTACATCATATAACCATTATAAAAAAGAAAACGATTGAAACTGCTGAATAATGTAAGAATGATCGCCTGTACATTAGTTCCGCTGTCATGGGCATTATCTGTAACTCTGTGAGGTTTCCGTATCTGTGACATTACAGGAGATTGTAAAACTCATTTAATAAAACAGTAACTTGCATGATGTATTGAGCTAAGTAATTATATAACAAGGAGGCCTTAGCAGACATTTTGCATTCTGTTTAAGCTCTTGTCTTTTGGCTTCAGAGCTGTTCATTTTTTGTGTCTTAAAGGACTTCACAACCAGTTGGGTCCTTAATTTATGTCAAAGGGGCCACATTCTTATTCACACAAAGGCTGCAAGTCAGAGGCTGCAATCCTAACCATACTTACCTGGGAGTAACCACCAACTCTGGAACCATATTCTGTGACATTATGTATGTTATGAGTGTATATGCATGTGTGCATGCATGCACATGTGTATGCATGTGCATACACAGGCATGACTTTAAAAGTAAAATGAAATTGCTCTTTCAGAATAAATTGAGTAAATTGCTCTTTCAGAGACTTTGAAAGTAAATGAAAATGTAAACCATGTTGAAAGCACTGAGGTTAAGAAGCAATTATTTATTTGTTTAAGGGATATATACCTCATATTTCCCATGCTAATGTAAATATCGAAGGCAACTTACAAAGCTTTAGTTCCTCCCTTTCTGCTATCCTTGCACACCCTGTGAGGTAGGTGAGGCTGAGAGTCAGAGAGTGGCCCAAACATCACTGAGGAAGCTTCACGGCCAAAGAGTGATTTGAATCTAGGTCTTCCAAGTTTCAGTCCAACTCCTTAACCATTATAAACAACTGGCTCTCTTAAAAGGTAAAGAGAAGGTGTCCCCCTGAAGGCTGTTCTGCTGGACGTGTCCGAATCTAGGGTGTAGTGCTCATCCCTGTTTTTAGGCCAAAGAGCCAACATTCTCCTTTTTAGATACCAACACCTAAAAAGTTTTTTTTATTTTACTTTTACTAAAAACTTAACATGTATGTATTTATATTGCTTAGAGGCAGGGTGACAACATACAATGGAGGGCAGTGCCTTTAGCCATTCCATGGAAGAATAAATTTAGACAGGTTCAGCTCAACATGAAAGGGTTTTAAAAGCAGCCCCCACAAAATTCCCTCTTCTATACTATGCTTTAGGGCTGGTGCTCTTTCCCCCATTGTATATGGTTACCCTGGCTTAGGGGAGTTGCTGCATTGCTCTTTCAAAGAATGATCCCCATTTACAGACCTGAGAATGCTTTCAAAACAGAGTGAGTGGCAGGGTTATAGAGTAGCAAATGATAAATACAAGTGGCTCCCTTTGCACAGAATATGATGTAAGTCAAGGGTTACAGAAATTGAGAGTGCCTGTAAATATCTCTTGCAGATAAAGTGTTTATTGCTTACTCAGTCCTATTAACTTTGGCTTTGCACAGCTAGCTAGAGACTTCTCTGTTCAGTTCTGCTAACTGGCTTTCAGCATACAAATATTCATTGGAGAAATCTCTCTTGGATCCCTTGGTTGGTTGTGAAACTCACCATGCAGCTTTAGCTTTGTGCATTAAGGGTTAAACAACCTGTTATGGGGATGGGGAATCAGTGCTTCCCAGTCATCATTATAGCCACAGAGGCTGTATAACGATGCATATAACTTAGAGACCAGTAAAGTGAAACAATTTTTAGGTGAGTCCCAGTGGAGAAAAGTTTGGAAACTCCTGCTTTAACAGCAAATATAACTTCTTAGGTTAGTGCATAACACAGTTAGGTATGGTCCACTGAACACTATCATCTCATTTATTACATCATCCTCTGATGGTGCAGGTGGGTAAGACACTGTGCCTCTTAACCATCAGGCCAGGGTTTGAGACCCGGGTCCCCACAAGACAAGGATTTCCTGCTACAGGCAGGGGTTGGACTAGATATGCCACTGGGTCCCTTCCAACTTTATGATTCTATGATACTACTGCTGTTGCCTACTATAGCTGTAACCATTTTTCTGTTCCCTGATCAATCACAACCATGCTAGCTAAGCAATTTCTGCTTTAATATTTTCTTATTAATATGAAAATATTAATTCTTATTAATATGAAAATATTAATTATTCTTATTATTCTTATTAATATGAAAATATACAGGATAGGATTTAAAGTTGAAAAGGATTTGAATGCTTGGAAGGAAGCCATTGGTTCATTGGCCACAGGTCTGCCTCCTTAGTTTTAACTCCTGTTGTCCTGCATGTTCTTTGTGGAATGCTTCTCAAAGCTGAACCTGTCAATTTACTTGAGCTGTAATTACTGATGTAGAAAACTTGTACCGCTGAAATACCCACTCCTTAAGATCACATTGGTGTGAGGAAGACCATATGAAGTGGACAAGACCAGCAGTTTTCTTCAGTAAGGGGTTTTTTAGGTTCTGTCAATATATAACATTTTTTAAACAATGAATAACCTGATTTTTCTGTGCAGGCTGTTCTTTCGCCCATATTCCTGCATCCTGTAGCAATTATTTATTTAGCATATGGCAAATACATGGACTTATGATAAATCAGATGTTAATATCAAGTCCACCCAGCCATTCAAGGACAGAGTAATCTACGGTATATTGAAAAAACACTGGGCTGGTGTGAGCTCTTGATGGACACTCAGACACATTGTAATGAATATTTTGTTGGGCAGCACCACAATCACACTGAAGGGTAGATACAAGACACCACATAAGCAGTGAGTCCTGGCAGACACCATGTTGGGTATGGAGCAGTATTTTATATTAACACTTAATATTAGCCAAAATTAATCAGTATTAGTTCTCAGTGAACACAGCACTAATTGTGCAATGAACTGAGATCTACTGTTCATGCATTGTCTCTGATCCCATAATATCTATTTCACCAGAGCGTGTGTGTGTGTGTGTGTGTGTGTGTGTGTGTGTGTGTGTGTGTGTGAGCATGTGTGTGTCCACCCATTGCTGAAATACAACTTTCAGAACTTGGATTTATATATGTTGTGACTCAAAATAATCCTAAATCATGGTTTATGCTCTGCAGAGCAGAAGTCATATTTGTTGTGTTATAGACCTGTGGCATGTGTTCTAAGTCTACCTATGAGTTATGACTTATAAGTCTACCCATGACTTATGGCAGATCTTTAAATATTCACCATTTGTTCAGGACTAACTAGGTAAAGGCCTACATACAGGTGCATTGCTATATTTTTGCATACTCTTATTTATATTGCTCAACAACCACCAAGTCTCCTTTTGGGGTTCAAAGGGGCTTTTTTCAACTGGAAATGCAATGCAAGCAAGCTGCCTCCACCCCCTCCTTGGAGAATTGTCCTGCTATGGCCTTGACCACTGATGCCCAAGAGGCTTTGGGAGTTTGCTTGAAACAAAAGGAAAATATTGCGAAAGGCCATGGTGTCGGATAATGCTCCCATTTAGTAGGAATTTCTCTCTCTCCCCCCTTGCATTCTCAGGCAGCACCTGCTGTGTGAGGCTGCTGGCCAGCTCTGTGGAGTCTCTGTGATAAAACAAACAAAAACAGCAGGCGAAAAATTCTTCTCTATAACGCCTGTTATCCTCAGACTACCTTGAAGTACTTCTTGCTTTTCTCTTCCTTTCCCCACTCCATCTATTGACATCTTCAATGAAAGTGTTTGATCTGAAAGTTTTGAATGGATGGGAAAAGGTATGGGGCAAAAGGAACTCCCTTCTTGCTGAAAAAAAGCAAGATTCTCATGCTTTCTTAGAATCATAGACTCCTAGAGTTGGAAGGGACCCAGTGGATCATCTAGTCCAGTGGTTCTCAATCTTCCTAACGCCGTGACCCCTTTATAAGTTCCTCATGTTGTGGGGACCCCAACCATAAAATTATTTTTGTTGCTACTTTATAACTGTAATTTTGCTACTGTTATGAATCGTAATGTAAATATCCGATATGCAGGATGTATTTCCATTGTTACAAATGAAATGTGTGTTCTATGCACATATTGAACACAATGCGATTTATTTCAGAGTAGGCATGCATAGGATTGGGTCCTGAGGCTGTGTCAGTCAGCCCCAGTGCACGCACAGCTACAGCAGGAGGCCTGGCAAGCCTGACCTGGTCCCCTGCACCTGGGGTCTTTAGGCAACCCCCAGGAAAGCTTTAGGCGACCCCAAAACAGGTCCTGAACCCCACTTTGAGAAACACTGATCTAGTCCAACCATCTGCCTGTAGCAGGAAATCCTTGTCTTATGGGGACCCAGGTCTCGAACCCTGGCCTGATGGTTAACAGGCACTGTGTCTTAACCACTTGCACCACCAGGGGATTGGATAAAACAGATTAGCCTCCCTGTCAGGGAATCAAACCCCAGTCTCCCGCATGATAGACAGAGATACCACTAAACTATCGAGGACATGCTTCTTATTATGTTCTACAAAATTTTGTCTGAACTCTCAGCCAAAAGAAGAAAAATGAAATGTTGTCACATCAGTAACAGATGAGAATAGAAGTATCTTGAAATGAACACAACCAAGTAGAAAATTATTGCATGGGATCATGGAAAGGATATAGAAGTCTTGCTAAGAACTGATTCACACTTTCTGTGATAGATTTGCCCCTTTCCCAGCACCGCTTTTCTTCATAAAAGGAAACTCAATGTGGTTCCTTTATAGACTGCTTTATGATAGCTATCCTCTATCTGTTTTATGTTCACCATTTCCAGAGAGGTGTCTCCCCTTCAGATGTTCATCAGGAGGATTGTGAGAAAAGCAGCTATTTTATTTGCCAGATGAAGTTTGAATCAAACTATTTTATTCCTTATTTTATTTTATCAAACATCCAACCAGTTTATTCTTTCTTAAACTATTTTATTCCTTAAAAGTTTGAATCAAACTTTTAAGGGATAAAAGCAAGCCACTGGCCATGAATTATGGTGGCTAAAAGAGCAGGCATCAGATCTTAGGAGTCGGTCTATGGGCCAGTGGAGGGATACTACTCAAGCTGGTATCAAGGCCCACTGGTACCAGTGATGCCATCCTAGACATCGTTCTTCTGCACTGTAGAAGCCAGTGTTATCACAAATTGGTTGCATACATGTTTCTGTCTGCGATACTAGAGCTCAAATCCATCCATAGGATTGGATTGAAATATATGAAAATTTGAAATGGCACCAAGTTCTGTTTAACACTGCTTATGCAAATCAGTCAACATTTCATATGTGGATCAGTGGGAAAAATAGTTGCCAACTGGAAATGGTTGGAAAACTAAAAGAAGAGGTAACATACAATAAACTCTTGTATGATTGATATTGCATGGTGTTAAGACACTGTGTCTGTTAACCAATAGGCAAGGGTTCGAGATCCAGGACACTCAAGACAGGGTGAGCTCCTGTCCTTAGCCCAGCTCTGCGACACTGCTGGAACCAATCATATCGGCTCTGCTGTTCCATCGGACTATTTCAGTGGCGTGGAGAGGGGGGATTTGCTGCTTGGGTAACAGTCTATCCTCCATATTAATCCAGGCCATTGTGCTCTGGAGGGGACACTCAGAGCACAATACCACAGTCTTTTGAGACTGATGGATGCCAAGTTTTTGTGTTGGATCTTGCAATGGTAAGAGTTATACTTCCTTGCTATCTTGGATGGGAGTAATATTATGCACCTGTTGTTGACCTGCTGATTTCTCAGCTCTGCTGCAGTCCTAAAAAAACTGTTCATCCTTGCTTTTTAGATGAAGCACCGAAGGAGGGAAGATTCCTTTACTCTCTACACCCATCAAAAATCAGAAAGGCAAAAAGACTCATCAAACACCTGCAAGGATTGGCAGGTGCAAGGTCAGGCTGAAGGCCGAAGACCACAGAAACTGGCGTTATAGGCTGGGGGAGAAATTAAAGCCAGGAGGAGAAATTCTGCCCTTAATTCTGCCCTTCTCCTGGGGAAAGTTTACACCAAAAGAGGCTTTTCACAGTCTTTGGATATTCAGCAGATGGCTACCAGAAAGGGTCTTTTCTGCAATGGCAACCAAATTGTGGACCCCCTTCCCTAGTCATGTTCATTTTTTAGATGGATAGATAGACAGACAGACAGACAGACTGACTGACTGACTGACTGACTGACTGATTGATTGATTGATTGATTGATTGATTGATTTGTTTATTGGCCAAGTATGATCTCCATACCTGGAATTTGGCTTTGGCATCGGCTGCATACATAAAGACCATAAAGATAAAGTATGTTACAAAGCACAAGCCGAGGCTGCCATTTACGGCGCCATCTTGGATACGGAGCAATTTTGTTGTCTGTTTTGCAAAAAGTGAATTATGTTTTAAATACATCAATTTAAAAATAATCAATTATTAAACTCATTTATTACCAGAGTAGAACTATTTGGAATTTCAGCTTCAGGTACCAAAATACCTTGAGTCAACATAAAAATATTTGATATTTTTAGTGTCCACAGTGAGATGGAACTAGCTGATAACTATGTATATCAGTAGCTGCAGTAAAGATTTCAGGAGACTCATTTCAACATAAGGGCCTGCTTTTAGACAATATGACAACAACAACAACAACAGCATTATGAACCAGTTAGGTTTCAAAGCAATGGAAAGGCGATACTGTATATTAAATGAAAATCACTTCAATAAAATACCAGTAATGGGGAACATACAATAATGTTTGAGGCATTCCAAGAAGAAATGCAGTTACAGTATTTGCATTACAGTAGTTATGTCGAATCAGAGTTCATGAGGCTATAGAACAAATAATGGAGTTAAAATTGCCACTAGGCCAAAAAATATTTTTAATCCACCCCACAGACATAGTGGTTCATTGTTGCAGTAACAGGGGGAACATACAATCCTATATGTTTGAGGCATCCCAAAAAGAAATCCCAAGAGATTTTTCTGGATAAACGACAAGAAACCCATCCAAATCATTTATCTCTCTACGTCAATGGAGAAAGGTGCAATACACAATTCTGTGAGGACGAGTGGAGTTGCCTCAGTCTGATTAAGGAGGGCTCCATAAGTATGAATTCATCTGAAGGATCTCTACTCCCTGAAAGTGAATCTCTTCAGGGATCTCCACTCCCTGAAATGAGGCAGTGGTGGGGCATCAGGATGACCATTTAAAGGAGGAAGGAGATTAAACTTTCTTACATGGTAATTGAAAATGCTCTCTCCTTATCTTCTTCACCTTCTCCAGGTGATCATACCCACTTAAAGCAAATGTGAATATTCTAGTGTACAGAAGGAACTCCTCCAGCCCTGTATGACCAAATATCCCTTCCATCATCATCAAAAATCTTGCCCATGTATCTCTGTTGTTACTAAGCTACTTCTTGCTTGGAGAGCGGTTAGAGTCAGAATCCACCACTGTTGGATTCTTCTGTTTATCAGCCCCATGAGCTGGCAATGATCCAAGCCAAATGGCCCCATTTGTAAACCACCAGAGCAGAGAAGGCCTAGCCAATGTTCTTTTGTGACCCAATCTGTGGGAGAAGGGCTTTGACAGTATTATTCAGCTCATTAACGGTCACATTTACGCATAGCTTGACTGAAGTTCCTGGATTGGTGGGTAAGATAATTATTTTGGTGATGATCAGAAAACAGCATATTGTTGTGTTAATACCCATTACGGAGGTAATTTGGTGCCCTTCCCTAATGCCTGTGGCTATTCTGGAGTTTTTCTTACAGCACAGATATCTCAGGTAAACAAGCATTACCATGTGTTTTTATTCTGTTTTTTCCTCTTCGAGTCAGACACAGCACATTCATTTTTTCCCCAGCTCTGTAATTTCAGCCGAGGGTTGGCACTTAGAAATTCAGATTGATGCAAGCTCATATAATTACTGTTCTCATTGTAATGTGCAGATCTTAGTGTGGAGGAATACTTCTAAAAAATGTCAGAGCTTGGGATCCATGTAGTTCACACACGTTGACTGCATGATACATACTTGTTTGCCAGCTTCGGCAAATTGGCCACATCACCCCATGAGGATTAACTACCACTTTGTTCACGCAATATAGATGTGGTAGTGGAAATTTAAATAGAAGCAAAGTAGTGTAGACTTATTGGTTTTAATCGCTCATCCAGATGGTAACCAGTTCTGGAGAGGTAGCCACATTTGTTTGCAACAACAAATGTCACAAAGTGAACTCTTAAATCAACAGGTACAAATTTTGAGCAAATACATACAAATTTATGTAATTCTCCCAAATTAATAACATTTCTCAACATTAGTCCTCCACCACACCTTTCACATTGTCCACATATTTGAAGTACCACTCAAAGAAATTGACAACTTCATTACCAGTTACTTTGGGCTTAAGAGGCCAGATGTGACATGGCCAACACCAGTAATAAGCTCAAGATGGAGAGGAGAGTTTTTTGAGCATTTAAAAAATTTGCTTTGGAGCTCTGCCCACTAAGCTGAGCCTGTTACCTCTGTTACCCTACAATCCAGAGTAACTACGGGAGCACGTAAGAGACATTACATGCCCCCATAGTTACTGCACTACCTACTGAAAACCTATGGGAAATTCATATTGCAGTCCAGAGTAAATTGTTCTTACACCAGAGCAAGGACTCCCTGTAGTTACTCTGGACTGAGTAGTTAGTCTCTGGTCTCACTGCCCAATGGTAGGCCTCTAGGAGTCTCTTGAGTACTACCAGACACCACCTCACATACTACTGATTCAATTCATGTACCATGTATTCGATTAAGAATCAGAACGTTAGTGATTTAGCCAAGCTGGCCCATCCATTAGAGAAGAACTGAAGCCATTGACTCACAGCCTAGTTCTATTCTTCAAGGTGCAGGAGTACCAAAATGGCTACTGTGGTATCCAGCTATTCCACCTCTTATTGGGGAAAGGAGATTTGGACCTGAAGAAAGTCCCAGACCCCACAATTGAGAGCTTCTCAAGTCTTCACTGGCAAAAAAAGGAGAACCATCCTGTTGGGCTTTGCAGCCTGACACAGAAGACAGAAGACAGCCACGTTTTGTAACTCTTGAAAGTAGTTCCTTAATTAAAATATTTACATCCTATTTTCTTCTCTGATAAGGAAGTATCCAAAACAATAAAACAACTAAAAGGTAAGAAAACAACAAAAAGCAGCAGCAAAACTAGTTGTGAAGCAGAGGGGAGAACCCTGCAGTCAGACCCCAAAAAACAACACAGGGTTTAAACAAATTTAAACAGAGTTTAAATAGGGTTTAAACAAAATAAGTGTGTCTTTAACTGCTACTGGAATGCTGGAAGTTGGTGTAATATCTAGTGCAAGAGAATTCCACATACAAGATACATGAAAGAAAGACTGTTGGTCATTGCCAAACAAGCACATCATGTGAAACTTACCAAAACTTTTTTTGAATTTAGGTCTCCATTTTTTTTGTATTAATACCCATTATGGATGTAATTTGGTGCTTTATGCACCCCTCAACCTTATGCAGAAAGAATTATTCTCCTATACAGTGGCATCCCTTGAGGGGGATGGGGAGCCCTGGGCCTGTGTACCACCCTGGGGGGTGGCTCATGGGGGTGACTACTAAAATCACTAAAATCGTTTGGAATAACCTCATCAATTCATACCATTAGGTGTGTATTTTCCAGCAGAATCCAATGCATAAACAGCTTTGAAATACCTTCTTCCTATCAAAAGTTACGGCCAAAAAACAAAAAAAGCATAGAGCCATGTAGAAAGTGAAACTGAGCCATATCACTCCTTTACTCATGAGCAGGCAAACGTGCCTTAGTCCATTGGAAAGGGCAGATTGAGATGAATTAAAATGCCCCGAGAATGGTCCTGATCCAATGAATGCAGCACCTACAAATACTGTAAAACCAGAAGTAAGTCCATGAACTACACAGACAGAAAGTGAGCTATACAGCTGTGTTTACTTGTAAGTAAGCAAAAGTGCCTTGGCACTTCAGGTCAGGCTCAAAGGAATGCAATCCCACCAGAACAGACCCAAGCCAGTGAAAGTAGTGCTAAACAAGTGCTCGAAAAGGAAGCATCACTCCCGTCCAAAAGAATAAAACAAAGTCTTAATTGGTAAGGTGATTTTTTAATATGAAATTAATTAATATGATATTAATTAATATCTAATCAATTGTATGATTTATTTATTTAATAATTTTTATCCCATCTTTCTCCCAGGAAGGGGACTCAAAGCAGCTAACAAGAAAGTAATAAACAATAAAAACAGCTAAATTAAAGATTAAACACAGTTTAAAAAGCCCCAATTAAAAGCAATAAAAACTGGGAAGTGATACAAATTACATTAAAAACACATTAAAATCACATTAGAAACAAGGCGTTACAAAAGCCTTAATTGAAGGCTTTTAAAAATAGGAACATTTTAAGGCCCTGCTGAAAACTCTGTAAAGAGGAAGCGGCTCTTAATTCCTAATACTGATACTGATTAGAATTAATACCACTACTAATTATTATTATATAATTTTGACATATGGGAGTGTGACATTTAGTGCATATCTTAATGAAGAAGAGGTTGATCAGAGAAAGATTTCTTATAAACTCTATATTTATTCAGTTTATCACTTTTACAGTCTTACAGGGAGTCTTCTTTCTCTTATATTCTCTTATAGAGTCACTACCACAACTTTTCTTGGGTTTCCTGTTGTCTATGCTTTGAGCTCAGAGCCTCCTTTAGTTCCAGTGTTAACTGTGCGTTGTAGTATTTCTTGACACTCTCCTGATGCTTGGCTATTGGGTGAGGACCTGGGTTTTTTTCTCATAGGCTTGCCCTGGTGCCTCTGATAGCTGGTTTACTGAGATGTGTCCTGCTTTATCATCTGCAGTTGATCCTCATTGCCCTCAATAATATGGCCTGAGGTCTCTTTTATGGGGAGCTTCCCTCCCCAGTGGGTTCTCTGTTGTCCTTCTCTAGGGGTAGAGTACACATTGCCTTTCAGCCCTCCAGCCTCCCAGGAGCTTGGCCATACTGCACTGATCCCTCTCTTTTTTCATTACAGCCCCTTCCCCAACTGACAGTTGGAAGTGACACTTATTCGACCGACTGTCACCTCCTCTTCCGAGTCCCATTTGGGTTTAAAATCTTGAGTGATCTCTGGCCTATTTCCAATCATGGGCTTTTCTCTTGCGCAACTAGGTGGTTCTTTCTAGTGTGTTCCCAGGCTCTCCTACCCCAGCCCACCAGTTCACAAGGGGTGTCAAAAAATTTGATGGGCTTGGATGCCAAATGACCTAGGTATGCCACTGCTGCCATCTCATGTCTCTCCTTCTTAACCAGGCATTAAACCAAGAAATAGCAACAAAATAGAGATCAAAACTCAGATTGACCCTCCCATCCAGTTATCTCAATTAATGCATTGATTCTTTCTACAACAACAACATAACCTTTATTGGCATGTTAATAAGAATTAACAGCAGATATAAAGAAGGAAAAGGTTAACAAAATCTATACCTAGGGAGGGAGAGGCTGGGAGTTACGGCTGGCAACGAAAACTGCTAACAAATAATCTGCCACAAGGTTTGCAATAGAAGGGGAGAAGTCACTTAGAAGGGTTGGTAAGGGATCAGCCAGGGAGGAAGGAAGGGATGAGAGAAAGGGGGCAAGAAAAGTGGATCTAGGAACAAGGCGAGCAGGACAGCGAAGTAGAATGTGGTCAATGGAGTCAGGTTCGAGTAAGCAGAATGGGCAAAGTCTATTCTGCCGAGGTGAATTAGAAAATCTTCCAAGATGGTAGGATGATGGAAAAATATTTAACCTAGCAAGCAGAAATACCCTCCTTTTGTTGGGATCAGTCAGAAGGGAAAAGTAGTTCGCCAGACGACCAAATGAAGGAAGTAGACCAAAGAAAGAGGGAGAACAGGTTGGGTTGAGATTGGCAAGTAAGGTCTCGGTTTCCTGCTCCCACAGTTTGAGCTTAATAATGTGGTAAGCTTTTGGGAGGTCCATATCAGCTAATATTTCCGGAGAAAGACCAAGGCCTAGAAGCTTAGCATCAACAATTTTGAACCAATTGGATAGGTGTGAATCCTTAATGAGGTCCTGTAAAATGGAACTAGGATGAGAATTGAGATGAAGCTTTAACCAGAACTTGAACGTAGAGGCCCAGGCGGAGGTGGAAGGAAGATGTACACCCAGTTCTAGTACAAATGTGGACAGCCTAATTAAATGTGGAATCTGAAGAATCTTTCTAAAAAAATTGGCAATTGACTTGTCTAGATCAGCGTTAACAGCTTCAATCCAGACTGGTACTCCGTACAATAACTGGGGGATGGTTTTGAGTAGGAGTGCCTGGATAGCAGCGGGCACGTACCGATTACCTTTGTTAAAGAAAAATCTAGCAATAGCGTTTTGGGACAAAAGGGCTGATGAGACAGCTGATTTACACTGCAGGGTCCAGGTGTGACGGTGATGAAATGTAACTCCTAGGTACCTAAATGATTGTACTTGTTGAAAGTTGAGACTGTGGATTTTCCACACAGATGGGGCCCAGGATTGAGAAAAAACTCATCATAAGATGATCATTTCTAAATGATCCATAAGATGATGTGGTCTTCAGTATCTGTAACAAGCCCAGGATGCTGACAATAGCAATACATACTGCCTCTTCCAGGTCACACAGCGGCAGGCCACATCTTTGTGAAAACACAAGAATTGCCAGGATTTATTTGAGGAATTTAGAATTCAAGAGACAGGCATTTTTGCCCTTCAGACCCTAGCAACTGTACGTCTGCAGTGGCCTCCACTGTGACTGTCATCAAGAGAAGCAGCTGGTTGGCACTCGCTCAGCTTGGAAAACAACTTTTTAATATGCAGATATCAACCCATGTCCCATTTTATACAGTTGTCTCTGGCGTGCAGCAAATTATATTGGATGACAAAACAGAGGGTCACAAATGCTTCTGAGGGGGAAGCATTCTTGCCCATCCTTAGTTCCAGCACCTGAGCATGCTCTGCATTCCGTCCAGTGTTATTTCAATATAGCACAAGAATTTTCCTCCTTTTTTCTGAACATATTAAAATTCTGTCAATGGGTGGCCCAAGCACCTGTTGTCTGGTACAAGAGTTACATAAGCTGCGACATGCTCAGGATGGTTCCTTTGATGTTTGTCATGGTGGCGTATGTTTGTCAGGGCACATAAGAGACAAAAAATCCAAGAGACACAAAAATGTGTATTTGTAAAGATCCAACTTTGTCCATTTGGGGGGATTTTATACAAGATGCATTTCTTTGTTCAAGAGAAAAAAAGAAGCAAAGGAAAAAAAAGACAGATTCTAACCATCTAAATTCTCTGGAATGAAAAACATGCTTGAAAATTTTTAAGCATTTAATTATTAAGAATTTAAAGAGTCATACTCTTTGTACCCCTGATGTTGACACAAATGTTTGCATGCTTTTCCTGGCATCCATTCTTCATAGGATTCTCAGCTCCATTAACTCAACACCTGGAATGGACTCCCAAGAGACTCCTTCAAAATGGCACAAGTTGCTCAATTGATGTTTATCCAGAAAAGTAGTCACACCTGTCATGCCTCCAGAAGAGCAGAAAACCTCTTTCTATGCCAAATGCTGCCCCCTTACCCACTGATGTGTCAGCCTCACCTCCTTTCAGTCTCTAATGTTCTAACTTGGCATACTCTTTCCTTCAATGGTCCCTTCTCTTTGTCCCCCATTTCTTTTTCTAGAGAGTGAAAGGAGAAGGAGGGACAGGGGAGGTAAATGGGCAGACAAGAATGGGCACCCCCCTCAATCTGCTGACACCCCCACCAACTTACCTCTTCAGTTGGCTTCATGCATGAACTCGCCCTGCCCTCCAGAATGGGTTCTTTCTTTATTACCTAAGTCCCACTTGAGCACATTCATCTGATATGATCTGGTGGTGTAAATCTGAGTGCAAATTGCAGAGCATTCATTTATTCATTCATTGCCTTTGCCATGCCAAATCAAATGCCAAAGAATTAAAAGCTTATAAAGCCTTATAGTAAAGTACAAAATATTACAGAAGATAAAAAGAAAAAAGATAAGGTAAAAAGAAAATATCAAACCATTAATTTTAACTATATTGTATATTGAAATGTAAACCAAAATAGAGCAAAATCTAACAAATCTAACAAATACAGTGGTACCTTGCATAAAGAGTGTCTTGAATAAAGAGTATTTTGTATAAACAGCAAAATTTTCCTCAGAAATTTTGACTTGATTAAAGAGCACTGTCTTTAAAGAGCACTCATGGGACGTCTGGGGGGAGCAGCCTGAGTCAGGTCTGCTGACAATAGATTCCACTGAGCCAGTGGATAGCAGTGACTCCATTAGTGATTGTGAAAGTCAGCCCCTCTCTGTAACCCTCATACCAGCCATGAAGGTTTTCAAAGGTACAGTACAGTTCAGTACTGTACAGTATTTTCTCTATTGCAGTGTTGTGTGTTACTGTATAGTACAGTGTTATATTGCAGTGTTTTGTAATCATTTTTATAAACAGTTAATATTTTTATATGAATATTTTTTGTTTTGTGGAACCAATCATCTGAGTTTCCATTATTTCCTATGGGAAAATCTGCTTAACTTAAAGAGCGTTTCACTTAAAGAGCATGCCTCCAGAACTAATTAAGCTCTTTAAGTAGGGCGCCACTGTATTAGAAATATTATTAGAGCCAATGGAAAAAAATGCAGGTCAGTACCTATATACTCAGCGATGGCAGTTTATATTGCTTCTGTCCTTTTGTCCTCACAACAAACCTGTAAGGTAGGCAATTGTTCTAAGGACAGCTTGTAGAACTCCTTCAGATGGAATCCTTAACAGTGTGGTCATCACAACCAACATAAGGGAATGACTTCTAAACTTCCAACAGAAGCAGTCTCAGGTGGCCCAAGCTGTAAACAGCAACTAATTCTGGATCTATTGTCTTTATATTGGCTTTTCGGTCTCCCATCCAAAATTTAACTCGGTATGATCCTCCTTAGCAGTCTTTTGGCAGCCCTCCACTCAACCAGCAGATCACACTTGCTGCCTTGGTATGCGAGTTAGAGATATGTACACTGTCAGTGATAACAATTGTAGCACGTGAGCATCTGAGAATTTGCCTTTTCCATCAGCATGTCAGTGTCCTGGATTCACCTCCCCCACAACAATTTCCAAAGGGAGTCCTCCCTATTAAAGAAGAAGGGCTTCTCCTCTGAGTGCCCAGTGAAAGGCTGACATCGGCAAGACTGCCGACCTGTTATAATGAATGGAGAGCCCAGGTGCATTAGTGAAGTGCTCAATTTCCCCTCTGAGAGGCAGAAACGGATGTGGCAGTACTAATAACAAGGAGTGCCGTCTCATCTGGAAACAGTGCCAGTATGTGATGCAGCCTTTAATAGCCACCTCCAGTAAATCCTGAATTGTTCCTCAGTGCAATGGAAAATTGCTCAGGGCCCAATAAAAGAACTAAGAGCAGCAGGGATCGGAAGCACTCTTGTTGGGTGCTCCTCTGCTGTCTACAACTCCAAGGAAAGAGCCATTAATTCGCTTGGCCCTTGTTAGCATTTCAGACATGTCAGATTTGGTGCCATAATTTCCCAGGAGCAACTTCGGCTTTTAGAACACCCATCCTAAGCAAATATCCATGGAAAAGCAGAGTATTTAGAGTTCATCCAGCTGTTGATAATTTGCCATCATGAGATGAACCTGCTTAATCTGGATGGCCCAAAGGAGCCTGCTTATGCCATTGACCCATCTAGTTCAATACCATACAGGCAACAGTTCTCGGTTCCAGGCAAGGGTTTTTCTATACTTTGCCTAGAGCTGCTAGGGCTGGTTGTGGGTTTTCTGCAACTGTATGCAAAGCAAAGGCTATATCACGAAGGCTTCGATTCCATGCACTCTTTCCTGGGAGTAAGCCCCATTGAACACAAGGGACTTACTAGCCCTGTGCCTGTCACAACCCACAAGGAGGAGTCATCCCATAATGACCTAATGCTTTTCCCACTTGAAAATTCTGAAGTCTACAGTCTTTAAACCAAGTTTCTTTTGAAAGGATCAATAGCTTAATCAATAGCTGCAACTGGGAGAATTTCCACTGAAGCCAGCAAACACAGCCATTGCTTAGTGTCCCTAGTGGGCAGGTTCTCAACAAGGGAACCTAAACCTTCATTCAATAAGTAACCTTGGCTGAATCAAAAAGCTGAATCAGTTTGCAAAAGGATCCACTTTATTCTACAGTTCTCCATCCAATCAGTTGTTTTGCAGGCAGTTGTTTTATAAAGATTTCCAAGCATCTTTGTCTGTTCTTCAAACTGACTTATCCATCCAGCTGTTAAAGAGGGGGAGGAAAATATTGATGCTTCAAAGACACCTCTAGCAAAACTTTGCTTTCTGCATCAGATGCTTCCCATTCCTTTCACTCCACAGCTGAGTAGTTGTGAAGCAAAAGCCAAAATAACAAGGTTGGGTTAAGTAAGGAATCCAAGACAACTCCAGAAAAAAGAAAAACAAGCAGAAGCAAACATGTTGGAGATAATAGCCATCATCTCAGTTCTATACTCGACTAGCAAAATGTACCAGCATTGTGGGAGGAAAATTCCCCCATGTGACATCTGCACCATGCGCATCGCCTCCATATGCAACAGCCCCATAAACAAAACACCCCATGTGCATCCTCCATGCGAATCATCCCCCATGTGCAACACCCTCCATGCGCATCACCCTTCCATGTGCATTACCTCCCCAAGTGCATCAGCTCCCCATGCATATCTCCACATGTGCAACACGCCTTCATGCGCATCATGCCCCATGCGCATCACCCCATGCGCACCCCTCTCCATGCCCATCACCCCAAGCAAAGTGCTTCTTCATATCCATCACCTCTCCATGTGCATCCCCACAAGCACAACACCCCCATGTACATTATCTCCCCATGCACACCACCTATGCACATCGTCTCCCATGCACATCACCTCCCAATGCGCAACATCTCCCCATGTGCAACACCACCTCATGCACATCATGTCCCCCACACACATCTCCCCCAAGGTAGTGTGGTGTTCATGTCACAGAAGTAACACCCTCCATGAATTTCATGCTTTTAAGTCCTGGGATTTGGACAGGGCAGTGATCAGTCAGGGGTTGTTCAATGGAAAGTATAGGGAGGAAATTGTGTTGCATCCCTTTTCACCCCATTCCAGTTGAAATTTCTGAAAACTGGTTCCTGGTGGGTGCCTCCATCACAGAAGGAACACCTTCCCCAAATTTCATGCTTGTAGGTCCTGCAGTTTTGGCTGGGCATTGATGAGGGAGTGAGTGAGTGAGTCAGTCAGTCAATCAGTCAGTCAGTGACTTTTCAGTTTTATAAATAGATTTAGCATGTCTTTAAGAAAATCATATGCAACAGTGTATGAATGTAGACTGAAAGTGAGATACCCAGTAAAGTGCTAATTGAAACAAGCAATACAGACAATAGAAAAATACAGGTGTGTTCTGCTTATCAATGGACCACTTAATGACAGATCATGTATATGATAATGATCAAAGCACAACAGAGAGGCAGTTAGGACTTCTATAGCCTGAAGCAGTGTTGGTTTACTTAACTGAGAAACAATACAAAGAAGAAGCAATTTGTCTCCAGTGGCCTGTGCAGTCAACTAGTGTCCAAGAGGGTGTCTGTTTAAATAACATAGGCAATTGATTAGGCTGAATGTTCACTTAATGACCTAATCGCATAATAGTGGGGTTTGCAGCCTGTACCCCATTGTAAAGTATTGCTAACCTGTATGAAACAGAACAGTATTGCTAACCTGTATGAAATAGTCACAAAACAGAAGTGATTCTTCTGAGCTGAAATGCATGCATGCTTTTTGAAGAATATGATATCTCCAGGCTGTTTTTCATGTGAACATGTAAAACTGTTTGAAAGGGAGGCAAGTGCCAGTACAAAGTTTAACAGATTCCAGGTTCTGAGTCTGTGAAATCAATGTTCCCTTTTCCTGATCCAGTTGCACTTCTGTGGCTAGCTGAAGTAGAGTACAAATAAAATATGCATGACATCCCATTGGAAGTACAGTGGTGCCTTGTAAGACAAACATAATTCATTTCGGAATAATTCTTACAAAGGGTTCTTTTTACAAACCAGATTTCCCCATAGGAAATAATGGAAACTGAGACGATTGGTTCCACAACCCAAAAATATTAACAGTAAAAAAGTATTAACTGTATGTAAAAATGATGAAAAAACACTGTAATCAAATTCAAAACACTATAATATAATACAGTACACATAAGCAAGCCTCCGTCAGTCTTGAAAGACTATGGTATCATGCTCGGTGCTGCATATGCTGCATGCGAAGCACGAAAGCCTGGGTTGGATTGTTATGGGGGAAAGGCTGTTACCCAAGTAGCAAATCCCCCCTCTCCACGCCACTGAATCAGTCCAATGGAAAGGCAGAGCCGATACGATTGGATCCAACTGGCGTCGCAGAGCTGGGCTAAGGACAGGAGCTCACCTGGGTGGGTCCAACCTGGGGCCGACCTGGGTCTGTGGGGCTGTGGGGCCGACCTGGGTCTCAAACCCTGGCCTGCTGGTTAACAGGCACAGTGTCTTAACTGCTTGCGCCACCCACAGCCCACTGATATAAAAAAAAGAAAAGTCACTGACTGACTCACTCACTCACTCACTCACACTCACTCATCACCACCCTGCCAAAACTGCCAGGCCTAGAAGCATGAAATTTGGGATGGGTGTTCCTTTCGTGACGGAGGGGTGCACTAAGAACCGGTTTTCAGAAATTCCAACTGGAAGGGGGTGAAAAGGGGCGCAATGTGTTTTCCTCACTATACTTTGCATTGAAGAATTGATGACTCATCAACATTCTGCCCCAACCGCCGGACCTAGAAGCATGAAATTCGGAGAGGGAGTTCCTTCTGTGACATGAACACCCACCATGTGGAGAAATGTGGAGAAATTTAACTCTTAAATTAGGGTTATGGTGGTGATGTAGGGGAGCAAGCACATGGCTTAGTCTTCCCTTGGAGGTGTCTTACAGCACTTTTGTGACATCCCTAGGTCAGCACAGAACTTGTGCCAGGGCTTAGGCTGCTAATTGCAGCCTGTTCTTTGCATTCCATCTGACTATGCACTAGTGCAAAGTCCACACTACACAAAAGAATGAGACTGCAGCACAAGCATGGCTAATATAATCTCAGAGCACCAGCAAACACTAATAGAATGCCATTTCAATTGTGAAAGTGTCCCTTCCCTCCCTCAGGGCTCAAAGGTATTATGGATCATTCGAAACAGCATCTGTAGGAGGAGCTAGCTGGAGGCCCTGGAACAGAAACTCGTTTCAAGGGTTGGATAAATGAGGTTTCATGAAGAGGTGATAACCTTAAAAATTCCATCTCAGGTTTGTTCTCACACACAGGGATCTCAACAGTGCCAAACACAGTGTAAGAAGAAGGGAATGAATGGAACTCCTTTCTCAAGTGAATTTTTGAGCTTCTAAGTCACTGCAAATGTTCACTATCTCTTGTACTAATAGTTTAGTTCATTTGTGCTACTTTTTATATTCTTCTAACAATACTTCTTTGGTTCAGATTCAACTTTTGGCTTGATTACCTGTGCGACATATTCCCCCTGGATTCCACTTGCTACTGAAGCATTATGGGTCACTTAGAAATTTGCATACATTCTTCAGAAGTAATAGGTCCAATAACAGAATGTATCTAAACTTTTTTTTTTTTTGGTTGAAATTATGGCTGTAATGCTAAAGACACTTTCCTGAGAGTAAGAACAATTGAACACAATGGGGCTTACTTTTGCATACACATGGTTAGGGTTGTGCTCTTAGAGGCTGAAGAAAACACATTCAAATGTTTCCAAGACCCTTCCATTTCACAGATCACAGGAGGGCTGTTTTATGGGTGCCACCATCTATGGAGATGGGTGGTATGGCAGCAAGAAACAGGTCCTTCTCCATAGTTGCACATACTCTTTGGAATCCCAGCTCTCAATTTGCAGAAAGCTCCCTCCTTAGAGTTATTAAGAGTCCTAATGTTTATATTTTTAATATTTTTATAATATTTAAAGTTTTATGATTTATGTAAGTAACTTTAAATACCTCTTGGGGAAATAAAGTGGGATCTCTGTGTGTGTGTATGTGTGTGTGTGTGTGTATGTATGTATGTATGTATGTATGTATGTATGTATGTATACTTACAGCTGGGATGAATGGGACATAGCCCAGTAGAGGAAATTGCATTGTGCTGAATCAGACAGTTGATTTATCTAGCTCAGGACTGTGGACAGCAGTCCTCCAAGTTTTTTTTAAGCAGAATTTTTTCCTGTCTTGCCAGAATTGAACCTAGGACCTTCAGCATGCAAATCAGATACTCTTCTACTGTTACTACTGCCCCTCTGAAAATAAGGGAATGTGGGGATGTAATTATAAGTGCAAAGAATACAGTGTACAGGATGGGTTCTTTTAGTTGACTTTCATGGGATATCATATGCACATGTCATCACTATATCCCTACACCAGCCTAGATAAGGCTGGCCTAGTGATATACTTACAGTGGTGCCTTGTAAGACAAACATAGGGCGCAATCCAGAGCAAGTTCAACCTGCTCTGCCCTAACTGCTCTCTCCTAACTATTCTGTATCCAGAGCAGAAAGTTATGCTGCATCCAGAGAGTCAGGAAGCCTGGGCTGCCCTAACTGCTCCAGAGCATGCTAAGTCAGTGACAGCTGGGGAGGAATTGCTCCTGAGTAGACCCCCCTCAGATCACACTGAAGAAGGAACAGCTGTGGTGCCTACATTATAAGGAAGCCCAGCAGTTCCTGACAACCAGTTACAGCTGCAGTTCTTCTAGTGCAAGAAGGATGCTTGGAGTGGCCTGCTGTATCCTGAGGTTAGTGGGCTGCCATAGTTGTGCCATATCCTGAGGTTGAGAGGCAGGGATTGCAGCCAGGCTGGCCAAGAACTCAGATTTTTGGTCAACACTACCATTCTTACTCAGGCCTTATCATGGACCCCTATGGGTCTACTCATTACTATACCTGCTGGTATATCTCTGAGGAACTGGAAGAGGGCATTTCTGCTTTGTAACAGGCTTTGGATACAGAGTAACTGCTCTGCCCTAGGCAATGCTAAACTTGGCCTCAACATGCCTCTCCTGAGCTGCTTAGGCTGCCCCAGTTAGGGCAGAGCAGGTCCACCTCTCTTAGGGCACCCTATGTTGCCTTGTTCTGCCCTAAGCCTCTTCCAGAGTAACTGGGCTGGAGCATCTTGCAGATGCTCCACCCTAGTGATAGATAGGGCAACCTAAGGCCTCTTATGTGCAAGGAATAGTTGCTCTGGAATGGGCTGTTAATTCATTCTGAATGCATGTTTGTTTTACAAACCATTCTACTTACAAAGCGGAGTTTCACATAGGAATTAATGGAAACTCAGATGATTGGTTCCACAACCCAAAAAAATATTCATATAAAAATATTAACTTTTTTAAAAAATAAAAATATAAAAAATATGCACAGGGAGGAATGGTGCATGGGGAAGATAGGCGTGTGGGGGGACAAAACGCTGGAATTGAATTTAAAACACTGTAATATAATACAAAACACAATTACTGTAATAAACACTGTAATATACTATAGAGTAAAACAGAAAAGGAAGGCCAAGGATGACTCATTTTCACTAAAAGAGTCACTAGTGTCTTTCGGAGCAACTTTTATAAGGATCCTCTGTGTGTGTGTGTGTGTGTGTGTGTGTGTGTGTGTGTGTGTGTGTGTGTATTACCAAGTTTGCGGTAGGAGCAGTACCAAAGGCTTCTGCCTTATGCAAGTAGGCAAGAGCCTATGCTGTCTACTCAGAATCAAGTCCCATTGTATCCAGTGGGGCTTACTCAAAGGAAAGTGTTTAGGATGCAGGAGCAGCACCAAAGGCTTCTGCCTGATGCAAATCCTATGCTGTCTACTCAGAACCAAGTTCCATTACATCTAGTGGGGCTTACTCACAGGAAAGTGGGGTGAGGTGTCCAAGCAGGGAAGGTTGTGGGGCGGAAGAGGGGTATTTGCACTGGTGTGCAGGCAGAGAGGGAGTTTCCTTTGGGGAAGGGGTTTCTATTGAGGAGGTTTCCCTCCTACCTGATGGTGGCTTGCTGGCTGCAGGAGGATCAGACATGCTTGTTTGTCTGATCAAGGCTGCTGCCTATGCAACCCTCTGCTGGTCAGTCACTGGTACTGCAGGCAGGAAGAGAAGTCCTGCCTCAACCACCCAGCCCAGCCTAAGGGCATTTGTCTTACAAAACAGAATCCCACATAAATTTTAATTTGTTTTAAAGCATTCATCTTACAAGGTATTCGTCTTACATGATACTGCTGTATAGGGATATTCTCCCCATATGTAACATTGATGCATCGCTGAATGATCAACTCCCTGCCCCAACCCATGGAACTAGAAGTATAAAATTAGGGGAGCATATTCCTTTTGTGATGTGACCACAAACTAAGAACCAATTTTTAGACACTTAATCTCTAAGGGTGTGAAAAGGGGTGCAACACATTTTCAGCCTATACTCAATATTGAAGACTGATCAATACCCAACTTCACATCCTACACCTGCCCAGTTGGGGTACCCACAGTTGTGGGGAGATGGTGCACAATTGGGGGGGATGGTGCCTGGGGTCATGGTGCACAGGGAGGAATGGTGCATGGGGAAGATAGGCGTGTGGGGGGATGGTGCATGGGGGATGTTGCACATTTGGAGATGGTGCACATGGGGTTGTTGCAAGGAGGGGCATGTTGCACAGAGGGGCATATTGTGCAGAGGGGGTTGTGTACGGGGATGTTTCATGGGGATGATGCACTGGGGATTCATGCACTGGGGTGATGCACAGGGGTGAAGGTGTACAGGAAGATGGTGCACGCGGGGGGATGATGCATGTGGGACATGTTGCACAGAAGGGGTTAGTGCATGGGGGGATGGTGCACAGAGGGCGATGGTGCCTGGAGGGGGGATGTTGCACAGGAGAATGTTGCATGGAAGGGGATAGTGCATGGAAGGGGATGCTGCACTGGGGTGAATTGTGCATGGAGGAGATGGTGTATAGAGGGTATTTTACTCCTGCAACTGCAGGTAAATTTTACTAGTAAATAAAATAATTAAGAAAATCAATGACCAGACATTTTTAGTAGACCAACTCACATTTAAGCCAGTTGAGAAATGGTCCTGCATGGAGTGGCATCACTAGGGTTTGCGGCACCCAGCATGGGAGGTCAATGCACTGCTCCATCCATGATAGACCTCCTCCTATGCAATGAGTGAGGCAACAATCCAGTGGTAGGTATGGAGATGTACCATTGCTCTGCCCCTTTATTTCAGTTTTGCCCATGCCTAATCAAGCCACTTTTTATTCTTTCTTATGAATAAAAAAGAGATTGCCTTCTGGATTTATCAATTTATTCCTATCCATTGCAATATTAGCATGCCATCCCTCTAAACAAGTCACCCCTTTTGATGCATCACTGCCTGCATGCAGACCCCACTTGTCCAGCAGACTAGACACTTCCAGCAGTGGCCATCCTGATACTTCAAGGAAGTCCACAAAAATGCCATGAAGGCAACAGCCCTCTACTATTGTGTGCCTCCAGCTATTGTTATTCTAAAGCAGTGATTTTCAACATTTTCATCTTCCGGCACACCAACCATGTGCTAAAATTGTCAAGGCGCACCATCAAACTTTGTACAGTTCACAAGGCACACCATGCTGCCAGTGGAGGACTAAAATTCCTCAATAATCCTATTAATAAATGATGTTCATTTAATAAATAAATTTGCCAAACTCCCATGGCACACTTGTGGACCACTCATGGCACACCAGTGTGCCAGGGCACACTGGTTGAAAATCATTGTTCTAAGATATGGTGCTTCTGACCATGAAAGTTTGATTTAGGTAGTATGGCTAATAATTACAATCGCTGGATCAGCCATCCACCTCTTCTAAAGTCACATAAACGAGTGACCACCTTCTGAACCTTGCCCAAATGTGGTCTTATCTGGATTGGAAATCAGAGTTAAGCAGGTTCAGACTATGGATTTAGAGAATAGAAAAAAATACAAGGCAGCATTCCTTGAGGCATTTCAGTACTTTTACTGCCAGTTAAGTCCCCTAAACTATATTGGAATGTGAAAAGTTGCTATTTTGGGGGAAAAGAGTTGACCAAACCTTATCTCAGAAAAAATTCAAGTTCAATCTTGTTATCTGGATCAAACTAGAACTGAACAAGTTTACACTCCTAAGTTCATCTATAACTCAAGCCCTTCATGGACATCATAATCAACATCTATGAGTAGCAAATTCTTGAGGAGTTCATACAAGATATTAGATACATGCACAGGTTTTTGAATTTGTGCAAGTGTTTTTGGGTGAATGTTGCAATTATAAAGTCAACACAGAGAACAGATCATTTAAAATATGAGGTACAGATTACCAGTATGTGGACTAGGGTAGCCATATGTCCCAAAAAACAGGAACAGTCCCAATTTTGGGGGACTGTGTTCCCATACTGGCAGGTGTGACAGAGGGTCCTGTCCTGATTTTGTGGAAGAGAATTATGGCAACCCTAATGTGGACACTTCTGTACATATGTCAAATCTAATGTTTGTGTAGCTGTTATGTGCATACTAGCTGAATATACCCATTGTTGGAGTAAAATTTAAAGAATATTGGTGGGCACTGGCAGGCAATGCTGGGTACCAGGTGTTGGGCTGCCTCCAGCAGGCACTGGGTATTGGTAGCCACCAGGAGGCAGTGGGCACTGGCGGGCACTGAATACCAACAGGCAGTGGGCACCACAGCATCCCCACCACACAGTGGGCATCAGTTATCCCTGGACAGTGGGCACCAGGCATCATCAGGCAGTGAGCAGCGAGCACTGGGCACCAGCAAGCACCACCAGGCAGTGGACAACAGGCAGCACTGGGCACCAGTGGTCACCACTGTGTCCTACTGAGCAGTAAATCAGTCTTCAGTCTTTGGGAATGAAAATATGTTGTATCCTTTTCCCCGCCTTTAGAGTCTGAATATCTAAAAATTGGTTCTTAGTTGGAGCCTATATCAAAGAAGGAATATTCTCCCCAAATTTCACACTCCTAGGTCTGGCAGTTTTGGCTGGGTGTTGATGAGTGAGTGAGTCAGTGACCCTCTGATTTTATATAAATAGACAAGGTTGCACTATACACATTGTACTATGCAATGTACAATATGCACTATATGATTGTACTGTGCAAAGTAAATGATTACACTGTATGCAGGTTGATGTACACTGAACATAATGTGCAAATAGGGTTTCTGTCTCACTTGGTGAGGAATATGAAAGTATGCAAAGATTAGTTTGGAGATCCAGAAATTAGTTTGGAGATCTGGCTTCAGTTTCTGGATGTACATATCTATATAATTTATTCAAAAGAAAACAGAATCCACTTTCAGTAACAGAAAGGAAAAAAAAACCATCTCTTAATTCCTCCAAAGCAAATACTGTAACAGTGTACAAATGACTTAAACTGCCATTCTGTGAACCATTTATCTGATAGCATTCATTGCTTACTTCTAGGCTGATAGCATCTGAACAGACATGCCTAAATTTGTTCTATTGGAGCACAGTGTATAGATTCAGCAGAACAACATGATGTTCTTGTCCCGTGGCACTTCAAGAGATTGTGGAGAAGGAATACATATCCATATGGTGCCTCGTGTAAGAGCAGCCTCCCTGGAAAACTAGCATGTCAGGGAGGAGGATTAACATAGCCTTTGCCCTAGCATGCTAGCAATTTTCTTAACCTGAAAAGCATGTAAAATGTGATCTTCACTTGCCACCATAAGGCATATAGTCTAACAAAACTTGATTTTACTGAATGTATATAAAAAAGACAGATAAAGGAGACTTTTCAGGGCTCCTGAAAAGACATCCATTCTTCTCTTCATGCGCAGCAAATTATTCTAGATCAGTGTTTCTCAACAGTTTTTTTTGTTGCTGCACCACTTCCAATGGTTCACCCATGGTCCACCAGAATTAACTGGCAATGGCATAATCACACCAGTTAAGTTTATGTTGGGAGGCACGATTCTGCAATCCTAATTCCCAGTTAGGCTAGTCTAAGCCCCAGCACAAGTCCTGTGCTGACATGGGGGTGTCACAAAAGTGCTGCAAGACACTTCTGCACTGTATCTGGGGGTGTGTTAGGCCAGTGCACTGACATGTGTTTGCCTCCCTACAGGAAAGGGAAGACTGATGAACTGTGTAAGTCTAGGTTAGGATTGCACCCTAAGAGGACCAGGATGGACAGGAGGGATTTTTCGAGCGTGGAAAAGCATGCTTTGAAGCTTTGCCCATTGGGCTAAGCCTCCTACCACTGTTTGTTGCTTTACATTCCTAGTCTGGCTGATGGGTGGCATTTGTCCAGGAATTCTGTCAGTACCACCTTCAAGTATCACTGGTGGTACATGTACCACTGGATGAGAAACACTGTTTTAATAAATGCATAGGTACAACACATTTAGGGCCAAGTTACATGTGTCATTTGGCACATCAATGTGTAAGGGGATAAATAGGCACAGTGGGAAGGAGGCATGTGATCAGCTTGTCTTAGCTGTAGATTTTCTCCCAATTATACCCTTCCTGCCTTTAAAAGGCACACATGGAAGAATGATTGTGAATAAAACTCTGTTGGGGTAAAATCTTCAAGCTCTTCATGACTACCTGAATCCATGCTGTTTTGTAATCCCCTTTTTTGTATACTATTTAAAAGAAAACCCAGGCACATAAAGTGACAGTATAACATGCATTTTTAAGAAGAAAACGTCTCTGGATATTTGTGAAGTGTTCATATTAAATGAGTTTCTGCCCAAAGTTGTTGATTATCTGCCATCAAGTTGCTGAGCTCTACCAGTTGACCATTTCATTTCCATCAATAACAAACAATAAGCAGAAGCGGGCTCAACCACTAATTAGAGTTGACGATGATTAGAAACATGGCTCACTCCTCTATTTACAACATAATCACCTCTCTCATTGTTTGACGTAATTGAACTATAGTTGGTCAGGAAGGGCCAGTTAATGTCTTTTCAGAATTTAATAATGTGGCAAAGATCCATTTGCTTGCAGACCAATTTTGAACCTATCATTTTAGCTGATGTTTTGCCTATTTTACCAAGACATCTATGTGAAGCAGTATGAGAGCTGGTATGTTTGACACAAAAAAACAATACTGGAGAATTCTATGGTTGTGGGGAAACAAAACACGTTACTGTATATTTGAGGCATGTTTAAAGCACTTTTCATGATGATAAGGCTATACAACATGACTATACAAGAGGCTATAAAACATGGAAAAAACTGCAATATGAGGGTTGGAGGATCCACACCACAACACCCCTGTTCTTTTTTTATTGGGTAAAAAAGTTTCAATTTGGGTTTAATAAAAGCTTGTGTTCTCTCCCCGCCCCCCCCCTCCCCATCATATTGGATGCCCAGTGTGGTTCCAGTATTTGGGGGGCTTAGTGCAAAAGCCCTGTGACTTCAAGATCATGCCTCCCATACTTTGGAGAGTGCATATGCACACTATCTACATTCCTTTTGTGGTTCTTGTTGAATGAACAGTGGTTAAACGCTAGATCTCCATAATGCTGTTTTGATGTTGGTGAAAGATCACTCTTGCCTGTCTGGTTCCCAAGAAAGTTTTTCTGGCTTGGTATTGGGGTTCCTAACCTTGGTATTGGGGTTCCTGACTGCTGAAAGTCCTCCTCCACAAACACCCACTATACTTATGGGCAGGGTGACAAGATGCCTGAACCTAAAAAGGAGGACAAGGTCTTGGATTCCTTTCAGTGAACAATTCTTTTCAGTGGCCTTTCTGTTGGACAATGGCATGTTTACCTACTCACGAGTAAAGCCACAATATTGGGCACTTTCACTTTCCCATAGTGCTCAATGAATATTTTTTATTTTTATTTTTTTGGTCATAACGTTTGATAGGAAGGAGATATTTCAAAACTGATTTTTGCATTGGATTCTGCTTTTCAATAAGAATCCAACAACATATGACATGATGGGGTACTGCACACCACTGCAAAGTTCCAAAATGAAGCCAAAATAGAGGATAATGAAGCCCTTTTGGAGGATACCAGAACAGAGGCTAAAAAAGAGGACAAATCTGGAAAAATCCAGTCATTTGGTTACCCTAACTTATGAGTGGCAGCCCAAAAATGCATCACTTCTGCCATCTTTCCCCCATCCCCTATTTCCCAGATGGCCTAAGCCCTATTTCCCTGGCCCTAGATGGACTAAGCAGGAGATATTGAGGAGCAGCAACAATTCCCAGATGTGTGGGTAGACATGGTTAGGAGACTGCAATCCAAGACACCTTCAAAGCACAGGTGGGCTGAAGCCGGTTCTCACTGGCTCTGTAGAACCGGTTGTTAATTTGGAGAGGACTTAGCAAACCGGTTGTTAAGAGGGAGCCATCATCTTTGAATTGCATGCAAGTGTGTTTGAATTTCTCTTAAAGGGTCTCTGGGTCCGTCTTCCCAGAGGGGAAGCTCCTCTCCCTCCTCCTTCCTCCCCTTCTGAACCTCCCTCCCCTTCTGAGAGGGGCTCTCTCTCCCCCTCCTTCCCCTCCCTAAGTGTATTTTTTAATTTTAAAATACAGACAGTCTGTTCCCATGACCATCATTCAGACAAGGCATTGCCACCATCCCACAGCAGCCAGAGCTATACAGAAGCCAGAGCTATTGAGAAAGGTCTGTAGGTGAGTAGGAGTGTAGCTGAGCATCTGAGCATTGTGAGGATGAGATCCTCCAGGGCTTTTGGTGGCAGCCATGCCTGCCTGCCTCTCCAGGTGCCTTTGCAGCCCAGTACTAGGCATGGAGAACTACTCAGTTCTACCCAGTACTACTCAGGAGTAAGCCACACTGTATAGTAGAGGACTGCAGCCTGTGGCCACAATCCTAGCCACACTTTCCTGGGAGCAATTCCCATTGACTATCATGGAATTTCCTTCTGAGTAGCATATGATTTGAGGCAACTTTCCCATCCACACTTTCCTGAGAGTAAGCCCACTGACTATAATGGGACTTACTTCTGAGGAGATTGGCAGAGGCTTGCTTGGACCACTCCCTCCAGCCTTGTTCCTCCAGCCTTTCTACTTTCCTGAGAGTAAGCCCACTGTCTATAATGGGACTTTCTTCTGACATGGTTAGGACTGGGCTCTGAGGCTGCAATCCTATCCACACTGTAGTCCTTTTGGCCCCCCCCCCCCCAAGAGATCTCCCCACCTCATCCTGCCCCTCTGAGAAATCTCTCCACCTGAGATTATGGGGGGCACCTGAAGAAATAGTCCCAGTTCCCATCCTGCCCCTAGGAGCCCAGTCCACTGCCTACTCTGAAGTAAATCCTATTAAAGTCAGTAGGTTTTACTCCCCTGTGAGGAGTGTAGCCTCAAAGCCCAATCATCTGTCTACTCAGCGGTAAGTTCCATTATAATAGTGAAGTTTACTCCCTGGAAAGAAGCTGATTTCTAAGAGCTTGTAATCCTATGCCTGACTACTCAAAAGTTAATCCCATTTCAATCTATGAAGCTTACTCCCAGGAAAGTGTGCAGAGGAGTGCAGCATTAGAGCCCAATCCTATTCTTGGCTACTCAGAAGTAAGTCCCATTAGAGTGTGTGGAGCTTACTCTCAGGAAAGTGAATAGGATTGCAGCCAAAGGATGGTTACTAAGAGCTCAGTCCTTTGCTTGACTACTCAGAAGTCCTATTATATTCAATGAAGCTTACTTACAGGAAAGTGTGGACAGGATTGTAGCCTTAAGTAGTGGCTTAGAGGCAAACCTCAGCCTGCAGAGGACAGACTCTGGTCCTAAACTGTAGATCAGTGTTTCTCAAACAGTGGTATGAGCACCACCTGTGGAACTTGTGGTGTGTCTGCTGGTACTTAGGCACCTGGATGCAAGTGTCATATATGCTCCCTAAGGCAGCTGGTGGGCTCCTGTGTGATTCAGGAAGCTGGACTAGATGGGTCTTTGGTGTGATCCAGTGGAGGCTTTTCTTATGCTTTTATGTTCTTATTTGTGGCACACATTCCCCCTGAGAGCACAACAAAGTGTAATGCATAGAAATAAATTACACTGAGCTCAGAGGCTTAATACTGATTGATGCCGTCACAAGTGATAACATTTTTTTGGTAAACTAAGGGTTAAGGTGACATGCCCTCCCCCGCCCCCTGACCCTGGCCCCGCCCCCTGACCCTGCCTGGCCCCGCCCAGTTCTGGAGAACCGGTTGTTGGGGCAGGCTGGGCCCACCACTGCTTCAAAGTGTCTCCCCACTTTCTCCTTCTCTCCATCCTGAGCCTCTCTCTCCCCTGCTCCCTTCTGGCTAGCCCTGAGCTGCTTCCCTCTTCTCCATTGCTCTTCTCTCCCTCTGCCCAGCGGACACCCAGCCACAGGAAGAACAGCATGGAAGTGTTGCTTTCACTATGGGCAGGTGCACTCGGCAGCCCTGACGCTTTTTAAACAGGCAGCTGACCAGCACGTCTGGCCCAACTGCCAATGAATGTGTTCTTTACATGAAGCACAGTTTGTTACGTGAAGCAGAATCCTAAAGAAATTTTTGTTTGTTACGTGAAACATACTTTACGTGAGGCGTTCTTTATGTGAGGCGCCACTGTACTTGGGTCTTAAACTGCTGACCTTCTGACCTTCAGATCTATTATTACTGAGTCACCACAGCCCAATAAGACAAGTAGGTACTATTTATTTATCAGCATAGTGAAGATGTGGAACAAAGGCTAAGACCACAATCCTAACCATGTCTACTCAAAAGTAAGCCCTATTGTGTTCAATGGGTCTTACTCCCAGGAAAGTGTCTTCAGGATTGCAGCCTAAGAGGAACTGGCATGTCAGGAGCCTCCAAATGAGTTAAAGGCAGAGACAAGATTCAAAGCTCAAACTCTTAGTATGCATGTGTACATATAAGTACATGCATTCATATACACTTTGCAGTGTTAAGATGATGAGTAGTGCAGTTGTTTTTTTGCTTTTTAAACTGGTGACTATTTTGTTTGTCAGTCTCCACAGACTGACATCACCATTTCTTAAGCTAATGCATGTTCATCTTGAGAAGTAATTTGTTCCAGCACTGGTTTGTGTGGCTGATGTATTTCTTCCTTCTCACAGACTCATGGAATCATAGAGTTGGAAGGAACCTAATAGGTCATCTAATCCAACCTCCTGCCAGGCTTCAAACCCCAAAATTTTAACAACTTTCCCTTTTTTAGCCATGGAAAGGTCTGCAAAGTAATGTGGCACTGGCTGGCAGGACCGCTGGGGAGGCAGAAAATCATCCCCATTCTGCTGTAGTAGTGATCTTGATGATAGCTCTGATGATAGCTCTGCTGCTTTCCCCCTTTCCCTGCCCCTTAAAGGGAGAGGGGGACCTTTACACAAATGGCGGGACTCTCCTATTTTAGTAGCACTGCCTTATTGCCTTATTCCCTGCTGTGTCATAATAACACCTCACAGCCCTTCAAAACAATCAGTCTCATTGGACAGTTTTAAGTTTTTAAAAAATCTACATTTTGTTACATAAGGCTGTTGTGCTTTCCTTTTCTGGTTATTTGGCCATGTTCGATAGACTACAGATATTTAAACACTCACTGCAAACTACAGTGGTACCTCTCATAACAAGCGCCTCACATAACAAGTGTTTCACATAACAAGTATAAATTTCAAAGAAATCTTGTTTCACATAACAAGTTCTGCTTCACTTAACAAGCAAGCGCATTAAGGGCATGCGTGCTATGCAGCCCTGATGCTCCGCGCAGAGGCTCTTTAAAAGGGCTGCCAGCCAGCACTGCTGCCTCTAACTGCTCCCAACTTGAGGGCAGTTGCCTGGGGATCCCAGAGGCAGCTGCCCCTAACTGCCCCCAAGTGCCCCCACTGACCACCTTCAACCTCCAGCAGCAGCCCAGGTAAGCCTCCCAGGAAAGTGTCTTTGATTACAACCTCCTAACCATGTCTACTCAGAAGTAAGCCCCATTGTGTTAAATAGGGCTTACTCCTAGGAAAGTGTCTTTGATTGCAGCCTCCTAACCATGTCTACCCTGAAGTAAGCCCCATTGTGTTAAATGGGGCTTAGTCCCAGGAAAGTGTCTTTAGGATTGCAGCCTAAGTAGACTTCATAGACTTCATGTTTTGAATTCAATTCCAGAGTTTTGTCATTATTTTAACATCCAGTTAATATTTTTATATGAATATCTCACGGGTTGTGGAAACCAATTGTCTGAGTTTCCATTGTTTGCTATGGGAAAATCTGCTTCACTTAAAGAGCGTTTCATTTAAAGAGCATGCCTCTGGAATGAATTAAGCTCTTTATGTGAGGCACCACTGTACATTAAATTACACATTGAATGATATATAGCATGTAGATATTATTCAGAAAAACCAAGATTTCACAGTTTTGGCCTATAATGGTGTCATTAGGTTTGGTTCGCACCCCCTTGTGATACTACTGTGTATGCTGTCCATATTGCCGCTTTTGGTATATCTTGAGAGATATGCAGGTGCGATTGTTGATGCAAAACATTTTCACTGGCATCAGCATTCCCAGAGACCTGTTTGCAGAGAGAAAAAGCTTCTTGCTGTCCTTGAGTAAAACATGTTCTGAGCTAAGCTCTTCTGTCAGTCCTTTGTCTATGGACGGTAACTCCAAAGCAAGAGAAATGGGGATGGACACAAACAGAATGTAGGAAGAATAAACCTCCCATCTTAGCTCAAACCTTGAGCTGAGCCCAAGCTAAATAGCTCAAGAGGCCCCACTAGACTTTACAGCCCGAAAATGTTACTAGAAGTTTGGAAGCGTTCTGATAAACATCTGAAGTACCTGCACGATTGGAAAGAATGAAGCCTGTTTTTCAGATACCTGGTCAGACTTGGCAGTAATACCGGTTAGAAAAACCTTGGCTGAATCTATAAACACAGGGTAATACTGATCCTGCATAAATATCATCATGAAAAATAAATATGGGAACATGGCAGAGTTGTTTTTGAAGTTCTTTCTGAACTTTAGTTTTAAAAGGGACATAAAGAATTTTCAAATCACAGACAAATGTGCTTTATGTTGCTTAACAAGAAAGTCAGGATAAATTAGCTTTGTCACATGGAGACTCATGGCATTAACACAATGATTTAGATCAGGGAAATAATAGGCTTGCATTTTTGTGAAAGCTGTTTTCCATGGTAGTATTGCCATCATTGATGGCTCTGTGCATACACCCAGTTCCTTAAATAGAAAGAATAATGAAGCCTATGATTGATAAAGGACAACCACCACTTTGACAGAATCCTTAGTAGGATTTGCCCACTGGACCCAGTTTGGATCTAAAAAGAACGCAATACTGTATTCTTCAGTACCCCCAGATCATGCTACTCTCTTTCTTCTCTACCAAACTGTACTGTGGAAACATGCAAAGGGAAGTACTTTTCCTCTGTTTAGTAATATCACATCAGAAGTCTTAAGTATTAAGACTGCCTCAATAAGAGGAGCTTAATATGCAGCTTCTCACGCAGCTTAGAAGGAGCACTGCTCATGTCCTCTGTTGCCCTAACCAATGGTAAAATAGTCAGTAGAATCATGGCAATAGTGATTAAGTAGTTTCTTCCTATTCTAATTAATCATTAGGCACAGGGTGACCATATGCCATAACCAAAAAAAGAGGACAAGGCCTCCCATAATGTAGGACATCCAAGCAAAATGTAGGACATGACAAAATAAAAGCTGAAAACACTTATATATTGTTTATATAATGTGGCTAATTAAACACTGAATTATTATTATTAAATTTAAAACTATTAAATATAGGGTGCAATCCTAAGCAGTAAGTAAACCCCATTCTGTCTATAGGACTTAGAGCACAATCCTAACCCAGTCTACTAAAAAATAGGCCCCACTGTGTTCAATGGGTCTTACTCTCAGGAAAGTGTCCTTAGGACTGCAGCATACTTTCCTGGGAGTAAGACCCAGTGAACACAATGGGGCTTACTTCTGAGTAGACATGGTTAGGATTGTGCTCTTCCTCTCAGGAAAGTGTGAATAGGATTGCAGCCATCCTTCTAAATGAATTCAGGATACACTGTATGAATTCAGTATACAAAGTTCATGCATTATGCTTAGTCTAACACTTAGGGCACAATCCAGGGTGGGAAGGGGGCAGGCAGGAGACAGGCAGAGGGCAGGAGGGAGAAGAGCAGGAGGCATATCAAGGATACATTTATATCAGATCCTGACTCTGCTTGCCAGACAAGAGAGAGTGGTGCATGGTTGCTCCTCACTGCTCAGACTTCCGCTGTCTATAGAGGCATTCAAGACTGAGTAGTCCTATAGGGACTGCTTCAGCCTTGTCCTGAGTAAGAGGACCAACCTCCCCTTCCAAGGGTGGCATGGCAGCAGCCTCTAAACCTCCAATAGATACAGTGCAGGTACATCAGCCTGCCTGTTCCAGTGCAAATCAGCAGTGGGGTAGCTAATGGTCAGTGCAAAGCTCAAAATGTTGCCCTGGAAGTGATGTCACAATTGGACGTGATTTCATCTATGGGTATTTCTAAAAATAAAATTTGGAAAAACCTTGCCTCCTCAGCAGTTCAGTTCCGCTAGTGACGTAGCTAACAGACTTATTTGCTATCTGAAGTTGAAGTAGATTTAGTTGTTGTTCCTCACCCTGCAACAACAAAATCAAGTTTAATGAAGTTAAAAAATGAAAATTGTGCCCCTTATTAGGGGCACAGTTAGGGAAACTGTGCTGGAACAGAGAAGAATGATTATTCTTTCTTCTGCGAAATATAAGAGAAGTACCACTTAAAAGTGTCTGTATACCCAGTTAGCATGGGTTACAGTATTATGGTACATGTATATGGAAATGAGAGCTGGTTCATATTAACACCTTATTAGTTCCATACAGTTTCAGAATTACATCTCATTGGTTTTCAGAGCAGTCATTACCATGGGAAACTTGACTTTAAAAAATCCACTTTTTGTTTCATAGGCTTTTGTGTTTTCACCTTCTGGTTAATTGCCCATTACTTTTGATAGAATATAGATATTCCAATGCAGTTTGCTCATTGTATTCTGCATTAAATTACATTTCCAACTATATATAACATGATGGTATTGTCAGTCATATTTACCCCGTTTTTCACAATTTAACCACTAGTATCAACTTGTTGCCCTCCTAAAACTTATAGCCCAGTGCAACTGCACCCCATGTACCCCCCCTAGCTGCACCACTGCAAGTCAGGATTGTGCTGTTTGAGTCAAAAACATGTGACTTCCGTTTTTTTTTAAAAAAAACCAGTAGTGAAAACACAAAAGCCTTATACACAACGGTTCTCAAACTTTGGGAGAGCTATATTCTCCCTAAGTGTTTGAGAGGGAGGAGCTTGAGCAATAAAATGATCCCCAGGTCAGTCCATGAAGCTGTTTATCGTCGATTAAGAGCAGGAGGAAAATTATTTTTTCCAACTAGCTTGGCACTAGCTTTATTTTTTTTTTCTGAATATTCTAAAGAGATTACATTACTGGCTTTAAAAAGTAGGCTTTGTACCCAATTGCTGACTAATTTTATTGCATCCTGTTCTAATGTCAAAGCTCACTGCCAGAACTTGACTGAGAGTGGTAGGTCGCCAAAATCACTTCAAGGGATGCTAATAGTTTAGAAGCAGGTCATAAGAACATAAGAAATAAAAAGAGCCTCTGTTAGATTAGGCCAAAGGCCCTTCCAGTCCAGCTTCCTGTATCTCACAGCACCCTACCAGATGCCTCAGGGAGCACACAAAATCTGAATCTAGGTGCCCTCCGCTGCATCTGGTATGTTGAGGTTTCCTACATGATTCAGTGGTTGGTTTCAGGGGGTTCTCACAGATTCTATAGAAACCTTTGCTAATGTGCACCTGGTTCTGAGAACCTGTTACTAATGGGACACAGAACCTGTTGTTCAATGGCATAGAACCTGTTGTTGATTTAGGTTATTAGGACATAGAACCTGTTGTTAATTTATTTGAATCCCACCACTGCCTACATCTACATCTATCTATGCACAATCACACATTTACACATACCCATCATGGCTTGTAACATGTTATGGTCCTTTCCTCTAAGAATTTGTCCAATCCCTTCTTAGACATTGAGGCTAGATGCCATCCATATCCTATGGCAAGGAGGTCTGGCTTAAATCTTTGAAAATTTCAGAATGGTGAGTGAGAACCCAAGGTTTTTCCACATGTGCAAGTGTTACCTAAATTATATGCCATTTATTTACACGCTATTTTGTCTTAAAAATGAATGAGGTGGGCTCTTTAAATTGAAAGATAACCATTCCTTGAGTAGCTTAAAGCAGCCTGCTTACCATGGCAACATGGCAGGCAATTCAGCTTGCAGAGGAACGTTCAAAGAGTTCAGATTTGGGATCAGATTTCTGACTTGGAGGCAAAGCCTCCCCTTTACCCTTTACCTTTACCTTTTACCCCCTTTACCCCTTTACCCAAATGATAATCCCCTTTACCCAGTTGATAATCACTTCTTAATTGCTTCTAAGAACATGGTTTTAAGAACATGGACAACATGGGTTTTACATGTACAATGCAAACACCATGATTCCCATTAAATTTTATGTTAAAATGTCCTAAACCATATTTCCTAAAGTAAATTTTTTCCCAATTTTATCTACTGCAACCCATTTTTTTGCTTCATTTATTCATATGTTGTTGTATTTTACACTGTCAAACATCTTAGTGCTAACCATTCTCTTCAACAGTGTAAACCACAATCTTATTCATCTTCGTTGGGATGATACACAGCCCATAACCTGTGCTGTACGTCAAATAGGATTCCACCATATTCCTATACCCTATATGTATATGTTTGAATATACCTGAACTGAGGCACAGTGTCTTCTTCAGAGGCTTCATTCCATGGTGGTTCACTAATATAGGATGGGAATAACCCATGGGATTAAACAGGTGCACATGGGAAAAGCCATACTAATATTAGAAATTGGCTCTACCTTTGTGAATTCCCCCTTACCACACAAACATTGTTTCCACATTTCTGCATTGGTCAAGCAGCATGGGATGAATAACCACATCACCCATGGAATATGTCAGGATGATGACTGATAGTTGTGTCCTGTGACTGGTTATGTGCCACAAGAGTGAAGACAGACACAGTGGAGTAGATTAACTATTTACTGTATTTACAAGTTTAGAGTAGTCTAACACAATCAGGGTCATACACATGAATTAAGTCCTTCAGTCTAATTCTCCTCATTGCTAACCAGTATGCTTCTGTTCTGATGAACAGCTGAGCTCCAACTGCCGTTTCAGTTCTCCAACTGCCACACCCAACAGGCAGATGTTCAAATCTGAACATTCTGTTCAGCAGAGCTTACCTGAACCAATTCCGAGAACCAATTCTGAACCAATTGAGAATTCAAACAGAATACAAGATCTGGTTTGGATATCTTGTAAATTCAACAGAATGTTTTAACACAATTTTATTGTGCTCATCAAGAAACCAATTTTCTCTGAGCACCGAGTACCTCAGAAAGAAAACAAATGGTGGAAACACAGTATCTTTAAAAGATTTAGGAGATTGTGGGTACAAACCTAACCAATTTAGGCCAGCATAACTCACTTGGCATATTTTCCCATTGTGGTGTGAGGAGTTCAACATATCCCTGTGGACAGGCCTGACTCCTTAGAAAGGGGACAGAAGTGCATTATCACACATTTGTGACACCTCCAGGTTCTCACAGGACTTATGCCAAGCTTATGCCAGGCTAACTGAAGGTTAGGATTACAGCTGTAATGCACAGCAACCCAAGCCACCCTGGGATATTACTCAGCCTCAAGAATGCGCCAGCATTGCCATTTCCAGTTCTGTGAAGAGAAGATGAAGCATGACATCCTGGCTGTGGGCTCCCACACTTCACTGGATGTGCGTAAGCCATCCAAGCCATGTTTTTTAGTGCTGGGAGGATCCAACCACAGGTAGCCTCAGCCTGATAACCTCAGCAGCCTTGCTGAGTACCTGAGGAAGGAGAGTGGGAGAAGGAATCACACTTGTGGTTGAAGGTGGGCTAAGAAAAGTGCTGCCTTTGCTGTTGAATGACTCTAGCATTAACCACAGAGGAGTCATAACTAAGAGGTCCTTTCATGTTTACAAACCTCATATGAATCTCAGCCAAGGTTTAACCACCAGAAAATCACAGGAAGAGCAAGGGTAAGAAGAAAAAGAAGGGGACTTGCCAGGGAGTAAATGAGACGTTTCCTGTTGTTAGCCCCATGAAATACATTCTCGACCTAAGCAAATCTTTGCTGTACTGCTGAAGTCACCAGCTTACATAATCCCTCCTGAGGCCAAAGGTTTCCTCAAGTGCAGGTCTCCTGCTTCTTCTCAAATGAAAAGAATCATTCTCTTTCAAAGGGTGTTGTTTTGTGTACCTGGAAGAAGTCTGATCTTCAAAATACCGCAGTCACGCCTTGGTGAGGCAACATTAATGGTGGTCCAAGCTGTCAACAGTCAAACACCCTAGTTACATACAGTGATGTGACTGCTGTGTGTATTATTGTTGGAAGAGTTCTTTGGATGTATATTCAATACTCAGGCAGGCATAAACCTGGAGTTAACAGGGGCCAAGTTAGTGCAGTTGCTTGTTTTTAGGTTGAAGTTTAGGAAATGTGTCTCTCATAGGCTTCATTCTCATAAATAGATGAGTCATTAAAATTGCTTTTGGTCTAACTTCTTATAGAAAGCAGGTAGGGGCCTGCAAGTGCAAGGAAGAGCAGTACTAAAAAACTACCCTTTTAGTTTCCCCCTTTTAATCTCCTTTTTCAGTCAAAGGAAAGTAGTGAATGCATACTAACCACTAGGTAGTACTCCCTTCTGATAGCCTGCCTTTTCCAGGAGTCTTTTCCATGACAGATGTACATAACTGTATGGCCTCTAGTTTTGTCTTCAGACTACGTTTTAAGAGAATGGCTGACACCCAGTGCAAATTGAAAGTTCCAGATTTCTTTGCAGCCTTAAAGGGGAATCTGGGGCATCCATCCATCCATCCATCCATTTATTTATTTATTTGAAGACTGTGGTTCTCGACCTCTTCAGCCACGGACACCCTTCTGAGAATGGCAATCAGTCTGGCACCCCCCCCCAGAAGTGATGTCATCAACCTGGAAGTGATGTCATGGCTGAAAGTGACATCATATAAGAAGTACACCAGGATTTCTCAACCCCCGGTCTGGAGACCACTGCAGGTCCTTGGCAGCTGCTTGACCAGTCCAAGAGAGGACTCCTCTAAGTGCATCTTTCCCTCCTCACAGCAGGAAGGTTCTGTCAGAGGATTGCAGCCTCAGAGATCAATCCTATGCCTGTCTACTCAATAGTAAGTCTCATTGTGATCAGTGGACCTTACTCCCAGGGAAGTGTGAACAGGATTGCAGCCTCAGGGCCCAATCCTATGCCTGTCACCTCAGAAATAAGTCCCATTGTAGTCAGTGGAGTTTACTGCCAGGAAATTGTGAACAAGATTGCAGTCTCAGAGCCCAATCCTATGCCTATCTACTCAGAAATAAGTCCCACTGAAGGCAGTGAAGCTTACTCCCAGGAAAGCGCGGATAAGATTGCAGTCTCAAAGTCCAAACCAATGCCTGTTATTCAGAAATAAGTCCCATTATAATGAGGCTTACTCTCTAACAAGATTGACTAGGATGGCTCTGCATCCTGCATTGAAAAACATTGAAAATCAATTCTCTGAGAAGACATGCACTGAGACATTGGTCTCTCACCTGTAATCCTATTCACAGTAACCTATCAATAGCTCTATCGTCTCTAGCTATATAAAAGTCACTGACTCTCTAACTGACTGACTAACTCACTCATTCATCAAAACCCTGCCAAAACCGCTGGGCCTTGAAGCATGAAATTTGGGGTGGGTGTTCCTTCCCTGGCGGAGGGAGTCACTAAGAAACGGTTTTTAGAAATTCCAACTGGAAGGGGGTGAAAAGGGATGCAACGTGTTTTCCTCACTATATTTTACACTGAAGAATCCCTGACGGAGGGATGCTCTGCCCCAACCCCCGGAACTAGAAGCATGAAATTTGGGGAGGATGTTCCTTATGTACAAAGAACACCCACCAAGAACCAATGTGGAGAAATTTAACCCTTAAGAGGGTAAAAAGGGGTTCAACATGTTTTTGTCTTATACTTTACATGGAAGACTGACCAACATCCAGCCAATTTGGTGCTCAGTGCCTGGTGCACTAGGGGGGATGTTGTTTGGAGGGAGGGACTGTACTGGGGAGGATGCTGCACATGGGGGAGCCATTGTTCATGAAGGGTGTTGCACATGGGGGGATGATGTGCATGAGGGGTTGATGCACATGGGAGATGTTGCACATGGAGTGGATGCACATGGGGGTTGATGTGCATGGGTGGTTGATGCGCAGTGGGGGGTGTCGTATGGGAAATTTTACTCCCGCAATGCTGGTACATTTTCACTAGTTTATTATAATGGGTTTTACAGATGGAGGCAGCTGTGCTGTGCTCTAGATGATGAAGCCCTCCCTCCAGGTCACCAGAGGTAGAACTCTCCCCCCACCCCTGGGGTGGTCCCTCGAAAATTTCTTTTCCACAGGACCAGTCCCTGGGGCCAAAAGGTTGAGGAACACTGCTATAAGGCACTTCTGAACCACTTCTGTGGGAGGGTTAATCCAGTGCAAAGAAATGTGCTTGTCTCCCTTCATCGTCAAAGGAATGGGAAGGTTAGGATTGCATCCTTTGTTATTTTTACAACTTTATTAAGAGGTTTGTGAATCTTATACTGAAAAATCAGTCCTAACCAATTTAGGACTCACTCAGACCTGCAACATACTAATCTCCCTATTTCTGAGGTGATGTGGGGAGGGTGTCACATATCTGTGTACTAGCTTAACTCCTTAGCACTTATGTGACACCCCCAGGCCAGCATGAGTACTGGCTGTGGCTGTGGACAACTGTTTTTCAGTGCAGCATGGAGCCCCGTTGTGCACATGGCCCAACTGAATGAAATCACTCAAATTTTCCTAAAGCCAGACCTGAAACCTGAATAGCAGAAGCATATTAATTCTAAAAACTAATGGCACCCAACTAATGGCACCCATACATGTCAATGTTCATTTATTCTAAAAAAAATCTGCTCTGGAGTGAATGTAATGCATGTATTGAATGGAGCTTCTACCACCAGCTGTTTCATGGTACCTGAAATGACTCTGGCTGCAATCCAAATTCCCAGTTAGGCCAGCATAATTCCTGTGCTGACCTAGGGGTGACACAAAAGTAATGTAAGGCACTTCTTGACCACTCCTGTTAGCCAGTGCAAAGAGATGTGCCAACCTCCCCAGACCACTATGGGAACAGGAAGACAGGTGAGTTGTGCCAAGCCTGAAATGGTTAGTATTGCTCCGTTATAGCAAATATGAGTAAACGTCCTCTGTGGAGCAACATGTTCCCTTAAGAAACAAGGAAAGTTCCTTTTCTTGTTTCTTAAGAAACAAATCAAAACAACAATGAAGAAAACAACAATGAAGTAAAAAATGGCACATTAAATAATAAAATAAATGAAAATTCAAATAAAATTGAAAAATTGAAAAACAAAATTGCACATCACTCCGTGACAACAACCACATGTCACCCTTGTTGCTATCATTTTTCTAGAGAACAATGACATTTACCATGTGCTCATCTGTACATTCCCCAAGCCTGTGACACAAAAATTTATTACATTTACAAGTAAATTTCAAGGCCAAAAGTGCCCCCTCCACCATTAAACACCCAGTTTCATTCTCATTTCTATCATGTAACAATAAAGAATGGCATTTACCAAATCCTAGGGTAATGCTGAAAATAAACCTGGTGACTCGTCATTTTTGTTTTTCTCTGGTAAATCTTAAAGAACCACTGAGGGTAAGAGTAGAAGCATCATTGTCTCCCATGGGCTTGTTTGTTGTTTAGAAATAGCAACCCAAATATTATGGGTCTGACTTGTATAGAGATGATAAAAGTATAATCCTCCCTCTGTGACATCTTGTTGCTAATACCATACTTACTCAAATATTTACTCAAATGTAACTCACACCTTATACAGCCAAATTTAGCCTCTAAACTTGGGGTGCACATTAGATTCAATGGCAAATAAAATTCAAGTAAATACGGTATTTTGATTATAAGTATAGGCCAGTATTTATTTTAGCAGTTTGCTATATTGTAATAAAGATGTAATGTGAAAATGTTTGTATAAAGTTGTGCAATTGCATAAAAATCATAACATAAACCCATTGTCATATTATCATCATCATATAATTCATTGTTGTATGCAATAAAATTAGATTTTTGCACTTGCTTTGGAGCTGTGTGTCACAGTCACCAGTAAACATTTCTTTATCTCAAAACTTTTGAAATTGGGGTGAGGATTAGGTTCAATGGCACATTAAATTTGAGTAAATATGGTAATTGCCCTTAAAGCTTCTGTTTGCTCCTGAAAGGCTTTTTACTTCAGTGGCAACTTTCAGTGCAGCTTTGGGGAATCATTTCAACAGCAAAACAATGCAAGGGGGAAGCATGTTAGAGTTGAAAGGTTTTATCATGCTTAGTTTAATAGGTTGGTCACTTGGAAGGAAGCGTGCAGGTAGGGGTTAGATAGGGACATCTCAGTGCCCATCCAAGGCAGCAAGGTCAGGGGGTTTGGCCAGTACCACCTTTGTGATGCTTGATTGGCTCTGGGGAGCTGGCTGGCTGGCCCTCTAGCTGGCTCTGTAAGGCTGGGCATGAGGCCCATCTGATAGCCAAGCATCCAGCTGCCTTGACCCTTCACAAGCCATGGTGACAGGCCATCTCTGTGTATAGGTTCAAAGGCAGCCTTGAGTCGGGAGGTTCACCCCAGTAATAACATCTGAGAAGGTTGGCAACTAGCATCGATTCTCCCATTAGGTACCTGTACGCTTGGGGGTTTGCTATGTACCCCATGTTTACCCTGCTGCATTTAAGTTAATAAAGTAGTCCTTTGTTATTTCCAGTCACCTGGCCTGGTATCTTTATTGGGGGTTGCATGGGTACACACTGGGATTAATCTGGAAAGATTTGGAATCACATAGTGGGAAAGGCAACTATGGAGGCCCAAGTGCAATACAGTTAGCATGCAAGGCTTTTTGGTTTCGTCACAGGCTGTTCTTCATGCAACATTGTTATTTTACAGGGTTGCCTTGATGATATAAATTGCTACAGTCCAAAAATATCCAGCTAACTCCCTTCCCCCCACCCAATTATCAGGTGTAAAGCAATGCATGAAGAAGTGGAAGGTGATTAGTATTAAATAAAATAATAGCTGTACTAATGAAAAATAAAGGATTGGACACCAAGACTGATGGACTTTCCCCTTTGCTGTCCATACATGAACAGAAATCTCAGTTTGGATCTCAGCTTGTTGACACAGGTCGGGTGCTTGCAGCAAGCTTGGAAACAATGTCCATGTTTTGTTCACAGTAATTTCTGTGCAAGTGACACAACTTCAGGGCCAGGCGAGTGAACACACAACATCCACAGTTCTCTTATCTGCTGTGTAACCATCACGGCCTGAAGACACTGTGTACTGTCTATCCTTTCTCTGATAAAAATTAAGCATATTAAATACACACATATACACATACTATTCCGGGCCAAAAATTCTCTCAGGAGAACAGGCTGTGACTAGATAAGAGAGTAACCTAGCACGTAGTTACCTTTTCCAACCCTGGTGTCAAAAGGGCTGTCAGTGGCAGGGAGGGTTGCAACAAAGTAGAAAAGAAAATCAAAACATTTACAGGTGGATTGAGGTAAAGTACAAGAAAGCCTTATTTTAGATCACAACACTTCTGTCTAGCCATTCCAATATTGGTTGGAGAGAAAGAAAAGAGTGTAGTAATCTAAAAGAAAGGATGAAAAATAAGCCTCATGGTTGAGGAAGGATTTTAACACAGGCTGCCCCCGACCAACACGTAATGCACATACTAACCTTATTTTGGAGGGTGCCAAGTAAAAATAACAGGCTTGGCCATAAGAAAAGATATGTTTGGTAGTTCACCTATGCTGCACCTGGAATTTGCATAAAACATCACAGTGTGAACTGTTCATGTTTACTCAAAAATGACTCCCTCATTGAGGTAAGAAGTTCACAGTCTAGTACTAGTGTATAAGTTTGAAGACTGACCCCCCAAATCCAGAGTAACTATAGGAGCATGTAAGAGACTTTACGTGCACCCGTTGTTACTGCACCACCTAGTGAAAACCTATGGGAAATTCATATTGGAATCCAGAGTAAGTTGTTCTTACACCGGAGCAAGGACTCCCTATAGTTACTCTGGATTTTGCCCTGAGTCTACCAGGCAATCAGGTTAGTAAACATGGCTTCAGCCCTAGGGTGACCATCTGTCCCTTTTCCCCCAGAACATGTCCTGGTTTCTAGCCTTCCGTCCTGGAAAAAAGCTTCAATGACCTCATTTTCCTTGTAAGCAGGAAGCATGTTGTCTTCTTGTAATTAATAAACTACTGTATATGTAATAGTTTTCAATTTAATAATAAATAATATAGCGCTTAAACTAAGCACATGAAAAACAATATAAGTGAGTATTTTAAGCTTTTATTTTATCATATTCTACATTTTTCTTGGGTGTCCTATATTTTGGAAAGCTCTGTCCTCCTTTTTTGGTTACACCATATGGTCACCCTGCTGCAATCCTAACCCTTTGTTAGGTTGGCACAAATCCCATGCTGACCGGGGAGTGTCACAGGGGGCTAATCCTGAGGGACTTAAGCCAGTGCACAAACATGCACCAGACCCACACCACCATGGGAACTGAGAGATGGGTGAGTTGTACTGTCCTAAACTGGTGCTCCATGAATTGTTGCTGGGCCAGAGCAAGTACTGATATATACATATTTCACAAAACTTGAAACAATAATTGATGGTGCCCAATGCACAATATTTTATTTCAATAATTGTGACTGTGTGTCAACCGGTCTAAGAATTTGATTTTCGGTAAAAGGGAACAGAGAATAGGTTTGTATGTCAGTGACAAAATCTTCCTCTGCCATTGTACAAGCCATTGGTTTTTCCTTCAAGAATGAGCTCCCTTGCAAGAGAGAAGAGGTGAAAAGACACTATGTAACAGAGACAGAAGGAAAAGGCCCAGAGTGATATTTTTGCATTCCTTTATTTCAGCATCAGCACAAAGTTTATAATTGAGATTTGAACACCTTTCCTGGCATAGCATGTCTGAGAAGAAATACTCAGTGCAAATGAGGACAGGAGATTTTTTTTAAAATTTTCCTTGCAGTTGTGATATGAATTTCCTAGGAGTACAAATTCCTGTCACAAAGAGTTGTTATGCCATTAACATGTGAATATGTTTTATGTGCAGCTTCTCCTTCATCATTGCTATGGTGCCTGTAATCAAAATACCCACCAAATTATTACCTGACATCTTAGAAATGGAAATTCTAGAGATACTGTCCAAGGCCCAAAGCCCTAAATAACTTCTTCAGACAAAAGGCCATGTGTTATCGTTCTACTGAGCATCACTTGCATTGACGTATCCTTCCATCATCAGCCCCCTGCTTATGTTTTAATTTTAATTTTGTTTGTTTTGGAAATATAGTATTGATGATGTAAGGCAAGGTTTCTCAACACATGATCCAAGGACCACTGGAGGTCCTTGGCAGCTGCCTGACCGGTCCACGAGAGGACTCCTCCAAGTGCATCTTCCTCTCCTCACAGCAGGACGGCTCTGTCAGAGGATTGCTGCCTCAGAGCCCAATCCTATGCCTCAGTAGTAAGTCCCATTGTAGTCACTTACTCCAGGAAAGCGTGACCAGGATTGCAGCCTCAGAGGCCAATCCAATGCCTGTCTACTCAGAAATAAGTCCCATTATAGTCAATGAGACTTCCACTCCAATAAGAGTGACTAGGATGGCTTTGTGCCTTTTCGATGCATCCTGCACGGAAAAGGGTTGAAAATCCCTGCTCTGAATAGACACGCATTGAGACACTGGGTTCTCACCTGCAATCCTATACATAGTAATCTAGCAATAATATTTATTGAGCAATAGCTCTATTCACTATAAAGGGATTTATAGTGTGCTGTGCTGTGCTCTACGTGGGGAAGCCCTCTCCCCAGGTTGCCAGAGGCAGAACTCTCCCCCCACCAATGGGCCCCTGGAAAAATTTTTTTCCACAGAACACTCCCTGGGGTCAAAAAGGTTGAGGATCACTGATACTCTAAGATACTATAAGTAGGCAGGCAAGCAGGCAGGCATTTCCACATATATCAACCCTGAGGTGCCTCACAATGCTCCGGTTCCAAGTGCTAAGTACCTTTGAAAATATAGGCCATGTAGGCACTTTGTTTAATATCATGTACACGGCTTGGTAGAGCTAGGAAGTAAATCCAGCATTTGGGTTTTAATCCAATACATTCTAACCTACTTCAGATATTCATAACAACCATTACAAGTTAGGAAATAGCACTGACTTAAGGAGGGGGGCTTATTTCTGCATTACAGGCTGACAGCCAAATCCTAGCCATGTTTTCCTGGGATTAAGCCTCATTGGCTGCAATCCTAACCCCCGGATAGGCTGGCATAATCCCCAGCACAGGTCCCATGTTGGCCTGGGAGTGTCACAAAAGTGCCATAAGCTACTTCCATGCCACTCCTGGGGAAGGGTTAGGCCAGTGCACAGACATGCACTTGCCTTCCTACATCACCACAGGTATGGAAAGACTGATGAGTTGTGCCAGCCTAGGTTACAACTGCACCCATTGTCTCTAATGGGATTTACTTGTGTGCAGACATGCAAAGGATTGGGATCTAATGTTTACACTAACACACTAAAAAAACCCCGCAAGTGATACTATTGTTGTTGGAAAAAATATTGAATATATTGAAGATGAAAAAAAATCATCTTCTGGGATTCTTCTCGGCTTGTAGAACCTGAGGATGGAGACAGGATTCTCTGGAGTGCGAGACTGTCTTCTTGCCTGCTTGACCCTTGCCCAGCGTGGCTGATCAGATCAGCCGAGGGTGGACTGGCCAAGTGAACTCATGTCTGAGAGAGGGGGTGCTGCCTCCTATATTGAAGCATGCTGAAGAAACTTCTGAAGTTTCTGAAGAAACTTTTCAGAAACTTTTCAGCACAGTTTCTGAAGAAACACTCCCTTCTGAAGAAACCCTCCCTAGATCTTAATAATTTAAACAACTATTGGCCAGTCTCTAACATCCCATTCCTGGTTGAAGTGGTTGAGCGGGTGGTGGTGTCTCAGCTTCAAACGGTCCTGCATGAAGCTGATAATCTTGGATCCTTTCCAATCTGGTTTCAGGCCAAGGTTTGGGATGGAGACTGCCTTGGTCACCTAGTGGATGACCTACGCCAAGGAATGGATAGGGAGTGCATCCCTGTTGGTCTTGCTGGACTTCTTAACAGCCTTCAACACCATTGACCATGGTGTCTTTCTGGGTCAGTTGGCCAGGTTGGGGGTCAGAGGCACAGTGGTTCCGCTGCTTCCTGGCTGACAGATCCCAGAAAGTGGTGCTGGGGGATGCTGGATGGTGTGGGATGCCGCAAGGTTCCATTCTATCTCCCATGCTGTTTAACAGCTACATGAAGTTGCTGGGAGAGGTCATCTGGAGGTTTGGAGTGACGTGCCATCAGTACACTGATGACATCCAGCTCTATCTCTCCTTTCCTCCTGAGTCCGAGGAGGCAGTTGAGGTCCTGAATTGATGTCTGCTGGCAGTGGGGACTGGACGAGGGTGAACAAGCTGAAATTAAATCCTGATAAGACAGAGGTTCTCCTGGTCCAGAAGTTGTCAATTCATGTATTGGAATATTGTCTTGCTCTGGATGGGGTTGCACTCCCTCTGAAGGAGCAGGTCTGCAGCTTGGGGCTTCTCCTGGATTTGCAGCTTCTCCTGGAGTCCCAGGTGGTGGCAGTGGCCAGGGGAGCCTTTGCTCAACTTTGGCTGATCCACCAGCTGCTACCATACCTAAGTCGTTCAGATCTGGCCATGGTGAGTCACACCCTCGTGACATCGAGACTGGAATACTGCAATGTGCTGTATGTGGGACTGCCTCTGAAGATGGTCTGGAAACTCCAACTAGTCCAAAATGCAGCAATCCATGTGATTGCTGGGGCTCATCAGTTTGACTCTGTCGGGCCACTGCTTCAGCAGCTTCACTGGCTGCCCATTCGCTTCTGGGCTGAATTCAAAGTGCTGGTCCTGACCTTTAAAGCCCTAAACAGCTCTGGTCCAGGATATTTGAGAGACCGCTTTCTTCTGTACAATCCAACCTGTCAGCTATGGTCATCAGAGGGAGCCCTACTGACTGTGCCGCCACCAAGGGAGGTGCGAGATGCGGTGGTCAGGAACAGAGCCTTCTCAGTGGTGGCACCCCGGCTTTGGAACTCCCTCCCCCTGGAACTTAGGAAAGCTCCCGCTCTACAGAGATTCAGGTGGTGCCTAAAAACCTTTTATTTTATAAAAGCTTTATACTGAGGCAGAGATTGGGGGTTTATTATTGTTTTTAATTTATGTACAGTATGTTTTAAATGTTTTTAAATGATTTATAGCTGAATGTTTTTAATCGATTTTTAGCTGAATGTTTTTAATCATGTTTTTACCTGTTAGCTGCCCTGAGTTGGCTATGGCCCAAAAAAAGGCAGGGTACAAATTTAATAAATAAATAAATTCCACTCCTCTTGGAAAACTCTGCATGAAGCATTGGGAAAGGACATGGCTGGAGGAAATTATTAACAAAACATTCTTGCCAACATTGGTCGTCAGACCACTGTAGCGTACTTCCCATGGGAACTCACTGTGCCTTTTTTCATGATGCAGGAGCCAATTAGAAGAGACAGTGACCATAATTAGTATGCTCAGGAAAACATAGAAGATGGAAAGTACACAATCCTGTGGACCGGTCCAAAGCAAAATAGAAGTCTCAAAATTGAATTATGTTGCCTTAAAAGTGAAAACTCTTTGACCTTAACTGACTCAGACATAAAACATCTTATTGTAATTGTCATCATCCATTCTGTCTTCCCAGTTTAATCAAAGTGATGCAGTACAGTAGAGCAGTACAATCCTAATCCCTGGATAGACCGGTGCATGTCCTGTGTTGGCCTGGGGGTGTTGCAAAATCACCGTAAGGAGTAGGTTGGAGGTTTTAGGCCAATGTACAGACATGCGCTGGCCTCCCCATGCCACCATGGGAATGGGAGAAGGATGAACTGTGTTGGCCTAAATTGTTGCCATTACACCTTAGGTCTCTCTAAATTTCTTTTGCTATCTAATTATTGGTTTACACCTTGGCTAAAGCATTATCAACCACTCAGTCAGTGAGAAGTTTTTTTTTTTTTGGGAGCGGGGGTTCAAGATACTTTGTATTATACCCCATTTCTTCCTCCTCACTAGGAACACAGATTTTGGGGGCAACTGAAGTGTTTTCTAAAGGCTCCAAATTACTATACAGTTTTGCTAAGCTTATTTACCTTTTTGACCCTTCTACTTTTTCTACCATTTCCCCTGCTCTTTTTGCACTATTCTTTTCCTCTAGAGAACTTTCTGTACCCTTCAGGCTTGGGTCTAGGGTATCTGAGGGACTGCCTTCTTCTGTACAATCCGACCCCTCACTTAAGGTCATCTGAGGGGGCCCTACTGACTGTGCCGCCACTAAGAGATGTGAGAGGTGCGGCGGCCAGGGATAGGGCCTTCTCGGAGGTGGCACCCCGGCTTTGGAACTCCCTCCCCTTAGAACTGAGGAAAGCTCCCTCAATACAGAGCTTCAGGAGGAGCCTTAAAACCTTTTATTTTAAAAAAGCTTTTTAAGGGGGCAGAGGTTGGGGGGCTCTTGTTTTATCGTTTTTACTCTATATGTTTTTAGCTTGTATGTTTTAATCATTTTATTGAATTGTTCTATTTATGTTTTTAATTATGTTTTATGTTAGCTGCCTTGAGTCGGGCTAATGGCCCAAGAAAGGCGGGATATAATTTTTTTAAATAAATAAATAAATAAATAAATAAATAAATAAATAAATAAATAAATAAATAAACCTAGCCAACAATGGCATCATGATGCTAAAAGACAATCCTATTTAGCTACATGTTGAGGTAATGAAGAACAAGCAAAACTAGAGAGAGCAAAAGGGTTTCTGAATCAGTCAATAAGATGAGAGCAACAAGCATCTCTTCAAATGAACACCTTGGTCATTTGTGTCTGAAAGACCATGGAAGGAGGCACTGACAGTGGTGAAAATGTTCAACTCAATTCTTCATATACACCCTTTGACTTAGGCTGCAATCCTAACCTCTATTTAGGCCTAACCTCTATTTAGGCCAGCCTAAGCCCCACATAAGTCCTGTGCTGACTTGGGGGTGTCACCAAAGTGCAGTCTGTCTGACTGTCTACAGTATTTATATACTGCTTTTCAACTAAAAAGTTCACAAAGCGGTTTACAAGAAAATGAAAAAATTAATAGCTAATTAAAAGCTAATGGGTCCCTGTCCCAAAAGGGCTCACAATGTAAAATGCAAAAGAACACCAGAGGAAGCCACTTGAACAGACATTGCTGGGGTGTGTAGGGCCACTTACTTTTTTCCTGCTAAATAAAAGAGGAACTCCCACTTGAAAGAGTGCCTCTTGCCCAGTTAGCAGGGGAGTAAACCTAGCCTATTAAGACACTTCTGCCCCACTCTTGCCCCACTCTTGAGGTGGACCTCCCCTCACAATCACAGAAAGATAGGCCAAATGAGTTAAACGAGCCTAAATTTCTTAGGATTGCTCCCTTTTGTTCTATTCTTCACCTTTTGGGGCCCACCTGGCTTCAGCAGAATTACTATGGGTAACAGAACACTTTAGAAAAGCAGCTGTTAATCGGCAGTACACTAGGCTGGTCTGCATCAATTCCAGAACATCTGCAGGGAAGTGGGAAAGGAAAATATGTAGATAAAGATGTACAGTGGTACCTCGCATAACAAGTGCCTCACTTAACAAGCATTTCACATAACAAGCAAAAATTTCCAAGAAATCTTGCTTCACATAACTGGTTCCACTTCACTTAACAAACAAGCACGCTATGTACACGCGTGCTATGCACCCCTGACGCTCTGCACAGAGGCTCTTTAAAAGGGCTGCTGGCAAACACTGTGGCCTCTAACTGCCCCCAACTTGGGGGCAGTTGCCTGGAGGTGTCAGAGGCAGCTACCCCTAACTGCTCCCAAGTGCCCCCACCAGCCACCTTGAACCTTCAGCAGCAACCCAGGTAAGCCTCCCAGGAAAGTGTCTTTTCCTACAATCTAGAGTAACTACGGTAGCACGTAAGAGACATTTACGTTGACATAGTTATGGCACCACCTGGTGAAAACCTATGGGAAATTCATATTGCAATCCAGAGTAAATTGTTCTTATGTCAGAGCAAGGACACCCCATAGTTACTCTGGATTGCACCCTTTGGTTGCGGTCTCCTAACTATGTCTACCCTGAAGTAAGCCCCATTGTGTTAAATGGGGCTTACTCCCAAGAAAGTGTCTTTGATTGCAGCCTCTTAACCATGCCTACCCAGAAGAAAGCCCCATTGTGTTCAATGGGGCTTACTCCCAGAAAAGTGTCTTTAGGATTGCAGCCTAAGTAGACTTCATAGGATCATGCACATTGAATGCATGTTTTGAATTCAATTACAGTGTTTTGTCATCATTTTTACATCCAGTTAATATTTTTAATATGACTATTTTGGGGTTTGTGGAACCAATTGTCTGAGTTTCCATTATTTCCTATGGAAAAATGTGTTTCACGTAAAGAGCATGCCTCCGGAATGAATTAAGCTCTTTATGTGAGGCACCACTGTATAAGGAAAAACAAATTCCTCTGGAGTATTGAAATCATTTTTATAACCAAAAATTCCCCTTTTTTGAGGATTCAACCTACAAAAACTTGTTATCTACCGAAAAGTGTTATCTGATTGTCATCAGGCCAAGAGCCCAGGGCTAGAGCTTGCCTTCCTTGCTAAGTGGAGCAATCACATTTCTAGAAGGGACTTAACACATGGCTTAGAAATTAGTAGGCTAGTTATTACAACAGTTTAATCAAGCCAACTAGACATTTTTATCACCCAACCCACCTGGATCGAAATGGAGGAGCCAGGAAATTATACAGCCTTGATGTGCATGTTTTTAATTGTGAAGGCTAGTTGAGTGATTAATGTTTCATGAGAATTGGTGCATTGATTTCCTCAGAACCAATTCTAGGATGTTTGAAGCCATGACTGAATGCAGCAATACCACCTGCAGAGTGGAGGTATGTCTTTATCCATATCCTCTTTATCCGTATTAAATTTGAAAGAATTTTCCAAAACCATTTTCCAGCCTGAAAAACTGGGAATGTGGAGAGACTGCTGCTTCTTGTGATACTTGTCTAATGTTTGAGTTAACGGGACCAACTTGGCAAAAGGTGTTTATGGGGGGATAAGTTACTTGCCTAGCAGGTTTTTGCAGTCACTGCATCTGAGTTGCCAACCCCCTGACTCAACTTGCAAGTAAACATTTTCATTTCCAAGAAATTTTACCATTATGTAAATGAAAACTGTGCAATTATTCAAGTGATTGTACCTGTACCCCCTAAAACTGGTTCCATATGAACCCCAGTGATGATCTCCAGTTCACATCATCATGACTTCTCTCCCTCATCCAAAAACAAAAAAATCTGGCCTTCTATTCATCTAACATCCATTCAGAGATTGCCAAGAGAGCCCTTCCCTCATGTCCTGGCTACCTTGCCAACTTTTGGTTCCCCTCCAGCCTTGTGCAGCCAAAACAAACAACTGCCCCCATAAAGGTTAAGCCTTCCTCCTCCTATCTACCCCCACTTCCACCTCCTACAATCAACTTACCCTTTTGTCATCACATCTTCTACTACTGTCAATCTGGATTGCCATGAGGTCTCTGGAACAACACATAAGCAGCAAAAAAGGAAGCAAGGACACAAATAAAACAAAGATATAAGCAAACACAAAAAATGAGTTGTTTCTTGTGTCAATTCAAGGGATGACTCATTTTTGACTAACCTGTCCCAAGTTGTGAGCTGTGCTCAAGTCCTTAGCATCTGTGACTTGACATGAGTTGCAAAAAATCAGTGTTCTCATGACTTGAACTGGATTGTCAAAGCTCAAGAGTCCATCCTTGGTGCCTACATTTGGATGGGACAGGATCATGTGTATGACTGTAAATTATCCAGACAGCTATAAATATGATCATCTTTCCTGAAAATCCAGTCATTTTAGCCACTATGATTTGTGAGTATAGCAAAAAGAGTTTTCAAGAACACGGAAAGTTTCTTTATTTCTTTTGCCCATTTCACATTCTGTTGTATTCTATCAAAATGGCTAACAGAGAGTTTATGTTTTCAGGATAACATAGAACGATCCTGATAATAAAACATTCACCCAGAACTGGGGGAATGAAATGAGCATTACCGTGCAGACTGGGCAGAAGGCAGTGATCTAGGTGAATATTGAGCTATTTTTATTGTTGGACTATTGTTATTGCTATTATTGGAGACATGGCCAATAATAGCCCTGAGAAAGCAAAGAAGAGGAAGACTCCATGTCCACCTGCCTACCACCCACCCAACGGGCAGATCATCTTTTGATGAACAGTTGAGCTGTATCAGTTTGCCACATAGTAGAGAGCACTGTTCCACACACCTGGTGCAAAGTCTGGTCAAAGTGATAACCTGGATCTTGTGCAAATCAAACCAGGATTGCTGGAATGAGGAATACAGATCCTAACTAGAAACTGGATATTGGACAATAAAGACCAGTGGACTGACTTCAAGCCTGGATTTCATGGTTTCCAAGGCCTAACACAGACTGTGGGACTTTGGATAAAATCTTCCTTCTCTAAAGCGAGAATACAATTTTGTCCCTCGTGTCAGTATTGTGGAGGAGAAAAACCTTACAAACTCTGAATCAAACATTACAGTACAAAACAGATTTGTGCATTTTAAAACTTTCTTGCCAAAATTCAGGAAGCTTAAACCTGATGAAAATAGTGGGCATGGAAGCCCAAGTCCAAGTTCCGAAAAGTTCAGCTCACCCCTACATCTATGCCAAAGCTTTTGTCAGACTGCCAGCTCCATCTGTACGTGTCCAAAAGAAGAGCCACCAGGAAAGTAAATTCTCAGAACTGGATTAGGACAATATTTGTTTGGCATCTTTTACAGCACTTTTTTCCAGGTTTTTTACAAGCTCATTGGGCAGATCCTTCAGAAGGAACATTCCCAAACTTTATCTGACCATCTCTTGCTCCACCTGACTCGTGTTCAGGCAAATGGACCCTAGCTAATGAATACAAAGCAGTGCCACACTAGAAACAGATCCAACCCGGGCTTTAATAAACCAACCATAATAAAGTGAAACCAACAACCCTCCTAAAAACAAAGTGCATACCTGTGTCAGTTAAAATGGTAACATGTGCCTGTGATGCCATGGAAGCAGGTTGAGCCTTCATTGGTGGATGCAGTTATCTCAGGTGAAGAATGGAAAATGAGTCCTTTTCAATGAAGCAACTTAGATCAAAGTCTGCAGTACTAAATAACTTCCAGTTAGGCTGTCTAAGCCCAACATAAGTCCTGTTCTTATCTGGGAGTGTCACCAAAGTGCCATAAAAAAACTTCTGCACCACTCCAGGGCTGGGGCGGTAGCCAGTTCACAAGCATGCACTTGCCTCCGTAAATCACCACAGGAATGGGAAGACCATTCAGTTGTGCCAGCTTACATTAGGATTGCACCCAGAGAGGCTTATGTGGATACCAAACACAGCTCTGTGATCCAATAATTTACCTTTATACCATTACCTAAAATTCAAAAGGTGGGATAATTTCTGCATGCATGTAAAGTGATTTATGAAGACACATAAACGTTCACATGAAAGCATAGGGCTTATGAGCAATTTTAAATGGGGGATTTTGTGTATGGCTTACCCCCAAATCCAGAGTAACTACAGGAGCACGTAAGAACTTTACCTGCACCCATAGTTACTGCAACACCTAATGAAAACTATGGGAAATTCATATTGGAATCCATAGTATGTTGTTCTTACACCAGAGCAAGGACTCCCTGTAGTTAATCTGGATTTTGCCCTTAATCAACCTGTACTCCCGCATCTGAGGGATTTTGGACATTGTCCAGTCAACACAACTATGCAGATTGACAAGACAATGCATGAAATATCTATCTTTCTGTCTGTCTGTTTGTTTATATCCTGCCTTTCCCATGCTAACACGAATACCCAAAGTAGCTTACATAGCTTTACATAGCTTTTTTAACCTTTTGTCCTCACAACAATCTTGTGAGGTAAATAAATATTTTATGGGTAGCTCATAGAACTCCACTTTTGGATGGATTCCCTTTTCATGGTGTGGTCATCACTTCTGGCATCAGGGTATGGCTTCCAAAGCTTCCAGCAAGAGCAGTTTTCATGTCACCCAAGCTATTAACAGTGACACCTCTGGCTCTGTTGTCTCATGACATCTTTATCAGCTTTCAGTCTCCCATCCAAGAGATACCCAGATCTTTCCCTGATTAGCTTTCTTCAACAACCCTTTGTTTAACCACTAGATCATGCCTGTTGCTAAAACCCTGGTTACCATATATATTTACGGGTATGTACCCTGTCTGACATTGCATGGATATTAGTCATGATTCAATTCCTTGCAAACCAAGTTCTGTTGTTTTCAGTGGGCCTTAGTGGTAACTAACTTTTGCTGGATCCCAAACAGTACTGCATGCTATGGTGGAGGAAAGGGCCAATTAGGAGGCTATGAAAGTGAAAAGGAAAACATTGTCCTTTATCCCTTGGTATCCCTTCCTCCCAGATCTGCCCCCAATTTTCTCACCCCCGTTCCATGCCATCCACCCTGCAATTTACTAGTGTTGGTAACGTTCCTTTTTGTCGCATATGGGATTCACTGTGTCCAGAAGCCAGTGTCCAGAAGCATGCAGTTACATGTATCAGCATTTACATTTACAAAACTTTAAAGAACATAACATTGTGCTTATGATGTAGACAGATAATGCTACTGAAATGCTAATAATTCACATCCTAAAAATTGGTGTTGGTATAGTTGAATAGGATTGGGCCAGAAGACACTGAACATCTTAGTTTTATGGGGGCACTCAGATTTAATAATTCACATTCTAAATAGCAGGCTTTACTACAATATTAGAGCATCAGGGTGCTTAAACATGCAAGTCAGATCAAGATTGTCTAGTCTTGTCTCCAGACTACTGACCTTAACTGGCCAGTTCCCAAACAAAGATCAGGATTTAATTTTGCTTGCTTGGATTCATTACAATCATCTAACCTTCTTATTTACAAGCTTCATTCCATTAAAGGTGGTACTCTTTATGAGAGAGAGAGAGAAAGAGAGAGAGAGTGCAAGCATTCATCTCCCGTTAGCACTACTTTCACATTCCAGATCCAGACCAATAAACTGTCTGACATCTGTCAGAAACCCCAAGATCTTCCCATCTGATCTAAAATTTAAACCAGCAAAAAATGTGATTAATAATTCACCTTTCCTTTTACTTTTTTCTGAATTTTTGAAAATAAACACAGATACTTTTAACTGATCTCAGCACTGAGTCAGTTTTTTTCTTTTTAAAATTGTTTCTCACTGTCTGTTGGCCCATCTCTATCTACCCAAGTTAAATGTTCTCTGTACTGGATTGCATTCTCATAGCCAGTCCTGTTCTGGTCTATCCCAGCATGGAAGCAACACTACACAGTCTAGGCTGGCTCAGGAAAGGATTGGGTTGTTAAACTGCAATCTTATTCACCCTCACTTGGCGTGATAAGACTAGACCACAAAACAGTGAGATGAAAAAGCTAAAAAAGTTGGTTTCATTAAACTCAGTGGGATTTACTTCTGAGTAGACAGGCATAGGATTGTACTGTCAATATACAAGTAAAAATTGACTCTTCACAAAGTTTCAGTCAACACATAGGCAGATGTGAAACTTTTAAGTTATGTAGATAAACATTTAGATTGCATTCCTAACCAATTTAGGCCTAATTCACCCGGCCTACCTTTCCGTGATGGTGTGGGGAGGTTAGTAAATGCCTATGCAGTGGCCAAATCTTCTCAGGAGTGGGACAGAAGTATCTTACAGCACTTTTGTGACACCCCCAGGACAGTATGTGGCTTCTGCTGGCCTAACTGAATGTTAGGATTGCGGCCATAAAAGAGCTTCTCTTAAATAATAAAGTTTTATGCATGATCCTTTGACTTAGTTATCAGGTGAAGCTGTGGTAGAAGCCTGGAAATGAGCTTGGAAACCCAAACTATGTCCACCCTAATCTTGAAAAAAGCTAAGCCTAATTACAAGCCAAACTGGTCCCCTTTATACTCTTGATGATATCATTGGCAGCAGACCATTCACAACCCCATCCACCCAATAGCCTTGTGTGGTTTATGGAGACCTGCCCTATTTGGAACAGCAATCTTTCTTTTTAAAAGAAATTAAGCACATCACGATGAAGATGAATTAACTCTCATTTCTGACTAGGATATGATTGGCCACAGTTATATATAAGTGCACCCGAACATACATGAGCATTGAATGGCTGCCATCTGCGTTATAAAACTGCAAGTCACTTTTGCATCAACAAGAGGAAATCAGCAGGGATGTGGAATTAGGCTGCTAAGACTACAGAAACAAAACTAACCAGTTGCACGACTACATGCCAAACATGTGCTGTTGATATTTATACTATTTCACAGTTACTTGTAAAGGCAAAAACAAAGTAGGAAAATGGATGCTTGTGTTGCAGTGCGTCAATGTGTTCACTTTGAAGTGTTGAACTGTTGATGATAATATAGATTTCAAAACTGTGAGCGTCACTGCTAATTCTTCCTTCAAAAGAAGCTTTGTGGGCTTTCGAGATGTTAGCATTGGCTAAGCAGGGTCTTTTTCCATCTCCGTTTGTAGGTAGGTGAGTATGGAACAGTGCAATAAATCTCATCTGAACCATTAGAACTATTAGCAGCTCCCTATATTGCTAAAAGTCTTACTGAGGTCATAATCCAAAGTTGCAAATATCTATAGTGGAGAGTTTCTGATGGGAGAATGATGCTGCAAACCTTTTTACACCATAAGCCCCATTGACTATCATGGGACTTACGTCTGAGTAGGCAGGTATAGGATTAGGCTCTCATGGCCCATTGCAGATGTTTTATCCTGTCTCATGCCTCTTCCTAGTCTGGTCTACAAAGACCCAGGGTTACTTGCCATGGATGTGTTCTGCTTTGACTTTTCCAACATGAACTGTTTTAAAATTTTGTTGGGTTCCTCAAATAAGAGAAAGGAAAGGGGAAAAATATAAGAAACTATCCCCCAAATCCAGAGTAACTACGGGAGCACATAAGAAAGTTTATGTGCACCAGTAGTTACTGCACCACCTAGTGAAAACCTATGGGAAATTCATAGTGGAATCCAGAGTAAGTTGTTCTTACACCAGAGCAAGGACTCCCCATAGTTACTCTGGATTTTGCTCTATGACTATCAACAGTTTTGGAGCATCACTTAATAACAATAAGTTCCTTCCTAAGGGACCAATAAAATCCCAAATTTGTTTCATTAGCCTGCTTTTGCTCTACTCTTGAGCCAAAGTGGTATGAGTTCTATTTCAGAAAGTGAATGACGGCTTACTTTATGAGCGCAAAAATGGTTAAAGCAGACAGCAAAAAGGCCACCCACCTCTGCATTTAAATTGTCCTTTGGTAGTCCTCAGGGGGGAGCCAAATCAAAGCAGTTCTAGGAAATTAATAAAACAACAAAAACATTATTTTCACAAGAATCTGTCCTTGATTAAAACTAGAAACATGGCCGCTAGGAAGGGAACCGATTGTTCAGTGTCATGTGAATAAAGATAAATAAAAAAGAGTTATATTTGTTCGGGGCATGATGGAGAAATATAAGGTGTTCAGGAAGGTGATGGTAGAATTCTATCCAGTGCTGTCTGCACAGAACTACTAAACAACACTGCAACAGCCTGAGTATTCAGTACCACTTCAGTACGTGACATGGGACCACTCAGTTGACAGCTTGCCATGATATTTTTATGGACTATATGTTCAAGACAAAAGTGGAAAATCTTGGTTGCATTTGCAAAGAAACTTTGAATGCCATGATTGTCAAATGATAGGTCAGAATGTACAATTTGATCACAGCAGTCATGCTAGGACCCCAACTGACAGTCTCCACCCTATTAATACAAATATTGCATAACAAATAGCAAAATCCAAATTCTCTATCTTAATCCCATTTCCAGAAAGCCATTTATGGGTTTCATCATGCAGAGCACAATCATAAGCATGTCTATTCAGAAAGAAGCCCCATTAAATTCAATGGGGCAGCAAGTTTGAATAGAATTGAAGGTATATTTTCCCTATATTCAAGGAGCTGGTATTATCCTTGGATATACACTTGGGCTGGGAAAAAGTGTATGAACTAAAAAGGCATATCAAGGGATGTGAGATACTAACTAGTAAAGGGAGTGCTCTGATAATAACTATTGCTGCTGGATGCATCAATGAATCTCATAGAGATTCTGTGGCTACCCTGTAAAAGTACAAGAGGTGGAGGAGCTATGGAATAGGAAGAGGAAAGGAAGACATGCTAAAGGAAACCAGCTGGGTTACAGCAGTTGGAAAAGGATTCCCTTGTTTCACTTTGTGGTGAGTCCTCCAAGCAAGTCACCCCAAAGAAGGGCATGAGAGGATAAACTAGCAAGTGTGGTGGCTCAAAATTTATCTACCCATCCCTTCCCTTGAAAAGATTGCCTGTCCTCTTTCCTTCCCTTGTTTTCCCATATTTGAGCCCCAAATTCAGTTTGCAGAAAAAAAACTGTCTGGATTTAGTTACTTAAAATCAAATCAAATCAAATTTTTATTTAAATTGCATTAGCATAATGCCATAGCAAACAGTACAAAAATATAAAAGTAAAGAATAAAATAGCCTCTGTGCATTAAAATATCTTTGGATTATCCATTATTGGAAGCAAAGATTGTCCTTGTCTTTATTGCTGCCACCAAAAACTTGGCCAGCTGTGTTGTTATCTGCCTATTCTTGTCTCCCAGAAGAAAGGCAACGTAAAATTCCGAGGGCCGGCCGGGGTATTTTGCAAGCAAGGGGGAAATGAGTTCTCTGCGGGCATCGATGTAGATAGAACAGTGCAAGAGTGTGTGCGCGATTGTTTCGATACCCTCTGCACACAGACATATACGTTTAGATAGTGGGACTCCTCCGTAGCGGCCCTGTAGAAGTGCAGAGGGCATAACATTAAGTCGCGCAAGGGTGAAAGCTCTACGGTATCTTGGAATTGTAAGAGTGGTCAGATATTGTGCTTGGATATTAGATTGGCTTATTACCTGTTGGCCATACCAGGGGCACAATTTGATGGTTGCTGATAAATCATTTTGATATTCAATATCATATAGGCGTTGTTTCACTAAGTTACTTGCACCATTAATTCCCATAGATAGCAAGAGATCGGGTGAAAGTCCAAGGGAGTATAATTTTGTTTTGATGTCTTTATTCCATGCACTTACATGTGAGTCCTCCAACATGTAGCTTAGCAGGCCAGAGGGGTCAAGATGCAGTTTTCGCCAATAGTTAAATGCTCTTATCCAAGCTTGTGTGGTTATTGATGAAAGACCGCTCTCTAATCTCAGATAGGCATTTGGGACACAGCCCGGAACAGCAAATATTTGTCTTAAAAATTTGGCCTGAACAATTTCTAATTTATTTAGCCTACTGTTGGCCCACATTGGAATCCCGTACATCATTTGGGCTAAGGGTTTAGCTTTGTACACTTCTAGTGCAGCTAGTATATAATTGCGTCCTTTGTTATAGTAAAATTGGCGTACAGCATTAATGGTGCATGACGCTTTATCGATGGCATATTTTCGCTGTGCTGTCCATTTCCCTGATGCCTGAAGGTCAATCCAAGGTATTTGAAGGCCCTAACTTGGTCAATTGAGTGTCCGTCCAATGTCCATTTGAAAGATTTTGATCTGGCTGAAAATACCATTATTTTGGTCTTGCTGTAGTTTACCTCCAGATATTCCTTCTTGCAGTAGTTCAAGAATGTCTTTAGCTGTCTTTGAAGACCTATTCTTGTTTGTGATATTATCACTGCATCGTCCGCATACAAAAGAATTGGGACAGACTTGTTGGCCACTTTAGGGGCATGAAATTCTGAAGATTGAAACTGCTCCACGATGTCATTCACATACATGTTAAATAGGATAGGGGCCAGCACACATCCTTGTTTTACCCCTTTTGTAGATGGCACAGGCTCTGTGAGGTGTCCATCTGTGGTACACCGTATCCTCATTCATGTGTCGCTGTATAGGCTTTTAATTAAGAAAAGCAGTCGTCTATCCATGGTTGTAGCAACTAGTTTTTTCCCCAGAGTCTTGAGCGGGGTATTGAGTCGAACTCTGCCTTAAGATCAATAAAGGCTGTGTAAAGCACACCTCCTTTTCTCTTTGCATATTTGTCGATGAGGTGGTCTAGTACAAAGCAGTGGTCAATAGTAGAGCGCCCTGGACGAAAGCCAGCTTGTTCTATTGCCAGAACATTTTCATCTTGAATCCAATCGGTTAGTCGGTTAGTCTGTTACAAAGGTGTTTTGCGTAGATCTTGCTGATTGTACACAGCAAACTTATTGGACAATAATTGGCAGGATCAGCTTGTCCTCCTTTTTTGTAAATAGGGACAATTATTGATGTGTGCCAGCTTTCCGGTAAAAGGCCGGTATGATCTATTGATGTGAATAAAGTAGCCAATACAGGAGCCCACCATGTCGTATTAGATTTTAAAAGTTCTGCTGGCAAAAAGTCTATCCCTGGGGCTTTGTTGCTCCTCATTTGGTGAATGAGGCCTTCCACCTCTTTTGTTGAAACTGGTGACCAGATGGGGAGATGGTATGGTATAGCAGTTGGATGACTCTCCTTAAAGTTGGAATCGGAGAATAATGCTTTATAGTGCTGGACCCAGTTGTTGGGGGCTATTGTACATATTGGGGCCTGATATCTATTATTCATCAGGACAGTGATTGTGTTCCAAAAGGTTCTTGAGTCTTTGTTACTAGCAGCATTAATTAAAATCTGCCATGAACGTTGGAGGGCCTTTTGCTTTTTCTGCTTTATCAGGGCTTTATAGAATTGTCTGCTACTTGTAAAGTTGTTTAGCAAGGATTGCAGTTGAGTTTTTCTATACTTGCGGTAGATATTTCTCAATTTCTTCTTCACTTGCTTACATTCATTGTCGAACCATTCATTGATTTTAGAGGTTCTTTTAGACTTGCAGTTGTTTACCTTCGTTGTCAGATGTGCTCCCATTTTGCTGGTAAGGGTTTGAAATAACTTTATTATAGTCGTGTTACTGTCAGCAGAAAGGATGGCGTTTCGGATGGACACATAATCCTCCAAATTCAGTATCTGTGACAGCCTGGAGTCTACCATAGGTGTCCATTGATCCTTCTGCAGCCCATTACCTCTAAGACGTTGTTGGGATAAGATTGAGATACTAGCCGGATAACTTTGTTTGAAGGTTGGTTTAACTTCAGTATTAGAGGAAGGTGATCGCTGTCTATATTATTGCCAACAACGAATTGGTCAACATTTAGGTAAGCAAACTGCGAAATTGCAATGTAATCTATTACGCTGCCACCTTTTTTGGTGAGGTGTGTGTACTCGCCCAATGTATCGCCCTGAGCCGATCCATTTAATATTAGGAGGCCCCTTCTTCTTGTAAGTTGGATCAAACTGAAGCCTGCAAGATTACATTTATTATCTTTTGAGGATCTACATCGGCTCCCTGGGATATGATATTCTGAGTCTTGCACTTGATGGAAATGAGCATATAAGCTTATGTCATTTTTTTCCTGAGCGAGCATTGAAGTCCCCAGCCAGAATGAGCGTTGCTTTTGGATGTTGAGATTCTAAGGATTCTATGTAATTTTCGATATCGGCCCAGACATTATTAACAATTGAAGTCTTGGAGCATGGTGGTATGTATACGTTGACTAATAAGAGCGAGAATAACTTGAACTGGATGTGACATGCAATTATATAAAAGTTACAGGAGTTCTTTGGAAATACTGTTATGTTTGATATTGGCGTCACTTTACTAAACGAAGCTTGAAGTTTTGTGGATATAAGAATCCCAAGACCCCCCTTTGCACGGCCTCCTTTGAAGCTAGGTTCGGCTTTTGATGAATAGCTTGCATATCCGTCTAGCTCTATATCTTCCTTATCCCAGGTCTCTTGCAGGAGAATTAGATCCAAGTGTTTCAGGAAATAGTTACTTAAAATGTGTTTATTATTTGTTTGCAATACCTTTTTTAAAAGAGCCTTTAGTTTTTGGAAAATTGCATCAGTATGTCACTGGCCAGTATTTCTAAGTCTGTGATATCATGAGGAGGTTGATCAAAGGTGGATCAAATTGTAGTACTGGCATGCATAAAATATTCAATGGCTTGGTCTGCTAGGGAGAGCTTCAAGGAAATGTCAGAACCAGCTGATGGGTGGTGGTTTTGAAGAACTAGCATTGGAGCTAAAGAAAAGCATTTTACTTTTTCCTATTCACAAAACCACACAGAATGAGGCTATATTACTGGTTTGTGGATTACATTTTATAAGGAAGTGCAGTGATACATTAATTATTTCTATTGGTTAGAAAGGAGCAATAAAATTGGAGACTGTAGATAGATAGATAGATAGATAGATAGATAGATAGATAGATAGATAGACAGACAGACAGACAGACAGACAGACAGACAGACAGACAGACAGAGACAGACAGATAGTGAAGGGCTGCCAAAGAAAGCTAAGGGGAAAAAGACCAGGATAATTCTTGGATGGGAGACCTGAAAGCTAATCAAGTTGTCATGACTCAACAGAGCCAGAAGAGTTGCTGTTTACAACTTGGCTGACTTGAAAACTCCTGCGTGAAAGGCATTCCCTGAAGCCAGATGTGATTTTGACAATGTTGTGAAGGTTTCCACTTGGAAAAGAGTTCTACAAACTGCCCTTAGAACAAGGTAGACTAGCATTAATAGTCTATACTTAACCAGCTTCTGGACCCCACAAAAGATCTCCCCAGCAATTGTAATTGCCATACACTAAATAAATATCAACAGATACATTCCAACAGAAATAGGACATAATGCATGGTTTGGATGGCCTGTTTTTGTATCACATCCTGCTCCTTCCATTTTTGTTATCTTTCCATTGAGCATAAGAGCATAAGCACCCTGCTGGATCAGGCCGATGGCCCATCTAGTTCAATGTCCAGCATCACACAGTGGTCAACCATATGCCATGAAGTAAGCCCTGGATGATCTGGGCAGGGCCACACAAGCATGTGAGCCTGAAAAGTATTTATATCCCCCAACTGTGATGTACCATCTGACCTATAAGTACCTATATAGGCTTTCATGAATAATACACACTCACACAGTACCTGCTTCTTTGAATGACCACAAGAGCTGTTTATTGATTTCCTTTTGTGGAATGATGAACAAATGGTTCAAAAATGGATGAAAGACATTTAAGATAAATGTTGTCTTACAAGAGTGTGTGATAAAAAGGATACCAAAACAGTATATGTTAGGTTCTTCATCAAAGAATCATAGTATGTAAGAAGCCTTCAGAGCTACTCAAGGCTTTGAAAGCTAAGGTTTTCTGTTGATAAGGGTAAGGGGCTCTTTACACTGGCATCACTGTCACTAACAAAACTTAGTGATTTGCCCCCCACTCCAGGAATGCCACTGATGGTACCACTGATGGTACCTTCGTGGACCCAATCCTGCATTACAGGTCAATGACAATCATCAATATCAATGACAACAGACGGTGACAATAAACTATTGTTGCTCCTGACAAAACATAGAGTTCTGCCCCCTCTCCAGGAATGTGAGTGCCTAGTGTGAGTGAGCTAATGTGAATGAGTATGAGTGAGCACAGCCTATCACAACCTTTCACACAACCTGTTGCACCCACTCCCCACCATTTCCCCTTTTTATGGAAATCAAAATTCTGCTGTACATAATTTTTCAAAGCTAGCTGAATAAAATCAAACTTCAATTAAATTGAATTAAGATAAATTAAGAAAAAAATTATGAAACTCAGGGTGGAATCCTAAGAAGTTTAGGCTTGCCTAGCTCACCTGGCCTATTTTTCTGTGATGGTGTGGGGAGGTCAGCAAATGCCTAACCCCAAACCCCAGGCGTAGGGCTGAAGTGTCTTACTACAGTGTTGTGACACCCCCAGGTCAGCAGAGGACTTACGCCATGGCTTAAGCCTACCTAAGTGGAGCTTAGGATTGCAGCCTAGGTTCAGTAATAATATATGTGCTGTTAAACTAAATGTTACAATGGACAAAGATAAGTTCTGGTTAGCCTGATGCCAAATTCTGTCATCAGTTGTTTTCTGTCACACAGTTCTTGTTTCTGGAATGTTTTTCCAGCCACCTGTATACCTTTTTGGCAAAGATGAAAAGAAACCAAAGTCACTCAGATGAGTTCTAACAAAAAAAAATGTTGATTGGTGTGTTTCTAACATGTTTTATATGGAAACAACACTGTTCATCTAATTCAGAGCTGAAGACTAGTGTTTTATAGCAGGCATGTCAAACTGGTGGCCCACGGGCCACATGCAGTCCACACTCCAGCGACCCGTGAGTGATCTCCCCACCCCCAGAAGCAGCTCACTTGATTTTGAGCGAGAGAAAGAGCCCAGGAGGAAGGAGGGCTTATGCAAAGCAGCAGCAACTTCCCAGGGCGGGAGAAAGCGCCCAGGAGAAAGGAGGACACTTCTGAGTAGACATGCAAAACATTGGATTGTGGCCCGTGGGAGATACCATTAATGCTATTGCAGCCCTTGGGAGACACCATTAATCCTAATGCGGCCCTCTATATGAAATGAGTTTGACACCCCTGTTTTATAGCATAATTGATAAAGCATAAAGACACTCTGCTTTGAGCAATGACATTCTGTATCACCATGGTCAAGTTTTTTTTTTAAGAGTTGCTGAACCAAAAAAAAAAATCAATGTTTAGAGGTGCAGATTTTTACATTTACATCTGCATAGCCTTAGAACTTGTGACATTATGCTGGAGTCTTGAGCTGACCTATGACATCACAGCTATGTATCAATATGGCAGTAATGGACATTATTACCAGATGTGGTAAAATGGTGACACACATGGTGATTGCACAGCAAAACCGGTAGACAGGGATAGAAAGGGGTGACTCATCAGTAGAGCATCCTAAGAAATATTCAGTTATCAACGAGCTAGTTATATTTACAAAACCCTGCATAGTAAAAGCCTCCATGAGGCAGTAAATCTGTGCCTGGGCCAGAGGTGCAGTGCTAGATTTTGAGGTTCTGGAGCTCATTATGTTGTCTCCCATACCACATCCCACCAAGCCTACACGGCCAAAAAAATAAAAATAAAATAATAATCTAAATGTTTTCCCTAGGAGAGGGATGAATCTCAGCAACAGTTGCTCACATGCTGGGACCTTATTCCTCTTTTCCTAACCTGACATACTCCCTGAGGCTTCTCAGTGATGCCAGCTAAATAGCTGTTGTAAGTCCAAGGAGACCCATTAGTGGCCAGGTGGATTGTAGAGAGGTAAGTAAAAAGTAGTTTTACTTCCCATCCTGGGCTGTCTGGTTGTTTCCCACCATAATGATCCTGATACTGCTTTATCATGTAGGCTGCTGGGGGATAGGATTGGGAACTGTAATCTAAGCTACATGCCCTTAGGCAACTTTTAAGAAAGATGATGGCCAAAAAAAGGGATTTTCAACACAGTGGTCTGAAGATTTGAGCCCACCTACCAGCAGCATAGTGTGCCTTGTCAATGATAAACTGCTGGTGTGCCTTGACTATTTTAGTGCCTTGTCAGTGTGCCGTGACATGAAAAATGTTGAAAATCACCTTAGATGTTAACATATGATGCAAGGGAAATCTCTCTGTTTGATTTTTTTCTGTCTAATGCTTTCTTTTCAGCTAAGGTCCATCGAAAAAGATAGCACCTCAGCACTCCAACTTTGTTCCTGGAGGTGAAATTCTGGAACCCTGCTTCCCGCACCTCTCCCCATGACTACACCCCTGCTCTGGGCTGTACAACTTCAGATTCCAAGTGGAAGCTCTTTTGGTTGAATGTTCCTCCATTGGAAAAAAAATAGTCCCTGCATTCAGAAAACTAGAATCTCAGGAAAAAGGCCTGGCTACAACCCTTATCGTGGCAACCTAGTTTACAAAGATTGAATTTTTTTTATGGAAGAGAACTGAGTCCCAGTCATAAAGAAATGAAAGGTTAAACCCTGGAAGATTTGTAATCATAGTAAGATTTGTAGTCTAACTATGATTAAAGACTACCTGTTTTCAGGAAACTCAAAGAGGCAGAGTCTGATGTGACTTGCAAGCAGAATTTCCACAAATTTAACCTACTCCATTTGTTAGGCAGCAAAGTGAAAGATCAAGCACAGGTTGAGATCATATGCCAGGGTGGGTACCAACTAATCAATATTGCTCAAAGGTGAAGGCCAGAAAGAGGAGCCAGAAAAAATTGCACAAGTTAAGCAAAGTTTAGTGAAAGACAAACCTGAAAAAAGCAATCATTTAATTCCCATTTCTGTGAAAAGGATTCTTTCTTTAACCTGGCATTAGAACAGAGTCCACATACCTTAATGAAAGATACACTCACACAACATAAATTATACCAATCTCTTCAAGACCTTACCTCCTATGATTTGGCTTCTTTATTTAACTCATGGGGTAGGCATGCATTTCTGATGATCAGTTTGTATGATGCTGAATGGGACTCTGTATTTAAATATTTCTGGTAAATGGGGGTGTAAGTCATTTGCTTTCTACACAATGACTTCATCTCAAAGGATTTTTTCCCCCTTTCTTCAACAAGCTTGCCATGTGCGGGCCTTCCCTCTCTCATTCACCAAAGCTCTCCCTCCACTTTCTGGAAATAATTTGTGGTTTGGAAGTGCCTTCATCAGTTTCAAAGAACTTCAGATTTTTTTTCATAGGAGGCCAGACTACTGGGCCATCTAGTCTGATGTCTCTCTAGCCATGGCCCACAGCTCGTGTTTTAGAGGATGATGAAGTACCCAAATAACACAATGCCAGCCCTTCCTTCTTGTGTTGTGAACTCAGCCTGGCTGATCTTGCTTCTCCTTCTGCTCTCCAGTAGACTCTGCTAGATCTTTCTGGGAAGGACCCAACAAAAGCAGATGAATGGCAGCAGGGCAGCCCCACACAGACTTTGAAAGGCACATATTCTCTGACTGTCAATGTTCATCAAGAGAAGCTCTTGCATTACTAAACACAGCTTAGCATTTAGTCAGTATTGGTTTGGCTTTCTTCTTCCCACCCTACCTCCCCTATCCAAAAAAATCTAGCAATATAAATTTTCCTGTAATTGAACAGAAGCACTAGACGAGGTAGTGGAATTGGGCTAATTCAGGATATTCCATCATGCACCATTGAACACGATGTCCAAGAACTCCCTTTTTTATTCCATTCATCTATTATGTAACATTGAACATAGCTGTGTATTAGCAACCCATGTAGGTGGACCTCATGTGGAACCTAAGAATGACATCACCACCTCTTTCACAAATTTATTTTTAAGTGAAGGAGGGAGAGAAATTGAAGGAAGAAAAGTGTTAGGGGGGAACAAATCTGAAAGAGACAGAGAGAAATATGATAAGGTATAATTAATACAACATTCTAAATACCGGTAGGTGGTAGGCTGGCTGTGTGTGTCTTGAAGTTTGGAGATACTGAGAGAGCAGAGAAGGGAGGAAGCCAGAAGTTTTCCAGCATAGAAATAGGACCAAGCCAATATCTATTGACAAGAAAATCTAACAGAAGATCCAGAAGGGGTATCTCTCAGAAACAATGGTCAAACAGGAAAAATCACAAGCTCTTTATTAGGTTCTCAGTCCTGCAACACTGGAAATGTCAGAAACTGAAAACACAGGCAGGCCAGGCCATAAGCCAGACTGGTCAGCCAGAACCAGGAGAAGCAGAAATCAATGTTAACTTAGCTGGGGGTTAGAGTGTAAAAAGTTTGGGGATCTGTGAGAAGAAAATGCTTCGTTTTCCAAAGCAAATCACCACTTTTCCATTAGCAAATTTTGGGGCCTTTTAAACTACCTTGACTAGGTTGCCTTAAAGCTTAGGTGAGCACTGTGTTTCTTGGGTATCTTGAATGATGTTTATGGCGCCTCCTCTCCAACATCTACTGCATTGATCTAGTCAATTCTAGTACATTCTAACATGCAGGACAGTGTGGATGGGTCTTATGGCAGAGATTGGCCACTTCCATAAGACCTAGCCTCCCCCCATGTTGCAATGTTGTGGATCAGTGGTACTCAGGTATTTCAACCTGGGACCCCTTTTCAAACTTAAAAATCTCTGTTGCTCTATCCAACATATTGGGATGTGAGATCACTGTGATGCCAGAGCTCCTCCATGTCAACTCAGAAGCAAGTCCCATTGTGTTCAATGAGACCTACCCCCTAGGAATGCCCCATGTCAGATTCCAAGATGGTGGATCCCATCGTCTTGTGACCCCCCACCCCTGAACAGAGGAGGTCTGGACCCCCACTTTAAGTACCACTGTTCTAGATTTAGTGAAATTGGGGACACTGATATCACAGGGATACATTCAGTAAGTTGAACCCAGAGATGTCACAGATGGTGGATCAGTCTTGGCTTTAAGAGATATTCTTGGCCTTTGGTGGATTGTAGGAACACAATATGACCAATCACTTGCTTATTTTCCACCCCTTAGGCGGATCACTGAAGAAGGATCACTGAAGGTAGGATCCAACCAATCCAGTTACAGTTATCCATCTGTAACTGCCTTGGGTTCAGAGAAGGCTGAGCCACAAAGCAGGCTAATGAGGCTTGCTTAGATAGATGCAAAGTGTCCTTCACTCCAAGCCTACAGCTATCTCCTTCTAGCCTTTTGCAGTCATGGGCTGAATTGATCTTCCATCTTCCTGTACTTTGTCAAATGGTTTTCCCCAAACGATTTGCTTGCTTTGCGAAAACTGTGCAACAGAACAAGGCAAATAGCTTTTTTAAGGGTATCATGTCAGAGGTGGCAGGGACAAACCCAGGGCATCCATACCCAGTTCAGCAAATTCAGAAAGAGAACATAGATCTTTTCATAGAAGTCAGTCATTGGCATACAAACTGTAGAGATGGGGAAAAAAGCTATTCTGCCTTGTCTCTCAGCATTAGTGTAAGGGAAGTTGGGTCTACTTGTTAATAATAATAGTTCTGCACAATATTGGCTCAAGGTATCCAGTATGGAGACCAGAGTGAAGTCCAATAGTTTAAAGAAAAAGGCTCTTAACACTGTCCAATCCTTGAAATCAGCAGGTCTGAGAGAGTGCCAATATAGAAAAATAGCAATAGCAAATCTGATTTTTCCTACAATGGCCAATAGATTTATCACAGTGCATTAAACTTGGTCCCTGACACAGGTGGTTTCTGATGGATGTGCAGAAGAGCTGCAGAAAGATGCTGGCTTTCTCCCTTAAGATGGTAGGAACCCAAACTGTTTTCTGGACGCAGATTTTTCCATCACCCAAAGGGGATGGTTGTTTATACCTATTTCAGCTTGAGGCAGATTTGTGTGTCCACCTGCAGCACAAGAAAATTGCAGTTATTGGTAACAGATAAACCAGAATGTGAACTGTCTGCTTCCAGCTTGGGAATTTGTAACCTGTATAGGGATATATTGCCATCTAGTGATAATAGCAAGTTGGAAGCCACAGAGGAAAGGGTGTCTGATTAATAGGGAACCCCTGTAGTCTTTGAGCACTTTTGAATATATAAGGATAAAATATATTTTTAAAGGTTTTTGCTGATAATGAGATGTACTGTTGTTACGACAGTCCCTTTATGTCATCTTTTGAAGTGCCAAAATAGATATAGAGCACAATTCTAACTATGACTACTCAGAAGTATGCCCCACTGTGTTCAATGGGTCTTACTCCCAGGAAAGTGTCTTTAGGATTGCAGCCAAAGAGTCACACACAACATAACGACTTAACAACAAACGACCAAAGACCACAACACTGAAATCCGTCCATACTTTACTGGTTAAACTGGTTTAGGAGACCCATCATAGAAAAGCTGCTGGCATCTTTTAGGAATGGCTAACATGACCTAATGTCAAGAATGTAGTCTCCATTTTTGATATCTGTTACTCTCTTTAAAAAAATGTACTCCTCCAATTCACTAATGACATTTCCCATCCACATCTCCTAATTCTTCTGTGAATTCATCCTCCTACCCTTTGGAATGATCTGCAGTTCAGCCACCCCCCCACCTCCACCCCCCTCTCTGGAGACAGCTGGATGACTTCATTAGCTGACTGGAAGCTGGGCAAGGAGGTCATCACCCTTCTTTAGCACAGTGTGGTTGCTAATGCCTTCTTTTGCCACACTGGAAATTTTTTCTTGTCCACATATGAAATAATAACATGAACCCATGATGGCACTTAGTCCATAACCACACATGTTAAAAAAAATCCTTAATCCTTGAGAGATCATCAGCTAGGTTTGTGCATTGTCTTGCATGGAAATGAAACCTTCTTTTGTCAGCTGTTTGGCAGATGGAGGCAATAAAATGAAGTGCTATCTGTCATTTTCAGTTGTCTAATCTGTCTTAGCTGACGTGTTAGAACTTATTATTACAAGGTCCTAGTAGAAGATGCAACACTGCCTGGATGCAGGCACCAAAGTAGACTCACAGGTACCCTGGGGGAAACATACAGGAAACAGGCAGGCAGAAACCAGATTCTTATGCTTCTCAGTCCTAATGATAAGATCCCAGTCCATAAGCACCTTAATATCTTAATTCTGTGCACTGTCCATTGTCCAAGAAGTTCAGAGTAGTTACATGGTTGTCTTCCATGAGGAAGATTGAGATGACAGTGACAAGGATAATCAGTAGAATTTCATGAGTGAGATACCTGATCTACAGAAGGTCATAGATGTTGTTGTCAAACAACACAAATAGTCCACATAATTCAACGCTCTGTTTATATGGGCACTGCAGAGATTCACAAGCCAGAAAATGAGATGATTCTCTACATTTTACTTGCAGAAACCGTTAGATGGAAGAATGACAGAACAGAGAATATTGGTGGCACCATAGCCAAAGATGCTACTTCTGACTGCCCATAATACATTTTTGCACCACTTCTGGCAGGGGTTCTGGCATGCACTGGCCTCCCCACGCCATTGTGGGAATGGCAGATGGGCAAGTTGTGCTTGCCTAAATTGGTTAGGATTGCACCCTCAAGGTCTGAACAAGAGATGGAAGTTCAGCCAACTAACTGTTTGCTCCTTTTTCCCTTTGTGCTGAGATTTACCAAAGGGGATGTATGTAATGTATGGGATGTATGTAATGTATGTAATGGTGGGTACGAGGAAGATTTCCTCTCAATCTGAAAAACATATTCTACAAATTGTATGAACAAAACATTTGTTGTTTTAATCATTGCTGCTGCTTCAGTACTGTATTGGTTTGGAACTAGTGACTCAAAGATTGTTCCAGTGCTTTTGACCTCCAGAAAGCTTTGATGGGCATTTGATTGTGTTCCTTAGCAGCTGAAGGCTCTATATTTTATTACTAGCCCTGTGAACTATTCAGTCCCAGAGGATGGCTCTTTTCCCTTTTTCCAGGGCTCAATTGCAAATTAAATCCATCGTCTACATCTCTATTTTTCTTTAATTCCACCCCTTCCCTTCCAATAAAGAATGTTTGTGAAAGCAAGTGATCCCCTGAACTCTGACTCCCCCTGAGAAGCGCTTGTGTTCGCTCTAACTTAAAGACGTTCCAAGAGCATATAGGAAAGGAATTTCATAAACTGTCAATTGAAAAACATTCCATACATTCTCTCTCATCTAGAAACATCCATGTGTGGTCTCAGAAGAGGTCATATCTGGGGGCTTTGTGGTGGGGTGCAGACAAGGCTTCTAGCGCTCAGAGAACAATACATATAGGGAGCAACGAAATAAAAGGCAAGGACAATCTTTATGGCTTCTGTTCCTCAAGAAGACAATGAACAATGAAGGTGTATAAACAATTGAGTATAAAGGTTCAGTCTTATTGTGTTTGTGAACAATCTGAGTTTCAGGTTCAGTACATACAATCATCCCAGTTTCCCTCACTCCATTACAGCTCTTCTGTGACATCAAGTCTGCAACATGAAAATATTCAGGTAGATCTGGTTAGCATGTTATAGATTTCAAAATCTTGACAACTAGAAAATGAAATAAAATTAGAATATGTGAAACTACACTGCAAAATCTTGGTAGGATTTTTTTTAAAAAAAAACTTGCTTAGTTTCTCTTGAAATTTGTCAGAGAGGTTTTTCTAAAACACTGGATCACCAAGTAGAGGTCAACACCCCCTTGGGGAATTGCAACTCCTTTTCAGGCAGTGTTGCAAATGCTGCGTGCTGCCATCTTGGAATCTAGCACTGGGTGCCACACTCTTGGAATGGGGCATTCAAACTGCTTTCCTGGGAATAAATTTCATTGAACACAATGGGACTTTGGCTGCAATCATAAGAACAATTTCCTGGGAGTAAGTCCCATTGAACTCAATGGAACCTACTTCTGAGTAGATACAAATAGACTTGCAGTTTTACTTCTGAGAAGATATGGAGGAGCTCTGGCATAACAGTGATGGCACTTCTGGCCATAACATCACTTCAAAGGGCCCCGAATCCCCAGAAGTCATTCCCAGAGGGAGTTCTCAGCTGAAATGCTCAAGAAACACAGCTATAAAAGGACCCACCAAGAATTTTGTTCCAATGGAAACCCAACATTGACAATTGAAGAACACTAAGAAACCCACTGAAGAAATTTCTCTGCTCTTTATTGTAGCTCTTTGAACTTTTGTTGGAAATCTCCAAATGTTTTGGCAAATTTGCTCAAATTTCACATCAAGCAAAAGTTTGGTGGTCTCTATAAACTAGATAGTCTTCTTGAAAATGCAGAGATTATTGTCCTGTTTATCCATAATACTTCAATAAATGGCGTGGCAAAGTCTGAAACTTGTCAACCTACTGGCAATGCAGTGTTCTGCCATTATGTAACAACAGAGCATTCATTCTCCAAGAGGAAGGTTATCTCTTGCCCTTCTGTCTATCCTCGCCTAACTCTTTATAAATTTGAGCCAACATTTAGCAATATCCATTAACTTCCCCCCATAAGATTATCTCAGCTTTGGCCACTGGAATGTAGGGCTTCAGGAAGAAAAAAATAAAACAAAATGAGTGTTTTCAGTTTGGCTTTTATAGTTTGGGTGTCATTTTCAATTGCTGGCTTTTAGTTGCTGTTCTGCAAGCCCCTGGGATAATAGGCTCAGCACTGGCAGGTCTGAAAGAAAGAAAGAAAGAAAGAAAGAAAGAAAGAAAGAAAGAAAGAAAGAAAGAAAGAAAGAAAGAAAGAAAGAAAGAAAGAAAGAAAGAAAGAAAGAAAGAAAGAAAGATTATGAAAGCATCAGCCATAATAGTATAACAGTGGCAGTATTTCATTCAGATGGTCACTATTTTACATACTCCACAATGACCTTCTGTTGTAGTGATACTCCAGAGTGGCTCCACCCAAACCACTTCCCCCCCCAAAAAAAAAATTAAAACCAAAGTCATTTTAAAATCAGCAATGCAAACAAAGTCATACTAGGTGACATAAACAGGGGATGTGACACCACTACTGTCCAAAATGTTTAAAATCTTGCTATTTTTGAATAATACCATCAAGTTAAACTGTATATCATTCAATAGGTAATTTCATGCAGAATGCAGTAAAACAAACTGTACTGAAATTTCTTTGGTCATATCAAAAGTTACTCTCAAGAAAACTAGCAGAGATGTGGCAATGGTGCATCATCGCATCCACCAGTTGAGACATTCCCTGCCCCACTGCACGGGATTAGGTCAGTCATGGGTGTGATATTCATCCTGGCCTCCTTCACCAGTTGATACAAATCCTAGTGACATCATTGTCATGCAGTTACAAATCCTAGTGACACCACTGACACCATTGAACCTCTCAAGGTTCACTCACATGGGTGGGGTTCCTTCCATGAGTATCTGAGCAGAAGACACTTTGCTCATGACCCCATCAAATCTAGAACTGGCCCTGATTTAGTAGGGCACTAAACTGAAACATCTGCTACCATTTCTAGGTAAGCTGGATAACTACTACAACCCAATCCGACCAAGCTCTTTATGCCCCAGCCATACTAACAGGATACACGTTGCATTCCTCAGGAGATTTTTGAGCCACAAAGGCCTCCTTTATTTTGAAATAGCGGGAGTAAAATTTCAAGAATATTTGTGGACCCTGGGCTTTTTTGGGCACAGGTGCTCACTGCTGGGCACAGGTGGGCACTGGGCAGTGGACACCAGCAAGCACTGGGCAGCACTGGGCACCAGGTGACAGAGGGCAACAGGATGCAGTGATGGGCACCCGCAGCACCTCCTGCCTCTTGTACTAACTTACATGCAGGGGGGAGTTTGTGATCTCTTGGCATGCCACTACAGCCATTCTCCACTTGCAGTGCTAACCCCGTTGCATGAAACCCAGCAGGGAACCAGCAGCATGTTGCTTTTTATGACAGCTGTATAGAACTTTATGCTGGCAGCACAAGACAGCATAAGGTCCTGTTAGGTTTGGCAGTATAAGGGCCTGTTAGGATTGGGTTGTTAATTAAATAATTAATATCTCACAGTGAATATTTTATTGTGCTGACTACGCACTGATCTTTTGCCTGCGGATAAAACTGTGTTACTGGCATTAATTATTATTATTATCCCCTTGCTGGAATTCAAAATGGCACACAAGAATCTCCCAGATGATCTTCCATCTAGGCACTTGCCAAATCCCTGCCTGGTTCAACACTGCTGCTGCCTAATGTTCTTTCCTACCAGACCCCAGGACGCTGAAAAAGACCTCACTATTGATAAATGAGACTCAACAGTAGTATGATGGTGGTAATGAGCTGAAATTAATTTGCCACCTGCCCATTTCTCCTTGAATTTTAATGATGAATATGTTCTGCATCTTTGACATCCAAAGATGGAGTCATGAACTAGAAACATTTGATAATATTGGATCTTGCATTCAATAGTATCAACATTTGACAATATCAGATGGACAGCACAGCACAATCTGACTTAGAAGAATCCGAAGAGGTGGGAGTATGATGCTGGTATCTTGAGTGCCCAAAGCATGTATTCACAAAGGAGGCTGTTCGATATTACATTTGTCTTAACACATTCTTAGCCAGACATGTGGATCAGGGAGGAAATGTGTTTGCTAAGCAGTAGTATAAAAAGAATGTTATTTGTGGAGGACAGTTATGTACATTGAAATGAACGGCTGGGAAGACACTTGCTGTGGCAACTCAAGGCACACTGGGAGCTACGGTACTTGGAACATACAGTGCATGCGCTATCACAGGGATGGTTGTGCTCTCACAATTACAGCACAGGTATCTTCCAGTTTAATAACAGGCACAGGACTAGAACTTATAGCAGTGAGAGCTCAGTTTCCTCTCTGATGCATAACCCCTTAGAAACTTTGTGGAGCCAAGGATGGATTCAAGGAGGCCGTGTGTATGTGTGCGTGTGTGCATGTGTGTGTGTGTCTTACCAAACTAAGACCAGAGGGGGAGGGTGACCAAAAGAAAGGGAAGCAGCTCAGCCAGGAGCCCAGGTCTACCCAACTGGAAGAAGCAAAATAGGAGACTGATGTCTATCTAGCAGGTAGATCTGGGCTCAAATTCTGGGTGGGAGTAGAAGTCTGCCACCTAATAAGCCAGCCACAGCTACAGTTGAACCAGGTATGCAGGTTTACCTGGCAGGTAGATCTGGACTCTTCGTCCAGGCAGAGTCCTGCCCAGCAACTCTTGGCTAATGAGGCCAGTTGGGAGCCCAGGTCTATGGGCTGGACAAAGTGGCACCTGAGGACAGTCAGGATCAGACCTCAGGTGTACCTGGCAGAAGTCCAAGTCTACCCACCTAGCAAATGGCCATAGAGGCCAAAATTCAACCAGGTCTACCCACTTGGTTGGCCTGGGCTCTTGAGTTTAGATAGTGCTTATAGACAAGAAGCATTTGCCTGAAGCTGTTTTCATTGAAGTTGGACAGGAGAGTTTTTGCCACAGATGTCTGCATGTCCTTGGTGGGGAAGGAATAAATCTTGAAATTATGCAATACCTCACAAATAATATAATAGCCTAAAATCTGTTTTACATTTCTATCTCATTTACTGTCCTTTTCTATCTCTCCTTATTTAGAACCAACATGATCACATCCAATGCCAAAATTTTCACAATATTAGCTCCCTCCTAAAGAAGACAAAGAAGTCAGGAGAGAACGTGAGTTCAGGGAATGTTTTAATTTCATGGCATGGACTTTATCATTTCCACACAACATATTCCTGGATTATTACTAGAGTAAAAACACCCCATAACAATGTAAGAAGAACTCCACTTGATCAGGCCCAAGACCGATTCAGTCCAGCTTCCTGTATCTCACAGTAGTCCACCAGTTGTCTCACAGCCCAATCCCAAACCCCACTTACTGTAGGTGGTGTACGTCCCCGCCAATTTAAGGTGTTGCAAAATGTGCCATAAGGTATGTCTGGGCCACTGTTGGGGGTTTAGGTTGGCACACATCTGTGCCCCAAACTTCCTTTGCCAGCCCATGCTTCTGAAGACTGGCAGAGGTAGTGAGTTGCACTTGCATTTCCAGTGCAGAATGGGAAGGTGGGAAGGAGAGCATGGGATGAGATTTGGACTGGCAGTAATGCTGGATCCAAACCTTGACTCCTGAACAGCATGGAGTGTCTTGCTACTCCCTTCTACCCAGACTTAGGCCACCACTAGAGATGGGTAGACCCATTGGTCTGTAGACCCATTGGTTTACTTAGCCCTACTGCTGTAGCATGGTGGCAGCCCCACTGTTTGCACTGGGTAAAGCACTGGTATGTCAACCTACCTATTCCAGCACAAGTTTGCACTGTGCCATCAGGAGCACAAAAGACAGGACACCTTCATCCTGCTGACCTCCTGTACATCTGATATTATTTTTTATCTCCCCCTTTCTGATCCCCCTTGCACTTCAACAATGATAGGACTTCCTGTCTCGATGTTGCCCACTTTGTACAAAGAGAGATTCTCATGACAAAAGATTAACCATGTTTCTTGTTGCATGTGCAAAAAGGAATAAAAATTTTTAGAGCTTAAGTGGTTTGATAGTTTTCCCAACATTTCAACAAATGAAAAATTGGAGATTTAAAATAAAATTCTGGTATACTACATCTGTTTCAAAACTGGAAGGTCCATGTATAAGACCACATCATTTTAAATTTTACTCTACTGATACTTTCTCTCTGGTAAGCATGAACCTCAATCAATGTTTGCCTCTGTCAACATCTAGTGAACCTATTTGAGAAGTGGTAATCAATTCCCCCTGTGCAGACCATTTCCAGGGCCTGCCAATGCAATGATATCTCTTACGGAGTCATGCCACAAGAAAAGGCAAAGAAATCCTAGCAAATAAACCACAGAGAAAGACATATTGCTTCCCTTCTACTTTTATCTCTTAACAGTCTAATTGGACCGTAATGAGTTTGGGACTGGCACTCATCACCAGACTTTGCCTTCTTTGAAGTGGCTTTTTCCACAGATCTATAAAAATGCAGAGGGAACCAAAACCAAGATATTACACCTCCACAAGTGTTTCTGGGCTTACTATAAGATTCCACGGTTTGCTCCACATGACTAAAGCCACTAACAGGCCCCAGTTAACCAAGATGCTTGAGCAATGAATAAGATGCAGAGAGATGCCACTGTGATCCAGACTCCAGAATGTGTAACAGTAGTGACAGACACAGACCTCAGACTGAGATTTGGAAAGGAAGAGGAGAAAAAGAACACTGTTGGTTTGAGAATGCATACTACAGCCTGTAGCATTCATTGACAGTAATATTCCACAAAAGTATAACAAGAGAGCTCTTCTCTGCAAATCAGGCCTACACAACTTGTGATACACCAAACTAAGTGCTGCCAGCCAACCGTATTTAGAAGCTCACCAGGGTTTTGAGAACGCTTTCATTTTTTGCTGCCTGTACAGGACTAGGGGGTGGAAGTGAGAAATGAGCATTTGTCAAACCGCTATACAAGACTGATGATGAGCATTATTCTCTGTGGTAGATAACAAATTTTGTGGGTTAGAGACGGTCTTTACATTGTGGTTGGCCCTTCTTACCTACGTGGATCCCTATGGCAGATGTGGCACAGCAACAGCATTTGGCTGCCAGGTTCCTTCCTGTGGGGTTGGTACTGTAGTCCACTGGGCGCTTTTCTGCACATGTGCTGAATGCTTTGTAAGAGGTTCAAAAGAGGCTGGGCTAAATCCTTCGAAAGAGTTTACTGAATAGGCCCAGATCCTTCTGGGTAGTTCCAATGTGCAATCAGCTCCAACATCCAAGGGCACTAAATAGATGATGCCAGCCAACAATGCAGAAAGCTGAAGGTACATTTCAGGGCCACTGTGACATAAGAAGCCAGACTAGATGAATCCGTCTGGGCCTGATTCAGAAAGACTCTTATCACTGCCTTGGGTACCCTTTGGGGAGAAAAGTTACAATATCAAATTATTTTATATTAATTAGCTATTAATTTTTTATGTTCTTTGTAAACTGCTTTGTGAACTTTTTAGCTGAAAAACAATATGTAAATATTGTAAGGCAGGCAGGTAGGCAAGCAGGCACGCAGGCAGACAGACAGATAGATAGATAATTGTAGAGACTAAAACCTGTCTTTCCTATCTCCCGTTAGTCTTAAACTCACCTTTAATTTTATCTCAAGCAGATAAAATTTTTATCTTTTTTCCTCAAGCAGGATGTATCAAGCGGTTCATGAGGAAGCCATTTTACCCTTTAGCAAAGGCTTTAGGCTACAATTTTAGTCTTTAGGCTACACATTTTGACTTCTACCTTTGGGTTACAATTCCAAGATATGCTTTCTTGGAAGTAAGCCCCACTTATTTCACATAACAAAATGGGACTTCTTTCTGAGTAGACATGCACAGGATTCCATTTTTGGTACTTTCTGCTAAAATGCGAAATTTTCTTTCTTAAATGAATACTTCAGTTTGGGTCCCCCAGCTCAAGTTAAAGATGTCTCTCAAGAACACCGAAAGAGACACGTGCAAGAATTCATATGCATTCACGGCTGGAACAGCTTGGCTTTCACCAAATTTCTTCTAGACGTATAAAACACTCTAATCCAGAATTACAGTCTTGTTTCCTATCTTATCTTTCAAAAACTCCCTTATCAGCTACTCTTTCCCAGACTTTAATCTGAACCTCTGGTCAGAGTGGAACAGATGTGTAAAAAAGCACTTAATGGGTTCATCTCTTTCTCCTTAACCCTATAGGCAGAGCTTGGTAGGTTCCTTTTATTTGAGCTTGAACTCTGAATACCTGAAGGGGGAAGCCCAAATGACTCACTAACCCATCATAAGTGTTTAACTAGAACTTGATGAAGTTGACCAGGCTAGGTCTGCTAGCCCACATATGACTTAAAATGTTAAATCCTTTTACTCCAAGTTGGCACAGGTCATATTTGCAGTGAGAATCACAATGAGTATCAATGGAAGTGCCCAGCATCAAATTACAAACTGGATACTGCTGTATTTAGTTACTATTTTTTATATATTAAAAAAAAAACACCACACATTTTGAACGTGAAGGAAAGCTTAAGCTATCAGGATCATGTCTTAGCAATGACAAACCGAAGACAAAAACAAAAAAGTATGTTTTGCAAAAACTAAGATGCTCCCTCCTGCTTTCCCATTCTGTCAGATGAAGGTAGTCATGCCAAAGGCCAGGAGTGGGAATATATAAATTAGCTCTTGGAAAAGGGAGGCAGAGCAGGTAGTAAATGATTTGCTTTACCATCTCCCCCTTTTTCTGCCCCTCTCCCTGCTTCTCCCTACACACCTCAGCCCCATACAAATCAGCCAGTTTCCCTCTGGCAAAAAATGTGCTTTCTGATGCGGCTGCCAGACCTCAGAAATGTATATTGCTGTTCTGGCTACATGCGGGAAAAGGAGAGTGCCGTGTTCAACAGCTTCTCCTCATAGAGGGCCCCCTCATTTCTGAAAGGGGCCATGGAGGAGGGGGAGAAAGAGACAATTCCACTTTAGGCCCAAATCCAATGACTATTGAAGTAAAAAGAAAAGACTCCCATCAATTTCAATGGGCCCTGGGTCAGGGCCTTTAATCTTTATTCCAAGATTAACCACATATGAGGAAGGTCAGCTGTGAAGGAAAAAACACCCAACTATTCAGGCTTTCAGCCCCCGATCATTTCATAGCCTACAGAGAGCCCATCAAAATCTCCTTGTCTATGTTGCTTTTGAGTTTGCCTCTTAGTATGCATGGAGGCAGATGGGAAAGGGGCAGAAAGGAGGGTGTGCATCTTCTGCAGAAGGCACAGAAAACTTCACGCTACCATTTGCCACGACACGAGGAGGGGAGAAGTTGACACTCTCGCTCCGCTCTCCTTCTCTCCCCTCCTTCCCGGTCTCTTCTTAAGCCAGTATTGTGAAGCTGCGAATGTGTGCCAGCTTTCAGCCGATGATATCCTCCAGCTCGCATTCGGCCGGCAAGTATTTGCGCTGCTGGCTCTGAAGCAGGTGGTGGGAGACTATGGGAAAACATGTTTACACCCTCCTTGGCCAGCATGGCAAACGGTATTGTGAAAGGGGCCTGTGTAGCCAAAGCGACGGCTTACAAAGCCAAGAGGGATCATGCATATACCTACCATCTGGATGGTTCAGGGGAAAGAGGCAACAGGTTCACTGATGTCATGATGAGATGAGACCTTTGGGTCTCATAGAAATACTCAACATACTTCTATATTATATGGAGAGTTTTTCTTTTAAGAGTATGCCTTGGATGAACTTGAAATGAGAAGAAATTATGTAGGACATAGGGAGCTTTAGAACGATTCTGTGCTGTGGTTCCAGCCTAAATGGTTGTGTGTATCCCAAGGGGGCAGTACCTCCTCAAAGAGTGTCTATAGGGATGGAGGATGTCCCAAGAACAAAGCTATATCCATGATCAGTTAGTCAGTGTACATGAAGCAGAGTCCAAAAGGGAGTGTAGGGTCCCCCCCTGTAGGGTTACTTCACCCTTATTCAGACTTCACCAAAGGGCCATATCAAATAGAGTCGAGGGCCTGATAAAATATTTAAAATACACTGATGCCTCACGTAACAGAATTAATTTGTTCCAGAGGCAGTTTCTTTACACGGAACTTTCTTTACGTGAAGCGGATTTTCCCATAGGAAATAATGGAAACGCAGATGATTGGTTCCACAACCCTAAAAATATTCATATAAAAATATTAACTGGATGTAAAAGTGATGATAGAACACTGGAATTGAATTCAAAACATGCATTCAATGTGCATGATCTTATGAAGTCTACTTAGGCTGCAGTCCTAAAGACACTTTCCTGAGAGAAATACCCATTTAACACAATGGGCCTTACTTCTGAGTAGACATGGTTAGGAGGCTGCAATCCAAGACACCTTCAAAGTGTCTTTCTCCTTCTCTCCATCCTGAGCCTCTCTCTCCCCTGCTCCCTTCTGTCTAGCCCTGAGCTGCTTCCCTCTTCTCCACTGCTCTTCTCTACATCTGCCCAGTGCACACCCGGCCACAGGAGGAGCATCGCAGAAGTGCTGCTTTCACTATGGGCAGGTGCGCTAGGCAGTCCTGACACTTTTTAAACAGGTTGCCAGCCAGCGCGTCTGCCCAAACTGCCAATGAATGTTTTCTTTACGTGAAGCACTTTCTTTACATGAAGCAGAATCCTAGAGAAATTTTTGTTTGTTACATGAAACTTACTTTACGTGAGGCATTCTTTACGTGAGGCGCCACTGTATTAAATTTAAATACATTAGAGATGAATGAATGAATGAATGAATGAATGAATGAATTGGTCCCACCAAGCTGCTGGTCAGCCTTTACCAGCATGCTCTTCACACAAAGAACCCCCAAACATAGAGTCAGATATTTTACCCCTTAGCTTCCTTATGACTTCTGCTTAAATGGGCTAATGTGGTGTACACTAAAAAAGGAAATGTCCTCAGCTGGGCAAATAGTGTTGCATTTTAAACCACATACTAAGGGTTCCCCCACACACTGTTTTGAACTTTGCAAGCAAGCCTGCCTTATGAGCAGCTTTTGACATAATTGCTGCAAAAGCCACTTCTCAAGTATTCATGGTGGTGTGGGAAAAGAAAGCAATTCATTGGCGGTAGCTGCACATGAACAGCACAATCCTAACCATGTCTACTCAGTAGTAATCCCCATTGTGTTCATTGGGTCTTGCTCCCAGGAAAGTGTCTTTAGGATTGTAGCCTATGTCACAGGCTGAAAATGCACAATTTGGCAGCAATACCACCATGACAACACTGCAGAGGAGAAGGATGGAAACAGTTGAGCTTAAGGTGGACATGGATTTTCTTTAGTTGCATTATGCAGCAGACACCAAGGGGAGGGTGAGCAGGCAAAAGTAATCCAGTGCCATTTAGTGACCTACATTTAGTGACTTGTCTACTTAAACCATGTTGGGTGGAGACATGATCCACCCAACATTAAGCATATATTTTAATCTCTCTTATTCATTTCAGATTTTTTTAAAAAAACTTTTGTTGTGTTGTATCCCACAAGATGAAATGTTAAAATTCAAACAAGATCGATTTTAGTAGTAGGCCTCATCACAATTCCATGACACATAAATCACTACATAGAATTGTGGGTTAGAATATTGGACTTGGTACAGGAAGTCTTTGATTCAAATTCCTCCTCAGTTATGATGCTCTCTGGACAACTTTGGGCCAGTCATTATCCCGTAGCCTAACCTGCTCAACAGGGTTGTTGTTAGGATAAAAGAAGAGCCATTTGCATCATTCTGAAATCCCTGGAGGAAGAGTGATATGTAAAATGTGAAAGATAAAATAAAAAAGGAGAAATGAATATCACTTGAGATAAAACTTTTCTGCTAAATATTATAGTCCCTAATGTCTGTTATTTTCAAATGTTTTATCTGGTAACATGCACACAAAGATCATGGATTCAGTCAGTTGTTTATGTGCTGGAAATGTCAGAATTTTCCACAATACAACATATATATTTTGCTTCAATGAGCCCTGGAGAAAGAAGTAGGACGCATGGGTGGGGTTGATGTTTGACGCCACCTACTGGAGAAAGACTTCCATTTCAGATTTCCAGTACTGACAAATGAACTTGAGACATTTATTTACCGTACATTTATAGAATTATAGGATTCAGGTGGGTCTAATAACTTTCTATGAAATTGGTGCTGAGTTTCGCCTAGATCCACTAATTTGGCATTTATGCAATTGTCCTGCATGCAAGATTTTCTTTGTATTTCTTCTCCAAATACAGAGTAGCGTGTTGTTTAAAAAGACATGATGATTTCTTATATCTTGGGTTACCATAATTCTCTTCCACAAAACCAAAACAGGACCCTCTGTCACACTTGCCAGTATGTGAACACAGTTCCCAAAGATTGGGACTGTCCCTGTTTTGGGGGATATATGACAACCCTACTTATATCATTTTGACAATCATTTTTATGCAAAATTCCTGAGGCTGTTTAAATGTCCTTTTATGCATGGGGTCTAACACAGAATTGCATTCATGAGGGGAAAAAACAATTTGTGGTGTCTTTGGAGTAGTGGTTCCCAAATGCTTTTGACTGGTGACTCCCTCGACCTACTGGGATATTGGCCATAGCTACCCATTAAAGTCAAATTCCTATACATTGTGTCAGCGGGGTTTTTTGTGAGGATTCTGTGGCTCCCCTGGTTGGTTTCCACAACTCCCTGGGGAGCCATGGCTCATAGTTTGGGAACCACTGCTCTGGTTTCCCCATATTATGAAGTATGACTCATTCACTACTAACTTTGGCTTTAAACTGTATGTCTCTGATACTGTCTGTCTTCTTTTGCTGGATCAAAGAACAGAATATGTGGGAGCAGAAATGAGAGTCTGAGAAGTGAGACTGGAGACTCAAATTATTAAATTAGTATCTTTTCACATCAATCTTCTCATGCCATTTGAGAGCCAGGATGGTGTAGTGGTTAGGGAGTTTAACTGAGATCTGAAACCTGGAAGATCCAGGTTCAAATCCCTCCTTGGCCATGAAGCTTCCTGGTCACCTTGGGCCAATCATACACTCTCAGGATCATCTACCTCACAGAGTTGTTGTAAGGATAAAAGCTTGTAAGCCTCCTTCAGTATTGGTATGGGAAAGGCCCTTAAAATAAATATTCCCCTGGCAATAGAAAGCTACTATGTCAGAGTTCCAGTTTTCTTCTTAATATGCTAATTTCTGAAGTGAATTTAGCACTCTGCAGTTTCACGGTGTCCCTGTCAGCCAAGGAATGCTCTAGAACTGTGGCTCTCAAACTTTCCAGGAGTCTGAAAACTGGAGGTAAGTGTTTGCAGGGCAGTAACTAGAATGGAGAATGTTCCAACAGTGTAGCCATGACAGTGCCAAGAAAATGCCGTGAGCAGCCAGCAGCATTTAAACATATCTCGGGGAATTGGGCAGTCTCCTGGAGGGTCCTGGAGGCTTGCAGTCTACTTGACTGTGCTGCAGTCAGAGCCCACTTCATTTTGGAAACTCCCCATTTTGGAACTCTGATTGCAAACTGTAAGTTGGTTCAAAGTGCAGATCAGAGCCCAGCTGCAGATTAGAGCCCTCTGCAGCAAAGGGGATTCTCACACAGTAGCTGTGAGCCTCCAGGATCCTCCAGGACCCTCTGGGAGGCTGCCCAGAACTCCCAGGTATGTTTAAATGCTGCTGGGTATCTGTGGCACCACAATCACTGTGGTACCATTGGGACACCTATCCCGGAGTCTCTCCCCTGAAGGGAGACCTTTTTTTGTTCAAATGGTGGGTGATAACCCACCAGTTTGAGAACCACTCTTCTGGAGTGATAGCACTATCAATCTGAGACACCTCTGGTAACAGCAATGCTGGACACTACAGGAGAGGTTGGCCAGCCACCTGCTTGGTATGCCACATTTGGTTTCTCACCTCATGATCAGGCTGACCTTGATCAGTAAGCAACTTGTGTTCCCAAAGGAACTGACATATGTAACGGAGCAACAACAAAAGTTTTTTTCCTAAGCAGAGGGGGCAATACCAGTCACATGTTACTGAATAAATAAATCACCCAGCTATTTGCTTTGATGCTGAAGCTATTCTAGGGCAGAAGAACTTGTAGAATTTGGGCTGAGAATAAAATGTGGTTGCACATACCATACTAGGAAGAAACAAGATAGAAATGTTTCTGAGGGTCTGGAAGCAAGTGGATAGGTCCTGCCACTCTCAACCAAGGTCAGACACAAGGTGGTTAGGAGGGTATTGAGTTTTGGACAACAAATGTATAAATGGCTAAATTGCTAGGGCATCAAAAGGGGCCCATGACTGCTTATTCTTCTGCTTTTGAACGTTCTGCAAGATCCTAGCCTTGTCACCAGAGATGGAAGAGGCTGTCTAGAAGAGCATCACACTTAGAGACAGCTTTGTGTATGTGGATTCTGTAGGGGTGCAGGAGAAACTGCAGAAGGCACTACCAGTGGAGGTTCTTCTTATTGATGTAAACTTGGCTATGCACATAGAGTTTTATGAAGATTCAGAGGCCAGATTCCTACCCAGAGAAACTTCTGATCAATATATTGACACAAAGTAGACAATAGGTCACATAATTTAGCTTTTATGGCTAAATAATTTTTATAGCTTTTATTGCTATAGCTTTTATTATCAGAGTGCAGAATTTAGAATAAAAACTATCTAGGTAAAATCTTTCAATCATCATTAATTTATTTCTGTCATGCTTGTCACCCTCATGTGGTAAAACCCAATGTGACATAAATGAAAATTTTATTTATCTCTCAGATTGGGAGCAGCAGCCCCTGATTACAATCTGCAGGAGAGCAATGGTGGGAGACAAGGGCTGCAATCCAAAAGGCACTTTCCTGGGAGTAAGACCAATTGAACACAATAGGGCTTACTTTTGAGTAGACATTGTTAGGATTGGGCTCAAGGACACTTTTCTCTCTTTTCTGCATGGGGACTTCCCATCTGATAAGTGACTGAGGGCAAAAGGATAGTGGCCTAGATGGGCCACTGGCCTGATCCAGCAAGGCTCTTCGTATGTTCTTTTATCTGTAAATAATTCCTTTTCATCAACCTCCGATGCTGTCTCTGCTACATTTTCATTTCTTTTTGGCTTAATTCAGGGATGGGCAGGATATTCTGAAGCCACATCTCCTGAATTCATGATCTTTGGTGAATTATCCAGAGAATACTGTTGTTCCTGAATAGTTGCTCCTAAGCCATCCTGTTTTCCCTCCTCAGTTGCACTTGGCCTTCCTATTTCCTGTCCACCTGAATACATCATCAGAAAAATATTATTCATCTACCAACCCTAAAGAGTTCTTGCCTTCCAGTTACACCCATTTGCACTTTGTTAATTTAAATATGTTCAGAAATCCTTGTTTGTCAAGGCTTTTTTTTCTTCCAAGCCCACCCACATTCATGCTTACTCACAGTATCTATTGTATGCTGTAATTATGCTGATATTCTGGATCAGTCAAAATGTACATTATATTTGAGTGGAAATGCCAATCTAGGTGATGGGAAGGGTTGTATAAATGGAAAAGGTTGGTGTTCACTTCATAACCACAATTCAGGCTCTAATGTACTGAAACCACTGATTTTCTAAGGTTTCACTGTATGCTGTAGTGTGGCCAGTACACACATTCAGCAGTTCCAATCATAATTTTATGGAGCACAGCCATGGAGAGTCAACTAGAGGTGACTGCTCTGTGATCTTGTGAGACATGAGACTCGGATACATCAGGGAGTGTTTGTAAGAGGTTGGCTAGGACAAGACAGCACCCACCAAAGAGAGAAAGGGAAAGGAGGACCACAGTGGATAAAAGAACTTAGGGAAGGAGGAAGTCTGAGAGGCAAGAATGGAAAAGGAGGAGGTAAAACAGTGGATTCTTAAAGGGGTGAAGAAAAGCACAAGAAGGAAGATAATAGGGAAAGTAGATTCCTTGTGAAAGGGAGTCATAGAATCCTAGAGTTGGAAGGGACCTAGTAGGTCATCTAGTCCAACCCCCTGCCTGTAGCAGGAAATCCTCCTAGAGCATCCCTGACAGGTGCTTGTTGAGCCTCTGCTTGAAGAACCCCAATGAGGGAGAGTCCACCACCTCCCTTGGCAATCTGTTCCACTGCCAAACCGCCCTCACCGTCAGGAATTTTTTCCGGATATTCAACCAAAATCTCCTTTCTTGCAATTTGTACCCATTGGTTCTAGTTCTGTTTTCAGAGGCAGCAAAGAACAAATGAGCCCCTTCTTCCATATGACAGCCCTTCAGGTATCTGAAGAAGGCAATCATGTCTCCCCTCCACCTCCTTTTCTCCAGGCTGAACATCCCAAGTTCCCCCAACCTTTCCTCATAGGGCTTCCTTTCCATCCCACTGATCATTCTTGTCACTCTCCTCTGGACTTGCTCCAGTTTGGCTGCATCTTTTTTAAACTGAGGTGCCCAGAACTGAACACAGGACTCAAGGTGAGGTCTGACCAATGCTGAATAAAGAGGAACTAGAACTTCTTGCGACTTGAGAGACAAATGAGAGTCAAAGAAAGCCCCTCAACTATGGCTCATTTGAGGGGGTAGAGAACCTTCATACCAGAAACCCAGTGTCAAAAAATGGGGCAGGAGCAACAGAAGGAGTCTCCCAAATTTCCTGGGATCTAACATTTTCCAAACTCACCTGGGCCCATGAGACAGAGGTGCAGAGGATACATTGTGCTTGGGTTCAGGATCAAAAGGGGAGCCTGAGAACCAAAGGAGGGGAGTTGGAAATTTCTTGAGATCTTAAAAAAAAGTTTGCATACATTGTGGGAAGACTAGCATTCACATTTTGTATTATGCCTGCATTTTATTATGCTACAAGCCTAGCCTACATTGTTTTATGTATCCTAATTTGTAGAATTCATGATCCAGTGATGGTATGATCAAATGAAGAAGGCAAGGAGCCCACAAGAAATTTGTATCCCTGATAAAATTTCTCGCAGGGGTCCTGCTCCCACCAGCGTCATGGTTTGCCTTATCAATTGTCAAAAAACTGATGCTGCTCTTTGCCAGCGTTCCTGCTGTCAACTATTTGTTCATTATTTCTGTAGTGGCAATACGGAGACACAGTTCTTTGATATCCCCAAGGAAATGAAAAAACCATAGTTTAATGTGAAGAAAAATCACACTCAAGAGCCAAGCTATCTAGGATTAAGTAAAGTAAAAGGAACTGAGAAAACCCAGCAAACAAAGGGAACATCATGGAGTATACTCCTACATTTCAAGGGATATATATGGTGATGGGATTCAAAGAAATTAACAACCAGTTCTATGCCCATCTGGCAGCCACTTTAAAATGGCTATTTTTAAACTTTATATGTCCTATCTCTCGTTAACCACCGGTTCTATAGAGTAGGTGCGAACCTGCTGGAGCCCACCACTGGATACATACCAGGGTAACACCTACATCTCTGCTGTTGCATGTCCCTTTTCCCCCTTCAACACAGCCTCTCCTGGCATCACCTCTTTAGTGGCTTGTGCTCAGTATTTTATTTTATTTTCATTTTTTGCACAAAACACAATGTTGCGCCAAAAGAATTTTGATTTATTTTTATTTATTTAGTAAGACACAGCGCATAAATAAATCACAGGCTTATGCAACATGAAAGCTGTGATTGCTAAACAATGGTAGAAAAAGTGGAAACAATAGACCGGGTTTAGCCAGCATGATTGCACGTATAGCTGAATCTGAGGGCACATGAATGCAGCCACTAAATGGAAAGAAAGTTCAGGTCTGATCAATGCCTAGATGTGGGCCTGACCAGGAGTACCTATGTGCTTCCATGATGGGAGAAAGATTTTTGAATGAAATAAATATCCTTGTTGGAGTAGTATGGGTTTAGAACCAGTTATTATTGTGCTTCCAGTTGATTGCAAGAAAACTCTCAATGCCTAGCACTAGAGGGCTTCAAACAGCAACCACCCAAGAAAACAAAGGAAAAGCAACGTAGATAGCGAGATCTTGCAGACAGCCTCAGCAGCCTTGATGCGGTAGGACTCCAAAGCCCATTTGGAAATTCCATGTTTAATTCAATGGCACCCAAAGAAGCAATTTTGTGATTTACACTCAATTCTGAGCATTTTTTCCAAATGACACAAACTTTCCTTGCTATGTGAGTGGTGTTGTTATTCTATCCTTCTGAATCAAAATTCCAGGTCTTTGGCCCATGTTTCCAAACAAAGAAATCCACTGATATTAGTGACAACTTGGGAGGTCAAAAAGTAATCAAGATTGCAATCTTCTGTTGCCCATATTGGTCCAAACCCCTGTAGCCAAATGTTCTAAAATAAGTTCACTCCTGGGCAGTCTTGTTCAGTTGGCTGAGGATTTTTACAATTTTGATCTGAATCTATTTTTTAAAGTTACAGAGTGGAAAAATTGGCAGTGGGACCTAAGGTTCAGTGCTGCGCCTTAGCACTGAGTACTCACCTAAGGGTTGGGACATGAGCCAGAGATGTGGCTCCTCAGCTAAATGGCTAAGATGCATGGCCAAAGTGATGCTCAACTGGGCTACATGATGGCCATAATGAAGCAGTCACATCAGGCAGCAGATTGATGGGTGGTATAGTATCCTTGCCTCTACTGCCGTTTTTTCTCCTCCCAACCCCTGAATTGGAAGAAGGGTACAAGGAAGAGAAAGTAAGGCGGGGAGGAAAGTGCTCACTGGAGCACATTTAAGAGAAGAAAAAAGAGAGGCTGGCACATCATTGCATAAGATGGCAGCATTTAACATGATGCCCCAGGTGTCAGATCTTGGCCTGGCCCTGTTCTCATGAGAATACATGACAAACAACTACAAAATGATCATCGAAAATTCAACATAACACAGAGCTCTGACAATTCTCACCTTAAAAAGAGTTGGAAATCAAAAGTTGGAAGGACCCATTCATTATAATACATTTTTATTTATTTTTTCCAGAAAAGGGAACAAGAAAGAAAGAAAGAAAGAAGAAAGAAAGAAAGAAAGAAAGAAAGAAAGAAAGAAAGAAAGAAAGAAAGAAAGAAAGAAAGAAAGAAAAATAATAAAAAACAAACAGAAAAAATAAACAAATACGTTCTTATCAGAATATATGGCAAGCACAAATTACTTAATTTACCTTTCTTTAGCCTAAAATAACTTCAATTAATTTCTTTTAAATTATACTACTTAAAAAATTTTCTTATATAAGGTTACTTAGCAATTCCAACAGACATCAAAAAGGGAGATAAAAAAGTTATATAACAATTATCTATTCATCAAATCCATAATTAATTTTACTCATCATCCCCTTTTTGCACAGAAAGTCCATGAATGGCTTCCAATTCTCCATGAAAGTTTTTACTGACTTCTCTTTAAGAAAAATTGTAAGTTTGTCCATTTCAGCAAAGTCCAATAGATACAATTAATTAGATATTAATATTTTCATATTTTAAAAAATCACCTTACCAATTAAACCTCTTGTTTTATTATTTTTTGAGAGGGGCTCAGACTGCCTTCTATAGTACTTATTGAGCTCTGTCTCCACTGTATTGGGATCATTCTGGTGGCCTAGCATTCCTTAGTGCCTGACCCGAACATGAGCAAGGCAACATTTGCTTATTCACAAGTAAACACAGCTGTGGGCACAATCCAGAGTAACTACGGGGAGTCCTTGCTCCAGTATAAGAACAATTTACTCTGGATTGCAATATGAATTTCCCATAGGTTTTCACTAGGTGGTGCCATAACTAGGGGTGCATGTATTAATTTTTTCATTTTCTTGTAAACTGCTTTGTATAGGTTGCATTGGGGGGCAGCCGTCCTCCCTAGGGATGCCACTGCTCCCTCACCCCACAGAACAGCTTCCATAATCCAGGCCTGTGCAACAGACAGAGTGAAAGCACCTGGAAGAAGGGATCAGAGTCAAGAGAGTCTAGGAAATTACTCCTGCTATGTGTGCCAGTGCCCCCAAACATTGAACAGCCTCTTTTCCATGTCCTTCTCCTAAGATACTATCAATGTATCCACTCCACAGCTTGTAAGGTAGTAATAATTGGACCTAAAAAGACTAACCCTACAATCCAGAGTAACTACGGGAAGATGTAAGAGGCACTTACTCTGGATTGCTCAATGCATTTCTCATCGGTTTCCCATAGGTGGCACCATAACCCCGTAGTTACTCTGGATTGTAGCCTAAGTCCGGGTAGCTCTCTTCACCAATTTCTCCCCACTCCCCAAATCTCTCCTGTTTCTTTAAGGAGGGTGGGAGTCAGGATAACAGCTTGAATGGGAGGTCAAGAATGTGACACTTTATCATCAGTGATAGGACCGCAATGAGGCGAGTTGAGCGGCTTCTTCCCCTCACCAAAGCAATCTCACAGGCTGCTTGGAAGAAAACAACTTCCGAGGACCACAGGGAAAGCCAAAAGGTCCAAGAGGCATGTCCAGAAGCATTAATCTAGCTGCTGGGAAATTCCCAGAAGGCCACAGATAACTTCTCTGCAGAGCTTTTCCTTCCTTCTGCTCCTGCCCACATTCCACTCCCATGCACACCACATTCAAAGCATCACCAGAAGGCCCAACTTGAGATTACTAAACCAGGGGAGAGAATAATGTCAGCTGTTTGCATAGCTGGGCAGCTGATACTGTACAGATGAGAGCAGCCTTCTTTTCCACAGTTTAAATACCAAAGAAAGCTGACGTGTGTCATCGTCAAAAGTTATCCATTGATTGAGGGCAAAGTTGGGTACAGAAAGAAAGAAAGAAAGAAAGAAAGATAGACTGCAATTCTGACACACTTCCCTCAAATCAACAGGGATTACTTCTGAGTAGACATGACTAGGATTGCACTATTGGTGGGTGTTTTCTCACAAGCAGAAATAGGCTGTGTTTCAAACAAGCTTTTGATGCACATGTAAAACCTTCAATGTTGGGAGTCGTATTTGCTGAAGCTTTCTTGTAATATGGTTTTACTGACTGAAAAACTTCTAGACGTTCAAAGAATGTTTATGCCACATCTATAGCTCAATCCTACTATACTCCACATGTAACAGTGGAGCTACTCCAAAATGCGGTGCATTGTATACCACAGCAGAGTCTCTTTCTCTGGAATATAAGGGAACATATATTCCTGTTTTTGGGGTAACCCCCAAGATAGCTCACTAGGTCAACTTGAACCTGTGCCAGCTATATTTCTGGTGCACGTCTGTGAACCCAGGTTCCCTGATCACCTGATCAAGACCAGGAAGGGGAAGAGTATATTGGCATGTACTGCTACTGCTAATACTGCCCTATTCTGGCCCTGATTCACCTCCTCCCCACCGACTTTCCTGCCCTTTTCCTCTCCCTCCTTGTCCCTTTTATTCCCATCCCACCTTCCTCTCACCTGTGTGCTGACTTACTGATGGTCTCAATTGTGCTGTCACACAGAGGTGGCCATATGCCAGTTGCCACAGTGGCTATGAATGGTATGACACATTTTAGGTCATCCCAAAATTATGCATAATAATGGGAAAGGACTAGAAACATGCTGTTAATTCTCAGAAGGCTTCATCAAATTATTATTATTATTACTGTTATTGTCAGTGGTCTTTTTTAGGGGGTACTACTACCCAGTACTGAATACCGGCACCTCTGTGTGAGTACCTCTATGGTCAGTACCGGACCCTCTATCCCCCCCCCCCCCCCCCCCAGTAGGCATGCCTATGATTACAAATAACATCTTCATGGCGAGTATCCCCACCTTTATCTCTAGAAAAAAGAACAGGCTATTGTTAACCACTTTTCAACAAACAAGTTATAAAGTGGTTTACAGACAGAATCAAATCATTATTGATTCCATTTCCCTAAAGGGCTCAGAATCTAAAATAAAATAAAAACAGTAAAATTGCTATGTACTGCTTTTCAACAAAAAGAATACAAAGCAGTTTGCATAACTAGGGCTGCAGTCCTAATCTCCAGTTAGACCAGTTAGACCAAACTAAACCCCAGCTTAAGTCCTGTGCTGACCTGGGAATGTCACAAAAGTGCCATAAGGCACTTCTGCCTTACTCCTGGCAGGTATAGGCCGGTGCACAGGCATGTGCTGATCTCCCCAAACCACCTTGGAAAGATATGCCATGTGAGTTAGGCTGGCCTAAATTTGTTAGGATTGTACCCTAAGTGAATAAATACATCAATGGTTCTCTGTCCCTGAGTAAATCTCTCAGTGGTTCTCTGAGTACAAAAGTTGTGATAGTTAAAATCAACATATTTTTGTAGGGATGCCTTTAACGTCACCTATGTAGATACATAGTATGTCTATATATGTATATAAACCTATATACTGTAGATCAAAGATGAGCATACAACAGTTGAAAGAAGTTGACTTGACTGGGCAGTGTGGAGAGTTATCACCTAAAAAGTTATCAAGATTTTGACAGAACTGATAAAGAAGAATAAAGAAAAATGGTATAAAGAAAAATGATAAAGAAGAAAAAATGTAGACACTCCTAGCTTTGCATATACAGTAATTTGAAGGAAAGGTGGTCAGTATGGACTTGGCCATTTTCTTTCTTTCTTTAGAATGTGAGAATCACAATAAAACAGAATCTATATATATAAAAGAGAAAAGTCACTCACTGACTGACTCACTGACTGACTCACTCATCGCCGCCCTGCCAAAACCGGTGGGCCTATAAGCATGAAATTTGGGGTGGGTGTTCCTTCCGTGATGGAGGGGTGCACTAAGAACCGGTTTTCGAAAATTCCAACGGGAAGGGGGTGAAAAGGGGCGCAACGCGTTTTCCTCCCTATACTTTGCATTGAGAATTGCTGACTCAGCAACATTCCGCCCCAACTGCTGGGCCTGAAGCATGGAATTCTGGGAGTTCCTTCTGTCACCTGAACTCCCACCAAGAACCATCTGGAGACATTTAACCCTTCAGGGGCTGAAAAGGGGGAAACGTGTTTCTGTCCTATACTTAACATGGGAGACTGAACAACATCCAGCCAATTTGGTGCTCAGATCCTGGTGCACTGGGTGATGTTGTTCGGAGGAAGAGATTGCGCTGGCGAGGATGCTGCGCATGAGGGGAAATTGCGCATGAGGGGAAATTGTGCGTGGGGGAAGTTGCGCATGTAGGAAAGTTGCACAGGGGGGAAGTTGCACATGGGAGGAAAATTGCACATGGGAGGAAGTTGCGCATGGAGGAAAGTTGCGCATGGGGGAAGTTGCGCATGGGAGGAAGTTGCGCATGGGGAAAGTTGCGCATGGGAGGAAGTTGCGCATGGGAGGAAGTTGCGCACGGGGGAAGTTGCGCATGGGGGGAAAGTTGCGCACGGGGGAAAGTTGCGCACAGGAGGAAAGTTGCGCACGGGAGGAAAGTTGCGCATGGGGGAAGTTGCGCATATGGAAAGTTGCGCATGGGGGAAGTTGCGCATGGGGAAGTTGCACATGGGGGGATGATGCACATGGAGGAAAGTTGCGCACGGGGAAAGTTGCGCACGGAGGAAGTTGCGCATGGAGGAACTTGCGCATGGGGAAAATTGCACATGAGAGGAAAGTTGCGTATGGGGGAAGTTGTGCATGGGGAAGTTGCGCATGGGGGATGATGCGCATGGGGGGATGATGCGCATGGGGGATGATGCGCACGGAGGAAAGTTGCGCATGGGGGAAAATTGCACACGGAGGAAGTTGCGCATGGGGGAAGTTGCATATGGGGAAGTTGCACATGGGAGGAAAGTTGCGCATATGGGAAGTTGCGCATGGGGAAGTTGCACATGGGGATGATGCACATGGAGGAAAGTTGCGCACGGGGGAAAGTTGCGCATGGGGGAAGTTGCGCATGGGGGAAATTGCGCATGGGGGGAAGTTGCACCGGGGGAAGTTGCACCTGGGGGGAAGTTGTGCATGGGAGGAAAGTTGCGCATGGGAGGAAAGTTGCGCATGGGGGAAGTTGTGTATGGGGGGAAGTTGTGCATGGGGGGAAGTTGTGCATGGAGTGAAGTTGCGCATGGGGAGAAGTTGCGCATTGGGAGAAGTTGCACATGGGGGAAGTTGCACATGCAGGAAGTTGCACATGGGGAAAGTTGCGCATGGGGAAAGTTGAGCATGGAGAAAGTTGTGCATGGGGTTTGATGCATATGGGGGAAGTTGCGCATGGGGGGTTGATGCGCATGGGGGAAGTTGTGCATGGGGGGTTGATGTGCATGGGTGGAAGTTGCACATGGGGTAACTTGTGCATGCTGGGTTGATGCGCATGGGTGAAGTTGCGCTTGGGGGGGTTGATGTGTACGGGGGAAGTTGCGCATGGGGGGTTGTTACGTCTGGGGGAAAGTTATCCATGGGGGGTTGATGCATATGGGGGGATGGCATACGGGGGAATTTTACTCCCGCAACGCGGGTACGCCTTTCGCTAGTTAAAGGATAAATGCATTCATAAATTCTGCAGTTTTGTTGATATGGTAGTAATCTTTAGTTCAATGGTTACCAACCTTTTAGAGGCCCTAGAGGTTTCGGCCTGGGTGTTTGTGGCTGTGATCAATTTAATAGATATTGAAAGGGTAAAAGTGCTCACAGGGAAAGCCATTCAAGTAATGGGGGTGGAATGTGATCTAAAAATGTGGCATATTGCACAGAGCTGCACATTCCAACATCAGCATTTGAGGTCCATTTCAGAAAACAGGCCACAGCCTGCACTCGAGAAGCCTGAGGAGTTCTTCTGCACAAATGTATTTAGGCTGCAATCCTAAATACAATTTACTGGGAGTAAGACCCGATGAACACAATGGGGCTTACTTTTGAGTTGACAGGCTTAGGATTGTGCTATGTCCCATAAATACAAAGGCTGCAATCCTAAAGACACTTCCTAGGAGTAAGACCCACTGAACCCAAGGGGCTTATGTTTGAGGAGACATGGTTAGGATTGCACTGAACGTAAAACAAATGGGTAGAGGAGAGTCTGAGCAGCAAACAATATATTTAACTGCCTGTCTATTTGTTTTTCTACTTTATTTGAGGACAGACACACAAAAAGATGGATTTTCCAGGAAAGACCCATGAACTACCTGTGGGGTTTCTGTTTAAGGAGTTTTCCTGTAAAATGTTTCCAGACTATCAGTTCTGACAGGATGTCCTTCAAATGTTTTTCTTCACTGAAATACATTCCAAAGCACTTCCATGGAGGAAAGTGTTGTTACATATGAATTGGCAGAGAGACACAGAAGCAGAATGAGCTGCACTTTTATCAGATCCCATCAAACGCACATCACTACAGCAAGTGAGGAGGGCTGAAGGGAGGTAAGCATATTGCACAGATCCCTGGAAGAAGTGCCTGCCTGGATGACGACGTCCTCAACTGAAGCCCATTTTTCTTTTCTCCTGGACTTCCAGGATAGCAGTCACAGGGAGAAGCTGTTCAACATTTTTCTCTGGCAGACAGTGGGGAGTGTGGGGCTAGTGTACAAGTTAGCTATCCGTAAAACTAGTCAGCACTTTGCACTGACAAGAGAAGATGGCATATTTTTAATTAAAATAGACAGTATTTGGTGTCAGTGCATGTTTTTTTCACAAGCGTAAGCAATACTAAAATGTGTAAAGCACATAAAAACACAAGTGTAAAGCAATACTCTAGTGGCATTGTTGTTTTTAATTAATACACAAACACTTGGAAAGAAAGAATAAAAGAATTCACAAGTAGTACAACATTCAATGCATCACTTCAGCGAGATTTTTCTGCATGTTTTCTTTATTATGAATACATTTGGGATGGAGAACCAGGGGACAAGAACTATGTGAACATTTTTGTTGAAACGCTCTATAAAAATATTCTCAAGAATCATATGAGGAGCTGGCTGTATTTGATTGCTGGCATGCATCACTTAACAACCATCTGCTTAATGATGGACCGTGTATACAATGGTGGTCAAAGGACAATAAAGAGGCTCTTAATGAGGCAATCATTCCTCCCATAGCTGCAGCTGAGTGTCTCTACACAACAAAGAGGTACTTAATGCAAAGAGTAGTCTCCAGTAGCCTATGCAGCCAGTGTCTAAAAGGGAGTGCCTATTGACACAACAAGTTGGGCTCAATATTACCACTTGCCAAACTAATCACATAACAATGGGAAATCAGAGAATATATAAGGAGTGATGCACATCTGTACTCTGGTTTGGTCTATGATACACATAGATTTCTATTCAGTGCAATTACAGATTCAGGCAAGCAAGCAGATGACATGATGCATGTTCTGTCAATGGGAATAGGACCTGTGATGCATACCCAGTGTTCCACCATGTGCACTGATTTACACATCTGGTAATGTGATAATCAGCTGTCAGGTGGCAACTGATTTCAAGAGCATGGGATACCTGCCAAACTCACTTCATGAATAACAGAAGGGGCTGCAAGTAAGTTTCCTCTCCAGAATTTAAATGACATGTGTGCTTGCACAGAGATTTATGTTCACTTGGGGATTCAGACCCAAATGTTCTCCTTTATTTCAAAGGAAATATATTGTCACCTGTATCTTCTATATATATATAAAGTCATCTTCATCATCATCACTGACTCATCAACACCCAGCCAAAACCGCTGGGCCTATAAGATTGAAATTTGATGAGGGTGTTCCTTCCACAATGGAGGGATCCACTAAGAACCAGTTTTTGGAAATTCCAACGAGAAGGGGGTGAAAAGGGGCGCAATGCGTTTTATAAAACTAATCTTTATTGTCCTTACTGACTCATCAACGCCCTGCCAAAACCACCAGGCCTAGAAGCGTGAAATTTGGGGTGGGTGTTCCTTCTGTGATGGAGGGAGTAACTAAGAACCAGTTTTCAGAAATTCCAACCGGAAGGGTGTGAAATGGGGTGCAATGTGTTTTCTTCCCCATACTTTGCATTGGAGAATTGATGACTCATCAAAATTCCGCCCCAACCCCCGGACCTAGAAGCATGGAATTCTGGGAGGGATCCTTCTGTCACCAAGAACCAATGTGGAGAAATTTAACCCTTAAGGGGCTGAAAAGGGATGCAAAGTGTTTTTTGTCCTATACTTAACATGGAAGAATGACCAACATCTAGCCAATTTGGTGTTCCGTGCCTGGTGCATTGGGGGGATATTGTTCGGAGGAAGAGGCTGCACTGGGGAGGATGCTGCACATGGGGGGGTTGTGCATGTGAAGATGCGCATGGGGGATTGATGCACATGGGGGAATGTTGCGCATGGGGATTTGATGCGCATGGGGATGTTGCGCATGGGGGTTTGATGCACATGGGTGATTGATGCACATGTGGGGAAGTTGCGCATGGGAGAAGTTGCGCATGGGTCAAGTTGCGCATGGGGGACTGATGCACATGGGGGAATGATGCGCATGGGGGTTGTTGCTCATGGGAGATGTTGCATATGGGGATGTTGCACATGGGGGATGTTGCGCATGGGGATTTGATTCACATGAGGGATTTTGCGCATGGGGATATGATGCGCATGGGGGTTAATGCGCATGGGGAATGTTGCGTGTAGGGAAGTTGCGCATGGGGACATGATGTGCATGGGGACATGATATGCATGAGTGATGTTGCACATGGCAGGAAGTTGTGCATGCAGGGTTGATGCACATGGGGGAAGTTGTGCATGGGAGATAGGAAGTTGCGCATGGTTGATTGATGATCATGGAGGTTAATGCTCATGGGGAAATGATGTGCATGGGGGTTGTTGCGCAAGGGGAGATGTTGCGCATGGGAGTTTATGTGAATGGGGATGTTGTGCATGGGGAGTTGATGCGCATGGGGAACTGATGCACATGGGGAGTTGATGCACATGGGGGTGATGCGCATGGGGATGAACATGGGGAATGTTGTGCATGGGGATGTTGAGAATGGGGATTTGCACATGGGTGTTCGATGAGCATGGAGGGATGATGTACATAGAGGCAATGATGCATTTGAACAAGGGGGATGTTGCACATGGGGGTGGATGGGCATGTGGGTTGATGTGCATGGGGAATTTGATGTGCAGTGGGGGATGGCATACAGGGGAATTTTACTCCTACACTGGGGTACACTTTTTGCTAGTTCTATAAGAAAAGGAGAGGATGGAAAGAAGGCAGGAAGGGGAAAGCAGAAAAGAAGATGACCAAGAGATTAAAAGGGAAAAGAGGAAGGCAGGTTGGCCCCCATATCCACTTTAGCTAGTAACAAATGATAAATGAAAATTTTGAAATTATTTTGAGTTATAACCAAACTTTGTACTGGTCACCAGTCTAATGAATGATGGAACCATCTACCATTTACCATTACCATAACCTTTATTGGCATATGAAGAACCATCTATATATGTCCAGCAGGAAGAATGCACAAAAGGAAGAAATCTACTTCCTTGATATGTGAAAAAAATGTGGAAAAAAATCATACAACTGCTGGAGAAAACTGAGCTGTGATGGCTCTATGGCTTTCTGAATCTATTTGGGAAAACATCCAATCCTTCTCTATGTCCTTGCACAACAAATCCAGGCATGATAACAAAGGAGAGCGGTGAATGCCAGGCCTCCCTCTGATTGGTGCAGTTGCATTTGCCAGTGAAGAAGCCATTTGCCAGTGAAGACCAGTTCAAACACAGCATGTCACTATGCCAACAGCTCTAGAAATACCATCACATTTTCCTTGTTGAAAAGTTCACCACTCCTTGGCGTGTCTAATGATCCACACACTGGGATAGAGAAAGCACTCGAGTCATTATGACAAAGAGAGAACTCAAACCCCGAATAATATAGCACAATGACAATAGCAACACAAGAATTGGGGGAATCCCTCTTCTTTCATATAGCCACACTTTTCGTGCTATGGCAACAGAGGCAGCAGAGATACCGTATAAAAGGCACTGTGATGAAGAGGAAACATATTTGGCTACATATACAATCTTGCCTTGACGTCAGAAAGTCAACTGAAACAAATTACCTTTGCATGTGGCCTTCAGTAGGGATCCAAATCATTTTAGCAATCCAGCAGCATTTCTAAGAAAGACTAACTGAAGGGAAGGTTGTGTTGGAAAGTATCAAATCATACTCCCCCTTCTTGTTCTCAGTAAAATAAACGCACATAAACACTGGGCAAATCCTTCAGATTTTATTTCATTGACCAGGAAGCTCTCATCAACTTCAGTGCAAAGTGCCCTCGGGAACCCAAAACATATTTCATGTTGTTCTCTTACTGCTCTGTTCCCCTAGTCAGCTTTGGCTAATGCCTCAAGTTGGTGTCACCCCATCTGAACTCTTATAAATGTGCATCAATGCAACAGAGAGGAACCTCACACAAGTGAAAACTCTGGCAGGAATCCTTATAGAATCATAGAACGGGGGTCTCCAAACCCTGGCCTGGGAGCCAGATGCAGCTCTTGGCAAGCTTTATAATCCGCTCAAATATATTCTTATATGCAGTGGTGTAGCTAATTATCATGTAGCCAGTGGTGGGCTTCAAGGGGTTCTCACAGGTTCTATGGAACCATTTGCTAATGAGTGCCTGGTTCTGAGAACTGGTTACTAATGGGACATAGAACCTGTTGTTAATTTAGGTTATTAGGACATAGAACCTGTTGTTAATTTATTTGAATCCCACCACTGATGTAGCCTGGTGCAAAGTTCAAAATTTTGCACCAGAAGTGATATCACAACCGGAAGTGATGTCATTCCCAGGAATTTTTTAAAAAGAAAATTGGGGGAAATTGGGGAATATCCTTGGAAATTTGAGTCAAGAAAATTCACTTTTTGATCCATCGGCTTTTGTGTTTTCATTTTCTGGTTAATTGGCCATAATGTTTGATAGAATATAGATATTCCAAAGCAGTTTGTTACATTGTTACATTGCATTCTGCATAAAATTACCTTTTCAATAGTAACATGATGGTATTGTCATTCATACAAACCCTGATTTTCACAATTTAAGTCACTATCTATCTACAGTATTTATATACCGCTTTTCAACTAACAAGTTCACAAAGCGGTTTACAAAGAAAATGGAAAAATAACAATAGCTAATTAATAGCTAATGGGTCCCTGTCCCAAAAGGGCTCACAATCTAAAATGCAAAAAAAGAACACCAGCAGAAGCCACTTGAACAGACATTGCTGAGGTGTATAGGGCCAGTTACTCTCCCCCTGCTAAATAAAAGAGGAACACCCACTTGAAATGTTAAGCACACACTATAGTCAAGCTCACCTTGTAGCTCCCTTAAAGCTTGTACCATCCATAGCTATGCCACTGCTTATATGTAAATTTGTGAAAATTTATGAAAATTTGAAATGTAAATTAGTTTTCCACCATGTGAGAGAGATGATGTGGCCCTTCTACCAAAAGGTTTAGACATCCCTACATAGAATGAGAATTAGAGTTAGAAGGGACTGGGACAGCCTGACTGCTCTTTCTATTAGGATATTTGTTTTCATGTCTAAGCTAAATCTAATTCCATGTAGTTTCAACTCATTAACTCTGTCATGAATCATTGAAAGCTGGCCCTCCACTTCTTCCATGAGACAACCTTTAGATATTTGAAGGTAGCTACCATACCTCCCCTTAGTCTTCTCTTCCCCAAGCAAAATATACCTAGCTTTTGTAACTATTCCTCATAGAATATTCCTCATTTTATGGTGGAATCCAAAATCCAGCTTGAACCAGTGTAGCCATCCATGCACCAGATCAGAGACAAGCCATAAGGCAAAGCTACAACAACTTGTGAGCTGGCTTGTGAGCAAGTACAAAGGCCATATGCCATCCCAAAACCAAATGGCACACATAAGGTTTCACTAGGTGGCATGGAAGGAAGGAAAAAGGTCATGATGGTCCAGCCTGAGAACCCTGGCCTCTGCACCCTTAAAAAGCAGGGAGAAGAGTATATAGTGACATCTTCCCTGGGATCACGTCACTGTCTGGAGTTTCAAGGGCTGTCATTACTTAAAAGAAGTTGCAGAAGGCTCCCGGGGTTGTAGGGAGCCGTGCGGAGGCTTCTTCATGCTTCCAAAGCATGAAGACTGTTGTATTAACTCTTTCAATCATGTTTAATAATGTCTGATATTTTCATGTCTGATAATGCACCATAGTTTGATTGCTATGATTTCAAAGAGTTTACACAATTGTATTATTATTATTATTATTATTATTATTATTATTATTATTATTATTATTATTATTATTATTATTATTATTTCAAATCCCATATTATTTCAAATCCCAGGTTTCCACAGGCTAATAGGCTGGTGGAATATGGTGCCAAGATAATCAAAAGAGTGCTTAAGAAAGCAAAAGATTCCAATACAGATCCTTATTTAGCTCTGATAAATTATAGAACAGCACCTTTGAAAATGGGACTATTTCTTGCTGAATTTTTGTTTGGGAGAAAAGCAAGAACCAGTTGCCTCAACGGGATCAGACTCCCAGCACACTAATTTTGTAAATGCATGGAAAAGTGAGAGGAAAGCTAACCAGACATTCTGTTACGATAAAGCTTCATGCAATCTTAAAACTTTGCAACCACAAGACTGTGCACAGTAGGCTATGGTCATTTGAGAAGTAGTTCTTCAATCCCACAAAGCAACAACTGCTGATGGGCAAGCATATGTGGATAACAGAAAAGATCTTCAATTGATTCTTAAACCAGAGAAGGAAAAAGAGACAGCTGTAGACACAAGTGGTGATAAAGCACATAGGGCAACATACCTGAACACAAATAATCACACTAATCCAATGCCAAAATGCTGGCTACACTTGTAGAACCACAGAGCTGAATGAGCCAACTCAGATGCAAATAGACTAAAGAACTGTTGATTCATCTTCTCTTGAAAGGAAACCATGTAACCCAGTTGGCTGTACTTTCGACCCTAGAGTAGCAGTCAGTGGGAGGTGACCTGGCAGGTACAGTTTCAGCCCAGTCCTTTAGGCATTTGAAGGTAGTCCCTGCTAGAACAGCTGCGCCAGTTCCTCCTCAAGCCAACATTGTTCCCTTACCTTACTTTGAGGTGATGGAAGCTTCTTCCACTTCCACCACTGGGGTAAGCTTCTTCCACTCCTATTGATTGCTAGGCATCCTTTGCCTCTTCATATGTATGCTAGCCAGTTCGCTGGCACTGGTCCAAGATAAGTAATGGAGAGTGAAGGTGGAAGGGAACAGAGTTAGGATGTGACACAGGTTGCTGCTAGCTAGAACTGCCCCTCCCTCCCTTGTTCTACCTCTTCCCTTCCCTCAGAAACCCCCCTGTTTCTCCTCTTCTCTACCTCCTTCCTCAACCTAGTCATTGCCCATCTTGCGCTCCATCAGTGCAGGCTGCCCTCTCCAGCAGTGTACTGCACATCCACAGCTATATCCTGTGGTGTAGACACCACCAGTGCATTGTTTACAACTTTGTATGCTATCATTATGACCTTGCAAAGCTTAGTTAGGATTAGGCCCTTTGTCTAATACCAACTTCTAATTGGCCAATTAATTAAACATGGGGCTTATATTTTACCTTGAGACATGGGACTTGGGACTAGGGTTGCCATAATTCTCTTCCACAAAATTGGGACAGGACCCTCTGTCCCATTTGTCAGTATGTGCACACAATTCCCCCAAAATTAGGATTGTTCCTGTTTTTGGGGACATGTGGCAACCCTACTTGGAACACACACACACACACACACACAGAGAGAGAGAGAGAGAGAGAGAGAGAGAGAGGGAGAGGGAGAACTTTTGGCTTTCAATTGAAGTTTTTTTGCTACACAAATTACTACATAGGAATGTAACTGAAATGGCTTGGAACCACAGCAAAATCATAAAGGTCTAATCCCCTGCCCATAATTTCACCCTTTTTTGTAGTGTCCTGCTGCTATTTATAAAGAAAATCCACCATTCCACATAACACATGACATCTATTTTGGCCCGCAGGTTCTGAACAATCTTCTTACAATAGTAGGACACACAGACCGGCAGTGGCTGTAATGGATTGTACTCAGAGGTCTTTCCAATCTTATCTGAATGTGACTGCAATCCTAACTCCCAGTTATGCCAGCATAAATCTTGGCACAAGTCCCATGCTGGCCTGTGCATGTCATAAAACTGCCATAAGGCACTCCTCTCTGAGGGTTAGACCAGTGCATAGACAAGCGGCAGCCTCCCCACACCACTATGGGAACGGGGAACAGTTATGCTGGCCTAAATTGGTTAGGATTGTGCCCTATGTCATAGACTGAAAGAATTTTCAATAAGCAAAAAGGTGGTCTTTGCATATTATTTCTGTATTGATAACAGCGATCTCAGAATGCATGCAAAGGACTGACAGGTGCCCTTACATTTCATGGCTATGACTAGAAATAAATGCTGAAGAGAATGAGTAGTTTAAACTATATAGATATAGAAGGGAAGTAAGAAGAGAAAGACTGCAGAGCCACTAAAAGATCAAGATAGTTTATTTAGCAACTCTTGGCAAATCTGACTTGTCAATAGGGTAATAAACGGTGAGGGCTAGAAGGCAGCTCAAAAAGCTGCGTGTACAGACCATGTGAGTTGATCTGAGGTTACAGAAACCTTTAGGATAGGAAGATTTTTAAAGGCCATTTTACAATGAATATAAACCATTTTATGGTATTCCCATCAAAAATGTTTCTGAACACATGCACACATGTTCTCCATTAATTAGGAAGAAACCACTGCTAACAACACACTGCACCAGTGTTGCCAAGAACTGTCAGATGAAGGACAAGGACGACCACTCAGCAGAGCTCGCTGCCTCCCTGGAGAAAGGAGGAGTCAGTCATCAGGCAGATCTGGGATTTTGGACCAGCCAGATTCATTCTTGGGGCTGCTGCCTTTTGAAAAACATAACTAAATCTCTGTAAGATCTGGATGTAGGCAGGGGTGTGCAAAAAGTGTGCCTGTGAAGAACAACAATTCTACCGGGGAACTATTTTTGGAATGGTAACATATAGAGAGGGAAGGGCTTTCCACCCTCTGAAATACAAAAAAATCTTCATTTTCATGTATTAAATAAATGACAGTGGAATTGTGAGTGGAGGACCTCCTTGGCTCTTTGCTTCATTGGAAGTCAGCCAAAACCAATCTACAACAAAGCTAGTTTTTGCCTTAACAGACTCCCAGTAAGCACCTTAGTATCCCACATGCAAGGCTGGACCAAAGCATTTGACATCCCCGGTGGGAACCATAGCTGATCTGAAAGGATGGCCCAGAATCTTTTGTAATGTTGGAAACAATAACATGCAAGCCTACACTTGGCACCCCAGTATCTTCCTTTCACTGTGAAGGGTCTTGGATGCTTTCCTACACCTCAAAAAATATCATCCTCACAAAACTACCACTTGGTTTGCTTATGCAATTAAGATGAGTCCTTATAGATTTTTTCTCAACTTCACATATACCACAAGCAACATCTTTCACTGCCACTTGGCCATATCATGTGGTGCTGCTTCCGCTGGACTGAATCTACAGAAGGATAGATGGGTCTATCATCTTGGCTCCTGTAATTCCTTCCTATATCTAATATTGACCAGAGTCCTAAATACTGTATATAGATCATCCTTCTAACAATCACATTTCAAACAAGGAACATTTATTCTGTAAGGCAATTTTCTACAAACTCTTCTACTTTTAAATTTGAACAGCTCAGAATGGAAACATTCCACCTTTTTTGCAAATATTTCCACTACTTTTGTGAAACTCAGACATGTTGATAGAAAAAATATAAAGTTTAATTACTTAAGGCAAATTTAGATGTATATAGCTTGAGAGGTGTACCCCAGTGAAGTCTCGCTGTGAAGCTCAATGAGATCAGATGTGCAAATTTCCATAGAGAACATTGATAAAGAGACCAACAGGAGCTTCTGGTCACTTATTATTCTGTCCAGTAGCTCCTGTTTGTATAAAGGGTTAACTAGATGGAAACTGTGACATTCATATAGCAACCATCTCTATACAATTAGCCAGTTGATTGTTTCACATATTTATTTTAAAAGCTATTTTTACAGATAACAAATATGTATTTAAATAAATGAAGGTGTAAGGAGTTTTAAATCTTTTTAAAAAACTTCAGAAGCCAAGGTAGGGAACTGAGAACTCTGAAAGCTGAAGAAGTAATAAAGATTGTTACAATATTATGTTATAATGACATCCACATACAAAGTTTCTTCCCATGTGCATACAATGTACATCAAATCCCAGCAGTTCAAATACCTGGCATTTGATCAGAAGTTTAAAATGTGTCCAAATATATGCTTCTACATGGAAAATGGCAACACCTCTTTGTCTACTGGAAGTGGGGGAGGAGGAAGAGAGCGAGCCAGTGAGGAACACGGCCAAAAGAAAATGTTCTGGCAGCACGTCCTGGAGGTCATAGTGAAGTTATTTATCATCACTGTGCATTTTCCTTCTCATCTGTGTGCAACCAGCTCCAATGGCTCAGCTTGCTTTTTGGCTCTCGGAGCCAAGCCGGTCCCTTGGCTATGCTCTGCCTTGGCTTTCCATTCACACTTTTTGTCTCATCCAGTTGAGATGAGAGGGGAGCAATGAATGCAATAACTTGATTGGAAGAGCAGGGTCCAAAAAATCAGAATAGCCTCTCTCTAGCCAAGCTTCAGAGGGAATAAGGTACTGTATTGACAACATGGATCTCTGGTAAACCTTGCAATAAAAGTGTATGTTTATTCCACATGGGCAATCCCATGAGCTGCCGTTTGGTTCAGATCATGTTTATTTTAGCACAAAGGAACTTATCCACAAAGTCCTATGAATTTGTTTTCATCCTCAGGTCGAGTTGGGAATTAGTGTACAGCCTAGTTAGTGCCACAAATATGCATTTAAACTTTTTCCCCCTTAATTGGCAAATGCAGTAATGTTTCACTTACAGCCACTCTTCCCAGTCATAAACATCTTCTCTACAAACTCCTGAAATTACAGAACCAGTTTTACATGGAAAAAACACTCTACAAATATAAAATGGATGTATTTGTTGAGGCTTACACTATATCAGTGGTTCTCAGAGTGGGGGTCGGGACCCTCCTGAGGTAGCCATTTCAGGAGGGTCACAAAAAGCTGGGCATCGCCATCTTGGAATCTGGCACTGAGCACCACCATTTTGGAATGGGCATTCAGGCTGCTTTCCTGGGAGTAAATCTCATTGAATGGAGTAGGCACAAAGAAGCTTTGGAATCACAGTGATGTCACTTACCGTTTGATGTCACTTCCATGCATTACATCCTTTCCGGATCCCAGTGGATCCCAGGCTCAAATGCTCAGGAACAATTGTACTCTTCTTTTATACTCTTCTTTTTCTTCAGCATTCATCCCGGACAATGAAGGGATCCACTACTCTGGATCTCTGGCACCAGGTCAGATAATTCATGACAGGTTGGCTGGCTTTTCCCAATTGTCACATCAAACAAGGATCAAATGAGCACAACCATTGTACTGTACTATGCACACTAACCCTACAATCCAGAGTAACTACGGGAGCACGTAAGAGGCATTACGTGCACATGTAGTTACTGCACCACCTAGTGAAAACCTATGGGAAATTCATATTGCAATCCAGAGCAAATTGTTCTTACACCGGAGCAAGGACTCCCCATAGTTACTCTGGATTGCACCCTAAGACCACAATCCTAATCACGTCTACACAATCCTAACCATGTCTACACACTAAGACCACAATCCTAACCATGTGTTCAATGGGTCTTACTCCCAGGAATGTGTCTTTAGGATTGCAGCATTAGGCTGCAAACTGATGCTTAGTTCAATGCGTCCATCCTAATCATGTCTACGCAATCCTAACCATGTCTACACACTAAGACCACAACCCTAACCATGTGTTCAATAGGTCTTACTCCCAGGAATGTGTCTTTAGGATTGCAGCATTAAGCTGCAAACTGATGCTTAGTTCAATGCGTGCATCCCATTGTGATTTTTGAAGACCCACTATGCTCTTAAAGCCTATTAAAATATGGTCAAGAGAGTGACAGTATAAGAACCAGTGGATGTTGCAAGTTTTGTTTGAGAACAAGTTTTGGTTAGAACTTCAGAACCCAAATTCCAAAAACAACAGCAACAAAAACAAATTCCCATCAAAAATACCACCCATAAGTGGTCCAGAGCCAGTTGTGGGAGTTCACCATTTTAGTTTTTTGTGATCATCATATCATAAAGGCTGCCATTAAAGTCTGTCAACAAAGCAGAAAATGACAGTCCCTGGCTTCACCTTCTGAATAGATTCTGAGTTGTGCTGAGAAAATGTTTTCAGAAGGATTGCTCAAAGTCTGTCAGAAATACCCACTGGAAGTACATTTAATAGGCTGTAATCTGGAGTTCATAAAACAAGTTTGATGGAGCATTTTATGCTACTTTAAGTTTGGAATTCTTTGGAGAGCATCCGAGGAGTCTCAGAAACACATACCAAACCTCCCTGATTGCATGAAGCATTTGCTTTGTAAGATCTTGACCTTGAATAACTTTTTCAATTTCACCTATCATGATAGTTCTTAAGAGTAGCCCTGCTATCTTAAAGAATCTGGCAAGTTATCTTTCCCCCTTAGGTTATTCAAGGATACATTTTGAAACTAAGAGATGTGTTGATAAGGAGTTGAGAATCTTAAGAGCTTAATTAATACATTCACAATGTAATGCCATTTTATAAATCGAAAAAAAATGTAATGTGATCATAAGTTTCACTTTCCAGAAAAGGATTTATAACCATAGTTCTGAGGTGTTGCTTTGGAAAAAATTTTTTTTGTACTGTATATGATCAATCTAGTTTGAATAAATAATCTCAAAATACCCAAGAGAGTGAATTTCTCTGAATTCATAGAAGTTCCTCCCTCACACCATCACATTTTTCAATGTTTTAGAAAAAAATACTTAGATCCTTAGCACTCTTTATTGGTGTATCTGTTTTAATGAAGCAAGCCATTTATCATCAGCGTGAAGCACTATGGATAAAACAGTGCCGGTATATTTCTTTTTGCTGGTATATTTCAAAGGCCTGAACCTCACCTTATTTTTCCCGTGCCTATTCTTCTAGGTCACAAACTGCTATTCATGGTGTCATTATTGGCAAAATGGATAGATAACCATACAAAATGTGATAAATGAATATGACATTAGATATCACTATATATAAAATATAAAGGTCACTGACTGACTGGCTCACTCATTCACTTGCTTGCTCACTCTTGCCCAGCCCAAACTGCTGGATCTGGAGGTGTGAAATTTGGGGCGGGTATTCCTTTATGATGTAAGCACCCATTAAGAACAGATTTATGGACATTCAAACTGAAACGGGTGAAACAGGGCACACCATGTTTCGTCCTCATACTTTACATTGAAGAATCCTGATTCATCAACACCCAGACCAAAACCCCAGACCTGGAAGTGTGAAATTTGAGGAAGGTATTCCTTCTGAGAGGTAGGCACCCAGAAAGAACACAATTTCTAGAAATTGAATCCCTAAGGGGTTGAAAAGGGGTGCAATATGTTTTCAGTCCTATAACACTGAGAAATCACTGACTCCTCAATGACCAAGACAAATTGCTGGACCTAGAATCATGAAATTTGGAGAGTTTATTCCTTCTGTGATGTAAAGACCCACTAAGAACTGATTTAGTGCTGGTGCCCGTGTTGCTCACTGGTGCCCGTGTTGCTCACTGGCGCCTGGTGGTGCCTGGTACATGGCAGGGATCCCAAGTGCTTGGGAGGGATGCTTGGTTGTACCAGGTGGTACCTGGCACCTAGTGTCTGGTGCTCCATGCCTGGTAGTGTCCTGTGACTGCTGCATGATGGTGCCCACTGGTGCCTGGTGCCCAGTAGGGATGCACACTGGTCCCTGGTAGGGATGCCCAGAGCTTGGTTGTGATGCCCAGTGCTCACTGCCCACTAGGTAACTCAGCAGTATTACTTATGATTTCTTCCCTTTTATTTCCATGTACACTCCATCCCACTTTTGCATGTCTGGGATCCTTATCTGCCAGCTGCATTATCAGAAAGTGAGTCCAACATCAGACTCAATCAGCTCCTTCAACTGCATGTGGCTTTGTTTGTTGTCTGATATACCATTAGTAATTATTATGGAGTAGATTGGTCTAACCTTTTATAATTATTAAGCAATATTTTTAAAAATTATATTTCAGATGTTTCTTTTTATCAGGATGTGTGGGACTGAAGTATGCTGCTTAATAATCAGAATGAGGGGAAGGGATTAGGAGTGGGGATAGAGTATGTAGGATATGCCCAAATCTAGTCTTTTTTAAAGTTATGATTTCCATGGTATATCATAAAGGATTTTTCAAACTTGATATAACAGAGACATAAAAGGTGTAACTGATATAACAGGGGGTATATATTTGATATAACTAGGATAGTTTTTATCTTTGGATCTAAGTCACAAATGTGATAATCCTCTGATGGCTTTTGGACCCCACACTGACAGTGCACCAACACCACTGCCATTTTTGAAGCCTGTCCAGGTAATGCCACTCTGCTGCAGCCCTTCTCAGTAATGCCAACCAGTTGCAAGAACATTCACCAGTTATAAGGAAAATTTATGCCAGAACAAAGTCTGGGACAGAACAGAAAAGAAGTCTCGATGAGACTCAGGCAAATCAGGTGCTGGTAGCTGACTGGGAACAATGACACCAGCTGGGAACAAGGCAAGGTATGTTTAATCCCAGTAAAGAGATTTGACCCCATCCAGGCTCTCACCCTTTGTATGACTGGCTGGAAACAACCACGCAGGAACTAAAGAAGAGAGAAAGGCTAGTCTGGAGCCCATACTGACCACTTTATAAAGTGGAATGGTCTTTAAGCACCCACCCTTAATAGGAGACATGCAAAGAGCATCTCATCAGGCACTGAACACTCTGCATTGCTGCCAACAGTTACAACTGAGTAGGAGTCTGTTGATCAGAGGAAACTTTGCATGGGTTGACATGTGACACAAAGTGAATACTGCCATGGCACACCTATCTAGGCATATGTGCTTGCTGCCTGCATGTGTAGCAATGCATGCACACACATGCGCGGGCGCAAACACACACACACAAAATATCCTTTACTTAATCATCAGAGGTAGAGAAATGGTATAATGTGAGGTCTGTAACATTTGCTTTTTCCAGAACGCAGTCTGGCCCTTTGCATGGAACTCGTGGAAATTTGGTGTGTTTTATCAGACAATTTTTTTTCTGGACTGTAGTAAATTCCTTCTAATTCTCGCATTTTCTTTTGGAACTATGACAGTCTGCAGTTAAGCACATCTTTCATTATCCAGCGCAAAGGAGAACAAAGTCGGATGAACACTGGACAGCAGCTTTATTCCTGTTATTGAATCTGCAAAGAAACTTTTTTAGACTAAAAAAAATTATCCACTAAGTGGAGGAAGACAAGCTAGAAATAAGAGTAAGGCTACAATCCTAAACACACTTTCCTGGGAGTAAACCCCATTGAATACTTCTGTGTACACACCAGAACTAGTTCCTATGGAAACAAATCCAAGAACACTACATAGCCAGTAAGACCAATATTACTTGGTTTTTCCAAACACCTGTTATTTTTATGAGGGCTTCTGACAAATCATATGATCAAAGCATAAGACAATGTGGCTGTAGCACTTTTTTGGCCAGACCTCCTAGACAACCAGACATATAAATATCACCAGATCTTGAAAATGCACTGAGGAGACTATTTGACCAAAGTAGTGGAGACCAAGGTTTGCTATAGTATATGTCTTGTCTAGTAGGCCTAATAACACTTATCTGTATCACATAAAGTCTGGATTATCTTACCGATAAGGTGTTCCATTTTCCCATTCTTAGCTGCACACAAATATACCTTTCAGTTCTGTAAAATCTCCAGGTTACTGTGGCTTTGCTTTTACAACTTTCAAGGCTCCAAGCAAGAACTCATCAGAAACAGCTGCTTCTGGTTTTATGAAGGGGGAGTTCTTTTTATTGCTCTTGTGGCTACTGAGCTTAATAGGAAGCCAACAATGGAAAGCCAGTTGTGTGGATTACCCTGTAGCTGTTGTTTGAGATATTTTATTATCATGGCAGCCTGAATTTGTTGGCACCCATTTGCAGACCCATGGTGTGGCTACAGGAAATATTTGCAAGACATTTTTTTAGAGCTGTCTGTGGTATAACAATCTTTCCATGGGAGTTTAGCATCAGTGAGTCGCATGTGCATGTTCTGTCTTTCCTTCTGGTAAAGGAGGTAAAGAACCTCATTCAACCTACAGAGTTTTCTCTGTTGCTCATAATGGAGACTATTAGCCATTGAAATAGTCACTTGGTGATTGGAAACAAGGTAGCCTAAAATGAATGACTATCAATGCAATACTATGCATGTCTACTCAGAAGTAAGTCCCACTGTATGCAAAAAGGCTTACTCCCAGTAAAGTGTGTTGCAGCCTATAGCACAAAACCAAAGAGAATCAATAGCTTTTCAGACCAAATGTCATGGATTTTCTCTTTTGATTGTTTCAATCACTTCTGTCTGCTCAAATTGTGACTATACAGTATTTCCCAAGCTTCCAGAAAACTGTTTTTTTTACTTTCATTAAATGAGTCAATATATTGAGAACTGTATTCTTATTTTAAAACAGGAATGGCCAAACATTTTGACAGGAGATCCCACATCTTCTCTCTGACATTGAGTCAGTGGGGAAAAAAGTATTAATTACAATTCAAATTTGAATAAATTTACCTAAATGAATACATTAGAGACACAGCATATGAATGAATGAATTTTACTAAGCTTATTTATAATACAGTAAAACTTTGAATTGAGGGTGTTTTGAAAGACAAGCAAACATTTCTAATAAATTTTGTCTTGCAATACAAATATAAAATAGGCAGCACAATTCAGAGCAACTAATCTGTCCACATAAGAGCCCTCGGGTTGCCCTATCTATCACTAGGGTGGAGCAACTACAAGATGCTCCACCCCAGTTACTCTGGAAGAGGCTTAGGGCAGAGCAAGGCAACATAGGGTGCCCTAAGAGAGGTGGACCTGCTCTGCCCTAACTGGGGCAGCCTAAGAAGCTCAGGAGAGGCATGTTGAGGGCAAGTTTAGCATTGCCTAGGGCAGAGCAGTTACTCTGTATCCAGAGCCTGTTTCCAAAGCAGAAATGCCCTCTTCCAGCCCTCAGAGTTATACCACCTCAGGAGCAGGTATGGTAATGAGTAGACCCATAGGGGTCCATGATAAGGCCTGAGTAAGAATGGCAGTGTTGACCAAAAATCTGAGTTCTTGGCCATTGTGGCTGCAACCCCTGCCTCTCAACCTCAGGATATGAAACAAATTACAGCTGCCCACAAACCTCAGGATACAGCAGGCCACTCCAAGAAGCCCCTTCTATTCACTGTAGAATGTACTGGCATCTCATCAGGGACTCCTTATAAGGCAGGCACCCAGTGGCATCACCAGACTGGTGCGGCTGGTGTGGGCTGCATTGGGTGATGCGCTCCATATGGGGTGATGCACTGGAGGAGTTTGACTGTCCTTTGGTAGGCCCCAGGCATCAGCACGCCCATTCAGGCCTACTCCAAGGTGGAGCAGCAGCCAGAAGCTGTCACTTGTCCTCGGAGCTGGCCCGAACGGCCAGCTGAGGAGCACTGCGCAGAAACACACTGAGCATGCCGAACAGCTTCAGAGGAGACTTCCTTAGAGCGGAGGAAGTCTGCACTCTGCACGGCCATTCGGCCTCACTCAGGAGGCGGACAGAAGCCGAATGGCTTCAGAAAGAGTACTGCACAGGCACCAACTCTGACGCCTGCTCAGTCTCCTCTGAAGCTGAAAGACTTCAGAAAAGTACTGCACAGGTATCAGAGATGGTGCCTGCGCAGTACTTTTTCTGAAGTCAGTTGGCTTTAGAAACAACTGTGCAGATGCCAACTTTGACAACTGCGCAGTCCAGGTGGGGGGCTGTGCGCATCCCAGGGGTGATGCACAGACTACCACACCGGGTGATGCGCACAGTTGTGTCACCACTGTAGGCACCACAGTTGTTCCTTGTTCAGTGTGATCTGAGGAGTGTCTCCTCAGGAGCAAATCCTCCCCATGTGTCAATTACTTAGCATGCTCTGGAGCAGTTAGGGCGGCCCAGGCTTCCTGACTCTCTGGATGCAGCATAACTTTCTGTTCTGGATACAGAATAGTTAGGAGAGAGCAGTTAGGGCAGAGCAGGCTGAATTTGCTCTGGATTATGCTCTTAGTCCCAGCCAGAATACAGCCTGTTTCGGCACCCCACAAGCACCTCTTCTGCCTTCTGCCTTTCCTGAGAGACCAGCCTATGCATGTCTCCGAAGTAAGCCTATTACAGTCAATGGGGTTAATTACTATGTAAGGAGAACAATAGAGAGGAGCCTGAGAGATCTTGCCTTGCATGTCTATTCTAAAGTAAGCTTCATTATAATCAGTGGGCAGTGGTGTGCTTCAGATTTTTTAACAACTGGTTCTCTATGTCCTAATGGCCATTTTAACCCTTAGTTTACAAAAAAAAATTGTATAATGTGTGACCACCTCAATCAGTAGCAAGCCTCTGAGTTCAGTGTAGTTTATTCCTATGCATGCAGGAATAAATCACACTTAACTCAATGGGCTTACTTCTGAGTAAATAAGGAAGGGGAATGGGTGGCAGAGGTAAGTAGGGAAGGGGGATGGGTAACAGAGGTAAGAAGGGAAGGGGAATGGGGTGGCAAAGATAAGTAGGGAAGGGGGATGGGGTGGCAGAGGAAAGTAGGGAAGGGGGATGGGGTGGCAGAGGTAAGTAGGGAAAGAGAAGAGAGGAAATGTACACAGTGATTGTGATTGTACACAGTCATGAACTGCTTCCGGGACTCCAGCTCCGGATTTTGCCTCAAGGTTGACTCCTGAAGCCTTTCCCATAGATGGGTATAGCCACGAGGCAGTGGAGGTTTGAGGTGGGAGTTTTCCTTTTCCAGACAACCCACATTCAGTGGGATTTTGGACAGATTTAGTCTTGCTCCTTAACAAAGGCCTGTCTGGCATAGGAGTCCCTGCCAGTAACTATGCTACCACCAGCATAGCCCTTTGGATCACTGGAGCACACAATCCCACCACCATGAAAAGGTACTGTCCATTGACAGGATTGCTCTGTAAGTGCAGATTGATTTGTTTTATTTTTCTGGATATTTTATATTTTCTTTATTATTTTGTCTTACATTATTGTAATAATTTTTGATTACAATTACATTGTAATCATATGAATATTTTTGGAACAAATCATCTGAGTTTCCATTTTTCTTATGGCGAGGTAAGGAGACAGCCAGTCAGTGTTGCTACTAGCTACTGCAGCAACTGTCCACCGACTTGTCTCTTCTTCCACCTCCAGAGCCTGAGGAAGTAACAAAAGTGCCTTCCTCCAGCCAATGGATGGCTGAGTTCAGAATCAGGTTAACCTGATGAGCATCACTGGCCAGCATCACCTCAGATTGTGCCTTCTTTGCCCCTCTCCTGATTCATGCTTTCCCACACACCCTCCCTTGTAATAAGGAGCTGGTTGGAAGAGAGGTTTTATTGTCCCTGCCATACCTACAAACCTACCTGCAAATAAGAAGTCACAAAGGGAAGCTTCCCTTTTCTTTCTCCCATTTTCTTCCCTTTGTATTTAAGGAACACAGTCCACTTTGCAACCTCAATCTCACAGCCAGCAGAAGGTGCTTCGGGAGGGAGGGATGTCCAGGAAAGAATGGCCTGCAGGTTTGCCTAATCCTCTTCTAAAATAACAGAGTTTAAAATTTCAGTAGAGAGAGCAGAGTAAAATAGTAGATGTTTTTAAGAAGAAAGAAACTGGACAAGAAGTGGATGGAACATGTGGATGATGAGGTGATAAGGGATGGAGCCAGGTTGACTAGGAAACTGATTTGCTGTGATTTCTTGGATCAGAAAAACATGCCTATAAATACTCTTGTCTTGTTCTATGATGGGAGTGGGCTTTGCAGAAGTCAGATCATAATTGTCCAGGTTTAGGGGCCTACTGAGGTTCTACCAGAATTATCTGTGTTGATAGTTGTCTCCATTTAGTGGTGTTTTACAACTCTGCTCCTAATTAGTTTCAGTATTTCTTAGGTGTTAGTTTTCACTTCGATTTCTAGTCCCTTGACAATGACAAAGTATAGGGCAAAACATTATGCTTTGGTGAATGTGACCTTGAGACCTGCAAACAATCCTAGACCTGACCTGAAAGGACCAAACTGCCAGCAGGGAGGGGTTCCCAGCTGACCGGAGGATTCCCAGCCGAACAGAAATGGCCGGACATATCCAGCTTTTGCTTATTGGACTGGACCATCCAGTCCAATAAGAAAATGTTTGAGAAAAGAGGAGTGGGAGGGTGCGTAAGAGCACTTTACTGGCTGCTCTGGTGCGGCGTGGCTCAGTTTTGGCTGGCTGGGCAGCCATTATGAGCAGCATTACATTGCACACGCAACGCTGAAGGCTGCAGCGCGTGCATGCGTGCGTTGCTTCTATTACAGAAGCAATGATTCCTACTGTGGCAGTCAGCATGGGCGGAGCATCCAGCCTGGGAACCTTGCCGCAGCCGTGCATGCCTCCACTCTCACTCTCTCTGGAGGCCAGGTCCCAGAAGTTGTGAGAGTGGAGGTATGAGCAGTTATAGCAAGGTCCCCAGACTGGATGCTCTGCCCACACTGGCTCCCACAGTAGGAAGCATTGCTTCTGAAATAGAAGCAACTCACGCATGCGCAATGTAATGTCGCCCCTTAATGGCTGCCTGGCCGGCCGAAACTAAGCCATCCCGCACTGGGGCAGCCAGTAAAGTGATCCCAAGCACCTTCCACCAAGCAGCACCCCAGGCCAGGTAAGCCCTCTCCTATCCTGTCTACTCAGAAGAAAGACCATTAAGTCAATGGAGCTTACTCCTGAGTAACCAGAGTGACCAGATGCTCGAACCAAAAGGAGGACAGGGTCCCCCCCAATTTTTTTTAAATGATCAATTTTAGGGGGGGGTCCTCCTTTTTGGGTTCCAGCATCTGGTCATCCTGACACTCAGGGAACAAAAAACCAAGGTCAGGGGTAAATACTAGGAGGGGAAAGCTGCTGGCTCAGAGGGGGCCAACACCCATACTGGGCCCCCTAGCTATGGCCCTGATTCTTTGATAATGTTATTCTTACCATTGCTCCTGAAGAAGTTAACATGTCGAAATGCATTGGGCACTTGTAATCTTCCATTATGTTTTTTACTCCCAGCATTTTCTTAAGATCTTCCTTGTCATGCTTTTGGTTCACAGATACTGAAACCTTCACAAGTCCTCCAGATTGTCATATTTGTTTACATAAGCATTCTGCAGCCTATATAGTAATGTATCTAGTAGAAACCACTTCCATTCAGTACATTTATAAGTTCCATCAGAGCAACCAGTAGGGTCTGTAATCACCTCAGCCTAATGCAACTGCAATTTCCATCCCTGCTTTTACAAGAAAACATCAAGATTACAAACTAAAATTGTAAGAAGTCAGGAAGTGAATAAGATATTGTTCTCATAAAAGGACTGACTCCCTTATGATATGCCCTTCCATTTTTTAAAAATGTTCATTAGCCAACTTCCCACTGAAGACAATTGGAGTCTTTCCGCTGACTTTTAACAAGAATTAGATCAGGCCCTAAATGTCAACATTAATCAATTAATATTTATTTTGTTGGATGTATGTCATGAAATAGGCAGGATATGAAGTCTGCCTAACTAAAACCATGACTATGAAAATAATAAATCTCTCAGACTTATCCATTTCTTGACAAAAAGGAAAACCCTAACATTAGTAATGAGTTATAATAAAATCACAGGGACCGGAATGTTCAAATCTTCTTCCATTGTAAATGGTTTTAGTCTTCTGGAAAGCTGACAAATCATCTGGTTCAGCTTCTTGTACATAAATTTTCTATCTTGTATGTATATATAAATAAAACCCTGTCATTTCCATACCTGCACATTAAGAGGTCAAAATTAAAAGGCTCTTGAGTCATGTGAGATACATTATGCATTGTAATATATTTTTTTAAAAAAACTTGTTTTGGCTGCCATAACCAACTTCAAAAGAGTTCCTCAAATTTAAGCCTGTTATTGCAATGCCCCCAAACACATGACAAGTGCTAGCCAATTTAAGATGGTTTGGGGTTTTGCTATGTGGGTAAAGAATGGAATTGTGTGAAGGACATGACAGAAAAGCTTGGCATAGAAACAGTCTCTTTCATGGACTGGCATGAGAAGGCCCAACAGCCATAGTTGCTGAGCTGTGAGGAAGGCCTTATGACGCAAGCTTCTACTAGGACGGGCGAGCAGGTGGCAGGAACACAGGATTTTCTTTTCAACCAGAGATCTGGTGTCTAAAAGCCGAAGAAAGTAAAAAAATTGGTGTTCCTTCCATGTCTGATATTGTTAAGGGATGCTTTTCAGCAGACTAACCCTTCAATCCAGAGTAACTACGGGTGCACGTAAGAGACATTACGTGTACCCGTAGTTATTGCACCACCTAGTGAAAACCTATGGGAAATTTATATTGCAATCCAGAGCAAATTGTTCTTACACCGGAGCAAGGACTCCCCATAGTTACTCTGGATTGCACCCTTAGTTCATATGTTAAGCGAATGGGCAACCAATTGAGACCCAAAAGGAGAGTGATACCTAAATGGCTACCACTACATCCTTTAGGCACTGCAGTTAATTCTGAAGGTTTCCTCTGGGTAAAGGAGCATTCACCCCCTTCCACCGAGTAAGACTGCAGACCCTGCAATGAGTTTCCTCCAGTATGATTTGACAGTTTTGCCAGCAGAGACTAGATGAGCTCAGTGTCAGGCTTTTCAGCCCAGCAGGGAGCATAGGATCAGTCTCACACCCCTTCCAGCTCCCCTCTCTCTGCCCCATTTTACCCACACCCTACATCTTGAAAATCCTTACCTCTGGCCAACACTGGAGAAGTGCTAGCAAAGCCATCCTCGCCATACTGGGTGATGATTTGCACTGGCCTTTGCCTGTATTTCCTACTCCAAGGATGCTGTAAATATGCTTTACAGCATATTTATGACCCCCAACACTAGCAGTATGCGCATACTGCTAACAGTGAAGAACATCTAGGAAAGTGGGCAGTGCCTCACCTACAGCCAATCCCATAAACATTTGTCCATGCATTGGCTTTTGGTGTTTGAATATATATATATATATATATATATATATATATATATATATATATATATATATATATATATATATATATATATATATATATATATATATTTAAATTCTAAATTAAAAATCCAGTTATCCTTCCCACTCTTCAGAGTGAGCCAAAAATAAGCATGTAGAAATATGGATGGGATCAGCTGTTGCTCTTCCTAAATTTCAAGAACCTACTCTGGTTGTTTATGTTTCTTATATGATCGTCCTCTGAGTAGTTCAGAGCTACTACATAATTCCCCGGTGGTCTCTCCTTACTTGGCCAAACATGCTTAGATTCACCATTGTGATTGGGGACCATTTGCTGAGCAAGGGAACATCTCACTCCAAATGGGACATTTCCTTCCAATTTGTGTTCATCAGCTTTCTTCAGCGGCAATTAAATTTCCCAAATCACAACCAGATGGGATATTACTCCTTTTGTTTTACCAAAATCATCTGTATATGAACCAGTTCTTTAGACTCTCTTGGCTATGTTAATCTGTATTGAATAGATGGAAACAATCGAGTTCAAATTTCCCAAGGTGATAATTGTCTTGACATTTGTGAATAAAAACCACAGTTGTTGCTTCTCAAACAGCTTTACCACTTATTTCATCCAATGTGACCCTAATTCTCTTTTTTTCCGGTATTGAAAGTCCAACTCCTGGCACAATTGTGTTGGATTTGCAAGAGACTACAATGTGGCACCAATACACTTCAGAAATTTTAGGACAAATGAATGCATACCCATAAATGGAAGATAAAACTGTTCTTTCAGTATGAAAAGATAGGAAGAAAAACAAAGTACACCACAGAATGTTGCATAAAATGCCAACTATAACTTCTTCCCTTCCACACAATGCTTTGCTAATTTTCTTTAGATAATAAGAAGCCAACCTATGGCACAGGTGCTATAGTTGGCACAAGCCACAAGATTCTGCGGCATTCTTGGACAGGAAAAGGACCACCAATTTAACCAGCTGTGGCACAGACTCAGACCACAATCCAGAGCTGTAAAGCACATTGATGCTGACTTGGGAGTCAGCTTGGACAGAGCAGAGACTCACACCAGTTCCTGGAGCTGGATGCAGCCAGATCCAGCCCGGACAGGGTAAATATTTGCCGGGTGGGAAGCGGGTGCAAGAGGGTGGTGGGACAGTGGGATGGACGTGGGAAGGGTCTGTTTTGTGTGGGGAAGGGTGGGTCAGGAGGCAGATCGGGCCCAGAATAGGATGAGATTGGCCACAGAAGTAAAAGCTGAATCCTAACCCCCATTGCTGGGCTCTGCAGCCTTACAAGGGGTACTGAGAAATCAATGGCACTGATCTGAGCAGCCAGACAGTGGCTTGGGCTGAACAGGGATGAATATCATCAAACGCTAATTTGACCTCCAGTCTGCACTTAACCTGCTTGTTCCAGTACAGTTTAGGATTGGACTGCCTAAACTATACTACTTTCACAATGGTCTACAGGCAAAGCCAGTACTATTAAAACACTGGAAGATTCATATGTCTACATGTCCCAGTTCTAAGCTGCCCAGAGACTCTGGACTCTGCAGTTGTAACTTCCCATGCTTAGAAATGCCTTGGAGCACAGCTGCCAAAAGTCTACAAAATCTGGATATGCATTTGGAATCAATGGTTAATTAGATTTGAGTAAATATGTTATTTTGATTATAAGTATTGGGTGTGCACTAGATTCTATGGCACATTAGTTTTGAGTAAATAGAGTACTTTTTTGTTGGCGTTTTTAGAGCCCTAGAGATGAAGAAAATGTCTCAGACCTATAGTCCAAACAGTGTAGTTAGCACCCATATCTCCTTCTAACCCCAAAGAATCAGGCAATCCTAATTTGGGATACAGAATGATGCACTAAAATCCCATAACAGCCACTCAGATTTGTTAAAAGTGTCTCAGCCTGCAGACCCCAAAGATATCCCTCCTCTGTGGAAATTCAGAATGGCTTCCTGACCTGAACTTTACAGAGTTGGATCTATCTTTCCTTTCAATAACAGATCAAAAAAGGCTGGCTTGTTGACAGAAGACATCAAGTTTAAAAACAAACCAACAACATCTACAACAATATTTTTTATTTTTTTAAGTAGCCTTAGGGTCGATGTTATTTTATCATTCTGATTGCGGGTGAAAGGGCAGGAAGCAGAGGGACAGGATGGAATTGGGAGGCTGACCAAGTCCTGCTGGGACATGGAGGAGGAATGGTTTGTAGAAGAGAATCTGTGGAATGGGGAAGTGGGCAGGTTTGAATCTGCATCCTGTGGATCCACACTTTTCCCTAAGCGTGACGCCTCTTGACACACATACTAGGCATGAATGCAAGCTTCTCCAGTTATTTTCCGGCCAGAAATTTAAAACCATGAGCCAGCATTTCAAAGGAAACAGACGAGAGAATGGTTTTACCTGTACCTGTGTAACCCTAAAAACATCCTGCATCCAAATAGTGAAAATAAGATAAAGCCGTAGTCAAAGAATTGATTTTCTTGAGGATTAAAGAATTGTTCTATATACTCATATATAGGAAAAAGGCATAAGATATTAGTGCACAAGCCAGCTGCAAAATACATTCTTCATGACAAGAATTTTAGTGGTCTCTGCAACAAATATTTCAATTAGAAATATTGACAACCCCCCCTTGCAATTTGAAACAGTGACTAACAAAAGAATCTTCTAAATGTTTACTCACAAGTAAGCCTAATTGAGTTTCATGGGACTCCCCTGTTCTGGGAAGGGACATTGATGGGAGTATGTATTGTTCCCAGAGGAAAAACTCAAAGACTCTGAGTCTGTAAGTGTTCACAGGGGTCTAGCCGTAGGGGGAGCAGCAAGTTAAGCAACCATTCCTAAGACAGGTAATCTAGCAGTGGTTCTCAAACTCTTGAGACTCAAGCATTTTCATGCATAAATGGTGTCTCAGAAAGCCCTGCCAGTGCCAGTTCATGCGTGGAGTTTTTGGAGCCCCAGAGAACTGGCCCATGCATGGTCCAAATCCAAGCAGAGGGCAACCACTGGTAGTGTGACTGTGGGCCCTTGAAGGGTTTTTAAGGAACCCCCATGGGTCCTAGTGGTACACTTTTAGAAATATTGGCCTTTAGAACATCTTTGCTTAGTAGGTTTCTACATATGTTGTTCTTTATGGCCCACACAAGAAAAAAAAAATGCTCAGGAATTATTTAGTTGTAAATGTCTGACCTGATACATAATTTCTCAGCCTTCTTTGCAAGCAGAGTGACCATCTATTACTTAGAGGGGATTTATACATGTGTACTACTTCTGAAGGATACCACAAAGCAAGACCATTGTTTTGTATTCTGGCATAATTCAGTGGACACACATTTTGTCATATTTGGACTGTGCAGGCATATATTTTTAGCTATTCATTTCTTCAAAATACACATGTAAGAATTCAAACCATAAAAGCAGATGAAAATAAATTCCAGCAAATAATATATTTTGTACTCAGGAATCATATCCCAGAACAATGAAATGAAAAAGAAACTGGATTTGTGAGAGATAGAAATAGTGACACTTTGCTTTCATTGGCTGAAATAGAGATGGGCCAGGGAGAGTGGTTGGCTGGTTGGTTGGTTGGTTAGTTAGTTAGGGCTTCCTTTAATGGTAGAAAACATTCTTTGCATGCAGAAGGTATAAGGATTAGTCTAGATCATATCATTTAAATAGATCACAGGTATCCACAGTCAGAACAGATATAAAGAATCACTGCTGTCTGAAGCAATCAGTACTGAGCTAGACACACCAGTGGTCCAACAGGACAAAATGCCAGAAGCCTACCTCTTCTAAATATAATTTAGATAAAAAAATTTATAGTTTAGAATCTGAGCCAGATAATCTACTGCAGAGCAGCAGGTAACTTATATAGCTGTGAAATAGCCTGCTGGATCAGGTCCAGTGCTCATCTCGTTCAGCTTCCTGCATCTCACAGTGGCCCACCAAGTGCCCTCAAGATCACATAAGACAAGTTACCTGAATCCTGTTGACACTCCATTGCATTCAAAAATAGGCTACCTTGAAAACCTGGAGGTTGCATACCGTCATCATGGCTTGTAACCTCTGATGGACCTCTTCTCCACAAATGCATCTAAACCCTTTTTAAACTCAGCCAGGTAAGGTGCCATCACATATATAGAAATTTTTATTTCTCACCCCAACATTCAAGATAAGACATGTATTTCCTTGTTTCAACATAACCAATTAGTTTCATTTATATCTTCTTGCAAGGATGCTACACCCAAAGCCCATATTTTCATTCTTAAGAAACCCCAAAGAGGTTTCTTGAGCAAATTTGGCATTGTCTGGCCAGTGACTCCTATATTTACATCACTGTGGTTGTGATGAGGCCTTTTATTTCCCCCTCCCCATTGCAGGGGGGAAAATGTGACCTTTCAAAATGTTTATATCAATCAACAAAAAAATCTCATGCTGCCGGATTCCAAGAAACAAGAGCCAGCCAGGACTGGGACAAGCAAGGGGTCTACATGCTAAAGGGTAAAAGAGACAGCAGTAAAGAGTAAAAGAGACAGCAGCATAAAGTGCTAAGTCTGGATGTGGTGGAAAGGCTCAGAACGCACATCATTTTAAATAGGAGAAAATTTGGGACAAAAATCAGATAATGGATATTCATTGATCTATATTCCCTTTTTCCCATCCCATGTTTATCAGCTGAGACCTCGTCTACACATGCAGCCATATAAGGATACTCAGTCCTAAGGTTGTAGAATGCATTTCATACTCCAATAGCCTAATCCTATTGGGCTGCCCTTGCTGACTTTTGTAAAGCAGCCCTCAAGTGCACTCCTACAACATACCCTGCCAAAGTGCTGGTGGAAGGCTGAAGACCATATCGGAACCATGACCACCCACCAGAGAAAGTAAGCCAAAGCAGGGGTGGGAAGGCATGGGGGAAGGTGAAATGGGGGAGGGAGACGGTGCACCACCTCCCCATGCTGGATCCCCATCAGATAGGCAGAGGTAAGTTGGAAGCCTGGGAGAGTTGATGGTGAGGATTGACAAAGCAGGAACAGGGATGTTTCGGGCATCAATAGGGTGGATGGGCTGGGGGCAGACTAGATCCAGGAGGAGTGGTGGCACCAGGGGTTTTGGGCCCCACCAAGTTACACATATGTTGAATGATGCAACTACTTACCAAAATTTTTCAAATCTTTGTTATTTTTGAATAATACTGCCAATGGTGGGCTCCAGCAGGTTTGCACCTACTCTATAGAACTCGTTGTTAACGAGACATATAAAGTTTAAAAATAGCCCTTAAAAAGTGGCTGCCAGATGGGCATAGAACTGATTGTTAATTTCTTTGAATCCCATCACTGAATATTACCATGTTATATATCAATCAATTTAATTCAGAATACAGTAAAACAAACCATGTTGAAATCTCTATTTATAATATCTATGTATAATATCTCTATTATAAATGTTATATCCAAAAAAACCAGTGGGGGGTGGGACAATGGTACATCAGCACTCCCATGCTTACAGTGTTGCTCTGCCTACTGCATAGGAGAACGTCCATCACAGGGGTGACACTCTGGCCTTCCACACCAGATGACCCAAACCCTAGTGACACTGCTGGCCAGAAGGGAGATGGTACCACCCTCCAGCACTTTGGCTGCATCTTAACCCATCCCAAGCAACCCATTGTTACACATGGCTGCTCAGAAATGTGCCAGTGATATTGTCATTCAGATCAGAGTATCCTCATGTAGGAATGCCATGCAACATGGATCCATCTCAGAGGGGGGATCCACCCGTTGGGTTGCACAGGATCCACCTCCTACCCCTGCTGGACATAGTGCAGATCAGCCAGTTGGCTGTTGCAGCACAGATTAGGGCTTTTGGTTCATTTTTCTGTATATAAGCATATGTGCAAACATGGCTGTTTGGTCAGGAAAAGTAATATGATTAATATTTCAGGTTTGTTTTCCTGTCTCAGGTGTCATAATATCTTGGGCCCTTTTTTGTTTCTGACTTTCTTTAGAAGACATATGCTGCCTATTTCATTATTTAAAGCAGGAGTGTTCAAACAGTTTGGCAGGAGGGCCACATCACATCTCTCTGACAATGTACTGGAAAATCAGAAAAATGATTTACATTTCAAATTTGAATAAATTTACATAAATTTAAATATTAGATACATTGCAAATATTAAATATTAGATACATCAGTGCATTAGAGAACAATCCTAACCATTTCTTCTCAAAAGTTAGCCCCATTGTGTTCAATGGGTTCTTACTCTCAGGAAAGTGTCTTTAGGATTGAGGCCTTAGAGACATTGCAAGACTTGTCTGCAAGCCAGATGGAGGAGGGGTCTTGCCATGGGCTGCATTGAAGCTTTCCGTGAGCTGCATCTGGCCCCTGGGCCAAGGTTTGGACACTCCTGGTTTAAAGTAAAGAATCTCTGAATTTTCTTTTCCTTCTCTTCCCTTCATTTGAAATCATTGAGTTGGGCCTACAACTTCTATGAGACTTATGCCTGAACCTGCAGAACTATGAAGACTCCTATGAATAGCAGAGTGTTTCATATAGCTTTTCATATAGCATATAGGGTTCATGTGCTCTACGATTAAGTTAGGAAATGTCTGAAGCCACCCTCAATCTGCCAAACAAGCAAGACTTCAATTCCACTACTTACTCATTTTTCATAATATTGTGGTTCACAGTGATCACAAAGGTCACTGAAGAATGAAAAAACATACATGCACACGCACAACTTTTACCGCTGTTAAATGCAAGAAAAATGATCAGAATTTGCAAAGCTCACAGGGACATTTATTCAATAACATTCAAGAATTCTTTTCCATTGCCAGATTTAGCCACAAAAGGAGGCCCTCTGCTGTCTGGCTACCCCACGCATTCAGTTTGGTCAAATGAAGCCGAATGAGGAAGAAGAATGATATCTCCCAGACATAAAAAAGGATACTTGCTATATAAATAAAAACGGAGTTTCTGCCATAATAGGGCTGGAGTGATAGATCACAGGGTAGAATGTGTGGCCTTCTGTATCTCCTCACACTGTGATGGGTGCACAAAGAGCTGCTGACTGGGGAACATATCTTCAACACTCATACCCATTCTCACTTACTTCTGTGCTGAGACTTGGCCCATGAAACTAACACATCTCAAGCCTAGACCTGAGCAGAAAGCAATTGTGGTTTTTGTATTGATTTACTGATTTATCATTTTTTTTACTAGTTCCCAACTTTTTTTAACTTTTTGCCATGGCTCCTCATGAAATCTGAATAATATACATCATATAGGACAGCAGGTTTTCTTGGGGATTCTGCAGGTCCCATGGCTGGTTTCCACAGTTCCCTGAAGGGATCAAAGCTCACAGTTTGAGAACCATTGTACTAACAGGATGATAAAGTTCAGAAATCACTGTCCTGGCTAGCATTTATTTGCCTTTTAGCAATATTGCCATGTTCACTATGTGATCCTTGGTTGGCAAGATCACATATGTCACTCATCGAGAAACACACCCTTCACTCTAAGTCAGCCCTATTTGATATCAGTACAATCAGCAGAGAGTCAAATACAGCTGGCTAAATAAAGAACACTACTGTGTTCACTGCATGATTCCCTATTTGACTGAAATCACTTGAGGAAGGAGGAGAGAAAAACTCTAAGGAGTATACTATATTAATAATATTTATTTATTTAAAATATTTTTTACCCAGCCTTTCCCCCACTACCTTGGATGATTATAGTGATTGACCCAAAATATACATAACAGACATGAACAGCCTTAGGATCTGCAAGGCAAAGGATGCAGGACTGCTGCCCAGAGCTTTGAGTGAGCACCGGATGGCAGAGTGGTACATGGAGGAGGAGGCGTTCCAAGGTGGGGGGAAGGCATGGCTGGGGAGGGAACGGGTGGGAGAGGACAGAGAGGGTGGCAGGCTATAATTCCTTTGCAAAGAGGGTGAATCTTCAGCGAGATACATTTCATCAGGAGTGGACAACACATGGCAGGAAAAAGATCTGCTCTACAGTCTCTTTCCAAGACTTCTCCATTACTAGTTGAAAACCAAAACAATAAACAAAGCACCAAGAAGTCCACTGTATGTATTTCTGCTGTAATGTCTGTGGCTAACATCAGAAAAGGACTCTCAGCAGGGGTCTCTGTGCTGACTCATTCCCAGTGAACAAAAGAAATGCCTGACCATTTCTTTTCATTATTTTCATTAATTCATTCATCACTTTAATTTTATTCTGCTCCTCCCAACCACAAGGAAAGGATAGTGTGGTTCACATCTGGAACCTGGTTTCTCAACACTGGAACAAAGAACTGCCTCCAAAAATTATGGGTCTGAAAGATGCCAAGCCGTTGATGGCTGAGCTCCTTTAAAATATCTAAAATAATTTAAAGAACACCACTGAGCAGAATTAAATTAAATCTCAAAAAAATTGTCACAGAAGTTAATTATTCTGTGCTGTCGAGATCTGCCATGTAGACGTCTTTCAAGTAGATTGGTTGGAGTCTTCTAAAGTGATAATTTATCATTCTCCTTGTTATAACCTCCTTGTTAAGAAATAAAAGGAATGTGTATCTCAAATTAAACAATAGATCACTGGTTCTCAAAGTGGAGGTCAAGACCCCCCTTGGGAGTAACAATTTCATATCAGGGTGGTTGTGGAAAGCTGGGCCCCACCATCTTGGAAACTGGCACTGGGTGTTGCCATCATGGAATGGGGCATTCAGACTGCAATCCATACTTTCTGGAAGTATGTTTCATTAAACACAATGGGATGTACTTCCATCTATACTTGGAGGAGCTCTGGCATCTCAGTGATTTTGGTTCCTGTTTGATGTCACTTCTGGCCATGACATCACTTTCAGGTGTGTCAAGATGTTGATTGATAGTTGTGTCCTGTGACTGTTAAAGTGCCGCAAGATTGAAGACAGACACAGTGGAGAAGATTAACTATTTACTGTATTTACAAGTTTAGAGTAGTCTAACACAATCCAGGTCATACACATGAATTAAGTCCTTCAGTCTGATTCTCCTCAGAGCTAACCAGTATGCTTCTGCTCTGATGAACAGCTGAGCTCCAACTGCCATTTCAGTTCTCCAACTGCCACACCCAACTGATAAAAATTCAAATCTGAACATTCTATTCAGCTGAGCTTACCTGAACCAACTGTTAGATTCATAATTCTAACAAGGTTGATGACATCAATTCATGGGTTCCCAGACAGAATATCATTCTCAGACGAGGGTCCCAGGCCAAAATGCTTGAGAACCAATGAATCAGATGATTTCTCCTCTTAATGGCCAGAGAAAGAACCATGTTGGATGAAGCTGAGTGCTTGCAAAGTAGCTTTTGCAATAAGGAGAAGAACAGGGACTTGGAGTAGTTCTCATTCTAACAATGAATTTGTCCCATCTCCTGATCCTCATCACCTGCTCCACTGCTGATACACAACAGCAGCAGACAGTATAATATCTTTACTGTCTGCGAGCATGAATGCCCTCCAGTGACTGTGCTGATGGCCTTGTTGTGAAGCAAGCATGACGATGTCACACAACATGCACCAAACTCAGGCAATCCCTGGTACATCTGCTGGTGAAACCCATGCACAGCCAGCTGAGCACTTTGAATAGGATTGGCCCACTCACCATTGCATTCTATGGTCTCTTCCAGCTCTTTTTCTTCAATTGTTCAGTCTCCAGGGATTTCCACTTCAATAAATTTCACGTTCTGTTTTCAGCTACAGTTATGTCTGGCATATTATGCTCTCTCCTATCAGTTGTTCGAATTAAGTCCCACTGCATTTCCCCCTGCTCAGCAAATATTTAAATATTGCTTTTCAAGTTCACAAAATAATTATATAGCTAAATAAATAAATAATGAGGCTCTGTCTAAGCCACAGATCCCATTTTCCCTTCTTTTATGGTTTCCCCCAATACCTGCCTTCTCCCAAATCTTCTGACCGGCAATACAAGTTCAACCCCATTTCCCTATAACTGTCCTGCAACCAAGAGGCCTTTTTCCCCTCTGTGAATCTTGGCTGCTTTGTTGGTGGTAAACTCTCCTATTTATCTTGTTGTATTTTTCCATTCTCACATTAATCATGAGTGTAAGGGGCAAAGCTCCCTCCTGGTAATTTTTCTTCGTCAAAAACAATCATACAAACTGGCTTGTAATGAAGAGAGAGGATGGTCCAAATGTGAACTTCAAGTTTTCTCCAGGGTCTCCTTTTCCTGGTATCCTTCTTTGTGAGATAAACTTGGCAGATAAACTCTGCTATGGACATGTGTCTCATGGAAAGCACCCCAGACAATTTATGTGCACTTTACAACCTCTTTTCCTAATGTGGGGCTACCATCGGTGATATCTGTTTCTCTTTGTAGTACTTTTATAGCACTTCCTGTTAAAACATTGAATAAACTTAAAACAAATTAAATAAAAAAGATTCTGATTCTGTATAACCACTTGATTATCTCTTGATTATATTTTGGAGCAGTAATAAGTGATATTACTGGCATATTACGAGACTGAGGCTGCACTCCTAAAGACACTTTCCTGGGAATACGACCCATTGAACATAATGGGGCTTACTTTTGAGTAGACATGGTTAGGATTATGCTCCCTGGCTTCCTATATGGCAGCCAAACATAGCTTGGTCAAGCTTGTTTTTCTCTGCGAATTAATGTATAAGAAAAAAAGAAACTTCAGTACAGTCATGACATGGTACTGATAACTAGTACAAAGAAAGTAATTTATCTTGGGCTTTATTTCTTCTGAATTGATGAGTCAGTTGCCTATGTAAAGGAGGATAGGAGTTTCTTCCAGTGAGTTTCCTGGAAAATCAGGTTGAATTCCTTTAAAGAGAGTCAGTAAGCATGACAAGTCAGAAAATAAGCCCTATATTTATAGCATAGATGGAAATAAGAATAATCTTTTCAGTTAAAGCTGCCATCTCCCAAACAATCCAGAACATCAGTCTGTATTGATTACTCAGTTTAAATCAAATGCATCATTTGGAGATGAATAGAAGAAAATTCTAAGGAAAAAGCATTTTCCTTCTTACTGTTTATGAAAATGATAAAAACAAGTTTCACCCTCACATAAACATAGGGCGCAATCCAGAGTAACTACGGGGAATCCTTGCTTTGGTGTAAGAACAATTTACTCTGGATTGCAATATGAATTCCCCATAGGGTTTCACTTGGTGGTGCAGTAACTATGGGTGCATGTAACGTCTGTTATGTGCTCCCGTAGTTACTCTGGATTGTAGGGATAGTGTGACTCTAACAATCCCTCTGTCCCTCAGTTCTCAATGTCTCTTTTTCTCTCACACACAAAGGAACACATGAAAGCAGATCTAAATAGTATTGTTGTACATGCACATGGTTGTAAGTTCTGATTTACAAAATTTACTCTCACCAACCAGAGGTGCTCCACACTGCTGAGATTTTTCTGACTCTGAAGGTGCAATCTTAACCAAAGTTCCAGCAATGGCATAACTCTGCCAGCAGGGCATGTGCTGCATTCTACAATTAGTGTTCCCTTGCTCTTAGCCTGGAGCTGCGAAATTGGTTAGGATTGTACCCAAAATGCACAATTTCCCAATTCTATACTCCACCATATTATAGAAGGGCACTGTCAGGGTACTGGATCTGAGCAGATTGGGTAGAGCAGGGGGTGTATATGGTGACACTGGTTTAATGTTGGAGGCTAATGTCTTCTAATGCCAAGATTAGCTAAATCCCCCTCTTCCCCTCCCCCCCCCAACTCTGCAGTGTAGCCTACACTAGCCCTGATGGTTCAGCAATTTTAAAAGTGGGCTATTGATTACATTCTAACATATGTACAGTAACTACTTTCAAATACACGAATTATTTGGGCATCATTTATAATAGATTTATAGCACACAAACTGTCAGGAAGAAAATACTTCAAGATTTAAAGTTTCCTGGCTTTAAAAAAGCCCAAACACTAATATTGATAAGTCACTGAGAAAATGCTAAGAGATTAGCACATTATGTTAACATTTCGCTACATGATACCTAATCATTTGCAGGAAATGAGCCAAGAGATTGATTAGCAAATGGGAAAAAAAAAACATTTAGAATGCCTTTGTCATTCTTTGTTGGGGGAGATGGAGGATGGATGAGTGGAGGAGGAAGAAAAGTTAAGTAGGGTCTGGGGCAGAGGGAACTAAAGGAAATTGGGAAAATTACACAGATATGAGGAAAAATGCAGAAAAGAGAGACTAAGAGCACAATCCTAACCATGTCTATTCAAAATTAAGCCCCATTGTTTTAATTGGGTCTTACTTCCAGGAAAGTGTCTTTAGGATTGCAGCATTTAAGAAGATATCTTAAAACACCTTTCTATTTTTTTAAAACTTGGACAATGTCAATTATGTATTTATGAAGTGTATGGCAAAGACTTATGGTAAATCAGATGTTAATGTCCCGTCCACCCAGCCAAGGACAGAATGGTCTGTATTGGAAAAAATCAGACAATGGGCTGGTGGAAGCTCTTGAGACACAATGTGATGATTATTTTGTCGGGAAGCACCACAGTCACACTGAGGGGTAGGTGCAAGACCCTACTTAAACAGTGAGTCCTGGCAGACACCATGTTGGGTACGGATCCTGTTCAGAGTTGACCAAAGGTGAAAACCTTGCACCTTTCAGGTAGGGAGATCTACATAACTGCCTGTATCTAGGTGTTCAGCTGCCCATTTACCTTTCCATTGTGTGTTGATGTTAAAGTTGTTAGATAGCTGATGTATGAGTGCCAGAGAGGGCTTCCTGGATTTAAATCAGCCAATTGATAGATGAGTGTGCACAGGGAGGAGTGGATTGCTCATAATTTTGTTGTATTAATCATTAATATTTCCTTGGCACAATATGCTGTGGTCATCTTCTTCCACAAAGGACTTAAAAGGTGTGATATCTAAATATAACAAGATGAAATGAGCAGAAAAAGTGAGTCTAGTGATAAACTACCTATTGAATTGACCAGGTAAAGCCAGGAGAGAGTCTGAATAACGTGTCCTTTTAAATTTTCAGTAGTATTATAAACATAATGAATTTCACAGGCTTTTTCTCAAGTAGCTAGCCAGTGCACAGACATGTGCCAGCCTTCCCACATCACCACAGGAACAGGGAGACGGGTGAGCTGCACTAGCTTAAGTTGGTTTGGACTGCACTCTGTTGTTTACTTCTCTGGAAGTGTGTTCACAAGGGTGAACCCATTACACTACCCAGTGCCACCTCAAGTCCACAAAAAAAACTGATCCCACTGCTACTACCTGTCCACAAAAAATAAAACCCTTTTACCTTGCTCACAACAGTTTCTTCAAATGTGGAAGTGAGAACTTCCAGTTTGATTTATAAGGAATAAGCAAATGACACATCACTTCTAAGATATATCAGTAAAACTTGAAATATGGTTGAACAATATTTTGTTCATTCATGTTCCTTCTGAACAAGCCATTTATAATTAGGAGTGGTGTAGCTGGAGATTTGGTAGTACATAAACCAATTCCTGGGCACAAAGCAATCACTAAGAGAAGACAACTACTGCATCAGACATGCAAATGCTGTGGTGTGAACAAAAGGACACCAAAATATTCCATTGCTTTTACATTTCTCTAGAGTCCAGTTCTTGTCTCTTTTAGACCTTATATGTAAATTATCTATCCAGTGTGGTTGCTGGCAGGAACATAAACCATAAGGGAACCTCTCCTTGGAGTTAGCAGCTTGTGTGAAATGGCACTCAAGTGGTCCAGGCCAATTTCAGCCACATAAGCCTCCCTCCCCTGAAGTGAATAATATGTTTGACGTGGCTGAAACCATACAGAAACCACTTCACTCAACTGTCTAACTGCATGGACATAAGAACATAAAGTGAGCCCTGCTGGATCAAACCAATGCTCAATCTAATCCAACATCCTGTTTCCCACAATGGTAAGACTGTTCCTTCCAGGAAGCCTGCAAGCAGGGCATGAAGGCCAAAGCTTTCCCCTAACTAACTGATATTCAGCATCATGCTGCCTCTGAACACAGAGGTTCTATATTTAGCTGTCATTGCCAGAGAGAGAGAGAGAGAGAGAGAGAGAGAGAGAGAGAGAGAGAGACCTGTCCACAATGAGTCCCCTATTAAAGGTATGTAAACAAGGTACTTGGTACCAAGAAAGGTTCCAAGTCACATGGATAACAATGAACTAGACCTTAAAAGGTAAAGGTGTCCCACACAGGTTGCTGTACTAGTTGTGACCAACTCTATGGTGTGGTGCTCATCCCTTGTTTCTCGACCATAGAGCCAGCATTGTCCAAAGACTCCTCCATGGACATGTGACCTGCATGCATGCAGAATGCTGTTACCTTCTCACCTAAGTGGTACTTATTTATCTACTTAAACAGAACAGCTAGTTTGGCAGGAGTTCACTCCATCTTGCAGTACTTGGGTCTCGATCTTGAATCATTGATCTGCTGATCTTCCCCTACTAACTGGGCAAGAGGCACTCTTTTAAGTGGGTATTCCTCTTTTATTTAGCAGGGGAAGAGTAACTGGCCCTCCTCACTCAGGCTATGTCTGTTATAGTGGCTTCTGCTGGTGTTCTTTTGCATCTTTTTAGATAGTGAGCCCTTTCGGGACAGGGACTCATTTGTCATTAATTTTTTTCATTTTATTGTAAAACGCTTTGTGAACTCTTTAGTTGAAAAGCTGAATATAAATATGATATTGATTGATTGATTGATTGATTGATTGATTGAATGAAAGGCACAGCACCTTTTACCATTAAGCAAACTACAGCCCATAAAATTGAGCCATACAGCACAATCCTAACCATGTCTACTCAAAAGTAAGCCCCATTGTGTTCAATGGGTCTTTCTCACAGGAAAGTGTCTTTAGGATTGCAGCCATAGTCATAATATTATTATTATTATTATATAGTCAGGAACCAATAAGGTGTTCCTTAAAAAGGAACCAATAAGGATCACTTTTTAAAGAACCAATAAGGTTTCTTATAATAAGGAACCAAATTGAGAGTCAGTTCTTATTTCCATAAATGAGAACTAATTTCAGAACTCTTATTACTGTGTCACTGGTTTTTGTTGATTTCTAATTAGTTGGGTGACCTATACTGATCTATATTAAAAAAGTAGTAAATGTGGGAGGAGGGTAACACACACCAAATCTGTGTGTGTGTGGTGTTGTAATTTATTCTGTATGGTCTGTTATGATGGAGGTCCATCATGGAGCTGACAAAATGAGGTCTCACACCAGATGATGCAAAACCTAGTGCCCCAGATGTTCCAGATGTGCTTTACAGTATATTTGTGACACCCTTGACAGCCACAAATGATTTGCACTGGCCCAAATGGAGTGCCCTAAGACTGTCAAATGACACCAACAGATGCATGGGAGGAGCATACTGTGGCATATTTGAAAGATCAGTCTGTGATGTATAAATTCTCTGATGAACACAGCAAAGTGAATTCTGGCTCATGCCTTTCCTAATGCTCAAAAATCTCAAGTTAATGGATCTGCAGCCCCACTGTGTTAAGCACCAACTTAATGCTAAGTATTATTAAAAAGTTTCCTTCCTCCTTTGACAGCTTTCCCCTCCTCTCACTAGGTTCCATGTTTATGTCCCTTTTATAGCATGTTTGCAAGACCAGAAAGTAAGTGCCCTGTTTTCATACCCTCTGGCCTCTGCCATCTGATCCTTTTTACTTAGTCCTCAGAAGCTTTAAATAGTCAACATTATTTTCAAGGCATGTTTAAGCTTGTCCTTAAACACTTCAGGAATAATCCTTGAGAGCTCGCTCAATCGTGCTGTATCCCTATAACAACATACCCCAGCCCTGGCCTTGGCTGAGGTCAGTCCTCAAAGGGGACTGAAATGATATTCCCAATAGAGGAGAGTGGCATATAACAGAGGCCCAACAACCTGGCAGTGGCGCCATTATTTTGTCTCCCTGCGCTATCTCTGTGCACAGTGAAGCTCTTTTCAGCAAAGCCTGAAATGAAAGCCTGCCTTCTGAAAAGAACCACAGGTTATGAGGATCTGGACACAAACCAAATGGTTTCTTTCTATGTTTGATATCTTCTATCTAATGGCACACTTCCAGTTTCAGAAATACCAACGATCTATTCTGAAAGTGTGGAGTGCCTTTCTAGTAGACCAAAGCATTGATCTTTTCTGAAGGCTTAGCTACTGTAGCGAAGTATTTTTTAAAAGCAGCTATACATAAACTATATTTAAAATCCTAAACAACCCTACCAAAATACAATATTCATGACACTAATGACAGAGGACCTATCCAAGTGCTACTACTCACCTACTGAAGCCTGCTGTGTGCTTGTCTCTGCATTTTTTTCTGACAGACTGCCATATCTAAGAGCATGCTTGCTTGCTTGCTTGCTAACCTGCCTTTCCCTTGCCAGTGAAAATGTCCAAGACAGCTTACAAAGATTAAGTTCCTCCCCTCCTGATATCTTCACAACAACTCTTTAAGGTAGGTGAGGCTCAGAGTATATTACTAGTCCAAAGTCACCCAGACAGACTCAGTGCCAAGGTGGTATTTGAAGCTGGATCTTCCAGGTCTCAGTCCAACTGCCTTACCAATAAACCAGTGGTACTCTGGCATTTCAGCCCAGGACCCCTTTTCAATGCATCAATCAATCAACTGAACACTAAGTGCTGTCAGAAAATAACCTCCAGATTCAATTCCTTTTATGCTAAGAGAAATAATGCAAATCTGACTTCTACCCTCAAATACAATAAATTGGTTCCTAGTCCTAAAGTCACTCAGCCACCCCAACAGTGTGTCTGTTTGTGCCCTTGCCACTATGCAAAAATACAGAACATGAGGCCTTAAGTGCATGCACATATTTAAAGTAATAGCCCCAGTCTATGCGTGTCTACTAAGTTGAAGGACCATCTGAAGTCAATTGGGCTTAACTTCAGGTAAGTGTATGCAAGATTGCACATTTATACAAGTCTTGTAGTCAGTGGTGTAACGAGAGTATAGCAAGGGGTGCAAAATGCATGGGCGTCTCCAAAGTACACCCCATGGATGCCACAGCCTGTGCACCACTGCCACAGCCACCCCCAGAGAACTGAGCATGCCGGTAAAAACTTGTGCATGCTGCTTTGGCACACCCCCGCAGCCACCGGCCAGCTGATCTGGCTTCCTCCCAAGGTGGGAAGCCAAGCATGGGTGGAGCACCCGCTCCAGCTTGGTCACACCCACTCAGACGGCGTGCAGAAAGGATGAGGAGGCATGAGTGGTCTGAGGTGCAGCCAGGACAGAGTGGATGTTCCACCCACGCTTGGCTATCCCCCTTGGGAGGACGCTGGATCAGCTTGCCAGTGGCTGAGCTGATCGTGCATCTGCTCCACAGGCACAGCGGCTGCCAGCACCAAACTTTGTTGCCACCAGGGCAGCCGCTAACGAATTGGAGCACCCCTGTCCTCCCTCCCTGCCAGCTTGAGCCTCCCCAGCCCCAGAGCCTCCAGGTAGGAGAAACCCCACCCAACAAACCCTTCCTGGATTCCCCCTCTACACCCCACATCACAGAAACCCCAAACACCCTCCCTGCCCTTCCCCCCACCACAGGGAAACCCCTAACCTCCTCTCTGCCCTGACTGGGTCTCCCCTCTTTCCAGCTAACCCCATGCCCCCTACCTGCCCTGCCTGGATCCCCGTCTTCCCTCCCACCCAAGCAGGGGGTTCCAACTGTTTTGATAGGGGCGAAATTTCAGTCCTTGCTACGGGCGTCATTTTGCCTAGGTACACTTCTGCTTGTAGCCCAATCCTACACCAGCTTCTGTGGGCACTATGAGGAAGCTGTGCCAGCCTTCAGTTGGATGCCGGCACCTACCAGACTAGGTATGCACTATGCGGGACAGTAGGACAGCAGTGAAATAACAGCATGTGGTAGGGAGGGGTATTTCCAGGTAGGGTTAGAATGAGAAAATGGTTGATCAGGACTGGAAGCGTAGGAATGGTGGAGGAGGCTTCTGCCATATCATATGCCTTCCCAAGCCTAAAAAGCCCAACACTGCGCATGTAAGCTGGTGCAACTCTGAGTAGTTCCACAGAGGTTGCTGGGGCTTTACTCAAGATAAAGGAAAGAAAGTTCCCTTATGGAAACCTCCAGGAGCCATAGTTCCCATGCTGGACATGGTGCAATAGCCTTGCTGCACCGCACTGCAGGAATTTGTTTAGGACTGGGCTGCTAATATATATTTTTTTCCAAAATGTGAACTTTTTTATATCTTCCATAGGCAAAATAAATAATTATATATTTAAAAGTTTTATATTCCTCAGCACTATGCTATACTTTAATTAAAATAAACAGGTAGTTCAACCCTAACATGCACTGGAATAGGCAGGCAGACAGGCCTGCACTGCATCCAGTGCAACTTTGGGGCTCCACTGTGCCAGCCCAGGGCAAGGGGCAGGGTGACCACATGTCATAATTGTAAAAGAAGACACGGCTTTCCAAAATGTAAGAAAAACAAGAAAAATGTAGGACTTGACAAAATAAAAGATAATAATACTCATATATATATTGCTTTTCTGTTATTAATTTAAACACTATATGACTTCTTATTATTAAATTTAAAATCTTACATATAATTTATTATATTTAATCTATTAATTACAAGAAATCTATATGCTACCTCATCACAAAGACAAGAGGGACAATGAAGATTTTTTTTCCAGGATGTGGAAAATCTGGTAGGATATGTCATGGAAAAAGAGGACATATAATCACCCTGGCAAGGGGAAACTTTTCGGGGTAATGCAGCAGAAGCCCCAATGGATTTACTCAGACATGCATCACCTTAAGATCTGAGCAGAATGGAACAAACTAGAGCTGCTCTGCACTGCTCAGGAAGGGGGCTAGGATCCATTGTCTCCTGTTTTCCACCCATAGATAGATAGATAGATAGATAGATAGATAGATAGATAGATAGATAGATAGATAGAAGTAAGTAAGTAAGTAAGGAAGTAAGTAAGTAAGTGTGCAATCGTAAACAATTTAGGCTGACATAACTCATCATATCTTCCAGTGGTGGTGTGGGGAGGTTGGTGTATGCCTGTGCACTGTCCTAACCCTGCCCCCAGAAGTGGGGCAGAAGTGCTTAATGGCATTTTGTGACATCCCCAGGCCAGCAAATTACTTATGTTGGGGCTTATGCTGCCTAATTAGAGGTTAGGCTTCTGCCTCTCTTAATGAGCATGACTTGCATAACGAGTACCCATTGGCTGGGCTCCCTCTCCTCCTGTTAGCATTGGCTGGGCTGAGGCACTGAAGCGGGACTTTCTACCCCTGCCTGCAGTTCCAGGGAAGAACAGCAGTTCCATTACAAACACCCTATTCACGCACCCCCACCAACATCCCTGCCTGCACTTTTCCTTTCCTGTAAGTAAGCCCCAGTGGATTTAATGGGGCTTGATTCTGAAGAGACCCTTCTTGCCCTTCTGTTGTTGCACTTCATGCAAATTTGGAAAGAGTCAGGTTGCATCCTACATGCTTTCCTGTGAGTAAGCCCCAGTGGATTTAATGGGGCTTGATTCTGAGTAGGATCTGGTCCCTTTGCTGTTGCAAATTGCCTATCTGGTTTGCATAGATAGATCTCACACACAGAGAAAAGTTCCTTGTTAAAGATGCTCCAAAAGACATTAGTGACTCTTTTAGTTAAAATTAGTCATCCTTAGCCATAAATGTTTTTCTTTTCTTTTTTACTGTACAGAATATTACGGTGTTTCATTACAGTAATTGTGGTCTGTATTATATTATATGGTTTTGAATTCAATTCCTGTGTTTTGTCATCATTTTTACATACAGTTAATATTTTTATATGAATATTTTTTGGGTTGTGGAACCAATCGTCTGAGTTTCCATTGTTTCCCATGGGAAAATCCACTTCAAATAAAGAGCGTTTCACTTAAAGAGCATGCCTCTGGAACAAATTAAGCCAGGCTTGTCCAACAAGGGGCCCTGAGGGCCACATCTATGGGCTTTCTAAGCCAAATGCAGCCCTTGAGCCTCATGTTGGACAAGCCTTAATTAAGCGCTGTATGTGAGGCACCACTGTATACAGTAGCTGCAATCCTAAAGACATTTTCCTGGGAGTAAGACCTATTGAACACAATGGAGCTTACTTTTGAGTAGACATGGTTAGGATTGTGCTATAAGTAAGTCTATATACGAGTATATAAAATAGAAACTGGTTCACTCACTGACTCCTGGGGTTGGGGCAGAGCATCCCTTAGTCACCAATTCTTCAATGCAAAGTATAGGGAGGAAAATGTGTTCTGCCCCTTTTCACCCCCTTCTGGGTGGAATTTCTGAAAACCGGTTCTTAGTGCACCCCTCGGTCATGGAAGGAACAACCTCCCCAAATTTCACACTTCTAGGCCCAGCGGTTTTGGCTAGGCATTGATGAGTGAGTCAGTGACTTTTCTCTTTTATAAATATAGATTTAAAGAATTTACACCACATCTTTTTCCCACTCTTCGGGGCACTCATGGCAGCTTACAAGGTAATAATAAAATACAAAGTGTAAGATTAAAACAATACAACTACATTAAAACATAAAACAATAAAACAGACCAGACTCCAATGGCTCATGTAAAACCATGAAAGTTATGGTTCATTTAAAGCACCAGCCCTCAACTGGTTTAGGTCAAAAAGTTTGCAAGAACTAACAGTCCAATCCTATGAGCTATGGCCAGTAGCAGAACATGTGTTCTGCTGCTGATCACTGCTGAAAAAGTGCTGGTCCAGCAATACGCTGAATGGCATGTGGTCTGAATACTAGTGGAAAGAGCAAGTCTTATCATCTGCATGCTGGATGATAAGTCTGGAGCACCAGCTACCCACTGCGGGAGGTAGGACAGGCAGTGGAAAGCAGAACATGGTATAGAGATATTGGGCAACAAGGCTGTTGGAAGGGTGGATCCACAGGCAATAGTGCATGCCAGAACCTACCCTTTCCTTTCACTGCCTCTTTTCTCTCCTAAGGTTCAAGGAGATCCATTTTGGGATTTAAATTCTCTTTCCATACTAAAGCTTCCCAATCTATTCCCACTACCAAATACCTATTTCTTGCATGGCTGCACCAAAGTGGTGAGAAGAAGGATAGGACTCTTAATTATGTCTACTGCATTTCTTCTCTCTACTAAACCAATTCCCTAGTAAAGGTGGCCTTTATAACTTCCTACTGGCTACTATTAAATTAAACACCTCATTTTCAAATTAATTTCCCTATGTGCACATGTATGCACTATTTATGTATTTTTCTAGTACCTAGTATCTCTAGTAATTAGTATGTTCTAGTACCTTTTGTATCCTCCCATGTATTGACATAGTTTTCTTGAGATATGAAATTTACCTGAGGTAATTTTGAGATTTACCTGAGGTGTAAGGAGATTACCAGAGCTACACAGAATGACCATCTTGTCTTCTGTCTCTTGCATGGCCATAATCATGGCTGTTGGTGCTGCTCACTGGAGGTCCACTAGGGATGGAGGCAGTGATGGAGGAAATGACAAAAGATGGTGGCACACAGTTGAATGGCCAGATGATGCTTTTTTTACACTCCATCTTTTGGGTCAATTAGCAGGGTGACCATATAGAATGGATGACAGGGTGGCTCTATCTTCAACCATAGAAAAGGAATCTGAGGCAGGTTTAGTTCATCATAGAAGGGTTTCAAAAGCAGCACCTGCCTGAATTCTCTCTTCAATGAAATGGTTAAAGGTACAAGCACTCTGTCCTCCATTCTGTATGGTCACCCTATTTATTGGATGGTATCATTATTACCCCGGAGCGGAGGATGAAAACGAGATACAGGAAGTGAAAATGTCATGCCAACTCTGCCACATTTCTGCCATGTAAGAAATGTCAATTTAATATTGTTTTAGGCTGCAATCCTAAACACACTTTCCTGGGAGTAAGTACTATTGAACATAATGGGACTTACTTCTAAGTAAACATGCTTAGGATTACACTGAAAAGCTACTGTATCTCAGCTCCTAAAGCCAGTAACCCACAAGCTACTCTTCTGTAATCTGGAATTATTGTTTTAAGGCGTTCCTTCATTTTAGGTGGCACTACATTTCTTAATTTGCTGGTTTAATGCTCTTTTCAGAAGTTTCAACAGCTGTTTTGATCAATGAGAATTGGCTTTGTGAATACATGTCTTGTGCCATGAGAAAAAGACTGTTAAGAAATTTGTAGTCTTGATTTATGGGAATGAGGCAACTTTCCCCATTCTGTCCTCGCTTGCTCCATGGATTCACTTTCCCCTGTGTTCCACTTCTCCTTCATTTCACTTTAACCTCAAGATGTTCATTAAATATTAATCCCAAAATTAGATCATGCACAATTTGCCACAGCTTTCAGTTTCTACAGTTCATTTGCATTCTTAGTATTTGATAAAATAATTAAGGAAATACTGCAAAAAAAAAATCTTGATGTGATCCTATGCACGACTGCTTCAAAGCATACTGTATTGATGCTCACATGTTTTCTATGTGTTGGTAACACATACAAATAATTTTAATAGAAGTGTACTTGCTGCCACATCAAGACTGTATATATGGATCTTTTGGAGGAGAGGTTATCAGTAACTCAGGAAAAAATGGAAGAATCTACAATTTACACAGTGTTCAGTGCACATACTTTTACACAGTGTTCTGTGTTAACAGAACACAGCATTTTATATACATGGGTTCCATGTAAGAAACAAAAAAAGTAGTTTGGAAGAAGTGCCAAAATCAGAGACAAAATGGATAAAGATAATTTCAGAAGGAAAATCAGAAGAATTTCCTAATCATAAGAAAAAAAAGTGAGACCTTCCCTACAATCCAGAGTAACTACGGGAGCACGTAAGAGACATTTACATCAACATAGTTATGGCACCACCTAGTGAAAACCTATGGGACATTCATATTGCAATCCAGAGTAAATTGTTCTTAAGTAGGAGCAAGGACTCCCTGTAGTTACTCTAGATTGCGCCCATAGTCTATACTTTCCTCTGAAAGTATGTACAATATTGATACCTGCTAGCTTTATTTTGGCTAGAGAAGCAATATCCCTTCAGCAGCAATGAATCTGAAAAAGAAAATATTTTCCCTGCCCAACATTTTCTTAAGAACCTTCAAGGTATGAGTATTAGCAGCAGGCTTTCTTATGGAAAATATGATACCGCCAATAAATTATCACGAGCCATTGTGATGGAACTTTTCTTAATATGTCCAGAAGACTGGATATGAAGGCTTATCCATGTAGTTATGTGTGGAATGCTGATGTTGAATGCAACTACAAAGCTAACCATGCTGTCCATCCATTATTTTCAACTTTTCTACAGACGACTGTTGGCTGATCCCACAATTGCTGATAATTTAGTTCCTGTTTATCTACAGGGATTCCCACAAAGCCATCTCCATACATAGTGCAACAGTCATTACATCCTATGAACTGGTTGATGGAACTGTTTTTCATCATTCTTTTTCCCATCCAACCTCCCCTTATAAATTATATCCACTTTGCACACTGCCACATTCTGGGAATAATGACAGTCTGTTGCAGGATACATACATCTGTAGCCTTGGACACTGAGGAATTAAGTCATAATTATTCCAACGATCACATTCGAAAACTGGCAAATAATTCATTCTGCATTTCATTCCAAGGAAGAAGGAAAAAATGTGATGATTCTGTCTCATTTCTTTTTGCATAGTTTCAGTGAAGAATATCATTTTATTTCAGGGCCAAATGAATATGAGAGGGGGATAAGGAGGAAAGTGTATCAAAACACCTTTCCCCATATTACCAGCAGGGGTCATGCATGTGACAGCATCAATTCAGGTAAGAAGAACTGACAAGTCCTATCTGTTCTGTGGCTGGAAAAATGTCAGAGTCTTAACCCCATGTGCAGCTTTTGCTCTCTCCATTCCACCCTGTTTTCCAATTGCATTGCCCCATTTTATCAAGGCACAAAAAGTTCAAAGAGCTGTCAATGACATGCCTGACGACAAGGAGCAGGGAAAGGAAAAGAGGGCAATTGAAGATTTGTCATCTCCTTTTCCTTCTCCTCCTCTCTAAGTGTGTGGGCATTTTACGGTGCCAATTAACAACAAGCTGGGGTAGGTGAGAGGTCAGTCCAAGAAGTCTCCCTTTTGCCCACCACAGCTCTGTGTCATCTTCTTTCAAGCATCTGCCAACTTGGTTTGGTCAGTGGAAGGGAAAATCCAGCAGCCTGTTTGGTTTTGTTGTCTTCCTGGGCACTTTGCAACTTCAAAGGCTTGCCTTTGGTTCACAGAGGGCACAGGCCAAAGGTCAATGGGCACTGCTTGACCTCTCTTTCACCCACCATAGAGGAAAAGGGGGGAGAAACACTTTTATACTTTAATCTTTCTTCTCCCTCTCATTGTGTCTCCTGAATATTGTGAAAGGAAACAATGGGCTCCTTATAAGCTCACACTTCCACATGGAGTTACTCCACACTGAGGAAGTAAACAACACACACACACACACACACACACACACACACACACACATCTATGCACAGATTCAAACCAAATTCCACCTGAGGGAGATATGAGATTTTGACATTCAAACTGGAATGCAATACACTGATGCTGTAAAATGGACTTGTTTCATTTTGTATTTTAAACACACTCATACATGTGTGCCTGAGCGTCTGTCCGTCCATCTGTCCGTGTGTGTGTGTGTGTGTGTGTACAAAAACACTCACTAGCCCTAGGGTATTAAGGAATAAGTTAACATTTCACAAAGCTCTCCACAGCTGGTGATTATATCCTTTGCAATGTGTACAAAGACATTGAGAAAAGGAGCAGAGAAAGTAAACAGTATCACTTCTGGGGAAGATTTGGGGGGAGTGGGGAGGAGAAGGAGGAGGAGAAGCAGATGAAATTTAATCTGGCAGGCAGCCCAGCCACGAACTTAAAACAATACAGAGAAGGGAAGCCAAAGAAGAAAGAAAAACAGAGGGAAGAGTGTGGAGAGACAGCATGCACAAAAGAACCCTCCACAAAGGTTTCAAGAATCTTTGGGGGCCACTAAATAGCAGATTAGATTGCAGGACTAGGCTTCAGGGGGCTACATTCCTGTCTCATTATATAATGTGTGTATGAACATTCTTAATTGAATTGGCAGAACCCCCAGCTGTTTACCTCTCATTGGAAAAAATGAGAGGAAGGCACAGGGCCTTGAAAAAGGCAGACACAAAGTAGTGGCTTTGGCATCCAGAAAAACAAAGTTGAAAATAGCAGTGAGTTGGCTTCTACTGTTATCATTCATTTTAGGAGTACTTTGCACTTAACCATGTGAAAGTAATATCAACACCATTTTCAACACAAGTTTCACCTATAGCGTCTGCAGAAAGCACAGCTGGAAATAGATGTCATCACTAGCCATGCAACAGCAAACTGAAAAGAGATTAAGAGGCGAGCTGCTCACCTCTTATGCTGTATAAAAGGCAACTTCTGTATCTAGGAATATAATGTATATACAGTATATTATATAACTTTATGAATATAACTTTGTACACAATTCTGTGTGTATCTGGTTTCTATTTTCAGATCAAAAATCCACATGCACCATGCACAGATTATTACCTGAACTAATGTGAATCACTGTAGTCAGGTACAATTTGACATATGTACAGTACTAGGAGTAGCTAAGATGGGCTCCACAATATTAGGGCTAATATATTTACTATTGTTTATTCAAACCAGAGAAATATTAAAAGCCCATCAAAAGTGGCAGGAACAAGAGCCAACATATCAAAACTTACAGACATTCCTTCACCCCTCATGCTAAGCTGACCGCAACCCACTGGTCATAAGGTCACACACTGGAGCGTAAAGTGACCCAGAATATCACCTTTTGAATTCACCTTGGTTCCTTTGCCGCTACAAAACGTAAAGAAATAGCAGCCAAAATTATCACAGTCCTTGCATGCTTGCTTCAATTGCAGAAATAATGGACTTCCAGTTTGATTTGGAACTGTGCAGATTAAGGAGCTCCTTTTTCACATTGCTCCTGTTAATCAATCCAGAAGCCCATACGTTCATGTTAGAAGAAACTACACCAGGAACAAGGTAAGAAGGTGAGTAATCCATTCACAACTGATTCACAAATTCACAGTGTAGGTCGCATCCACAGCAGTTTGTAGGGTAGCAGCTGAAGGATGTATGTTCAGTTCTCCACCTGCTACAGATGCAATCCACATCATCTCATAATGGATGGGCCAGCCCTTCACTCACTAATAATGTTCCCAGTTACTCTGTGTAAGGAAGGCACCAATCAATCCTGACCATGGGCAAATGATCCAGTCTAGTAAACACATGTAGAAAGCACAATCAAAGTATTGGCTCTATTGCCGATCATCTTGACATTACATGCAGCAGCTGGCACATAAACGTCATAGCCCTGCACATACATGGAGTTTGAATCTACTAACTGCACAAACAAACTGCAGTCTATTCATTCTATCCCCACCATTCTATCCATAAATAAAAGAAATGAAGGTTCAATCCCATATGTCTTGCTTCTTGTGCTGATTCTTCTGATTTTCCTGTTCTGGTTTTTACTTTTTTTGTCCTTCTTACATGCATTCAGCATAATGTCTGAAAGGGCCTACTATGCACATGCAATGTGCACATACAATATTTATATATCCTTACTGAAATTAGACACAATCCTGCTTCTCCCACTGCATATAATCAATGTTTACAACATGTGTAAACCCTTAGAGTACCATTTTCCCTCCTCGCTTTTATTTTATTTCATTATTTGATTTGTATTCTACCTTTTCCCCCAAAGGGTACCCAAGGTGGCTAACAATCGATAAAACAGTAACAATAAAATACAATTAAAACAATAAAATACAATTAAAAACAATATAAAAAACAACTAAACAGCAGTAAAACCAGATCAGGTATGGAAGAGGACAGATTATAAACATTATGTGGCCTCAAATGCATTTTTAAATAAAAAGGTCTTTGAGCCCCGCTGGAAGTTAAAAGAGAGGAAACTGATCTTAATTCAAGGGGGAGGGAGTTTCATAATGCAGGTGCCACCACTGAGAAGGCCCTGTTTCTGGCCGCCTTTCCTGTAACCCAGTGATTTTCAACCAGTGTGCTGTGGCATGTTGGTGTGTCACAGATGGTCCTCAGGTGTATCGTGGAAATTTGAGGAATGGCATTCATTAATAGGAAAATTGGGGGATTTCAACAGTCTGGTGTGCCTTGTCAATGGTAAAAACAACTGACGGTGTGCCTTGATAATTTCAGTGCCTTGTTAAGTGTGCCATGAGATGAAAAAGGTTGAAAATCACTGCCCAAACCTCTCTCCATTGCAGCACAGCCAACAGGGCCCCCTCAGATGACTTCAGACAATATGCCAGATTGTATGGAAGAGGGCAGTCTCTCATGTATGCTGGTCCCAGGCCATTTAGGGCTTTGAAGGTTATAACTAGCATCTTGAATTCGGCTCAGAACCAAGCTGGCAGCCAGTGCAGCTGCCAGAGCAGTGGAGTGACAGAGTCAAACCGCAGAGCTCCAGAAACTACCCGAGCTCAGCCACCACATTCTGAATCGGCTGTTTTCAAGAGCAGCCCCATGTAGAGCGTGTTACAATAATCTGTTCTTGATGTCACTAAGGCATGCACCACCATGGCCAGATCTGATTGAGACAGGTACGGCCATAACTGGCGCACCAGCCAAAGCTGGGCAAAGGCATTCCTGGCCACAGCTGATACCTGAGCATCCAGGAGCTGCTGTGAGTCCAGGATCACCCCAAGCTATAAACCTGCTCTTTCTGGGGGGGAGGGTGCATCCCCATTCAGAGCAAGGCAACTATCCAGTACATGCATTGAGGATTTCTGAACCAGGAGGATCTCTGTCTTGTCGGGATTTAATTTCAGCTTGTTTGCCAAGAGTCTCCAGACAACGCTCCAGGACAGAGACAGTCCCCTTTGTATCAGATGGAAAGGAGAGATAGAGCTGAGTGTCATCCGCACACAGCAGATGTCCGTGTGCTCCTCCTGATCAACTTGTGGGGTCTGATCGCCTGGTCGGCTCTGAGTGGACATGATGGTGGCAGAGAAGGAACCCTTAGCTGCCATCATCACCGCAGAGTAGACCCTGTAATGGGCTCTAACCTGTGTTCGGTGAGATTTGTCATGAGTCTTTCTCCACCATCACTCAAGATGTCTACCCTGCCATGTCATCGTCTGCAGCTCCTCAGTAAACCAAGGAGCTACTTTGATTCTGTTGGCTGGGAGAGGTTGCTTAGGAGCAATGTCATCTACAGCCCTGGCCAACTCCGTATTCCAGAGATTGACCATGGCCTGAGATGAGTCACTGGCCTTAGCAGCAGGAAATTCCCCCAGAGCCATATGGATTCATTTGTCTAAAGGGGTGGGTCAGATAATAAGGTCCTCTGCCCCTGCAGAGGGAGAAGGCAACAGTCTAAATCTCACCAGAAAGTGATCAGTTCATGACAATGGGATGGTGTTAATCTCCTCCATTACCAGATCACCCTCCATTGATCCAGACAAAAACACCAGGTCTAGCATGTGTCCAGCCTCAAGGGTTGGGGTAGAGATCTTCTGTGACAGGCCCATAGTTGTCATGGTGAGATGCAGCTGTTCCTGGGGCCTTGGCATTCTTGGGACCTTTTTATTCACAATCTTCTGCTACATGGTTTCCTTCCATGAACATGACAATACCTTGATAGTTTGGCAGCTGATTGTCCTGAAGTTTGTGTTGCTTGTATTCATTCTCCTGCCAGTATGGCACTAATTATTATAATACCACTTCAGAATCTGAATTTATCACAAAGAGCTAACCGACAAATTACATGGCCTTTTATTCAAATTAAAAAGGTCTGATTCTATTATGCTAATCCCCCCCCCAAAAAAAAACTTATTTAACCAAAATGGGTTTTTGTGAGATCCACAGTGCAATCCTAACCCTGGATTAGGCCAGTACAAGTCCCAGCAGAAGTCCCATACTGGTTTGAGTGTCACAAAAGTGCTTGAGTTTGACTCAAGCTATTATGGCACTTCTGTGCCATTCCTAGGAGGGTTAAGTCAGTGCACCCATGCTAGATTGGCCTGTGTGTCATATTAAGTTACTGTAATGAAAACACCCAATACAGTGACCTAAAAATCCACATTCTCAGTAAGGCAATGATTTATAGGCTATATTTGTAGAAACAGACTAAATATTTATACTCATCCCTGTTGGCCAAGTTACTATTAAGTGGTCCTTTAATAATTCCTAATCTCACATCCTTTTTCCAACAATGTAGATGAAGCCTTCTGCCTGGCTGGAACTCATCTCACCTTCCAAAATGGGTCTTATTAGGATGCTTCCAGGTCATGGTGACCATGATCTTAGTAATGTGAGTTGAGTCATCACAGCAATGAGAAAGGAAGGAATGCAATTATTTAAGATGATTATCCATCCATACTAGTGAAAAGAGAAAAGATTTTTAAAAATAGCATTCGCCCAATTAATTGATCATAGATCTCTCCAATCAACATAAATTTTGAAAACAAATATTTATAGGTTTCATATCTGTCAGGTATATAAGTTTCTTCTTTCTACAAAGTATCACATATTTATTGCAAGCAGTTAGGCCCCAATCCCATACTGTGACACCCCACCAGGGGTCTTTTGAGGGTGCACTCACCAGTACTGAGTACCAGCACCTCTGTGGCTCCCAAGTAGACATTCCTATGATTACAAATAACATCTTCATGGTGAGCAGGGCCAGATTTGGGTTTGATGAGGCCCTAAGCCATTTAAGATAATGGGGTTCTTTATATGTCCAGCTGTCCTTTGTCAACAACAAATTGTGGCTGTTTTTTGTGTTGAATATATGCTATATGGTAATTTATGGACCTAACTGATGGAGCTACACAACACAAAACACTCTTGTGCTAAAATGGCTCTTGTGCTAAAAACCTGATAAGAGGACCTAAACATATGACTTATACGTCAGGGACTCAGAATACAATTTTAATAATGTCTACTCAAAAGTAAGCCCCATTGTATTCAATGGATCTTACTTCCAGGAAAGTGTCTTTAGGATTGTAGCCTCATTCATTTCCTAATCCTCCAATGTGATCTATGCTTGAACTGCCAACTGATGCTTCTGCAGTCTACATGTGACAAACTTATCAGTCTTTGTGCAAAAAATAAATATCGGTGCAAATATGATATTAAAAATGGCAACATGCAAAAATAATTTAATCTTCCAGGATACACTACTTCAGATCTCAAAGAGGCAATTTTTCACAAGAAAAACTTCAAAAGATGACCAGAGTGTGAATGAAGTGGATTAGAAGTTACAGTCAGTACTCATCACCCACTAGGGTTACTTTCTTGGAAACGCTAGCAGATAGCAAATCTGACTGATAGAAGATAGCAGGCAATGAACTATATATAGGGTTAGGTGATGAACCAATGGGGTTCATCATTGGGGTTGAACCAAAGTTGAACATTTGGGTTGAACCAACATTGGGATGGGGTTCACCATTGATAAACCAATGGAATTACAGTAGGTATAAGATTAATCCTTGGTGGAAGGGAGTATCTAATAGCCATTATTGTGAAGTGTCACATGATTATTTTGGATTGGGCTGCATGAGTCAATTTTAGCCTTGGAAACATTTACCAGTAGTTGAATTGGTGAATATTTTGACCTCCACGTTAGAGAATTTATTACTATTGATTTTGCAAAAAATAAAGCTGGGGGTACTCACCATGATGTTGTTATAAAGGTGGGGTACTCACCATCAGTGCCGGATTTATGTATAAGCTAAACAAACTATAATTAAGGCTGCAATCCTAAAGACACTTCCCAGGGAGTAAGACCCATTGAACACAATGGGGCTTACTTTTGAGTAGACATGGTTAGGATTGTGCTCTTAGTTTGTTTACTAACTCTCTTGGGGACCCCAAAAATTTAAAGGAAAAAAATGATGTACATTTCCAAAATATAAGATAAAAACAAATAAAATAGAACCTACATACAGCTTGTATGACATTTTAGACTCAAGTCTTGAAAGAGAGGGAACTGAAAGACTTTTGACTGTTCCCTACCTTCTTTTCTATCCCCTTATTTGAATTACCTGTGACATCCACATGTGTACTATTTATTCTGCAATCCTAAACACCCTTTCCTGGGAGTAAGACCCATTCAACACAAAGGGCATACTTCTGAGTAGAAGTAGGATTGCGCTCTAAGTTTGTTAAAGTTTACCAAGGACACAACAAAGGCTTTGGATCAGGCCTCCAGTACAGCATGTTCTTTGTGATCAACCATTCCTCAGTTTGTGTTCAACCAGAAGCAACAGTAACCCATAGATTGTCCAATTGCACGTGGCTATTTAGATAGCTGAGGGTGATGAAAAAGGCACTATTTCCCCCTCAGGAAATTCAGCTCTATTTTTAAAGGTTAATGAGGAATAGAAGATACTTGGGTTAGCCAAAAGAATGAAAATAAATGGGTCGTCTTCTCCCCACAGTCCCCAGCTGTGTCATTGAAAAAATGCATGGTTTTGGTTTGCCTGCAGGTGATTGCTTCATATCAACTCAGACATTCTGTTGTTATAATCTAAGCCAAAGGGGAGACATGGGTTGTTTTTCCTAGACAGATGTTTCCCCAGTTTCCCCTCTTCGTTGTACAGTATGTTTCTCTAAGCAAGGAGGAATTCAATCAATGTAGCACCTATGGAGCTTACCCTTTTTTCAGAATACATTCTTTGAGTTTGGTGTCAGATACCCCTTCCACAGAATGTGTCCAAGAGTCAAGCGGTAGGTATAGTGAATGCCACATTTGCTTGTAGACCTGAAGTTCTCAGTACCATTAGGAAGAGTTTGATTTGGTTAGATATGTTACACTGGAAGCTCTATTGCAACATTACCAATAACAACTTCACAGCAATGGCTTGAGAGAAGAGACTGAAACTCACTCTTACCTGATCAGGTTCTTTTTAGTGGTTCTATCTGGTTTTTCCTTCCAAGGAGTATTTGGCTACAAAATAAAACCACTTACCCATAGGTGGTAGCCAACCATAGCAACCTGCAAGCCAGGTTTGAAGACTGGAATATCTCAAATGTTTCCATTTCAGGCTTACTTACATAGTGCTCTTTGCATCATGTATCTTCCTCCTAAGAACCTTGGGGCAGCATATACAGGAACCTCAAATTTCATTCGCACAACAGTCCTGTTGGGATATGCTAAGCTTTGAGACAGTATCTGGGCCATGGTCACCCAATGGATTTTATCTCTGAATGAGAATTTGAACACAAGCCATTACGCTGGATCCGAACAGTCTACAAAGATAATGCTTTTAAATAGAGATGATGGCTGGCCAATCAGTAGAAATATCTCAATTTTCTCCTCCAGTGTACACTGGACAATGAATAGTAGTCCAGTTCAGGAGGTGCATATTTTTAACTCCATGGTATATTGGAGAGAGGCATCAAGAGAGGTTTCCCATTTTACCAAGACATTAATTTGGCATATTCTGATAATGTCCCCAGTCTGTCTTGTCCTTTAGGCCTGTTTTATTTATCTATTGCCATGTATTTAGAGAATCAGGAATTCCATATTGATGTCTGGCTGCCAACTGTTGACAACTGCCAATTCTTCAGTATAGTCAGGTTGCCAATTGTTGCTAGTCATTTGATTCACACTTTTGTGCTATCTAGGGTGCACCGTGAGGAGGTGAACTAGTATAACACCCCATTTTACTAAGGAAAGTTTTACAATAAACAAACTGCCCAAATTCAGCAGGATGTGTGCAACGGATTAGAGAAAGAGAGGTTTCTTTATAAAACCTACTGCATTCTCTATACTGGGTAAGCACACAAAAGAGGAACATGAGACCTTCAGATTGGGCCTGCTAGTTTTGCCTAATAGTCCCACACTATAAAATCCTCTCCTTCCATCCATGCAGCCAAGCCACAAGGGCATGTGCTTCATCCTGTGAGGGAGACAGTCTCAGAGGTCTCATCCAAGTAAGGCACCACTGCTCAAACGGTCTAGTAGAACCACTGCTGGTGATTTAGCTGGAGCAAATCTGACAGGACCCACAAGGGCATATCAGGGCAAGGAAAGAGGATTGAATATTGGCAGTGCTGCTGTCATTGATACCGCCACCTTCCTGGCCTTGCTCTGATCTCTACTCTGTTCTCTGCACCATTCCACCAGCAAACTGTACTTTCCACCCAACCTGTCCCAAGTTTCCCCCCCTACTGACTTATGCACACTGAGGCTCATTTGAAGACTGGAGCCCAGTCAGGGCCACTTGCCACTTATATTAGTGTGAATCAAACATGGTCTAACAAGGAGGTTGCAGGGGTCATAGGTGGGGATCTATATGCATGAGTCCCAATACATAGCCAAATGTATTATAAGACAGCAGGTATGCATTGGTCTCTTGTAATCTGGCTTAGCACAGATCACAATGGTAGATCTCCCAAAATAAGGTATGGTTGAAGTAGGATAGGCAGAAATTTAGGATAAACAATGTGTACAGATTTAATTACCAGGGAGCTGCCATGTGCCCAGTAACAAAGAAACATCTGGATAAAAGGTTACTGTTTCTAGATTCCTTGTAAGAACATGGAGTCTTGTCTTGCTGCTCAAATTAAAACTTCTCAGACAGTACTGCTGTACAGTGTCAAAAGTGAAGTAAACCAGCTCTTGAGGCAAGAAAAAGAAAGAAAAGAGGCCCCACAACTCCTAAGTCTGCTAGAACTATTTAAGTGCAAAAAAATGACAGGACTATTTTATGCCTCCTGTGGCAGGGCTGCAAACCTTTCCTGAGAGGTGGTGAGAAAGGTATGTTCCACTTTCAGGACAAAACAATCTTTGGCTATAGACAAAGGGTCCCCAAGGGTCCCCAAACTACAAAAACTCAGAGAACTAACAGTTAATCCTTCCAAGAACTGCAAAATCAAATCATGAACTTCAAGAAAGTAAGGGTCACTGCTGGAAAACTAATATTAGCGCTAGTATAAGATGTACTGTGAAGATGTTTACAACATAGTCCAATCACATAACTGATCAATCTGGTGTAGCATGTACCATATGCTGGAGAGATACAGCAGACACATAATCACCCTGATATCATGTCATAAAAATGTGTAAATGCAAACAGATGTTTCACGAAACAAATTAGCCAAAATGAATTTTCATTCATATCACTTGAAATGCTAATTCAGTTACAGTAGGAATTGGCACAGTTTTGCCTTGTTTCATTCTAAAGTCTCTATCACATTCTGGGTCTTCTCCACAGCCCACAGAAATCAATACCAAGAACTGCATTTGTTTCATTGGGCCTTGGAGTAGATCCGAGAAGATCAACGTTCCACTCCATTTTGTGTGCCATTCCATTTGGAACTCATTGTAGATGTCTGCTGTTGTTGCTTTTGTAGATGACCTGAGCTATAACAAGTGTGACCTCAGAATAAATTTAGCAATTTGGGAGGTGGAAGATTTCAGATTTGTCAAATAAAATAAAATGTTTCATCTCATTCACCTTTGCTCTGGTTATCTACAAATAAATTGACAATTGCCAAGATACTGCAGTCCCCTCCTCTTATATGAAAGGGATTTTCATATGTGAAGTTTTTGTTGATCTATATTGGATGTACAGATCCTGTTCTTACATGGTCTAGAGATAGCCTAAGAGGTTTTCAGTGCCTAAGGCAGAAATCCAAATGGCAGCTTCATCTATTGTTGTAAGAATATTGTTAAGAATCTTTCACTTCTCTAATGGAATCCAAACATGTGCTCTTTTCAGTAGGCAGCTCCTCTCAGATTAATGATACAGTGTATGATTCTATGTTAATAATATTCATACATTGTGCAATTAGAACAAGAAATGCTAAAAATGCTTTTTACCATTTTATGATAGTCTGATTTTTATGTGTCCCACATGAAAAAGAAGATACATCTTTTTCATGTGGGACATGTGGGACCTTGGACTCCCCTAATTTGATTTCCACTGATTTGACTTAAAACTTTTATGAGGGTCAGTCTTTAAATCCCTTGTAACAAGGGAAAAGGCATTAATATACCATTTCCTACTTTCTATAATTACTGTATATAATCAGGAGCATTGCTAGGTGGATGTGGGGGTGTGGCCTGTAACAGGTGATGCACCCAGGGGATGGTGCAACTGGAAAAATGCACACACCGGAAAAACACACTGGAAAAATGCAACTTCATGATGATGAAGAAAACCCAATCATGTCATATACCATTGGATTCATATTGAAGAGCAGAATCCAATGCAAAAGTCCATTTTGAAATAGCACCTTCATATCAAAAGGAATGGCCAAAAAACTGAAAAATGCATTGAACTCTATGGAAAGTGAAAGTGAGCTCTATTGCAGCTACTCGTGAATATACAAATGTGGCCTAGACCCATCTGTGGATACTGAAAGGTATCCAAGGACATCAGGATTGTCATGATCCAATAAAAAACATTCCCCACAAATCACCCCAGAAGGAGGTTCCTGATTATTGTACTGAAATTTATTGAAAATGGATTTGAAGTGCACAGCTGTGTTTACTAGCAAGTAAGCAAGCATGCCTTGGCTGGTGTAAAAAGTCAGTCCAGGGTCCAATCCTGGTCCAATCAGAGATTTCACTAGGGTGTCAGAAAGGAAGCACCCTTGAGTCACCCCTACAGACTAAATTGGCTAAAATTATGGTTTGTAGTAGTGATTCCATCATGTTATATACATTTGGATGCATAATTTACAGCAGAATGCAATGAAACAAACCGCTTTGAAATATTTTTATTCTATTAATATGTGTGGCTAAAAAAAACACAGTGGAGGTGGGGCAATGGCACATAACCACGCCCACCATTCAGATTGTTGCCCCAACCACTGCATGGGGTGATGCGCTGGCTTCTGCATCAGGTGATGCAAAACCTAGTGACAGCCCCTGATTATAATTTAATTGGATTAGATTCCATTATTCAACTATTAAGAGAGCTGAATAAAAGGGCTTTAGTGGCTCAATCTTCAAGATGTTGTAACCTTTGAATGTTAGCAGGTCAGAAGTTTGAGGCCTGAGTACTGCAAGATTTCTCTTGCCCAGCTCCTGCCAACCTTTTGCATCTGAATGGGGTGGGACTCGAACCCATGACCCCTGAGGCACTACACAGGTTCATTGGAGAACCTACATGGCAGAAAACTACAAAGGACCATGACACAAAACTAGCTTTATTACATGTGTACACATGGGTTCCACCTCCACTAGGCAAGGTGAACAGGCTGTGCATACATTTTTATAGGGCATTTTCAGTAGAGGAGGGGACAAATGGCAAGGAGAAGGAGTACAAATGACTGAGGGCTAAGTTTGGACCCTGGTTTGCTAATTTTGAGCAAGGGAGGGATTCAGGGGTGACGACAAGCAGTGGATGGGCAGGCTGGATGGCAAACTTGCAACATGTCCTCAACTCTTTTGAGACTGCGCAGGGCTACTTGTGGTCATGAAACACGTATCTTTACTACATTCTGCCTTTATTGTTTCAGCCTGGATGTTTTGTGCCTGGCCTTGTATTATTTTTCCAGCTTAGCAAAGCTGACTTTGCCATAGGGGCCAGATTACACTAAGGGGACATGGGCCTGGGTCAGTTGGACCTAACAAGATATTAAAACAGGCTGTAACTAGTGTTCTTGGCCTTGCAGCTTTGGTCAATGCTAGAGGATGAAGGGGCTGGAAAGTGTGGAATCAGACACAAGGCCTGGATATTCGGGTACACTTTCCTTTACTTGCAGATCAATGCAGGTAGAGAAATAGGTACCACTTCAATGGGAAGGTAACGGCGTTCATTGCGCTTTGGCATTTAGTCATGCTGCCAACGTGATCCCAGACACATCTTCGGACAATGCTGGCCCTTTGGCATTGTAACAGGAATAAGCACCACTCTTTAGAGTCACCACAAGTAATTTTATTTATCACCTTTCAATATTCATGTTAGCAGTCCTTCCCATAAAATTATCAGAACTATTTGGTATCATGGGTTGATCTGAATAGGTTCATGGATTCACATAGTTTCTCCATTTATCCCAGAGTTATATGGACTGTTTTCTTTCCTTTCTAACTTCTAAGATTCTGATTATTTTCTTCCATGTACATAATTTTTTAAGCTTTTCAGCAAAACATCTGTGGCAATGTAGGAGCCACTCTCTTGTCACCACATTAGTGTCAGGCACATAAGGATCCCATTCCCAGCCAGCTATGGATTCACTCCATGAACTCCGCAAACTTTATCACATTCATAATTTGTCTACAAATGCCAAAAATAGTAAAGGGTACTCAGAACAACATAAGAAAGAAAGAGTACTGAAGCGGAAAAATGCATGATAGAAAATATAATTTAATATCCCATTCCTATCTAGGGCTTACAGTGATGCATTTTGCATTCTGTCACCATAAGCCCCAGATCAGTGGCACAAAAGTCACACTGAAATCAAGCAATTTGAAGCAAGTGGCCCAAATGGCTGGCGACCCTGCATGCAACAGTGGATAGCAGTCACCCAACTGGTGCAGGAAAGCTGGTGGTGGGCATGATTTGGGGAAGGATCAAGAGCAGTTTGAAGCAGAAAGCATCCTGAATAGGAAGCAGATCTCTGCACAAGAAGATGCTCTCCTCCTTTCTGGGATAGTTCTATGGAGCCCACCAGCAAGGAGGAATGATTCTATATTCCAGGTACAGCCACTCCACAATGGTCTTTCCTTTATAGATTGCTATTTTGCAACATTGTCTTGTACAATATAATTCCAGTGCAGCAATTTGTCAATTTGCACCTGACTTTTTAGTAAGCTAATATAATGCAAGCTATCTCCTAAATTTTTAAATAAAAATAACATCAATGATAAATGAAAATTTATCAATTTATTTTATTTAGCTTATGGCAAATACATGGAATTATGATATTTCAAATGTCCCCTCCCCCAAAGAGACCTTAGGTCTGCTCTGATTCACTACAGGACTTGGTGGAATCTCCACTCATGTGCAGGATAGGATTGGGCTATTAGTATCTCTCACTCCTATCTTTGTGTGAGTGCTTACATTTGTGAGTTTAGGATTCACCTTTTTATGCATATGGCTCAGTAATTATAGGGTTTGAACAGTATATTGATTGTCTTTCATTCTTTATTCTGCCTCTCTGCTATTGTATTATTATCTCCCCAATGTTGTTGCTCCTTTACCTTTCTCTCTCTCGCTCTCTTTTAAAAATGCCATTCCAATGAGTTGTGTCAGTGGCCATTGCATTCAGTCTCTCAACACATAGTAGGCTTCCCCTATGACAGTGGTTCTCAAAGAGGGGGTCACAACTTCATTTCAGAGAAGTCACAAAAATCTGGACACTGCCATCTTGGAATCTGGTGTTGGGGTACCCAAAATGCAGTACCCCAATGGAGTACACATGCTGCAATCCATACATTCCTAGGAGTAAATTTCATTGAACACTATGGGCCTTACTTCTGAGGAGACATGGAGGAGCTTTGGCATCACAGTGATGTCACTCAGCTATGACATCTCGTATTGGCATCCATCAGTCTTGAAAGACTATGGTATCGTGCTTGACACTTTATACGAAGCACAAAGGCCTGGGTAGATTAATATGGAGGATAGGCTGTTATCCAAGCAGCAAATCCCTCCTCTTCAAGCCACTGAAATAGTCCAATGGAAAGGCAGAGCCGATATGATTGGTTCCAGCTGCGTCACAGAGCTGGGCTAAGGACTGGAGCTCACCCTGTCTTGTGGGGACCTGGGTCTCGAACCCTGGCCTTCTGTTTAACTGGCACAGTGTCTTAACCACTTGCGCCACCCACATCACTTCCAGGTTAATGAAATAATTTCTGGACATTGTCTTTCTCATAAAGGGGTCCTGGCTGAAATGCTTGAGAATCAGAAACCTATGGAAATCTATTTACACATGTCCTAAAAGTAACATATGTCATACAATGCAGTGCCTAAGAAGTCCAAGGCTGGGATGATAATACAAACAGCTGAGTCTGCTATGGGATATTAAATCATCAAATCACCCACCACAAATATATTTTCCCCAAACTGTGTCTCACATGATCAAAGATAACGAGAATTGAACAGTCAGCTCCACAGAAAAGAAGAAGAGTTGAAGACCATCCATCAGAGCAGCTCTTGGAGAACTTTGATGCTTTTAACTTTTCCCCAGTATTAGATTCAGATGAAAAAGATGAAGAAAACAGGACTAAGACGTGTTAGGATTACAAATACATAACTGCTTGGTTGGCCCCTTGCTTAATGACTATCATCTGGGTGCAAGGATTGTAAGAAGAGAAACAAATTCTTAATGTGCACTGAGCAAAGGAAAGCCCTAAAGCAAGCATACCAACAGAACAATTAGGTGGTTAATCATAATTCTGTCAAGGGTATTCTTTCTCCATTTTTTCCCACTTCAAAGGAACAATGATTTATAAACAATGTTGTCTCCCCTGAAGAATGACTCACTCTCCAGCCCGCACTGGGGTTACCCATACACTGCTTCACATTTCAGGATTGCAAGATTGAATGTCAGGATATACAATGATACATTACTGAGATTCCATCTTGAGAGCTTCTCATTAGTGCTTCTGGGTTGTGGGTTGTTTCCATAATTGTAATGAAGATGTACCATAGAAGAGTGTTTGCGTAAAGTCAATGAGGAAGGAATGGAAGCTCTGGGGAGTTAACTGAATATGTTGTTCACTATGCTGACTCACTGCCGTTCACAGGTCACTGCTATTTGTCCAAATCTCCATACCATCCCCCTGCATGTCAGAGGTCAACCTTGCTGGTCCGTATCAAAAGTTAAAAATGGATGGATCAAGGTCTGCTCGATTTTACTAGGGTTTCTTTTTCCTCTGTTTAATTCAGCATATCACTGTGTAAACCAGACTTTGGCATAAATCAAGTCTCAGGTATTTGAACGCAAATGCAAAATATGTTGTAATAGGTGGTCTTGAACCTATTAGGGTCAATTGAACATACAGTCAAGAAAGAGTTATTTACTCATTCACATTACCCAGGATAAGATCCCTTTAATTCACATCAAACCTCTTGATGGCACATGCATCATGTCAGTAATGAAGGCTAGTACATGTGTCATTAGCCCCCAAATCCAGAGTAACTACGGGAGCATGTAAGAGACTTTACATGCACCTGTAGTTACTGCACCACCTAGTGAAAACCTATGGGAAATTAATATTGGAATCCAGAATATGTTGTTCTTACACCGGAGCAAGGACTCCCCATAGTTACTCTGGATTTTGCCCTATGATGTTTTCCCATGTGGTAACCAGTGCTGAAACTGAGCAGACCAGCGGTATCCTCAGAGTAAGGGAACATTTGTACCCTTACACCATATACATCCCCAACCTACTCAATGGGGGCTATTTGGATTTGCAGCAGCTAAATTGCTACCTCTGCTGACCAGTGTCCTCCTGGGACTGAACTATTCCCTCATAGTACTCCCTCCACCCCTTCACCAACAGGCACATCACATACCTACTCTAGCAACCATTGAGTTGAATGCACAGGTCTTCCCACATGCTTACTTTCTAGGTTTCTGACAAAAATAACTTTCCCATAGCATTCTCACTACACATAGTAATGGCTGCTGCACCAACATTCATCATCAATACAACCGGGTGGTCAATTACATTTCAACAATTTTGAATATTCTTTTTAAAAAATTAAGATATTGAAGGAAATATAAGATAACTTCAAAATCAAGAAACAACATCTGTCTAGCTTTTCAGTTTCATGTGTTCCTTTAATCTTCTGGAGTCTGGAAAATGCATGTTTGGTGACTCAAGTCCAAGTTGAGACACCCATCTATGATACAGTGATGGGCCCAGGCTGGTTCGGGCTGGATTGCCCGAACCTCTTCCTCCTTTTGGCCCGCCGCTAGCAATCCGCTAGCTAGCGGGGGGCCAAAAACTTGGGCAAACCGGTTCGCCGCCCGGGAGATCCCATCACTGCGGCTGTGTCAACTATGATGCAGCCACAGTTGCATCCTGAAGAGGAAGCGACTGCTCGCGTCCTCTTCAGGATGCGACTGTGCCTGCGCCAACCTTGGCGCACGCACAGTGCGCCCGGGTTGGGGCCTGCCTTTCACGCTGGGGTGGGTGGTGTGCCCTCCTTGGCCCCGTCTTCAGTCCTGCTCCCTGATCCCGCACCCAGCCTGACCGGCCTGGTTGTTGAACTGGTTGTTGGGCCAGGCCAGTCCCACCCCTGAATACAGATCCCTAGAGTTAAGTGCCCCCATCCTTGCAGGTGGAAAGGCTGAAAGGAAGCATCCAATGCAATTAAGATTTTTTTAACCAAATTCCAGACTTCTGTCAGACAGCATTTGAGATAAAACTGTTGTGATTATGCATTCACAATAATCTGAAAGTTGATGTCAACTCAGTTCCCTACGCTGTTATAGTATTTTTGCCTTTCTGTATGCTGCAACTGTCTTCTGAAGGCCTTGTTGCCCATGGAGGAAAGCACCACTTTACACTGATTTATTTCCCTGTCTCTTTTTGTATTTTCTATAGGTAAAGATTACCTCCACTTTGGTCAATGTTATGGCCTAGAGGAATAGGGCCTTTTAACGTTGATTTCACTCTGCTGGGCCTACCTTCATTTCCCAAAAATTTTTGAGCTTCATGACCAAATCTGGGCTGAGTTCCCAGCTTAAACTTTTACTTCTGCTTCAATATATTTCAAACATCAGCTGCTGTAAATTATTCTCTGACAACGTCCCTGTCTTGTATTTTGGCACATTTGTTCATATACTATAATATATCCTTTTCCTAGCCACTCCTTTCCTTATACAGCTATCAAGTAGATTAGTAAAATACGAGTACCAGAATTCTGCAGCCAAATAACTGGCTAGTTCAATATGTTAAGAACCCCCTCTCATACACATACATAAGCACACACACACGTATATACGTACACTGTTATTTGGTCCTTGCATCCTTTAGCCTCTCAGATAAAGCTGATGTCAGTGACTGTCAAATATTCTAGCAGAATTTCCCCATCACATCCAGGACCTAGATCTAAAAATCCTATGTTCCGTTGCTTACTGGTCCAGGATCTGTAGTAGTTTACTACTTTTTAAAAAGAAGAGTAAAATAATATTTCGGATGCCCATTATGTAATTTTTAACTTTTTAATAATACAAACCTTTTTTATTTAAAAAAGGGTCTCATGCACTGAGTGAAATATTCATCAGAATTTTTTAAAGGCAGTCACAGTGACTTCTCACGTAACAAATTTAATTCGCTCCAGAGGCATGTTTGTTACATGAAACATACTTTACGTGAAGCAGATTTTCCCATAGGAAATAACGGAAACGCAGACAATTGGTTCCACAACCCAAAAAATATTCATATAAAAATATTAACTGGATGTAAAAATGATGACAACACACTGGAATTGAATTCAAAACATACATTCATTGTGCATGATCCTATGAAGTCTACTTAGGTTGCAGTCCTAAAGGCACTTTCCTGGGACTTTCCTGTGCCTCTTCTCTCCTCTGCTCCCTTCTGGCCAGCCCTGAGCTGCTTCCCTCTTCTCCACTGCTGTTCTCTCCCTCTGCCCAGCAGATGCCCAGCCACAGGAAGAACAGTGCGGGTGTTGCTTTTGCACGTCTGCCCCAACTGCCAACAAGTGTGTTTGTTACGTGAAGCAGAAGCGAAGAGAAATTTTTGTTTGTTACATGGAACATGAGGCGTTTGTTACATGAGGTGAGCAGTAGTGGGCTGCAGCAGGTTCGCACCCACTCTATAGAACCTGTTGTTAACAAGAAATAGGACATATAAAGTTGAAAAAATAGCCATTTAAAAGTGGCTGCCAGATGGGCATAGAACCGGTTGTTAATTTCTTTGAATCCCATTACTGGAGGTGAGGCATTTGTTACATGAGGCGCCACTGTAATTGGTTTAATAGCTCCTCACACCATATAGGCTACAATCCAATCCATACTTTTCTGAGAGTACTGTAAGTCCCATTGAATAGAACTTACGTCTGAGTAGACATGCCTAGAATTGTGCCCATAGTTACTTAGCACAAATTATGTGATGAAGAATTAGTTATAAAGAATTGGTGCCTGCAATCCTATAGACAATTACCTGGGCATAAGGCCCAATGAAAATAATGAGATCTAATTCTGAGCAGATATGCATAGGATAGCACAGATAGTTAGAGGTGTGCTCTCCATTCTGGAGTGAAATCTGCAGATGTGGGAACTGTAAAGATTTTAATTTGATTTCTACATTGTAAATGTGTGAAAAGATATCATTCATCTATGATCATTCCGGCATGTCTATGTGTTGGTGTGAAAAGAGAACTATGGATCAGTCTGGTTCAAGGAATGGAAATAATCCAAATCAGCCAGGCCAAACAAATCACCGTGGACCATAGTCAGTTGAAATCAATTGTCAGTGAATCACAAGCTCTACTGGCACCTACAGAGAAGAACACAGTACTGGCTGAGAAGAAAACCAGCTCCGCTGGCCACCAGATCAGACCTCAAGTGAAGTGAAGTAAGTGAATCCAAAACAGTCTATGGGGTTTATAAAGTGTAGTTTAATGACCATCCAGCAGTATTTTCTTCTAATTGTGAGGATTTCTTTCCTATCTAGCCCTGTTTTTAAACAAATGCTTAAAAGAGTGCATAGCCAGAAATTGCTCAGTTGATTACTGTATATTTTCCTAAGGAATTATCCATGTGATTCTGGCCTACATACATTGGCTTTTATGCACATAGGCCATGTCTGCACAATCCGTCTCTGCCTGAATGGTGGAGGCCAGGCCAAGCACATTCCAGCTTCCTTTCACTTCATAGCCAGTCCAAGAGGTAGGTATCCAAACCAGCCCATAAAGATCCCAAAACATCCATGTATAAATAGGGTATATAACTTCCCATTCAAAGAGGAGCAATATATGTAAAAAACATATACACACACAGGAGAGCAAGAGAGAGAGATCCCAGAAGGATTTCCCATTCACAAAAGTCAGTTGATCTTCTCTTTTCCATATGCAGCAAAAACCCACAGGGAGTTGTGCGCATGATGAACAGCTGTTTTGTGTGCTGAAGAGGATTGCTGGATCTGGACACAGTTCACTCCCATTATGCAATGCTGCTGTTTTCTTAGCAGTTGAGTGCAGATATGAGGACAAGATTTTTTTCAGTTGTAATAATAACTGAAGCAAATCCATTTCCTCTGTGCAATTGTCAAAAAATGCTCCATTTGAAATTTCTGCACCGAACATATGCAATTATTTTTAATGCAAATATCACATTTATATTGAAAACATCTGATTAAAAGGATTTCTTTAATGCCATATGTTTTTAAAATGTTGCAAAAATGTGGAGTCATTCCACATAAAACAGTTACTGAATGTGCTTTTGCAAAATTGTTTCGGAAGATGTTGTTTGTTTCTGCTATATTTCTTTTTTTTTCACTTCCTCATGATTCTCACTATAACTTTCATTCACATACCACTAACGACTAGTCCTTATCTGGAATAACTCTCTAAATATTTCCCTATAGTATCTACAAGCAGCACAGGAATGTTACCGTTACAGCACTAGCATGATAATCACACTGTTTTATGATGCTCCACACTTCACTCTTTATACTCCCTTTTTTGCTGGAACAATTCAAATCATACATCTGGATTTTGCTGACTGCATCGTTCTACTAACTTAGCACCAAGGTATAACTCAAGGTGCTGGTTTAGACTGCAAAAGCTGATTAATTATTCAACTGAGATTATGAACCTCTCATATTTATCTGCGATGCATTGAAAAATAGACAGGCAGTGCAATCCTAACGTGCAGTGGAACAAGCAGGCCAGCATGCCTGTTTGGGAAAGGGAAACAAGGGGAAACATTTCCCCTCACCTGTGTAGAGCTGTAGCAGCCTGAATGGGTATATTCAGTTCTGTGCCACCTCTGGATGCAGGACAGAACAATGTAGATGCAAGCAGCCAGAGGACCTTCTCCATAGAACTGTGGGCCTTTTCATTAAAAAGTTCATCTCTGTCTCTTGTAAGCATCACTGAAACTGAAAACTGACTGCCGAGTCCTGAATGACTTAAGCCAATATTGACTTAAATTTCATTTGTTTTCCACTTATTCACAGGTGCAAATGCTGGCTGTATTTGGTTAAAGATGAAAGAACAAAGGGGAGTCAAAAGCCAAAGACTCCTTCATGGAGATAGATCACTAGTAGTACACCTTTTCTAAGAGCACCTGACTTGGATCAGGGAGGCTGGCCCAGCTTGCACTGTATCCAGCACAAGAAGCAGGCCGCTGCTGCACAACTGCAGGGAAGGGGAAGCTTTACCCTTCCTAAAGGTTAAGACAAGTGCAGTCTCAAAAGGTCATCTTCCAGGCCAGGGGCCTCCAAAGTATTTGTAGGAGGGCCACATCATTTCTCTGACACTGTGTGGGGGCCAGAAAACTAATTTACATTTCAAATTTGAATACATTTATACATACATTTGAATACATACATAAATTTACATATAAGAACGTATTGGAGTGGATTACAAGGCTTGCCCAAGGGCCGGATGGATGGATGGGTGGGTGGGTGGGTCTTGCCACGGGCCACATTGAGGCTTGCCGAGGGCATCATCTTACCCTGGGCCAGGGTTTGGAGACCTCTGATCTAGGCCACCTAAGGGATGGAGCTGCCCTAGATCCGAGCAGATGGAATCAGCCAGGGACATTATTGGCGTTACTGCTGGATCCAAGCCCTCATTCCCTTTTCCTGGGAATGTCCACTCCTTGCCCTCCTCCTGCCCCCAACACTTCCTTCTCACTTCCTCCTCACCTTCCCCCCACCATTCCCAAGCCCCTGTACTGGCTGGGAATGGCCAGCACAACTTAATTCTCACCCCATTCCCATGGTGGTGCAAAGAGGCTGGCACTCATCTGTGCACCGGCCTAACCCATCCTCCACCAAGGAAGTGCTTTATGACACTTTTGCAACACCCCCCAGGCCAACACAAGGAATTTGCACCAGTCTGACCAGGGATTGGGATTGCACTGTTAGTGTCACAAGCAGGAGGAAACCAACCTCAGAGGAAGTGTGTTTCCAAGAGCAATTCTCTCTGCTACAATTCTTTAGGTCAAGGTTGTGATGGTGCAAGTGGTTAAGACACTGTGCCTGTTATCAAGGTTCGAGACCCCGGTCCTACAAGATGGGGTGAGCTCCCGTCCTTACCCCAGCTCCTGCCAATCTAGCAGTTCGGAAATATGCAAATGCAAGTAGATAAATAGGGACCCCTTCGGTTGGAAGTAACAACGTTCCATGCATACGTGAGCCACATGTTGGACAACAGTGGCTCTATGGCAGTGGTTCTCAATCTTCCTAATGCCGTGACCCCTTTATAAGTTCCTCATGTTGTGGAGACCCCCAACCATAAAATTATTTTCGTTGCTACTTTATAACTGTAATTTTGCTACTGTTATGAATCGTAATGTAAATATCCGATATGCAGGATGTATTTTCATTGTTACGAATGAAATGAAATGTGTGTTCTATGCACACATTGAACACAATGGGATTTCTTTCAGAGTAGGCATGCATAGGATTGGGCCCTGAGGCTGCAATCCTATCCACATTTACATGGGAATAAAGGCCCATGTGCTAGCCATTTTGGGATTATAATGGGATTTATTTCATAGTAGGCATGCATTATTACTATAATGGGATTTATTTCAGAGTAGGCATGCATAGGATTGGGCCCTCAGGCTGTCAGTCAGCCCCAGTGCACGCGCAGCTACAGCCAGACCAGGGGCCCCCTGCACCAGGGGTCTTTAGGCGACCCCCAGGAAACCACTAGGCAACCTCCAAAGGGGTCCCGACCCCCACTTTGAGAAACGCTGCTCTATGGCTCTAGAAATGGGGATGAGCACTGGACCCTATAGTTGGTCATGACTAGCAGTATAACCTGCTGGGGACACCTTTACCTTTACAAGTCTTTAAACCACATAAACTCACTCAAAACTTACCATATGGGGTGGAGGGTGACTGTTTGACCAGGAGGTGTTGGAAAATAAAAACAAAACTTGCATGATTGCATGAGTCAGAAGGGGGCAGCAAAATAATATAGATGTGTGCCGATGTATGGTGATGTCTGGCAGTTGAGCCAGATGTTCAGTTATTCCAGCTGTGACAGTTGGAATTGTCAGTTGGATCAGTTGGTGCAAATGACAGTTGCCCTTGCTCCCCATGCAAGAAGGGAGCAGCTACATAGGGCTCCTGGTCTTTTTAAGCAATAGGGTGTGGGAGACTAAGGGTGCAATCCTGAGTAACTATGGGGAGTCCTTGCTCCGGTGTAAGAACAAGTTACTCTGGATTGCAATATGAATTTCCCATAGGTTTTCACTAGGTGGTGCACACCTAGTGAAATCTTTAATGGCGAGCACAATATCTTCTAATGCTAGGAAGGGAGGTATATGAAGTAACTGAATGGGGTCATTTTAAGATCCAAGGCAGGTGGTATTTTGCTCATGGAATTGCATTTTGAAAATGGTGCTAATCATTAATCATCTCTTACGTGCTCCTGTAGTTACTCTGGATTGTAGGGTAATTCTGTCCCATGTTGAACTCTACTCTGCTTTCCTCCTTTCAACCTAACTCTTGGCCTCAGGCACTTGAGGACTGATGCCTGCACTCTTGTGTTTTGCTGTATTTCCTGGCATTTTTGGATTTTCTTTTTCACCATCATACAAGCAAACAAATAAAGAGATTCATGAAAAAACATGTTTCCTGTTTTGGTGTCTTGTTTAGCTGTTCAGCTCCATACCAAATCAATTTATGCCAGAGAAGAGACTGGCTGTCTGTTTTTTGTTAATGATAGGTATTTAATTCCAATACCAACAGCTAATTAACTAGAAACACAATACAATGCAACCTCATTTATGCTACATTCTAGGGGGTGGAAGAAGTGGGAATACCAAAAATATTCAAACTGCCAACAATTCAGATAAACAAAAGCTCTTTTAACACAGAGTCATAATGATAGAGAGCTATGTGGTGCAACCATGCGCAATTTGGGTCAGTGTGAGTTTGGGGTGACCAAGATTCAATGAACAGAACTATCACAATCCATCAGGGTCTAAGTGTAAAACACTTGTAATGTGCATGGCTGATCTGATGATGAGGACCACGTATAACATTTTCCTGGGCTAAATTGCCATGCCAGAGATTCCACATAGAATCATTGAATCCTAGAATTGGAAGGGACCTAGTAGGTCATCTAGTCCAACCCTCTGCCTGTAGCAGGAAATTCTCCAACAGCATCTCCGACAGGTGCTCGTTAAGCCTCTGCTTGAATGGAGCATCCACCCATCTGGATGCCCCATTAGATTGACATGTGTCCTGATTCGGTAGGGCAGGGGTGTCCAAACATTTTGGCAGGAGAGCCTCATCATCTCACCGATATTATGTCAGGGGCCAGAAAAGTTATTTACATTTCAAATCTGAATAAATTTATGTAAGTTTAAATATAAGAGTTTATTAGTTACATTATGAGGCTTATCACAGGCCAGATGGAGAGGTCTTGCCACAGGCTGCATCTGACTCCCGGGATGGGGTTTGGATACCCTTGTGCTAGGACAAGTACAGCTCCCATGGAGCTTTGATTTGGACAAGAAAGAGGCTGGAAGGGTATTGCTGCTGGATTGTTGCTTGATAATTTTTTGCTTTACTGTTTAAAAAGATCAAAACTGTGTTTTAAATTTGTTGTGCAAACAGCATTGTAAACCATCTTAAGATATCTACTGGTATATTTAAAGGCAGGGAATTGCCTGGTATTCCTGGCTTATATATCCATCTTTCTTCCCTGCTTGCTTGATTCATCTCACAAATACAAATCTCAAATCCACAATTGTAAAAGCAATCTAATGAGAGGGGAATGCTAGGAAGAAAAAAGACCCCTTTGATTATTTTTTTAAAAACACACCCATTTTAAGGTCACCAGAAAGGACCATCAGGGCTTTGTTACATATGGTTTCAGTGTAACATAGGGCACAATCCAGAGTAACTACGGGGAGTCCTTGCTCCGGTGTAAGAACAATTTGCTGTGGATTGCAGTATGAATTTCCCATAGGTCTTCATTAGATGGTGCTGTAACTACGGGTACACGTAATGCTCTTACGTGCTCCCGTAGTTACTCTGGATTGTAGGAATTGTTACATATGGTTTCAATGTAACATGTAGTTTGTCCCATGACAACAATCTACTAGTGAAACCATGTTAAAATCCATTGATTACAGCTGGAGAGAGGGAACCAGGTGCTTAACATTCCTATTGACGTCAGTGTGACTTCAAGATGCTTAACTTGAACTGAGAAATGCCCTAAACCAGTCGTGAAATCCGGAATGCGACCCCAGCATCCTGCTTGTTCATTTCTTTTTCTACATACATGACCATTCCTCTTGATGCTTCCCAAAGAAATATGAAGCCAGCTTGCAAAGCTCATTTTAAAAAATGGATTCTGTGTTAGTTTTAATTACCGATCCAGGAAATCTACAGTTAAAAGGATAAAAGACAACAAGAGTCGGGGAGGTCTGTTGCACAAGTGTGCTGGACAAATGGTGCTGTCTTTAGGAAACCTTGTTTTACTCAACTGCATTTATGCAATAAATTGTAGAAGAGCCCAAAGTGTAACTAATATGCTGTATGCAAGCACAAATAGAACCTTAACAAATAATAACATGTTCCATATGTGTAGTTCTTCCAGCAGCCACTTACCACACTTCCCCCCACCTCTACTTCCCACACTCACTTTCTGACTGCAAGGTAAGGAATGCACAGGATTAGAGCTTTGCCAAGAAAATTCAGTGGGGAATGGGAGAGGAGGCAACAAACATTTTCATAATAATGTGACTGGGCCTACAACAGATTTGTTGGAAATGTCTGACAGATATATTGATAAAACTTTTAATTTTAACTACATTTTGATCCCTCAGAACAACTAGAGAGATAACGAAATAATCACATTGGCTCAATTGGGAAGGGGGAGCAACACCCCTATGTTAAATGCCAATCCTACTAACGCATTTGGAACATATTCAGAGGTGAGATCTGAACTTGTTTGCAGCCAAATTCCCTTGTCACTATAAAACTCTAGACTTAGATACACCCAGAGCGCAATCCTAACCAATTTAGGCCAGCACAACCCACCCACATTCCCATTTCCTACAGTGGCATGGGGAGGTTAGTGCATGTCTGTGCATTGGCCTTACACACTCAGAGCCTACAAAAGCTCCTTATAGCACTTTTGAGACACTTCAAAGCCAGCAACTGTAGGCCAGAACCCAACTGTAAGGAGGGGTTAGGAATGCATTGCCATTTCATATTGATAAGTATATGTTGCTATGGCTGAGAGCATTCATGTCATTAGGAATTGCATCACCCAATGAGGGAGGCTGGAATGTCACCCCCATATGCTGTCAACCCAGTATTGCCTTCTCCCATGCAGTTGATGGGGCAATGCCTTGGGTGCTAGGTGTGATGATATGCTGCACCATCACATTGCATTATATGAGGGCAATATATGATTGCCCTCCTTAGATACCTGAAGGGCTGTCATATGGAGGAAGGGGCCCACTTTTTCATAGCTGCTTCTGAAAGCAGAACGAGAACCAATAGGTACAAACTGCAAGAAAGGAGATTCCAGTTGGATATCCGGAAAAAGTTCCTGACGGTGAGGGCGGTTCAGCAGTGGAACAAATTGCCAAGGGAGGTGGTGAACTCTCCCTCACTGGAGATCTTCAAGCAGAGGCTCGATGAATACCTGTCCGGGATGCTGTAGGAGGATTTCTTGCTGCAGGCAGGGGGTTGGACTAGATGACATACTAGGTCCCTTCCAACTCTAGGATTCTATGATTCTAGGTGGAGACTCCCCAATTGTGACATTTGGTTCTCTGAATACAAAAGCAATAGTACCATGGTAACTAATAAATCAGTGAGTTAGGATTGAACAAGTTCCCTTTTCCCTGGTTTAAAACAACTCAGTTTGTTCTCTTCTTCAGATGCTAATGGAAGGGGATTATCACTCCCTTGGAAGGGAAGAGTCCTTTCAGCCTGGAGGGGAAAGGAGGGATGCTTAATGCAGACACAGAGTGGTAGATTTATTGCCTGCCCCTCTATCAAGGCAGCAGGCCTCCGTCAGTCTTAAAAGACTATGGTGTGCTCGGCGCTACATACGCTGCATGCGAAGCACAAAAGCCTGGGTTAGATTGTTATGGAAGATAGGCTGTTACCCAAGCAGCAAGTCCCCCCTCTCCACGCCACTGAATTAGTCCAATGGAAAGGCAAACAAGCTGTTTTTAATCATTAACTGCTAAAGAGACATTATTTAAAGAATATAAATATTGCATATAAATAATTATCATAAAAAAGGTTACACCCAGTTGTGGGCTTCAGAGGGTTCTCACAGGTTCTATAGAACCTTTGCAAATTAGCACCTGGTTCTGAGAACCGGTTATTAATGGGACACAGAACCTGTTAATTTCGGTTATTAGAACATAGATAGAACCTGTTGTTAATTTATTTGAATCCCACCACTGGTTACACCTGTCTATAACAAACAAGAAGATTTTAAAAATTTTGGCTAGTAGAAGTATCATCCCCCTGCGCACATCATCCAGTGCAACTGATACACCTACCCCCCCCCCCAACCCAGCAACGCACTTGCTCAGAGTTAGAGTGAAAGGCACAGTATGGACATGGAAGCATGGAAATATTACCATGTTGCCTTTTCTCTTGAGCAAATGTAAATTGACTTTGCAACCATCACAGGGAACTGTGCTACACTGTACTTTGGAAATGGAGCGATGGTGATCCAGATAACAGTAGGAAAAAAATTCACCACAATCATCATGCTAAGTTCTGCACAGCATGGTACAAATGCTTCTGTGCCAAAGTGTCCCTGAATGGCAATGTATGACCTGTTTTGTACACTTTCTTCCTGATTCATCAGTAGGAAATACCTAAAAGGAGACACACAATCTTGCTGTTCAGATATTGATAACCTTTTTGTCTGACAGCAGTGGATAGGAGGAAGCAATCAATATGACACAGCGCAACCTCAGCAACGGAAACTCCACATGTCAACACTGGTCTAGTGATTGAATACCTGTCAGTGTTCTCATACCATTAGATCAGTGTTGGCCTGACTGAAAGTGGGACAGGAAGAGGGACAGACTACCTTTACAGTAGTTAACTAACAGGTTCAAATTCTTGGTGATGGGTCTGGGGAGCTAAGCCTAATTAGTAGGCTTAATAGTAGCCTACTTAGCTAAGTAGCTAATTTCTACTATGGGTTTTCTGGCCATTTGAAAAGTTGATTATCAGGACAATCCGGAGCAACTAATCTGTCCACATAAGAGCCCTTAGGTTGCCCTATCTAACACTAGGTTGGAGCAACTACAAGATGCTCCAGCCCAGTTACTCTGGAAGAGGCTTAGGGCAGAGCAAGGCAAGATAGGGTGCCCTAAGAGAGGTGGACCTGCTCTGCCCTAACTGGGGCAGCCTAAGCAGCTCAGGAGAGGCAAGTTGAGGGCATATTTAGCATTGCCTAGGGCAGAGCAGTTACTCTGAATCCAGAGCCTGTTTCCAAGGCAGAAATGCCCTCTTCCAGCCCTCAGAGTTATACCACCTCAGGAGCAGGTATAGTAATGAGTAGACCCATAGGGGTCCATGATAAGGCCCGAGTAAGAATGGCAGTATTGACCAAAAATCTGAGTTCTTGGCCAGCCTAGCTGCAACCCCTGCCTCTCAACCTCAGGATATGGAACAAACTACGGCTGCCCACAAAGCTCAGGATACAGCAGGCCACTCCAAGAAGCCCCTTGTATTCACTGTAGAATGTACTGGCATCTCATCAGGGACTCCTTATAAGGCAGGCACCCAGTGGCGTCACCAGACTGGTGCGGCTGGTGTGGGCTGCATTGGATGATGCGCGCCGTATGGGGTGATGTGCCGGAGGAGTTTGACTGTCCTTTGCCAGGCCCCGGGCGTCAGCACCCCCATTCAGGCCTGCTCCAAGGCGGAGCAGCAGCCAGAAGCTGCCACTTGTCTGAGTTGCTGGCCTGAACGGCCATCTGAGGTGCACTGCGCAGAAACACACTGAGCATGCCGAACAGCTTCAGAGGAGACTTCCTTAGAGCAGAGAAAGTCCGTGCCTCTGCACAGCCATTCGGCCTCACTCAGGAGGCGGAGCAGCAGCCGAATGGCTTCAGAAAGAGTACTGCACAGGCACCAACTCTGACGCCTGCACAGTCTCCCCCGAAGCCAAAAGGCTTCAGAAAAGTACTGCGCAGGTGTCAGAGATGGTGCCTGCGCAGTACTCTTTCTGAAGCCAGTTGGCTTCAGAAACAACTGCGCAGGCGCCAACTTTGGTGACTGCGCAGTCCAGGTAGGGGGGGGCGCACATCCCAGGGATGACGCACAGACTTCCGCACCAGGTGATGTGCAGAGTCATGTCACCACTGTAGGCACCACAGCTGTTCCTTGTTCAGTGTGATCTGAGGGGTGTCTCCTCAGGAGCAAGTCTTCCCCTTGTGTCAATTACTTAGCATGCTCTGGAGCAGTTAGGGCAGCCCAGGCTTCCTGACTCTCTGGATTCAGCATAACTTTCTGCTCTGGATACAGAATAGTTAGGAGAGTGCAGTTAGGTCAGAGCAGGCTGAATTTGCTCTGGATTGTGTCCTATGGAAGCCTAATCTTTCAGCATTTTTAGGCTAATGTTAGGCTTCCTAAATCAACTTTTGAAATGGTCAGAAAACCCGGGAATGCACAGCAATGGTTTACTCATAGTTGGCCAGAAAAATCTCAGATCTAACAATATAATTGCTGTCAAATATGTGTGAGAAGGGCATATGAGTGACCACATAGCAGGACAGATTAAGTTCGTGAAGAAGAAAGTAGAGTTTTACAAGTTGTAAAAATTTACAGTTATGAACTAACACCATTCCTAAAGGGTTTGTATCCTGGAGGGTCTTCAATAGGCTTGTGCCTGTGCAAGCTCAAATCTCGCCATGAAATATCTCTCGCTTCCTTTCTGCAGCCCCCTCCTCATCTTACCCTAGCCTTCCTTTCCTCTTCCCATTGTGGCATTCTTCCCTTATTATCATTTATTGTTAGAGTCTGGCCTAGAGGCCCCAGTGGAGGTTAGGTCACCATAATATGAGAAGCTATGCAAACACATAGTAACACATTTGTCATGCCTACAGGGAACTCACAGTGTAAATGGAAAAGGAGGGATAGAAAAATGAAAAGCAAAGAATGAAAAGCCTTGATCAAGTGGCAACTAATTCTCCCAAGTGACAGCTTAGAGTTCTACAGCCAAACAGACCACATCATTCCACTTCTGTTGGGCATCTTTCCCTTGCACCGTACACGACTGGACAATGGTGTCTACCTGCACAGCCCAGAGCAGCAAAGCTGAGATATGCCTCCCCTGCGATGCCTCTTCGGCAGTTGTCAGGTTTGGATAACCGTCTCTAGTTGTCCTCATGGAACGTGCTGTTCCTCTTTGTACTATTCCTGTTTGTACTATTAACCCTGATTTTCCACTGCAGTAAACAATAAAAAGGCAAGATAGATAGCCCTTCAGACCATTCCAGCTGGGCAGACACACTTGAGCCATTATCCATCTTTTTTCTCCCCCTCCCCATTCACAACCTCATTTTCTTAAAGTCCTTTTCTCTCCTTAACTCCATTTGAACTCTCCAGTGTATAGTCTGCCTTAGGAGCTTATTTTCTGTGCTGTTTGCTGTTGTCCACAAAGAGTTTCTCAGCAGGAGATAGGCTCTCATCTAGCCACCCACTCTAAACCAAAAGCCCCCCACAAGTTTATGCCAACCTCCCAGGGAACTCTGAGGCAGTTCAGGTTGTGGCGCAATTGCTAGAAAGAAGCGCATGAAGGGGAAACACCTTAATTTCCCATTCACGTATCCATGAATGATGTCATTTTCTGCCAACTCCCGATAAACATAAGGAAAGAAAGATGTCAGGATCACTTCTTCTTCACTGAAAAACAAGACACACTATTTTATGGCTTCACAATGAAGGAATTGAAAGGGAGCCAAAAAGGAAACATCACTTCATTTTCACAACCAAGGCTTTCTACTGTAAACTATGCAATAGGGCTAAACGTATTACTGCTAACATTGGGGATGCCTCAAGCAAGTGAACGGGAGGGTGTTAGCACATTGTCTGTGGAGGGACACATTAAATGCTACAGCAGTGGTACTCAGAGAGGGGGTTGAGACCCCCTTGGGGATTGGTGACCTTGAGTCAGGAGAGTTGTGACATAATGGGAAGCACCATCTCAGAATCTGGCACTGGGTTTTCCGGGGAGTAAATCCCATTGAACACTTACTTCTGAGTAAACATGGAGGAGCTCTGGCATCAGAGTGATGTCACATCCCAGTAAGATTGACAGGGGGGTCCCAGACAGATTTTTAAGTTTGAAAGGAGGTCGTAGGCTGAAATGTCTGAGTTCCACTGCTCTACAGCAGATGCGTGGTTGCTACTGAAAACAGTTTCTGGGCATTGTGACTAGTTTCCTATTCCTAATCTGCACTAATAATATCATCAGAATTTTCCACTGTTGTGGTTAACTCTGCAAATAACTACCATATCTAACTTTGTAAGAGTCAGTTTAGACAATGCAGAAGAAATATTGGTTGTGGTTTAAAACAGCTTCAAGGCCTGGGAATTATCTATTTGTCTAAATCAGGGATCTCCAAACTTTTCAGCCAGAGGACCACCTCAAGTATCTGGCATGGTGTCAGTGGGAGGAGAATATAATATTTAAATAAAATTTCTCCAAGAACCAATATATGCCACACACTCAAAAGGACCCCATTTGCTCACTTCTCAAGTAGCTACTTAAAAATACAGAAGCATATACTTCTGAACCAGCATATACCAGAAATACTCAAAGTGTGTTATAAGCCTCCCCCACCTTCAGGAAGCCTTCATAGGGTGCAATCCTAACCATGTCTACTTAAAAGACATGTTCAATGGGTCTTACTCCCAGGAAAGTCTCTTTAGGATTGCAGCCTAAGTCCTTCATAAGTCACAAAATGTTACTTCTAGTTTTTTCAAGAAAACCAGCATGTGAAGTTGTTAGGCCTTTGTAAGTTGTCCTGCGGGGCCTGGGAGGCTAGAGACTGAATAGAGGTTTGTCACGGGTCACATCCAGTGGTGGGCACCAGCAGGTTCGCACCTACTCTATAGAACCGGTTCTTAACAAGAGATAGTACATATAAAGTTTAAAAATAGCCATTTAAAAGTGGCTGCCAGATGGACAGAGAACCAGTTCTTAATTTCTTTGAAGCCCATCACTGGTCACATCGGATCTTTGGGCTGGGGTTTGTAGAAATCTGGTCAAAATTAAGTAAGTAATGTCATGATACCACAACATGAGATAAAGAAACTAGACTTGCAAAAGCTATATTTGTGCCATATATACATCCACTATGATGCTTCATTTTGACCCGAATAAGATCACAGTATTTTATTTGATGTATCATCTTATAGCTACATGTCAGGAGCATCTGAGTACGCTGTGACCCAGTAGAGCCAGTACAGTGTAACCTGACCTGACTAGCAACTTAACCTAGTACAATTAAGTCAAGTTTGCTGCTCTTGATAGCCAAAGTCAAGATGAATTCATTCTGAGTCAGGAGGCACACTATAGCAGGCAGCATGCTCATCATCATACATGTAGAAATATATCTGGTGTAGAGATGGCCCACTTCTGCCTATGCAGAGATGAGCAATCAAATTATCTATGCCTATTACAAAACCAATAAAATATAGAGAAAGTATGTGAGGTATGGCAATGATTCTTGTTCTTGAGATGTCCTCCCATGCTGGGCAGGTCACTCCACCATTAATCTGGCATTTGGTTATGAAAAAGTACTCTTTATACCATCCATTCAACATCCAAATATATGTGTGGTCCATACTGAATTCACTGGTAAAGTGCAATCCTTCTGTTTTCCCTAAAGTTATACTCAGAGGTGAAGAATGAAATAAATTATCTGAGGTGGAAAGTCTTAAAATGAAATCCTAGCCAAAACCAGGGTTTGATCCAAGAGGAAGGGAGATGAAAACCCCTTGCAAGAAGCCAGGAGGTTTATCAAGGTCTTTTCTGTGTTGAGAAAAGCTGGTTTTCATTAAAGAAGGAACTAGCACCAGCTCTCCCTTCCTTCGCCCCAGTAACGCACAACACACTATCCACATCTCCTTCATTGCCAGTTTGCTTTAATAAAAAGCAGAATCACACTGAGGAAAAAGGGGGGAACCTCCATATTGTTCAAAGACTTTAACTTTGCATAGTTAAGCATCACAGGCACATTCGCCAAAGCTTACGGACATGAGTTTACATTTCTGTGGCTTACCGTAAACAAGAAAGATGTTGTAATAATGCTCATGCCATTACTGAAAGAGACTCTCACAGTACAGTATCTTTCAGTGAAATCAGTCATGAGATAAGACAGTGACATAGGTTAGTCCATGGAGATTCTGGAGTGCATTTGAAAGGTGCTTATCTGTAGACTATGGTCATAGCAATGGGATGTGAAAATGTTTGATTTATCATATAGAAAAAAGCTATGGGTTATCACCACCCTATGCAATTATAAACAAGTTTTATGTGTTGCACTGAACTCTCCACACATACATGGTTCAAGTGTGCATCAAGGCAATACAATGTTATGTATGGCTCATGTATGCATTGAACCCTCCACATAGGTATGGCTCATGTGTGCATCAAGACAGCATCTATGTGGTATCCAAAAATACCACCACATTATCTTAAGACAGTATGGATACAATCCTATGCAAGTCTATTCAGAAGTAAATCCTATTGTGCTCAGTGGGGCTTACTTCCAGGAAAGCATGGTTAGGATTGCAGCCTATGTTTAAATGACATGGATTGTGATTTTTGTAGACATAGAAGAAGTTGCTTTACTCTGAGTCAGATCATTGGTCCACCTAACCATGTCAACACTGACTTGCAATGGTTCTCCATCATTTCAGTAAGGATTTTTTTTCCCTAACCAACCAGGAGATGCTAGGGATTGAATTGGGATCTTCAGCACACAAAGCACATGCTCTCTCACTGAGTTACACCTCCCTTTTTGTTTTATTTTTAACTAGTCCTGCTGTTACACTGAAGCACATAAAGGAACCAACATGTGATAGCAGCAGCACCCACTGTGAGCCTTCATGCTGTTGAGCTATCAGAGGCTCATAGGAGGAAAGAAGAGGCAATATCCACAAAAGGTCCACAATCCATCCTCTACCCCATAACAGGATAGGCCTCTTCTACTCCATGTTTGGTCCTCCTGTTTTTCCCTATCATAGCTTATTTAAGAGCCATGGTATAGCCTTGGTTCAAGTAACTTCCTTGTGAGAAAGCTGCTTAGTCCATTCATTAATGAGGCTATGCCCTGTCTGAAACTAGATGTAATAAAGCAAAAAATGATGCCATTTTTGAAATTATCACCCCAAATTCATATAAAACTACCATACATTTTTAAGCTATTGTTCTGACCCTCAATTTCACAAACCTGAGTCCTTAATGAATTCAGATATATATTTTATGGGTTGCTAATTTGCATAATACTTGTGAGACTGCACAGGAATTCTCTTTTCCATCATACGATATGCAAATGAGTTCTTATACATTTAAATGTGATAGAGCACACATGGAAATTTTATTTGGTAAGCACATTGCCCATGATTTAGATAGTCTATCAGTTAAGGCGGAGTGTAAGTAGAACAAGAATTAGGGTAAACTAGAATTGCCCTATTATTCAGATTGGTGGATTTTCATGGATACCAGGACTCCCATCCAACATCAGTTTTGCCCAGTGTTCTCATTAGGATTGTGTCCATCACTAGGATTTGTGTCCTGCACTACGGTGCAAGAGGCCAGTGTGTCATCCCATGATGAACCTCCTCCCTGGGTGTCACTGCAATGTCCTGGTCAGTGGGTATGGTGATGTACCTCTGCCCCACTCCCAGTGGTGGGCTCCAGCAGGTTCGCACCTACTCTATAGAACCGGTTGTTAACAAGAGATAGGACATACAAAGTTTAAAAATAGCCATTTAAAAGTGGCTGCCAGATGGATTGAACCAGAGAACCGGTTCTTAATTTCTTTGATGCCCATCACTGCCCACTCCCAATGGTGTTCTGGCTATAATAGAGATATTTGAAATGCGATGTTTCAGTGCAGTTTGTTTCATTGTATTCTGCTTGAAATTACTCCTTGAATAATAGAAAACATGAAGGTATTAATAAAAAATATCAAGATCTTAAAATTTTTTGTCAGCCCTCTTGCATGCGTCACCTGGTGCAGTCCATACCTTTTATACACCTCTTAGCAACATCTTTGATTTTGTCTATTAATTGGTATGGATTTCATTTTTTTTAAAGCACATTTCCAGATGTTGATACAAGCCAACATGTACAGGAGGAATTATGTGTGATCAGTCAAAAAGAAAGGCCTGCTCCTACCTCCCATTTTCCTAGCCAATGAGGGAAAGCAGAAACCATGTAAGGAAAGCAGTGATAATGTGCAAAGTAGGAGACATCAACCCACAAGTCCTACATCCAAGAACCAAGTCCTTCTATTGCAGAAGGCCAACATTTTCATGCCTGCTCTCCATATGCTAGCTGGCTCAGCCCATTTGCAGTTTCTTTAGCAAAGGTCATAAGCAACCATCTCTTGTGGCCCATTCCTGGGCTAGTAAACAATGGCATTGCACCAGATTCAGCACAAAGATGGCACCATCATTGTAGCCTCATCATCATTACTGGCCCTCCATCACCAGATGTTGCACAGAAACCAGTGCAACAACTGAAAAGCCATATGCCACCAGCAACAAAGTGCAGACTGGCCATCAGCAAAACTGTGCTGAAGGGGAAGTGGGAAAGGAACACAAAGTGAGTGGGTCTCTTTGGATGGTGCAAGGCAGAGCTGCCAGATCCTGAACCCCACTGCTTCACTAGACACACTATAACAATCCAAAAGCACTACTTCTGCAAAAGAGCTAATATATCTCTGAAAAGTCCAATGGGGCAATATAGCAAGTAAATCCTTACTCATTCAAGTGAATCCAACCCCTTTGCCCTCCTTAACCAGCCTCTCCACCAGAATAGTAGGATGGATTTCATAGCCATTGTGCCAGTGGCCCTTGGTTTTTAATGACGTGGCCCAACAGGATTGGGCCATTAATCACAGATATCTCAACCTGCCATATGAGAAAAATGGATGGATTTGCACCATACAACAAAACAAAATTTTTAAAATGTATTTTTAAAAAAACACCCTAAAATGAATTAAATTAATTAGATGACCATCTAAAAATAGCCTAATTTGCATAAATTATAATTGCCGGACAAAAAATCCGGTTGGTCATCTAAGGGTTATTATATGAATTTGGTAGGAACACAAGCTCCTGACTTGGATTGCTACCTTGAGATTGTAACCCTACAATCCAGAGTAACGACTGGAAGATGTAAGAGGTACTTACTCTGGATTGCTCTATGCATTTCCCATAGGTTTCACATAGGTGGCATAGGTTTCCCATACCAATGTAACTACATCGGTATAAAAGGTCCCATAATTACTCTGGATTGTAGTTTAAGTCAAGTCCAAATTAACTTGGACTTCTCTCTATATTCTATGGGTGGCTCTCACTTCTTCTCCAGAGGAAGAACAAATTATTTCCAAGAGCAGGAATTCAAGTCAGTGCTTCTATGCTCCTGGAGGGAGGTGGTGAAAGGCTACCAAAGTATCTGGGAAATATTGGTGAATCCAGTTATTAGAAATCTATGGAATGTCCAGAAAGAAGGCACAAACATGTGTACTCAAGCTCTGGTTGATCTACTTGTAGGTTGACCTACTAAAGCTTAGAGTGAGCCATGTATGGGTCAACAGTGTCTTCACATTGCTTCAACTCATTCGTGCTTTCTTCTGTCTCAGGGAGATTGGGATCTTCCACTGCAAAGACTGAGCCTTGGTTTAGGGATCATAGCCATAGACCCACGATTCATCACCCATTATGACCATTTTCAAAAAGTTTTCATTTTTCTCGACGCAATCAAGGAGATCATGTGCAACTGATACTTGAGTTTCTTTTTGGTCAGCTGAACTCAGTTTTGGCACAAACTTGGCAGACACGCATCACATACCCAAATCTTCAGTGAAAATGGACTGAGCTGAACCATAACTAACTGGCACATCCTCCAATTACTTACGGATGGAGATTCAACAATTTCCCCTCACAGCTGCACGCACATATGCAATGTTTTCCTCAGTTCTCCTGGTTGCGAGTCTCCCAGAACATTTGTCACTGTCAACGTTTTGTTGGCCATCTTGGAAACATCTGAACCACTCGTATGCTTGTGTGTGGCTCCATACACTCCTCTCCATACGCTTTCTGCAATTTTGCGTAGATCTCTGCACAGGTATCGCCAATCTTTTGGCAAAATTTGATGCAGATTCTCTGCTCATCTTTCTCTGTCATGTTCAATGCGACAACCACACACTACACACATTCCTTCCAAGCACTGCTGTAAAGAGAAGAAGTGAGCTAGGATGTTAAAACGTAGTGTGTATACATGGTTGGGGTCTAGACCAATCTGTGCCAAGCGGCTTCACTCTGTTTATTTTAGCTCCTTTACTATGGCACCAGTGCTGATACTTATTGATTATCTCATGCTTTTGAGATATGATGGCTATTTTTTGTTATGAGGACTATTTAAGAGTTACAGTGGTGCTTCACATAAAGACCTTAATTCGTTCCAGATGCATGCTCTTTAAGTGAAATGCTCTTTAAGTGAAGCAGATTTTTCCATAGGAAATAATGGAAACTCAGACAATTGGTTCCACAAACCCCAAAATATTCATATAAAAATATTAACTGGATGTAAAAATGATGACAAAACACTGGAATTGAATTCAAAACATGCATTCAGTGTGCATGATCCTATGAAGTCTACTTAGGCTGCAATCCTAAAGACATTTTCCTGGAAGTAAGCCCCATTTATCACAGTGGGGCTTACTTCTGGGTAGACATGGTTAAGAGGATGCAATCAAAGACACTTTCCTGGGAGTGAGCCCCTTTTAACACAATGGGGCTTACTTCTGAGTAGACAGTTAGGAGACTGCAATCAAAGACACTTTCCTCGGAGGCTTACCTGGGGTGCTGCTGGAGGTTCAAGGTGGTCAGTGGCAGCACTTGGGGGCAGTTAGGGGCAGCTGCCTCTGGCACCTCCAGGCAACTGTCCCCAAGTTGGGGGCAGTTAGAGGCAGCAGCACTGGCCAGCAGCCCTTTTAAAGAGCCTCCCTGTGGAGTGTCAGGGCTGCATAAGTGCTTGTTAAGTGAAGTGGAACTTGTTATGTGAAGTAAGATTTCTTGCTTGTTTCTTGCTTAATTTCTTGCTTGATTTCTTGCTTGTTTCTTGCTTGTTAAGTGAAGTGGAACTTGTTATGTGAAGCAAAATTTCATACAGTGAAGTGCCACTGTAGTTGTAAAACAGAAATGAGGTACTTCCTGAACCTGGAGCTCAAAGAATATAAAAGCTATGACAGAAAAGGAAGGTAAAAAGATATGATACATAAATAATAGTTCAGGGTTAAAAAAAACTTTCCATGAAGAAATAAGGTATTTGGTGTTCCTCCATGTCATCAACAAAAAGAAGTGACAGTTTTCTATCCCTCAGAGGGTGATTTAGAGTAAGCAGATGAAGGACTGAGAAATGCCTGTCTACTTAGGTTCTACTATAGTCAATGGGACTTTTTCCCAGGTAAGTTGGCTAGAATTGCAACCTAAACTGTCAAGTGAAGCAAAGTTACTAAAATGGATCAGTTTGAAGAACTGCACCTGGGGCATCTCCCTTATACAAGACTATTCAGGTGGTACGTGCAAAGGCATTGATATGTCTGCACAGCTTTCTGAACCTAATTCTAAATTCTGCTAATATGATTGTTGATTCTTCCTCTCTTGTCAAGGTTATCCAGTAATGCTAAGTGACTACTCTCTGTGAGATCTGTTCATGTGGCTATTTTGTGAGTCAGTTTTTTGACTGGGCATCACCATGGTGTAACATTATCTTCGCTTATTGTCTGGGTGAGTAACCGCTTTAAAATGTGAGACGAAGCAGTGTCAAATAGCCAGGAGAAGTCACTTGCAGTTCAGTGTTTTGAGATAAAGCAATAATTTGTTCTAACATTTGCAAGACATTCTAGATTCATAAACATTTTCTCTTGCTACCAAGAGGTTATCCAAGTGCACACAGCCCTAATTATATGAGTCCACAGAGACCACCAGCAGGGCCTGGTCAAATGGCCTATTTGCTAATATATTTACGATTCTGTTTTTCATTAGCCCAAAAATGTATTTGATGCTGACTCTTTTAGAAGAAATTATAGCTCAAAGTGCAAAGCATGTTTTAAGTGTCGTTATCCATCAGGGTGACCTCCGAACAGTACATGACGACTTTCTCCCTGCAGCTTATTTTGTAGTTAAGTATTGCCGTCATCTCTATCTGGGATGTCAAATGATGAGGTCCATAAACCAAGCTTTATTATAAACACCAGCATCCTGTCCGAGTTGATTTGAAGGTTTGTAAAAAAAAAAACACAACTAGCCTTAAAATCAGGCCTAAGCCCAGCCCACCCGCTAATGTTGCTGTGTTTTCTGAATTGACTGGGCCTGATTCCAAGCATGCCAGAGGGGAATGAGGGATACAATTTTTTTTTTCTTAAAAACCGACTGAAAACTTTTGCTGTCTCTTTTCAGCACCGTTGCAAAATCAAGCTTGAAATGAAAGCTTGAAAGTTCAAATGGCCATGTTTTAAACAAAACACAGTGTTTTATTGTACTGCGCTTCTGAAAAGGGAGCTGGGCTCAGGAATTTTTAGACCTCTGGAGATTTAAGGTATACAAATCCTGGCTCCTCTACTAACCAGACCTCAAAGTTTGTATTCCTCTTTTTTATGGCAAAAGCAGAGAGCAGTCCATACTAGAATTTCAAATAAAACAGCCTCCTGTGTTTGCTGTGAGTTGAAACAAGAAACAACTCTAAAGCCAATCCCGTTTGTGTGTGTGTGTGTGTGTGTGTGTGTGTGTGTGTAAAAGAATACACATATGTAGACATGTGCTAAGATTTTCATTTTCCTTTAGAACTTCAGAAAGGAAATTAGAAACGCTTGTTCCCCAAAAGTTGCCTCAGTTACTTTACTGAATGTGTCAACATGAGTAATGAATGTGAAAGATCTGCCAGGAGAACCATAGGAAAGAGAAAAAGCACACAAAACTCCAGCTGTCCAAGAGCTATACATGGGATTTCAATGAGTTTTAAAAACAGTACAACAGCACTGGGTACACAGGCATGCCTCTATATCTGCAGGGGATCTGTTCCAGAACCCCCACAATTAAGTGAAACCATGAATACAAGAGAATGCTTCCCCCCTCCAGTCCCAAGAGGAGTCCTCCCTCACATCTGGAGGTTCTTCTGAGCTCGGTGGAGACCACAAATGTCAGTGGCCTTTGCTAGGCTCAGACCAAACCCTAGAGGTAAAACAAAATGTCACTTTCAGTTTCTCTGTGAGAGTGGAAATAATAATTTCAATGCCTTATACGGCACTGTGAGGCCTGGGAAAGGTCTGCAGCTCCCCTCACATCTGAAAGGGATGTACAAGGAAAGGGACATGGTCCAGATTCGTGGATAACTGTATCTGCAGATATGGGAACCATGGGTATGGAGAGCTCCATTTGTGAAAATACAGTGGTACCTTGGTTTACAAGCATAATTTGTTCTAGAAGCATGCTTATAATCCAAAACACTTCTATAGCAAAACAAATTTTCCCATGAGAAATAATGGAAATTCAGACAATTCATTCCACAACCCAAAAATATTCATATAAAAATTACTGCAGTCATGTAATATAATACAAAATATTAACAAAAATTTGAAAAATTAACGTGTACATAGTTTCTCATATCTCTCAGGCTCTTTTCCATTGCCTCCCTTACAAAGGCGTGAGCCCCAACAATTATAGTATGGCTTACTTTAGAGTAGACATGCAAGGCAAGGTCTCTCAGGTTCCTTTCCATTGTTCCCCTTACACAGGAGTGGATTATAGTAGGGCTTATTTTAGAGTAGACATGCAAGTCTAGGTCACTCAGGCTCCTTTCCATTGCCCCCCTTACATAAGAGTGAGCCTCACTGACTTTAATAGGCTTACTTCAGGATAGATATGCATAGGATGGTTTATTAGGAGAGGTTGAGCAGGTACTGGCAGCGCACCAAAACTGGCCATATCACAGCCGGGACTACTTTTGATTGTTTATCAAGACATCACCTGTATAACAACTCAAGATTTATTACAAACTAGCAAAAATGTACCCGCACTGCAAGAGTAAAATTCCTCCTATATGCCATCCCCCACTGCACAACAATGCCCATGTGCAACAACCCAATGAGGCATCAACCCCCCCATGTGCATCAACCCCACAATGCGCAGCAACCCACCATGTGCAACATCCCCCACTGCACATCAACCCCCATGTGTATCAACCACCCATGTGCATCAATCCTCCATGCGCACCACCACCCATGCACATCTTCCCTCACATGCACACCACCACCCATGCATATCAACCCCCACTTGCACATCATCCCCCATGCACAAGACATCCCATGCACACCAACCCCCATGCACATCAACCCCTATGTGCATCAACCCCCACTGCGCATCAACCCCCACTGCGCATCAACCCCCATGCACAATATCCTCACATGCGCATGACCCCCCAGATGTGCACCCCCTCATGCACATCAACCTCCCCATACACATCAATCCCCCCATGTGCATCAACCCCCATGCACAATTCCATGCACACCACCCCCAGATGTGCACCCCCTCAGGCACATTCACCCTCCCCATGTGCACCAACTCCCCATGCACATCATCCCCCTTGAGCACCAACCCCCCATGTGCAATACCTTCCCATGTGCACCACTCCGATGCACACCACCACCCCATGCGGATTCACCCCCCAAGTGCACCAACCCCAATGCATCAACTGAATCTTGATCAGTCAGTCTTCAATGTTATGTATAGGCAGAAAATGCACCCCTTTTCAGACCTTTAGGGGTTAAATTTCCAGAAATCGGATCTTGGCAGCTGCTCCCATCACAGAAGGAATACGCTCCCCGAATTTCATGCTTCTAGGTCCTTCAGTCAGGGATTCTTCAATGGAAAGTATAGGGAGGAAAACATGTTGCACCCCTTTTCATCCCCTTCCAGTGGGAGTTTCTGATAACCGGTTCTTAGTGGGTGCCTCCATCATGGAAGGAACACCCTCCCCAAATTTCACACTTCTAGGCCCAGTGGTTTTAGCTGGCAGTTCATGAGTCAGTCAGTAAGTTAGTGAGTCAGTGACTTTTCAGTTTTATATAGAGAGATGTTTTTCTTGTCTTGCAAAACGCTCTCAATCCAAGTTGCTCTCAATCCAAGGTTTGTAGACCCAATACATGTATTTATTTATTAAAAGAATGTATATTCCATTTTTCTCTTGCCAATGCAAATGCCCAGGATGGCCTACAAAATGCTTACAAACCACAACACAATAACAAAATAATGAAACTCTCAAGCAATTGCTGTACTCTGTAGGAGCTGGTGTGATAAGCTCCTTCTGGCCTCAGCACTTTTTCTTCTTTCCTTCTTCAGGGCATGCAAATCTCATGCCAACACTGAGGAGGTGTGGAGGAGCCTCTCATGCCATGGATAGTCTTCATGTTTCTGGCCTGGGTGACCTTGGATGTACATGTACAGGGGTACCTTGTGAGCCAAATGCCTTGTAAGACAAACTAAAATTTCTAAGGAATTCTGCTTTGTAAGACAAACAGTTTTGGCAGAGTTTGACAAATAGTTATACATATTACAGTGGTTTTTATTAATATTACAGTAATTGTGTTGTGTATTATATTACAGTGTTTTGAATTTGATTACATGTTTTGTCATCATTTTTACATACAGTTAATATTTTTATATGAATATTTTCTGATTGTGGAATCAATTGTCTGAGTTTCCCTTGTTTCCAATGAGAAAATCTGCTTTGTATAAAGAATGCTTTGTAAGACAAACATGCCGCTTGAACGAATTATGTTCTTCTTACAAGGCATTTTCTGGTTAAATGGCCATAACATTTGATATACTGCTTTGTTTCAAATACTTGTGCAAGATGGGAATTCGTGAGTTTGTGGGTCAGCTTCAGCCATGCCTGGGCGGTTACATATTAGCATAAAATACTGCTGTTAGGATTGCTAGGTTGGATACATGCAAAACCTTGAGGCAATGTCAGTCCTAACCAACTTTTGAGCACTGGCATAGCCATACCAGCATGGCACGCATTGCATCCTGCAGTTGGGGAGCAGTCACAGAGGCCCCCTCAAGGTAAGGCAATGTTTATTCCCTTACCTTGCTGTTGCATTGCCCTTATGCCAGTGCTGGAAATTTGGTTATGACTGTACCCTATGTCTCATGATGCGGGCCTGTGATATTGCATGGCACTTTAGATTGCATGGCACAGCACTTTAGATTGTGAGCCCTTTTGGGACAGGGACCCATTAGCTATTAATTAGCTATTAATTTTTTCATTTTCTTGTAAACCGCTTTGTGAACTTTTCAGTTGAAAAGCGGTATATAAATACTGTAGACAGACAGGCAGGCAGGCAGGCAGGCAGGCAGGCAGGCAGACAGACAGACAGACAGACAGATAGATAGATAGATAGATAGATAGATAGATAGATAGATAGATAGATAGATAGATAGATAGATAGATAGATAGATAGATAGATAGATAGATAGATAGATAGATAGATAGATAGATAGATAGATGGTGATGTCACAAGATTGCTAGCCCTTAACTCGTTGAAAGAAACATCTGATACTGGATGGAGGGTGCAATCCTCACCTAGGCTAGCACAATTTATCAGTCTTCCCTTTGCACAGTGATGTAGGGCAGCAAGCACATATCTGTGCACTGGCCTAACTCTTCCCCAGGAGTGGCGCATACTTGCTTTAAGGCACGTTTGTGACATCCATAGACCAGCATGAGACTTGTGCTGGGGCTTAGGCTGGCCTAACTGGTGCTTAGGATTGCAGCCAGAGACTAAAGTGTAATCAATTCATTTCATCATCACCACCACCATTGGATTCTGGACCTAAAGAAGCAGTGCTATTGTATGGGCTTGGACTCATCTCTCAACAATGCACTCAAATGCTTTTTAAAAAGGCTGCTTACCAATGCCACCTATTCCCTAAGCTCCAAAAATGTATTTTTTAAAAAGGAACTCATCTTACTTCCAAAATTAACATTCTGCTACCTCCGCATTGCCCCACAAGCCCCACAACAAGATACCACTGACCACCAGGTCAAAAGCAGCATGTTTCTGAAGTACTGAAGGAAGAACACAATGACGCCTTCTAATGTAGTTGCCAGAGATTCAGAATGTCTGCATGTCTTCGGGCAGAGAAAAGAATAAACATTTTACTGCTGTGTAAAATTATAATGGCAATAATACTGAGGAAATTAAATTTCACCAAACTGTGTTAAAGTGACATTATGAGCCTCTCTTGAAGTCACAACAAGCCCTGAAATGCAAGTCATTCAGATGCATTACTGTCCTTAAGTCGCCCTGTGTTGTTTGAGGTAAGGTAAGGACAGTGTTACAGTAATTTGCAGCAGTAAATGATACCTTGAATCTCTCACACTCTTGATTTCACTTAAGCATCATTATTTCAACATGTCTAAGGCCTGTGTGTTCTTTTCTGGAAGAAATTCACAGTGCATCTTTTAAGAAAAACATGGATAATTGAGAAAGGAAAGTGTGAATATAATAAGCATTAGCTAAGACTGCTCTGTCTTTCATTTGTTGGTATACCTACTTCAGTGCCTCTTCCATCATTGCTCTCAGTGTGTAAGTATTTGTGGGGACATGCACACACTCTTTCTAACCAATTTAGGCCAGCTCAACTCACCCATCTTTCCATTTCCACAGTGGTGTGGAGGCCGGTGCATGTCTGTGCACAGGCCTACCTCCTCTAGGAATGCAGAAGTACCTGTGCAGAAGTGGCATAGGATTTGTGCCAAGACTTACGGAGGCCTAATTAAGGATTAGGATTTCGGTGACAAAAGAAAGAAAGAAAGAAAGAAAGAAAGAAAGAAAGAAAGAAAGAAAGAAAGAAAGAAAGAAAGAAAGAAAGAAAGAAAGAAAGAAAGAACATTATTCTGAAGACTGAAGGCCAGAAACCCTACACCTGTACTACAGTTTTTGTAACCCAAAACCTGTATTTACTCATATCTAATGCACCACTGAATCTAAAGCAGACCCCACTTTAAAAGGCTTGAGATCAAAAAAATTTACAGGCGATTCTAATGCACCCCTTAATCTCAAGCCTTTTAAAATTGGGTGCGCATAAGATTTGTGTATGTCCAGGGGAGGGAAAGGATCCTCCCCAATCCAGGCTCTGATGGTCCCAATCACACATGGGACCCCCAGAGCTTGGACTGGTGGGGAAGAAGATTTTCCCCAGTCCAGGCTTTGGGAATCCTCCATGCAATCGGGGCTCCCAGGGATTGGAGGGAGAAGATCCTCCACGGGCCAAGCAGTGGTAGTCCCAATAACACATGGGATCCCCAGAACTTGGAATGGGGGGAACACAGCACATTAGATGAATATTTGAACTCAAATCTAATGTGCCCTCGATTCTAATGTGCACCCTTATTTTCAACTTTAAATTTGGCTGGAAAAGGTGCTCACTATCTATCTATCTGTCTGTCTGTCTGTCTGTCTACAGTATTTATATATTAGATTTGAGTAAATGTGGTTTGTTTATTCCCAGTGGGTTTATTACCAAGCAAGTGTTCATAGGTTTGCAGTTCTAGTACTCAGGGTAGTCCTTGCCTCCCTGCTGTCTAAATCCTCCCTTCATTTTGCTCTCCCTACATGTACACACCTGCTTACCACTGTCCAAAGGAAAGGGGTCAGGTCAATGAGCATGTCTTCCCACCCCCCTTTGATAAGGAGGGAGAAGAGATCTCCACCACCACTCCATTCTACTTCACTTTGTTGAAGCTTGGTGTGCAGCTTCTCTCATCCACATTGCTCCTGTTTCAAATGAACTAGAGTGGAGCATGCCAGGAAACCAGCATGACCCACTATGAACAAGTTCCACTCTGGTTCATTCAAAACAAGAGAAGTTCAGAATAAAGAGGCTGTATGTCCCCAAGCTTCAAATAAGTGAAGGGAAGGTGAGCTTGAAGAAGAAAACCTCCCAGTGAGCTTGAAGAAGAAAACCTCAAAATGCCAGATGCGAGGGGGGGGGGCACCTGAATGTAGGTGTCATATATATGCTGCCTGAAGCATCTGGTGGGCCTTTGTGTGATACATGATGCTGGACTAGATGGGTCTTTGGGCTGATCCAGAGGAGGCTCTTCTTATATTCTTAAGGTTGGAGCACCAACCAGAATACAATATGGAGAGGACAGCAGACGGACAAGCTGGGGGCTCATCTGTTTGCTGTCCTTCCAGCTTTGCCACTGTAATGAAATGGGTTTGTGTTGCTTCATTTGGACCGGATGAGCTGCATCCTCAAGTTCTTAAGGAACTTGCAGATGTCCTTGCAGAGCCTCTGTCGATCATCTTTGAGAAATCCTTGAGGAGTGGAGAAGTGCCACTGGACTGGAAGAGGGCAAATGTAGTCCTAATCTTTAAGAAGGGGAAAAAAGAAGACCCAGGAAATTATAGACCAGTCAGTTTGACTTCAATCCCGGGCAAGATATTAGAACAAATCATAAAACACACAATTTGTGCACATCTAGACAAATAGTGATCAAAACAACCCAGCGTGGATTTACCAAGAATAAATCTTGCCAGACAAATCTGATCTCCTTTTTTGATCGGGTTACGAGCTTACTGGACAGTGGCAATGCTGTGGATGTCATTTATCTTGACTTCAGCAAAGCATTTGACAAGTTCCCACATGACATTTTAATTGGGAAGTTGGAAAAATATGGGCTAGACAGGGCAATTGTTAGGTGGATCTGCAACTGGCTCAACGACCGTATACAAAGGGTTTTAGTAAATGGCTCTGTGTCAACCTGGAGGTCGGTTTCAAGTGGGGTACCCCAAGGCTCTGTCTTGGGCCCAGTCCTCTTTAACATTTTCATTAATGACTTGGAAGAAGGGATACGGGGGAGCCTGATCAAATTTGTGGATGACACCAAGCTGGGAGGAGTAGCAAACACAACAGAAGACAGGAGAAACCTCCAGGAGGATCTGGATAAACTAGAATACTGGGCTGTAACAAATAGAATGAATTTCAACAGGGAGAAGTACAAGATTCTGCACTTAGGAAATAAAAACCAAAAATACAGGTATAAAATGGGGGATACTTGGCTTGGCAGCACAACATGTGAGCGGGATCTTGGAGTCGCCGTGGATCACAAGCTGAACATGAGTCAGCAGTGTGATGTGTCTGCAAAGAAGGCAAATGCCATTTGAGGCTGCATTAAGAGGACTGTAGCTTCCAAGTCGCGAGAAGTTCTAGTTCCTCTTTATTCAGCATTGGTGAGACCTCACCTTGAGTACTGTGTTCAGTTCTGGGCACCTCACTTTAAGAAGGATGCAGCCAAACTGGAGCAAGTCCAGATGAGAGCGACAAGAATGATCAGTGGGACAGAAGAGAAGCCCTACGAGGAAAGGTTGGGGGAACTTGGGATGTTCAGCCTGGAGAAGAGGAGGCTGAGGGGAGACATGATTGCCCTCTTCAGATACCTGAAGGGCTGTCATAGGGAGGAAGGGGCTCATTTATTCATAGTTGCTACTGAAAGCAGAACTAGAACCAATGGGTACAAACTGCAAGAGAGGAGATTCTGGTTGGATATCCGGAAAAAATTCCTGACGGTGAGGGCGGTTCGGCAGTGGAACAGATTGCCAAGGGAGGTGGCGGACTCTTCCTCACTGGGGATCTTCAAGCAGAGGTTCGACGAGCACCTGTCGGGGATGCTCTAGGGGGATTTCCTGCTGCAGGCAGGGGGTTGGACTAGATGACTTACTATGTCCCTTCCAACTCTATGATTCTATGATTCTAGGTATTCTTATAATCAATGGGTTATAAGAATCAATTCATGAGAATCAATGGGTTGAAGCATTCCCAATGTTGTTTCTGGATTGCGGCAATATGGACAAAACTTCATAAATTCTCAGGAGATTAGTATAACTAGAATAGGCTCCCATAAGGTAGAACATTGTGGCCATCTATATTTATATGGTATTTTTCTGACCCCTTTGCATATATTTATTATATCCCTGTTAATTTGTCTGTTGGGCTGATATGCATCCTCTCATTCCTGTCTCAGTTTTGTGGAAGAGAATTATGGCAACCCTATCATAGCACTAGTAGGCATACATTGACCAGAGGTAAGAGGTGTTGCAATGCCACTCAGGGCACAAGCCTAACAAATTTTGGTCAGCACAACTCATTTATCTCCCCATTCCCGCGGTGCTGTGGGACGCTGGTGCATGTCTGTACTCTGGTCTGACACCCCCAGGCCAGTACAGGATTTATTTTAGTCTAATAGTGGGTTAGGATTGCAGCCTGAGTGGCACTTTCTAGACTTCCTAATTTTTCTTATAATAAAACAAAGTGGCTAATATCAATATCAATTGTGCTTGCAAAGGGTCCCCCATCATGCCAATATGTGCATGATGCCTGAGAAACACCATCCTCACACAGCATAGCACATGATCTTCTCCTGATACACAGTGAGATTGCTCAGTCTTGAGGTAGTAGCTCATACACACAGGCACTAAGCTATGTTTAACGTAATCCTACAAAGCACAGGGGAATCTCGCCCTTTATTCATAAAATGTTCCAACCAACCCATGTTTTAGATGCAAGTGAAATGTCAAAGTGATCTTGCCAAGTTTGTGATTTGCCATGTCTGGGAATAGTTTCAGATGATACCTTAAAGGAGCACTAAAGCTTCTTCTGAAGGACACTGTGGCAGGGAAACGGGCCCCACACACAGTATGAGAGAGCAGGATTAATGATCTGGTTGTGGCTTCTCTCCTGAACCTTTTCCCTCCCCACCAACGAAGCCAAAGGCTCAAAATAATGAACCTTGATTCTAGAACCCAAACTGACCAGGCAGTGGTGGGCTCCAGCAGGTTCACACCTACTCTATAGAAAAGGTTGTTAATGAGAGATCTGACATATAAAGTTTAAAAACAGCCATTTAAAAGTGGCTGCCAGATGGACATAGAACCAGTTGTTAATTTCTTTAAATCCCATCACTGTTGATCAGGTATGATATTTCAAGTGGTAAGCCAAAAATTATCCGAGAAGAATATTCACTCTTCAATTTGAGGTGGTGGATGACATTTGGTGGGACTGAAACAAAGAAACTGAGGAGCAGGGAAATTCTGAGAAAGTTTCGTGGACAACTTATTTCTGTTTGTTGACAAGTGACTGTTCTTTTTTTCTTTTCTTTTTTTCTCTTGTTGCCTCTTTGATGGCAATAGCTTTAGTGTGTAGCACTTCTGAGCAGCCACGAGTCTCCATATCGCCTCCCAAAAGCAAATGATGCTGCGTCATGATTCAGAGGAGACTTCTGAGGGCATGTCTACTGCCATGGGCTGAGGAATTTTATCAGAATGCTTCTGCTTTTCCCCCAAATTTCCCTACTCTAACACACACTTTTGCAATCTGATAATGTGATTGGGGGTATGTGGATCAACCCTTATTATCTCCTGCTCAAAGTGATCAATCCTAATTTCACATCAGTAGAACCTATACAGGCATCCTATCTCAATAGAATATAGTTGAACATCACAGAGCACAATCCTAACCCTGTTTACGCAAAGGTAAGCTGCATCATAATCAATGGGTCTTATTCCCAGGAAAGTGTCGTTAGGATTGCAGCCATACCTTACAAAATGATCCAATTTTTTTTGCTTGTCTGAATATGAACTGCCTAGTTAGTACTGTCCAAGAACCATCTTTGTTGAACTGTAACTGAAATGTGACTCCATTTACACTGCTGGGTTGTTTTCCAAGACAGCTGCAGTCATCCTTATGACTTCCTTCCACATTCTCTAAATAATTTTGAATATTGTAAATTAATTCATATGGAATGAAATTAATGGAATTCAGATCTGAGAAATCTAGACCAAGAGTCAATTCTTTTATAAACCCACAATTTAAAGCAAATCCAAACCTCATAGTGCCATGGTGTCTTTGATCTGTTAAACAATGGTACAGCTCAAACTACAGCTATGTTTCCTCTTGTTTGATGAAGAAGAGACCCTATTAAATCATGGTCTCAGATTAAGCTTGGATGTGGTAGACATTGGAACAGGCTGTTCATCATGAAAGTTCAGAACTTCATTCCCAAGAAGCTCAGAGCAATTATTAGCGTTCAAATGGAGTTTATTGTGGGAAGAATCAGTTGTGTGTCTGGAAAGAAAGTGATAAAACTGGTCTAGTCAAAGTCCTCCTGATGCCAGAGGTAGTATGGCACATGTTGTCTACCTTATCTGATGATGTGCCAACTTCTGCTCTTCCCCTCTCCAATGTTCTAAGCTTAGCACTTTTATTCTCTCCAAATTTCTTCTTCCTATCTACTCCTCTTCCTTTATCAATCCATGGAGTGGAAGGAGAAGAGGAAGCAGTAAATACAAAAGGTAGACAGAGATGGATGCATATATGCCACCAAGGGTCTTTTTGAGGGGAACTCACCAGTACTGAGTACTAGCACCTCTTAGAGAGTAAAAGTACCTGTGTGACCCCCAACTAGACAAGCTATAATATCTTCATAGTGAGTACCCCCACCTTTATTTTTAGAAAAATAGCACTGCATGGCATCAATATGCTTCCTGAGGCCACAGTTTCATTAGACCTCATAGATGGGCCAAATTTGTTTATAGCATGTGTTAACAGAGCACAACTATCCTTCCAAATATGATATTCAGGAAGTTAGGGTAGCCATATTTCCTGAAAAATTAGAACAGTCCCAATTTTGGGGGATTGTGTTCACATACTGGCAAGTGTGACTGAGGGTCCTCATTCTGTGGAAGAGACTTTTGACAGGCGGGTCACATCATCTTTCTGAAACTGTGTTGGGGTAGGAAAAATGATCTACATTTTGGATTTGAATAAATTAACCTAAATTTACATGTGAGATTGTATTAGAAACATTACAAGTCTTGCCCATGGCCTGATAGAGGGTATTTGCTGAGGGCTACATTGAGGCTTGATGAGGGCCACATTCAGCTCAAGGACCTTGTTTTGGATGTGGTGCTCTAGGGGATGGTGCTCATCTCTGTTTCATAACACTACCAGCATTGTCTGAAGACACTTCCATGGTCATGTGGCCAGCATGACTAAATGCTGAGGTTCACAGAATGGTGTTACCGTCTCACCAAAGTAGTACCTACGAGTATCTACCTGCACTTGCATACTTCAAATTGCTAGGTTAAGAGGAGCTGGGATAAGTAGCATGCGCTCACTCCATCATGTGGTACTAGGTTCTTGAACTACCAAACTGTCAACCTCTTCTGGTCGACAAGCCCAGCGTCTTAACCACAGAACTCTGACACCCCTTGGGAGGCCTTTACTTTCTATCATATAAGGGTCTAATTATATCCAACTTTCCAGCATTGATGCAGCTGTGTCAAGAAGGTATACTCTATATCCTCAACTATATGCAGTTGTGGAGGCCTCATTCCTTTACATGGGGCTGCAGCGGATTGCATCATTGATGGAAAATTGGATAGGATCAGTCCTATGTGAATGGCTGCTATTCACTCTTCCAAGCAAAAGTGAAATCCTTTATGAGGATTCTTATATACTCAGTAATTACTGTCAAATCTTTCCCGGTCAACTGCAGTGTTCCATTTACTGTATTGTACAATTACCATACGTCATATCTTTTTCCTTTGTATGCTGCAAGACTTGTATCATAGAAAGTTCTTGTGAACATTCAGTCAAGCTTCTGGGCTGTTTTGTTCCAACAAGGCATGCTTGTGGCTTAGTGGTACATAGACCTCTCCATTGTGAGCACAGTCCTCTTCTCTGCCTCCTCTCAAATACCACAGCTCCTAAAGGGTTGAACTGAGTCATGGATGAATTTTACCTACTGGAAAACAAACCAGGCACATCCCAAGAGAGCCAAGCTGGAAGCACATGAACAGCATGCCTTTTGTATGATGCTAGAGTAGAGTTTGGGTGGGAGCAAAGGACTCATAGGCTTCTGTATTCTATGGTGTGAATTTCAGAGACAAGAACAGTATTTCCCGAATGTAGCATTTCAACATCCTGGCATATATCTTGGCATACAATCACATCACACCAAAGTGTCACAGCAAACAATGTTCTTTCCTCTCTGGGCTCATGAGTCAAGGCTGGATTTTTGGATCCCACCCTTCTCCATGCAGCAGGAGGAAATTCATGAGAGGGAAAAGGCCCAAGACACATCATGCTTATTTAAGAATAGGACTGAAGCTTATCCTTCTGGTGTGGTGTTTGGTCTGGTGGTTGGACCAGCACATCTCAAATGTATACAAAAATCATGACTTATTACCTACTAGTTAGTAATTAATGATACTTTCTTGAATCTAGCACAATCCACACTTTTCTGGGATTTTATGAGTGCAAATACACTTTCAGAAAATTGGCTAAAAGAACTCAGGAAAAAACTCAAATATGAGTCCTATATACGTTATCATATTTAGGGAATATAAGTAAGCAGCTCAGCTGAATTTAATCTACTCATGCCTCCCAGCCACTGGTATGCCAGAGTTGATGGGGAGGCAAATGCCCTAGGTGGCACTCTGCAAGCGGAGGTGGGAACAACACCATGAACCTTCCTCAATATCTTTTTTTAAAAATGGGGTCCATTTTTGAAGTCGTAGAAGTCCTTTTGTGGGGCTGTGGTGGCTCAGTGGTTAAAGACACTATACTTGTTAACCTAAAGGTCAGCAGGTCAGCAGTTTGAGACCAGAGTACTGCATGAAAGAGTAAGCTCCCATCCATTATGGTTTTTGCATGTAGAAAGAGAGCAGGACCAGTCTGAGTGATCTCTCTCCTTTCTCTTCAACCTACATAATTATAATATTGCTAGCATGGCCATTGTTGCTTCATCAGGCCACCACAGTAGTGTGAAGACATCCTGAGTTATTACAAAAAAGCCTGGGGACAGGATAGACTTTTAAAAATTAAGCAATATGGATGACCAGCTAGGATTTGCAGGCACTGACTTACAAGATGTAGACCCTGAAGTACGTTCTACATTTGGGTATTAAGATGCTGGTTCATTTATCCCGTTCCTCCACTAGTACAGTATATGACTTCTCTTCTATAGGAAGCAGGACTTTGGTTCTGCGATTGGACATTGGGCAGGATTCAACATCAGTGGGACAGCACAGTTCTTCCCAACAGCCCTGTCTACTCATGAATCATAACAAATATGCTTTATGATACACTTGCAAAGGATAGTGTTGGTTTAGCAATCCATGTGCCAATGCTGCACTAGCATGGAATTGTGCCAGTCACCTAAATAGAAAATATATGTTGTCATTTGTATTCAAATATATGAGGGTACAGATCTAAACTTGGTCAAATCCTACTTTGACTACAGATGAATGACATGATGTTTAGGAACCTTTGATCTGTGTGCTGTTTCTGCACATGAAATAAAGAGAAGACAAGGGACAAAGAAATCAGCCTCAATCCCCTGTGCTGATATTGCTCTGATCTTGAGATGTGAGATTTTAACTCATGCATGTATTCCAAATGGAACCACAGTTTCTGAAAGGATTTCTTGTGCTTTTCAGACACAGTGGTACTTCACCTAACAAGTTTAATTCATTGCAGAAGCATGCTTGTAATGTGAAACACTCTTTATGTGAAGCAGATTTTCCCATAGGAAATAATGGAAACTCAGACGATTGGTTCCAGAACCCAAAAGATATTCATATAAAATATTAACTGGATGTAAAAATGATGACAAAACACTGGAATTGAATTCAAAACATGCATTCAATATGCATGATCCTATGAAATCTACTTAGGTTGCAATCCTAAAGACACTTTCCTGGGAGTAAGCCCCATTTAACACAATGGGTCTTACTTCTGGGTAGACAGGGTTAGGAGGCTGCAAGCCAAGACACTTTCTTCTGTAATCCAAGACACTTTCCAAGTGTCTCCCTGTTAAGCCTTGGCTTGCAGAGACATCAAAGCGCCCACTTGGAATGAAGACAGCATCCCAGATAAGGTTCAAGCATTAGGTTATATTATAAAGTCTTAAGGCATCCAACTTATAATATGCATGTAGGAAAAATACAACTTTGCAAGACAAACACTCCCACTAAACTCCAAGTATTACACCCCCCCCCCCCCGATGCTACAGCCTACATTCTCTTATATACATATATTAGGCAGATACTGACCAATTACTAGTCTTCCCTGATATCAATTTCACCTGCAGTAACTGCCAGTATAGGTCCACTCACAGGTGTAGCTTGTTCAGCTCCAAATTTCTCTACTGCCTGTTTGCATAATTTCAACCAGGCATAACACTCCCCACTTTCTCCTTCTCTTCATCCTGAGCCTTTCTCTGCCCTGCCCCCATCTGGCTAGGCCTGAGCTGCTTCCCTCTTCTCCACTGCACTCTCTCTCTCTCTCTCTCTCTCTCTCTCTCTCTCTCTCTCTCTCCAGCGGATGACCAGCCGCAAGAGGAACAGTGCAGAAGTGTTGCTTTTGCTATGGGCAGATGAGCTAGGCAGCCCTGACACTTTTTAAAAGGGCTGCTGGCCTGGACGTCTGCCCCAACTGCCAACGAGTGTGCTTGTTAAGTAAAGCAACACTTGTTATATGAGGCAGAATCCTAGAGAAATTTTTGCTTGTTATGTGAATCATTTGTTAAGCAAGGCACTTGTTAAGTGAGGTACCACTGTACACAACTTTGCTGCTGTCATTAGAGCAGGAGTCTCCAAATTTTTTGCCAGGAGGGCCACATAATGTCTTTGACACAGTGTCAGGGGCCAGAAACTAATTTACATTTCAAATCTGAATAAATTTACATATAAGACTGTATTGGAGTGGATTACAAGGCTTGTCCAAGGGTTGGATAGAGGGGTCTTGCCAGGGGCCATATTGTGGCTCACCAAGGATTTGGAGACCCCTACATTAGAGTATAGAAGATTACCTTATACACATGAAGAGTGTTGCTTGGATCAAAATAGTTAGACGTATTTTTTGAAATCTGCCTCACTGACAACTGTGGATTTTTCTTAACTACAGGTAATAACATTTTCCTAAATTGGCTGGGCTGAGTGGCAGTCTCACTATACATGATAGTATGTTTCTATATACTTCTGTTTTTTCCAGCAAGGTTGTCTGGGGTAATCTTTCTTGCCAGTATGGCATACTAGTAGCTAATTATTTTGTAATCCCCTTTCTTTCACGTTCAGATATGAGAACTTCCCTTTCCTTATGTTGTCCCCTTCTTCTTGTTTGATTTTTCCTTCCAAGACCACAAGTGTCTCATTCTATCACCCAACTGTGCTCTGGTTCTGTTTCCCAAGAAAGTGTATTTGGTAGATCCTGAAAGATGTGCCTTTTACAGCTGACTGGGAGATGAACCATGTCAAAGGATGTGCAAGGTCCTCTAGTGTATGATCTTGAGATAAGAAGTGACGCAGTTAGAGGTACTAGTAAAAGAGCAACACATGGGGTTGATCATCTTCCCAATGTTAGCATGTGAAGCAAGAAAATATGGCTCCTTTCCAGAAGATCAATCATTGTATAGGTCTTAAGTGGTCTCTACTTTTTAATCTTTAGAGTTCATATAATTTAAGAACAAGTAATGAAAATCAAATGACATCAGCAATGACGTTCATCACCCTCTTTTCCTACTGCTCACTCCGTGTTTTATTCATTGTTTTTAAATGCTGCCCATGGAAAGTATTTGCAAGAGAATGATTTTCATTTTTTTTGCTTCCTCGGACTGCCCAGAGCACCCATGGAGTAAGGAAAATAGTGTAAAACTGGAAATGTCAAGCAGTGTAGTCTATATTGAGGTTTTTGTTGAGAAAACAAAAGCTGAGTTGCAGGCAGTGAGGAGTGAATAGTGGGGGCCTTGTTTTGGATTGCTCTGTGACGAGTTAGCCTATCTAGAGGAAGCTGTCTCTTTTGTTTCAGTCTTTTTTTCTGATGCATGTTTGTGTTTCTAAGTTTTAAAGTCCCCAGGATTTGTAGCCTTTGAAGCATAGTCAAGCTGCCAGATGGGATCAGTGAGTGCCTTCCACTCAGAAATCCTGGGAAGATGAAGCGGGATGAATGGTAGAGTGCAGATTTTGGTTTTGTGTGTTTGAGGTGGGGCAATTGCCAAAACAAAACTCTCTTCCTCTCTGTTTTCCGACAGGGAGAGGATAAGGCAGTGTAGGACAAAAGAGGAGAGAAATGGAAAATCATGCAGATATTTGGATTTAACAGATCATGCAAATTGGATATAAAGTGCGCAGTTCAAGGGCAATCCCAGGCTGATTGGCAAAGTGCCCACTGTGGGCCTATGCCTACATTGGTGGGCCCTGCCTGACTTCAGCACAGGGGAATGACTGTTTCCCTGCTTCTTCTCTGCACCCCTTTGAGTCGTCTCTAGAATCGCCATAATTCTCTTCCACAAAAATCAGGAAAGGACCCTCTGTCCCATTTGCTAGTATGTGAACACAATCGCCCAAATCAGGATTGTCCCTGTTTGTCAGGACATATGGCAACCCTTGTCATCTCCCAGCACCCGACTCTGGAGGTGATACTGCTTCATTCATTAAAGTACAGGTCCAACCTTCTTATACACAGATTTTATTATACACGGATTTGTCTCAACACAAATGGCCACTGCAAATCACAGTTCAAAACAACTGCTTTTCTACTCATGTGAAGAGGTAGTCATACAAACAATCATTCTATTCTTCAGTCCTAGAATCAAACCCCTGCAGATATTGAGATGTTATGTCATTCAGTGAAGCACAATTAAGCACAATAGAGGAGCAAAAAACCTGAAAGTGGGTCTTTAAACCTATTTTCCCATTGTTTTCTTTATACAGTACATGGATTTTTTTATCCATGGGAGCTTCCAGAATTGAATCCTAGTGGATAACAAGGGACACCTGTACTTCCTCCTTCAGGTGTCTTCTCCATCCACACATGGGTTTCCCCCACCCAAGGACCCCCAAGATGAAATAGGGTGCTCCTGGAGGAAAGCTTCCATTCACAGATGGGGACAGCAGGAGGTTACAGTGATAGGGAAACTTGACTGTCTCATCCAAGCGGCTATGATATCTTATAGACTATCCTGGGCTCTCAGCAACTGCCTGTGTGGTGTCTTCTGACATTGGTTCTGGAACTTCTGCTACAACAAGAATTCCTGCCTTTACTTTCAAGAAAGTAAAGAAGTCGGGGAACTGTCTTTTGCAAGGGGAATTTTAGACACTAGAAAACAGCTACAGGGCAAAACATGTTCAGAAAATGTAGATACTGGAAATACACACAATATTTGAATGTATTAATATTTGTGGCTGTGGTGGCACAAGTGGCTAAGACACAGGCCAAGGTTCGAGACCTGGGTCAGCCCCACAAGACAGGGTGAGCTCCTGTCGTTAGCCCAGCTCTGCGACGCCAGCTGGATCCAATCGTATTGGCTCTGCCTTTCCATTGGACTAATTCAGTGGCGTAGAGAGGGGGGATTTGCTGTTTGGGTAACAGCATATCCTCCATAACAATCCCAGGCTTTCGTGCTTCGCATGCAGCATATGCAGCACTGAGCACGATACCATAGTCTTCCAAGACACACACAAGTCACAACTGCAGCAGCAGAGAGAGAGTATAAGAACATAAGAAGAGATTCCACTGGATCAGGCCACTGATCTACTGTATCATACTGGATCATCAGTATGATGGTGCCCTCCTCCCTGCCAAACCATAACAGGTTTTTGGGGGTACAAAAGGGCATGTGTAAACACCTCATAACCACATCCATACTCAAAAGGTGATGAATGTAACTTTTCAGTTTATGTTTTGGGGTGGATGTAATGATTGTAATTGTTCCGACATTAGGTCAGGTTAGATTATATCAGCTTCTCTTCACAGGTGATTTGCACCACATGGTATCTTCTTCCTTGCTTCTCAATATGCCCCATTGTCTCCTCAGTCTTATGCCAGCCAAAGAGCAGGAGGAGCTCTGAGGAGACTCATTGACAAGTGATAGTTATATGGTGAAATACAGCAAAATATTTTCCCTTTCCTCTCCCAAGCTTTCTAATCTAGCCCCTCTCCATGGTAGCAGCCAGAGTAGCCTATTTTGGCACAGCTGAATGTTATTGCATTGGGTAGGGTAGAATTAGGCTTTAAATGTATAAGTAGCAATACATGTAAATAGATCATTCAGATGAAATCTCTGCAACTGAGCTCTGTTCTGATCACCATGCAGAGTGTCATGGGGGCTGCTGCAAGCCTCCAGGACTCCCCAGGAGACTGCAGGGACATGGGGATGTCCAAGGATCTCTGTAGTGCCGTAAGTGCTGCAGCACTGTCAGTGACCCATTTCTTAAGGGGAAATGTCCCAGTTTACACTCCCAATGGTGGGTCATAACCTACAATATGGAGAACATTGACCAAGAACCTTTCAGGGTTGATACTGTCTTCCCATGGAAGCTTGATATAATACAAAGGAAAATATGCATGCAAAAATACAAGAGGGTTGCAGTGGCTTAGTGCTTAAAGGCCTGTCAATCTGGCATTGGAAAAAGTGCCAGATTGTGGTTAAAGTGTTGGATACGGTGGATAAAATGCCTGTCAATCTGAAGGTCAGCAGTTTGAGACCCACGTACTGCAAGATGGAGTGAACTCCTGTCAATTGCCCAGCTCCATCCAACCTAGCAGTTTGAAAGCATGCAAATGTAAATAGATACATAAGTTCCACCTCAGTGGGAAGGGTGGCCACATGTCCACGGAGGTGTCTTTGGACAACTCTGGCTTAAGAAATAGGTTTCAGAAATGGCTCAAGAAATTTAAGAATCTAAGGTATGAGCACCTCTCCCTAGAGTCGGTCACAACTAGCAGGGCAACCTGCAGGGGCGACACCTTTACCTTTATTTGTATTCAGAAGTTCTACAGATTCCATGCTCCTATGAAACTCTGATGGGTGAAACAGATATACTGGTGCAATCAGTACTCTGCCTAATTCTTATGAGAACTTGAATTCAAAGATAAGTTGAAACCAGATAAGTGGAATTCTAGGTAAATTTCTCCATGGGATCTCCCAGATGCAACACCATTTGTCCAGACTTTGGATGCTAATATCTAAAAATAATATGTCACAGTGACTCTGTATGGTGCCATGCTTAACTGATGACAAAATATAACTGTGTTGCAAACTGTATTCTAAATAAACACTGTTTTCTATTTTTATATATGGCTAATGAATTGCATTTACCTCTGCTCAAAATTAAACACTTCAGAGGATCTCCTCTTTTCAGGGAGATTCAGGAGACCAGCAACCCTGGCTTGGTCAGACCTTACCAGGAGCTATATGTGCCTCAGTGCTATGAAACTTAGGATAAATGATATTCCAAGACAACTTCCAGACCACCTACCTTTTAAACATCTCCATGTCTTTTAATAGATCCACAAAAGCATGTGGAAACCCTTCCCCTGCCCCCATTTCCATCTATGGAGTTCTGTGTAGAGCACTTCTGCCCCTCTGTGGCCAAACAAAGCTAAGGATCCCACATTCAGATGTCAACAGCTTCCTGACAGACACATCATGATAAATAGTTTTGCATACCTAGCTGGGCAACACCTACGATCCAGTGGCATGGTGACAATGGAAATATCAGTAAGTTGCAAGTGTAGATTACTTTTTGATTATTTCTTGTTTATATTTGATATTTGAGGGGTCATTGCAAGTGTTCACTCCTAAGAGCATGACATGCCTAAATGGTCTTCATTTACAATCCCACAGTTTCATGATGCTATGCAAAGGTGTGTCTAAGCAGGATTGTAAATCATACAGACACACAAGTGCCTGTATGTCCAAGGTGATGTTAAAAGCCAGTGTTTTACCATTATAAGCCCTGAACACACTATCCATCATAACTTCTATTTGACTTATTCATGGCACATTTGACACAGAGAGCACAATCCAGAGCAAGTTCAACCTGCTCTGCCCTAACTGCTCTCTCCTAACTATTCTGTATCCAGAGCAGAAAGTTATGCTGTATCCAGAGAGTCAGGAAGCCTGGGCTGCCCTAACTGCTCCAGAGCATGCTAAGTCAGTGACAGCTGGGGAGGGCTTGCTCCTGAGTAGACCCCCCCTCAGATCACACTGAAGAAGGAACAGCTGTGGTGCATACATTATAAGGAAGCCCAGCAGTTCCTGACAACCAGTTACAGCTGCAGTTCTTCTAGTGCAAGAAGGATGCTTGGAGTGGCCTGCTGTATCCTGAGGTTAGTGGGCTGCCATAGTTGTGCCATATCCTGAGGTTGAGAGGCAGGGATTGCAGCTAGGCTGGCCAAGAACTCAGATTTTTGGTCAACACTACCATTCTTACTCAAGCCTTATCATGGACCCCTATGGTCTACTCATTACTATACCTGCTCCTGAGGTGGTATATCTCTGAGAAACTGGAAGAGGGCATTTCTGCCTTGAAACAGGCTTTGGATACAGAGTAACTGCTCTGTCCTAGGCAATGCTAAACTTGCCCTCAACTTGCCTCTCCTGAGCTGCTTAGGCTGCCCCAGTTAGGGCAGAGCAGGTCCACCTCTCTTAGGGCACCCTATCTTGCCTTGCTCTGCCCTAAGCCTCTTCCAGAGTAACTGGGCTGGAGCATCTTGCAGTTGCTCCACCCTAGTGATAGATAGGGCACCCTAAGGCCTCTTATGTGGACAGATTAGTTGCTCTGGATTGTGCTGAGAGAATCTACCTTGTGAGAGCTATGATTTTGGACCATATGGCAGAAAATTCTGATGAATGTCTGAATTATAGGAGTTTTGAAATTTTACTCTGAACCAGATACCTTCCACAGTGTGCAACTGGGTTTTTGCCCCTTTAAAAACATACTTTAAATTTGTTTTGACAGTTTAAAAGTGCAACGCTCTGCATATGTATTCAGAAGTAAGTTCCATGGCGTTCAGTGCAGCTCCCAGAAAAGCATGCAAAGGACTGCAGCTTTATGATATTATGTCAAAAATTCAATGTTTATTTTATTTATTTATTTATTTTTTGAAATGGTGAACCTTTCCATTAGGCTCAGGAAAATGTCATGCTTCTTTGCATGTGTATGTTATAAAGTTTATAAGTGTCCATTTGGTGCTAACTTGTAATTCATGTATGGCAGGTTGAAGTGGCACTGTGGCACAAACTTCCCTAAACAAAAATGTTTTTAGGTGGCCTGAGAAAGTTGAACCAGTATGCAATGATAGATGAGAAAAGCAGCTCCTGCACTTTTGTCTGTGTTAATGCTCCTGTACATGTTTACGCATGATTGTGTTGTGGCATTGTGTGCCATGTATTTGTGTATGATGAGTGGTGTAGCTAGGTCATTTGACAGCTGGGGCCCAGAAGTTATTGGCAACAAAATTATTTAATTAATTATTATCATTTTTATTGGGAATTAATGAAAAATATTAATTAATATTTTGCACTTGTTTGGATTTATATCATCATATATCATGTTGGATATTAATTTACAGTAGAATTCAATTTTTAAGAGTGAAATATCTCAATTCTTTCAAAAGTTATGGCAAAACAAAAAACCTAAAAATAAAAATACAACTGACTATAAAATTAATTTTATAATTAAAAGCCATTTCCTTAAATCAAAACAGACCAATGAAAATGATTGAAGGTCCAATGAGATGTTATTTTGACATAGCATAGAACCAGTAAAGTGTTAATGAGGTTAATACCCTGGAAATTCATGTAAATAAGGTGATAACCTGGAAAGGATTCCACAGGCACAGATCAATGTTTGTATTTAGAAAGGGGAAGGTCCTGAACCCCATCTTAACTCTAGTGCTCAGGTCAACCAAATGGCTTGGCCACCATCACGACCCACATGGCAACCACAGACAAGTTCAAGTAAGGGCACATAAGCCGATATTAAGCCCCTTGCACTGGAGCATTAAGATGACTTTCCATAAGATAACAATAGAGGTGACGTAACTGTGTGGACCCGTAATGGCTATGGATTTTGCCCATAAGAGGTTGAAAGGATGTGGGAAAGGGTGGTGGAAAAGGTAGGGGTAGGCAGAATAGGTTCAGAATGGGGAATGCAGAATGAGATGGCAACAGGGGAGGGAGAAGGAAAGAAGGATGGACTGGGCGCATGAAAGGGGCACATTTGTCAAGATGATCTACCAGGTCTGCAGGGTCTTAGCTGGGAGCACAGGACAAATGTTTCTTTATCCCAAAGAGGCCTCTGGAAGCTAAAACACCCCAGTGGGATCAATGGCTTAAGCTGGCCCTTCTATCACCTGTGGCCTTGACTCACAACATCATGCATGGAATTGCAGTGACATCCCTCTTACTCCTAGTTTATGGTGTGCTTGGAGTGGTTGCATGCCACTCTGAGTGGCTGACATTTTACCCACTTCTTTTTTCCCTTCAGAAAGCAAGGGGAATGGGTGAAAAAGCAGTCAGCAACTCAGCGTGGCTTGCTACCACTCTGAGTAACTGCAAGGGGATGCAGGAAAAAGATACTGTGGTGGAGAAGAGGCAGGCCCATGGGATCACACTCAGGTTGTGGTAGGTGCTCAACTGAATTTCCTCAGCTTGGCATCCCCTCAAAGTTTGTTACCCAGGTCCTTGTACCCCACAGCCCCACCTTAGCTATGCCACCAGATGATATTTGGCACACAATGTTGGTGCTGCCCCTTATATCTCAACTGAGAGCCAATAGAATCTATGCAAACACAAGGTTTCCAGAAAGCTGTAGAAGTGCTCCTGAGGTGGTTGAAAAGTGGGCAACAACAACTCATGAAGAACTTGGAGGATGAAGGCACATGAAGTGAAGAAAACATAAAGCTTGTTTACAAGGCCAGAAGAAATGGAGAGTAGCAAATACCAAAGGCCAGTGGTTTTTTCTTTCTTCCCTCAAAAGTCACTAAGACTTGGATGCTTGACTGTGCTAAACGTAAACAAATGAAGAAGGACACAAAGAAAGCAGGGCAACTTCAGAGGTTAGAAAAATATCATTTTGTATAATTAGATTGAATCAAAACACATGACTCTGTGTTTGGAAGCAGTGCTTGTTTTTCTCTCATTTTTAAGTCTTTTTTCATTTACAAAAAAATCCAGATAAACAAAAGCCCTAGGATATTGGATGGCTATTGCCACATTGTTCCAAAAGCAACCAGAGAAAATACACGACTTTGGGGTTTGCACTGGCTGTTTTGCCTGGTCTTGTTTTCGTCATACTGCCTCACACAACACCGCTCCTGCAGTTCCTATTCTGCTCAAATGTGTGGTCATGGCTTGCAAGGGATTGTTCAACATCCCCATAGCACTACTCCAGCCGTGATAATATTTTGGTAGCTAGTGAAGGGCCTATGGCTACTTTAGCTTACAGCCCAATTTTGGACATGCTTACTCAAATGTAAATCCCACTTTCTTTAATGTATTTCTTCCCAAGAGGACTTTTCCAATAGGACTGTCCCCTCAGATCGCTGAAAACATCATGTTCTAAAGCAGTAGGGGCGCAATCCAGAGTAACTACAGGGAGTCCTTGCTCCAGTGTAAGAACAATTTACTCTGGAATGGAATATGAATTTCCCATAGGTTTTCACTAGATGGTGCAGTAACTACGGGTGCACGTAAAGTCTCTTATGTGCTCCCGTAGTTACTCTGGATTGTAGGGCCTGACAGGTGATGTGAGGACACCTGTGATACTCATCTTCCCACTCATCTTCACTCCTTGTCCCCATCCTCCTCCAACAACTACCTTAGTTGAAAGAGTAACATAGACTAGAAGAGAAGCTGTGTGGACCACTCTAGTCTCTGGGAATAAGAGTGGAAGAGAAATATTGCCTTCAAATGCTGTTTGTGGGCTTCCCTGAGACATCTGGTTAGCCACTGTGGGAAGGAGAATACTTAACTAAATGAACCTTTAATCTGATCCAGGAGGAAGCTTCTTGTTCTAATCAGGCAGGGATATTGACTGGTCTTGGGCTAGTTTCACTCCATCTAAATATTTGTTCAAGCTGGTGCCAAATCAAGAGAAGGTAAATGAAATTCAGTACCTGCCCAGATATTACTCCAGTATCAGACACACTGGCCATAATTCTAAATTATAAATGCCAATTCTAAATGACTCCTTGCCATAGAAGACATCTTAATATTCTCATTGGATTCATCTTTCTTCTATATATATAAAACTATAGAGTCACTGACTGAAACATGTTTTGATACCTATACAGTGATGACTCACGTAACAAATTTAATTCGTTCTGGAGGCATGTTTGTTACGTGAAACGTTCTTTACATGAAGCGGATTTTCCCATAGGAAATAATGGAAACTTATTACAATGTACAGGTATTCCATCCTCACCTACCCCACGAGTCAAGGACAATAAAGACGATGAAAGTAGATGAGAGAGAATTGGGGGAGGGCCATCATCAGTGAAATTCTTTTCAAACACTTGGTGAAAAATAGTGGTGGTCAAAACAAGATTCTACTACCACATAACTGGTAGTACCTCCCAAACTGGTAGAGCCCATGGCAGGAAAAACCACTCATAGTAAAGATCAGTGCACACAAATGCAAGCTAACCAAGATTTAGTTTGGGTGCCTGAAGGGAAGAATTGTTTCTTGCAATGATTTCTGAGTGTAAAGACTGTTGAGGCTGCCCACTCTTCATCCCCAAACCCAGTGCAGAGGAGCTTTGGCATCAAGGAACAGACATGACTCTTGTTCATGGTAACCAGTTCATGATATCCTTCTTTCACAATGGCCTCTTCTTCCTCACTGTTTCAGGCTCCACCCTCTATCTTGGATTAAGCAAAATCTTGTGTAATTCTTGCACGATCTCATGTGATTCTCACAAGAGTTCACACAATCCAGATGGTGACCCCTGGAGAGCTGAGAAGATGGATGCCACCATTTTGGACCATCCAAGATCTCACACGCTTCTCACAAAATCTCATGTAATCTAAGATGGCGGTGTTTGGGAGACCTGTCATGGTGCCCCTGTTGAGTTACCAAATTATACAATTTGGGAATTGTATATTTGCTCTAGCTTAAGACAGTCTTACCAGATGGCTTCAGACCCTGATCATCAGGGAAAGCAAACTCATTTGTCACCTTTCATCCCCAAAGTTACTGGAGGAACCAGACAAAGAAACTCTGAGGAGACTTTGTGACATACCCTACAATCCAGAGTAACTACGGGAGCACATAAGAGACATTACGTGCACCCGTAGTTACTGCACCACCTAATGAAAACCTATGGGAAATTCATATTGCAATCCAGAGCAAATTGTTCTTACACCAGAGCAAGGACTCCCCGTAGTTACTCTGGATTGCGCCCATATCCTGAGAATTTGCTACTGTACTAGACTCACTGGTATCTCTTTCCCTGCCATATCCATTCCTCCCAGCTCTGCTGAGTTTTCACGGGTTCTGATTGATATTAATTTTATTAACCCATTAATTGCAGCCGGTCCTTCACACAAGTGCTCACTATAATATGGGGCAGAATTAGGTGGAACCAAGTGGAACACAATCACAACCATCCTACAATTGCATCAACCAGTGTGGTTCTGAAGTAGGTATAATTGTCTCATTCTAGAGCCTCAGTTTACACATTAATATTTCTCTGTCAGAGTAGCATTCCCAAAAAAAAATTCAGGATTCCTTGAGTGGGGAACAGAAAGGAACCCACAGTATAAATCAGCTGTCTCTTAGCAAATGTGTTATTGATGACTAGTAGAGACTCCCTGACATAAGTCAATAGCATGTTCATTGGGTTCATTATGAATAGAGAGACATATTCTGGATGCCCTTTAGAGACAAAGTCAGGCATTTCTGATTGCTGGGGATACACACAGCTACCTGAAATGCTCAAATACAGCCTTCACCCATTTCATGTATGCCTGTCCAATGAAAACATGAAATAAAAAGTCAAGGCTCTGAGTGGAAAATGTTACAGTAGCCAAAGTGGTTGTTCCAATAATGCTGCTTCTACCCACAAGTATTTCCAAGGAGAACGAATGAAAGAAAGTGAGAGTGTATTAAGAGAGAGAGAGAGAGGTTTCAGTGTCACTCCCCACTCCGCATGCCTAGAGACAAACATAGGCATAGATGCCCTTCGTGAAGGGAGTGTCTGAGGCTCAAGAAAGACGTACATGAAGGAGTTGGGTAAAATGGCTCATTAAATATTCCTAGTGAGTGTCCAAGTAAAGCTAAGAGCTTGGGTGGAATTCGTAAGCCGCCAAGAAACAATGATGCCTGTGTGTGGGGAAGCTCTTTTCCCAGCCACTACTGCATGCCACAGTGACACCTTTCACTCAAAGACACAAAATGGATTTCAACTGTTATCAGTTGAGACTGGAAATCTGTTCACATAGAGCACAATTATTGCTCTATGCGGCTATGACAACATCTGGATTGGTTTCTCCCAAGAGCCAGAAGATTCACATGCCATCACTGGACCCACCTCCCTTGGAAGCCGAAGGCACTGTTGTGGTGACCAACCATAAGAACCACAGACCCACATGGGAAGCTGATGATTCAGGTGTTTGTTTAAGTCACTGAGGTCTAGTTTTGATCAGCTTATCACATGCAACTGAGAGCACAATCCTAATCCCTGACTAAGTCCCATGCTGGCTGGGGGTGTCGCAAAAGTGCCACAAGCAGGGCTTTTTTCTGGGTGTACTCACTGGTACTCAGTGCCAGCATCTTTTTCCACTGCTCCCCTCAGCAGCTAATTAATAAGTCATATGGGGATGACCTGTAGTGAGTACTGGCACTTTTTCCCAGAAAAAGAGCACTGGCAATATGGTATTTTTGCACACTCCTGGGGAGCTTAGTTCAGTGCACAGACATACACCAGGTACCACCAGCCTCCCCATGCCACCACAGCAATGGGGAGATGGCTGAGTCATGCTAGCCAAAATTATGTCCTGAATATTTCCTTGTATATAATATTGTATTTTCAGAATTCCTCCCCAATCCAGATTGTATTCTTATAAAACAGGGGTACCCAAACTTACTTAACAAAAAAGCCACATATAAGAAACTTCAGCTGTTTGACAGCCACAATATTTAAGAAGCATTGAAATTCTTAAATATATTTACTCACCTTGAGAATTAAACTTATATTTTAATCCAATGGATTCTCAGTTTATACCTGGGAAATACTTATAAATTATAGACCCATAGAGTTGGAAGGTACCTAATAGATCACCTAGTCCAATCCCCTGCCTGTAGCAGGAAATCCTCTAGCATCTTCAACAGGTGCATGTCAAGCATCTGAAGATCCCCAGCAAGAGAGGATCCACCACCTCCCTTGGCAATCTATTCCACTGCTGCATAGCCCTAAAGCTTGACAATTTTTTTATTTATTTATTGTGATTTTAAAAGACAACATATTTCTGCAAGCCACATACGATATGTCAAAGAGTTACCTGTGGCTTGAAGCTGTGGTTTGGTCACCCCATTATAAAAAGGTGATAAGGGATACACTTCAGTATTTCTGTCTTATTGCTTCCAATAGGAACAATGAAATGGAGGCATTTTTTCCGCTTTTCCCAATCAGTGTTTAAAATGATGTTGTTGTATTGTCACCCCATGACAGATAAGCTTCGAGGTTCCCCATATGTCTGGTTAGGATTATGTAACAGAACCTCAGACAAGTTGAATCTGGAAGCGGACTTGTGCCTTGAATGAAGAAACAAAAACTATACTCACTGGGAAGAAATTCCTTTTTCAGTAGAAGATTTCAGGGCCCAGAAAAGCAGCCAAATTTTGAGCCTACTAGACTTGGACTTGGGTATAGCTAACAGACATCAAAGACATTCAGGTGAAAGCAACATTTGTGCCGATGTTTTTGTAAGAAGCACCATCAGTTCATAGTCTTCAGAGGGATTTTCATATGTACTTTATTGTGGTTCCTGGACAATTTCCTTAACTCCCCAAAGATTGCCGGTGTGTAACCGATCAGAAAGGAAAGCCTCCTCCACAGACCACAACTGACAACTGTTTTAAAGCTCTCCTGACTGGTGTGAATCAAGCATGATATGCCCTTCCTGCCATAATTAACCCATTATAACAAGCTCCAGGTATTGCAGTTGCCATCCCTTTCACCACCATTGCAAGGTTGTTTTTTTCCTTGAGATCCAAATAATCTGCAGAAAACCTGATCTGGAAAGAGGAGATGGACTCTCTTATTAGAATCATGACAAATCTTCTGCTTCCGTATAGCACACAAAGAAAACATTGCAAGCTTCTAAATTGAGCTTTTATGGAGATAACAGAACCACATGTGGGAACCTGAGCATCAACAGAAACTGAGGTGACCTGGGTGAGTGATCAGATGCTACAAAATACAAATGGTTTCTTTCAGGCAGTGTCTGTACCTGATTCCACACAAGTCTTGTCTTTGTACAGATTCTTCTGCAAACTGTTGGACTCTCTGGAAAAATAGCCTAAATCAGTACAAAAGGTTCAAGAAACACCCCACTTTCAAGCTATGTTCACTGAATTTGGCCTGCAATGCACTTCACTAGCCTCTGCAAGACCTCTACAACACCATGGAGGCCAGTGGAAGATGCTAGTGGTTCCCACTAATATACTGTGGTGCTATAAGAAGAATCAGGTCACAATACGCCACAGAAGACAAGATGGGTTCAAAACCATTCAAATTTAGTATCTTATAATTCTATAAAAAGGTCCCTGGCAGGTTGCAATCCGCAACTGGCTGCAGATTGCACCAGCCACAGCTACTGGGTGCAGCACTCATCCCTGATTCAAGCCATGAACCAGCACTGTCCCAAAATACCTCCATGGTCACCTGGCCAATATGACTGCACAGAATGCTGTTTACCTTCCCATCAGGGTGGTACCTGTTTATCTACTTGCATTTACATGCTTTCAAGGGCTGCAGTGGCTCAGTGTTTAGAACGCTGGATTTAGAACACTGCTTGACCGAAATTCTGCTCATCAGGCCAAGAGTTCAGGACCAGGAGTTCATGGGGGTGAGCTCCTATCCTTAGCCCAGCTCCTGCCAACCTAGCAGTTTGAAAGCATGCAAATGCAAACAGATAAATAGGAACCGCTTTAGTGGGAAAGGCAACATCCTGGCTACAAGCCCCTGTGACAGACTGGCCAGATATCCCCATGTCACAACCATCACGGATTGGAGGAAACTCCAATCCACAACAAACAGACACTGTCACACATGGTACAAACACTGAAGTAGTTGCCTATTTATGCTTTCAAACTGCTAGGTTGTCAGGAGCTGGGCTCACTCCATCTTGTAGCTCCCAGGTCTTGAAACCCGGCCTGCCAGTTGACAGGCACCAGCTAAGGCAATGCAGCCCATATTATGATCCTATACAGGTTGAATCTTCCCATTTGTAACATTCAATTCTAGGAACCTCCATGATTACCCATTTTCACGGTATACAGAGGCAATTAGATCCATGGTAACAAGGCAGGCAATGAATCGAGTTCCATTTCAAGTGGCTTAGTTTCAACTCAATTCAGTTTCAGCTCAATTCTGTTTATCATGTGGGGAAAGGATCTGCATCCCAGCTGAAACAGAAACGAAACAGACCCCTTTGTGAATCTTGCTAAGATAAAGTTAATTTCCTGCCACACTGCCATAGTAAGCAGGCTGCCTTTAAGCCATTAGCTGTGACTTACTGTAAGGGATGTTTGTTGTTCAATTAAAGAGCCAGCCTCATTCGCTTTGAGATAAAATGCATACAAATAAATAGCATATAATTATGTTACACCTGTACATGTGGGGTGTGTCTCACAATAGTACAACCTTTCACTTTTGTAAATTATAAAATAACTTTCATTCCTCCCAATCATAAATTCAAGGCTGGTTCACTCAGATTAGAGTTCAGATTTTCTGCTAGGCAGATTTCAGAGATATTCTCTGCTTGTGGCTATACACTGATGTTACCTGGTGGTTCTAGTTCTAACCTTGTAAAGTATATACATATACGGTGTATTTATAAAGTGTACAAATACACCACTCAATCAGTTCCCTTCAGTTCAGATACACAAGTGCATAATGCAGGAAGCACTGTTCAGAGTGGTGTATAACTGACAAAAACAAAATTGCACATAAAATAATTTCAGTCAAACCAAATCTTTTCCCTTTAGTGTTGCTTCCAAAGGATTCTAGAAGTCTATCACTGAAAGATGTTTATCACCTCGGGTTTCAAAGGTGGGGGTGGGCAGATATTTTTTTGGAACTGCAGAAATGTTATGATTGAAAAGGGTTTACCCCAGGCTCAAGGAGGCAGACTCTGGTTATTATTAGTTGTACTGAGGATTCAGAAGACAAGGGGCCGTGAGCCAAATCCTACTGCAGAATGCAGTGATCACACACTCACATCTGGCCTTCATTAATTTTAAGTAGTCCACTGTGGGCAGAAGAATGAGCAGTGAGGGGAAGAGAGTTATACACCCTACTGAATGCTTCGGCTTGTAGGTTCCTGCAACCGATTGTGTAAGAGCATGTTCCTGAAAAAGGGCATACTACATGTTTGTGTGCATGTGCGAGTGTGTCCGTGTATCCTAATGTGCACAGACACACTCGCACATGTCTTATAAGACACTCGCAGTCTTATAACTATAAGACTGCATCTTCTTTGGTTCCATGCTCAAATGGGCCTAAATCTGGCAAGCCTGGCCCAAAGTCTTTCCATGCCTCAAGTCAATTGCAATGGCTCTAGTCTCTCTTAGAGCTGTGGTAGCAAAAGCTCAGCCACTCCCCCTCTCCATGTGATCACACAACCACTGGTATCACATTGTGCATGCTCCACTCAGGGTTATTTTTCCAATCAGTGCATGATTGCAGCAGGGGAGGCTGAGCTTAGGCTGCCACAGCTCTATTCTACTGGTATTCTAGTATTGTCCCAGAGATTGCACAATACTAAGTGGGTGGAGAATGCGTGCAATCATAAGGGAGACTGTGGCGATTTTCCTTGTATGACAGATGCCTCAATGTGTTATCTAAGCAGCCCCTACTCCTCACCTTGAAGCCATTCTGGTTAGTGAGAGCAATGTGGAGAAGATGCCTCCATGTTGGTCTTACCGCCTGGAATTACTCTGAAGGCATGCGCATTGAGGTGTCTGCAAAACATACCATTTTGTTCCATGTCTTGAAATGCCACTGGTTCCAGCTGCCTGTGGGGTTTGCAAGGAATCTGTTGTCTCTCTCTCAACAGCTTCAAACCAATTCAAAGCTTCAAATCAACAGTACTTCAGGCAATGGCCAGGAAGTTTAAAGTGAATATAAATGATAGCACCCTTAATCACTCAATCCATAAAGACCACGTTGTCACCACCAGATTACTACCAATTATTTGTGCCATTTCCATGTGTCTCATGTTTACCGGGAGGCAGCGATTTAACATATATTGCAGCAAGTCTGCTGACCCCATACTATGCAGACAGCAAACTGGGCTCCATTATTTCCTGTACGCTGCTGTTCCTGTGGCTTTCCTGTACGGTGAGACCATACATCATGGCCCATTATGTAGTACTAGTAGCAGCAGCAGAAATAGAAGCAGAGGTTTCACAACATAAAATATACATCTTTTAATTGATGCTTATTGGTCAACTTGATGCTGATTGAACTGCACACTGCCTCTTCTGCTTGATCCAATAAAGAAATACGTATTGTCTAAGGAAGCTGGTGTGTTTAGCAGATTGTCAGTTCTATTTCTTATTCATGATTTTATTGTGAAATGGTACTTCCTAAAGATGTCCAGTGGCATGTGATTCAAATGTATCTGAAAAACTTTTACAGTCTTTCCATATGGTTTGGTTCTTGGCCTGACTGATCTTGTCATACTCCTGAGGGTGGTTAACGTCTAGTCCTCTGAAGTGCTGTGGTATTTAAATGGAAGTTCCATTGCAAAACAAGACTGTATAGTTTGCCAAAACATTTGTAACTACTATCATGTTTTTAAAGGAATTGCATCAATTGTATTATTATTTTGATTTCTATACAAAAATGTCAGTAACAAATACTATGTACAAGACATTGCATATTTCATGGCCAGCTGCATTTTATGTGAAAATACTGGAAGTCATTTATCCAGTATGATTAAAAACTCACCCACAGGTATGTGCATCATTTGATGTCTCATCATTTGATGATTTATCACTTGATGATGCACTGTTGAACCAAAAACAGATACAAACTAGCTTCTACCAAGTCAAACTGCCATGCAATGATTGCTACCTTACTGGGAACATAGCATTCGAATGTCCCTTAAAAGCAGTTCCAAATCTGTGAGTCTTAACTTCCAAACAAATATTTTTTGTATGGTGGTCATTATTTAGGCCAAACAAATAGAGTTATATTATGCATGACTGCAAGTTGTTATGGCCAGCAATAGTCCAGCAGTTTAATATGTTCACGTGAAATGTCCAAGTTAATTTACAATCCATGTTGTTAAAAGGTCCAACATTTCATTCTGCAGTTTTCAGAACTTCATAAGGGTAATGAGCCCAAGCAGGACACACTGTTAGAGAAAGCTCTAACTTTCTAACAACATTTCCTGCCAGGGCTCCTTTCCCTGATGAAGTTCTGAAAACTGCAGAATGAAACACTGGACCTTTTAACAGCATGGAATGTATATGTCTATGGTATACTGTTTATCATATTTATTATAGTGTGGTGACATAACAACTAGGAATAGAAAGAAAAAGAAAAAAGGTAGAGGATTTACCCATAATACAGATATGCCTTGTTATTCACTCGGATACCAGAATCTCCCGTGAATAAAAAAAAATCATGGATAAAAAAGCCCGTGGAAAAATATATTGAAGACACACTTCCAGGTTTCAATGCATTGAAGACACACTTCCATTGTTCCTAATGGAACAAGGCCTAGCCTTAATATCTGTAGGGGTTTGATTCTGGGATGTCCTGTTAATACAAAAAAAAATTTGTAAAAGCAGTTAAAAAATAGAAAGTATGTCAATTTACAATGGTTTAAAAACAGCTTTTCATAATGTTGTAGAGAGGCCTTCTACAATTAGAAATGCAAAGGACCATCTGCCTTTGCCTGGCTCAGCTGAAGGTGGAATGATTGCCAGCATGATTACCTCTCTGCAACAGATTTTGCAGAACAGAATAGCAGTTTTTAGAACTGTGATACGCAGGGGCCATTCATATTGAGTCAAATCCATGCATTAAAAAATATACATGTATAACAAGGTTGGACCCGTAGTACTCTCAATTATCTTTAAGAAAACCTGGAAGACCGAAGATCACAAGATGGGCTAGAGTTATCCCAATCTTCTAGAATGGAGTGGAGGAGGAGCCAGGAAATTATGAACCAGAACATAGGCAAAATCCATAGCAGTTACGGATCCACGTCACCCTCTAGTTTATCTTATGGAAAGTCATCTTAACTGCTCCAGAGCAAGGTGCATAATTTCACTTGATATAGGCCCATAAGTTTGATTTCACTGCCAGAAAAGATATTAGAATAAATTATAAAATAGTTTGTACATATATTGATATCAATGAAGTAATTACCAGTACTTAAAAGCCAACTGGGTGCTGTGAAGACAACTCTCACCAGACAAGTCCAATTTCTTCTTAAAAATATGGTTACTTAGTGGGTGATGGAAATGCTGTAGATATAATTTATCATGATTTCAGTATTCACAAGGTTCCCCATAACAACTTGATTAGTACATAGTAAAATATGAGCTAGATGAATTCACTGTCAGATTCACAATTGATTGGACTGCTGTACCCAAAGAGTGCTCATTAATGGCTTCTCCTGACCCTGGAAGAAAGTTCTGAGTGAAGTACCACTGTGTTGGACCTGGTTGTCTTCAACATCTCTATTACCTACCTAGATAAAGTGATAAAATAAATCTTTATGAAATTTGCAGATGACACTAAACTGAATACAGAAGATATAAGAAGCATTCAGAATGACCTTGATCTGATTCAGATCACTAGGCTGAAACTAAGAAAAGGGCCCAATCCTATCCAACTTTGGAGAATTGCCAAAGTCTAAATCTGAACATTCTGCACAAATGTTAACATTTTTTGGCTTTGTCCCAGGTAATAATACAAAAATTCAAGTATCAAGCTTTAATGTTTGTCTCTTATTTTATCTGGTTGGTTTCATTTTTTTATATTTTTATATTTTTTATATTTTTTCATTTAGTTATATTCAGTTCAGATTTTTGAGATGAAGCAGGCTACAAATTAAATATATACAAGAACAAAATAAAAATGAGCTGATGTATTTAAGCAACAATACATGATCTTCCTGGGGCATTTCCTACGCTAAACACCTAAACCTTTCATTGCTCTCTGAGAATGTAACAGAAACCTTATAAATGTCAAAGAAATCCAAAATACCAACACCACACATGCTAAAGGGCAGTTATTCTTGTAATGCTACCAGAGTGGTGACCACATTTCCAGCATTATTTGCTGGCTGAGAAACTTGGTATTACAGGAAGAGAGCATGAGAGCACAAGCCACTAACTCAATTGTACTCAGTAATCATCTAGAAATAACCATTGCTTTCTCTTTCCTCACCCCCCAGGTATTTTTCTGCTCTTTTTCCAATGGATAACAGTGCCCAACCTCTAAGTGCTTATGGTATTATTAGCCAAGGAGCTTGTCTGTATTTTATTTTGGGTGCAATCCTGACTTAGGCCAGAGAGAATGACCCAGCTAAGCTGGCCTAAGTAGGCCGTATCCTGAGATGACAGGCTAAATCCACAGGGCTAGGAGGCCTCTAGGCTGGCCTAACTGCTGCTGAAGAGACAGCAGCACAAGAGTAGCAAGCTCACTGAGCTGGTGTAGTTGTGCTGTATCCTGAGGTTGAGAGGCAGAGGTTGGCCTAGGACTCAGAATTGTTTGCTATCACTTGCATTTTTACTCTGGCTTCTCATGGACCCTGTCATGGGTCTGTCTACCTCCCCTCTCTCTCCCTCCACCGACAGTGACTTGCTCATCCAGGATCACAGATATCTGTGTCCCGTCTTCTTCTTTTTCCCCCAGGGTGTACAATGTAACAGACAACCAAGCAGTTGGGAGGTATCAAAACTTATGTTTACTTGTTCACAGCTTGGTGTTCACTTCTTAACTATTTTGTTTTCTTCCATCAGGTTCCCTCTCCCATAACAAGAACATGGGCTTTACACGTCTTAGCCCACCTTCCAGGTAAGTAAACCCAAACATCAAAGTTCAACAAAACTATAAAACTTACAGCACAATCCAGAGCAACTAATCTGTCCACATAAGAGCCCTTGGGTTGCCCTATCTATCACTAGGGTGGAGCAACTGCAAGATGCTCCAGCCCAGTTACTCTGGAAGAGGCTTAGGGCAGAGCAAGGCATCATATGGTGCCCTAAGAGAGGTGGTCCTGCTCTGCCCTAGCTGGGGCAGCCTAAGCAGCTCAGGAGAGGCAAGTTGAGGGCATGTTTAGCATTGCTTAAGGCAGAGCAGTTACTCTGAATCCAGAGCCTGTTTCCAAGGCAGAAATGCCCTCTTCCAGCCCTCAGAGTTATACCACCTCAGGAGCAGGTATAGTAATGAGTAGACTCATAGGGGTCCATGATAAGGCCTGAGTAAGAATGGCAGTGTTGACCAAAAATCTGAGTTCTTGGCCATTGTGGCTGCAACCCCTGCCTCTCAACCTCAGGATATGGAACAAACTACGGCTGCCCACAAACCTCAGGCTACAGCAGGCCATTCCATGAAGCCCCTCATATTCACTGTAGAATGTACTGGCATCTCATCAGGGACTCCATATAAGGAAGACACTCAGTGGCGTCACCAGACTGGTGCAGCTGGTGTGGGCTACATTGGGTGATGCACTCCATATGGGGTGATGCACTGGAGGAGTTTCACTGTCCTTTGGCAGGCCCCAGGCGTCAGCGCGCCCGTTCAGGCCTGCTCCAAGGTGGAGCAGCAGCCAGAAGCTGCCACTCGTCCTCGGTGCTGGCCCGAATGGCCAGCTGATATGCACTGTGCATAAACACAGTGAGCATGCTGAACAGCTTCAGAGGAAACTTCCTTAGAGCAGAGGAAGTTCGCGCCTCTGCACGGCCATTCAGCCTCGCTCAGGAGGTGGAGCGGCAGCCGAATGGCTTCAGAAGAGTACTGCACAGGCACCAACACTGATGCCTGCACAGTCTCCTCTGAAGCCGAAAGGCTTCAGAAAAGTACTGCGCAAGTGTCAGGCGCCAACTTTGGCAACTGCACAGTCCAGGTAGGGGGAGCGTGCATCCCAGGGGTGATGCACAGACTTTTGTACCGGGTGATGCGCAGAGTTGTGTCACCACTGTAGGCACCACAGCTGTTCCTTGTTCAGTGTGAACTGAGGGGTGTCTCCTCAGGAGCAAGTCCTCCCCATGTGTCAATTACTTAGCATGCTATGGAGCAGTTAGGGCAGCCCAGGCTTCCTGACTCTCTGGATGCAGCATAACTTTCTGCTCTGGATACAGAATAGTTAGGAGAGAGCAGTTAGGGCAGAGTAGGCTGAACTTGCTCTGGATTGTGCCCTTAGTCTCTGACTCTCCTTTGGTTTCTTTATAGGTGGGGGAATGTCCAAGCACCTCAGTCTCCTCTTGCCTTGGAGTCAGGACTGCCTTTCACCTCCAGCTTTTCTTGGCTCCGGCTTCCTTCCTTGACGGCTCCGCTTTGTTGCCTCTCCTTCCTCCACTTCTCAACCCATGAGCCTCCAGTGCCATCTCTCTCTCCCACTTCAGTCTCTAGGGTGGGTTTGTCTGCCTTCTCTGCCTGTCTTGAATCTTCCCTGTAAGCCTCATAGGTACTGGGCTCCTTCCAAGGAAGATCCTCCCGCCACAACGTTTCTCACGGAATGCCCTCCATTTCCTGCAGGTCCCTCGGTCCTCCCCCATTTCCTCCCACCAAATTCCAGCCAATGACTGCACCCCTTCGTGAGCGTACCATCTGGGGGACAGACCGACAGTGATACCCCTCCTTGCTGGTCCCCCCCTTCCTCCAGTCTTCCATAGCTCTACCATGTCCTCCATCCTCCATACTTCCACAGCGTCCGGGAAGAGTCAGATATGCAAAGGAGGGTAGTTTGGGCGATCCCAGATTCCCAGGCTGTCTCCCATGTAGATTCCCATGGGCTCCATGTTATAGTCTGTATAAGCGTCCCAGTCTATATGGGTCTATATGAGTCTATTCAGATTTATTCCTGTTCCTTAGGTGGCCTATCTCTAAAGAGCTGTGAGGGGCATGTCTGCCCTGAAAACAAGTTCAGGATATGGCCTAACTGCACTGTTCTAGGGAATGCTCAACATGCTCTCAATGCACTCCTGCTGAACTGCCTAGGTTGGCACTAATAAGCTGGTGCAGATCCATCTGTCTTGGGCCATCCTTAGTGGACTTATGCCAGCTCAAGCCCTCTCTGGTGCAGCTAGGATGGCCTATCTGGCATTAGGCTGACCCAAGTGCCAGACAGACTAGCCTTTAAACCCACTTCAGGAACGCAGCCTTTGTCTTAGAGACAATTGGCATCAAAATTCCCAAGAGCACAGTGCATGTACTTCACTGTTGTCCGTGCTGGGAGCAGACAAGTTACACCAGATCCTAACCCCCTTCAGACAATGGACATGCGACTAATGCTGTAAAAACGCTATGCCAACAACATAGTTAACCCATAGTGACCAATAGGAAAGCAGGAAACAGCAGAAAATTACACTCCTCGACACCTCTCTTTCCCACCTATGTTCTTATGACTGAGCATAGGATACAAACTACATTCAACAGCCAATCATAACACATCAACCCCAGTGCTAAAGTCCCTCCTAGGAAGACAACATCTCAGATTATTTGTAGCAGGGCTCTGCTGCTTTGGCCTCTCAAACAGGAAATTTGCTGATGGGAAACTTAGTGAAAGGGCAGTCGGTAAATAAAAAGGAGCGCTTTGCAGAAACTATCTTTTGTCCATCACAGCATGTATAGGAAGATGTTTTATTAACACATGTCTTCAAGCAGACCAGTCCGAAAGGTGACACTGCTTCTGGGTGCAGTGGTGCCAGTGTTGTTACTGCTGCTTCCGGCAGTCCCATGCCAGAGGTCTCCTTGGGGAAGATGATTTTATTAATAGATAATTTTTATTGGTTTATCAATATATTAAGTACAGAAAAGAAAAAAAGTACAGCAAAGATAAATTATAAAAAAGAAAGAAAAAAAGAAAAATAGAAAATAAAATGAAACATAGATAAATAAGGATAGCACTATAGGCAAGCACAGAATTCTAAATTTACCTTTCTTTAATCTCAGACCAATTCTTTCAATTTAAAAATCTATCTAAAGCAATCTATATTCTTATTTTTAAAATTCCAACCTTAAAAATCTATCTAAAGCGATCTATATTCTTATTTATAAAATTCCAACCAAAAAAGAGAAAAAATGAAATAAAGGTTATATGACAATTATCTACTCATCAAATCTATAATTATTTCGACTCATAATCTTTTTTTCCATGCATAAAATCCATAAATGGTTTCCAAATGTCCATTAAAATTTTTACTGACTTTTCCTTACGGTAAATTGTAAGTTTACTCATCTCAGAAAAGTCAAGTACGGTTTCTTTCCTAACCTACCTTCACCCTCCCAGTTCTACCCACTCCCCTCTCCCTGCACTGTTACTACTTACCAACAGCCAGCATTGGTGGAGTTCAAGCTGGCCTTCTGAGCAGCTGGCCTTCTGAGGTGAGGCTCTGCAGGGACTGGCACTTGCCCAGTACCAGCAATCTCTCCTTTCTGGGTGCACAGACGTGCTTTATAGCACATTTGTTTACAACATGTATGCTCGTATTGCTGGTGCTGAAAAGGGGAGAGAATTCTCTCCAAAAGGGAGAGAATGCACCTCACACAGGTAAGCAAGGGAGGGGAGCATCACAAAGTATTGACGCTGCACCTTTTTCATGTCTCTAAATAATCCCCCCACCAATACTGGCCCTTCAGAATTGTCAAATGTGTCTTTGCCACAAGTTATCAGTGCAATCAGTCCCATTGTGTTCAATGTTACTTACTCCCAGGAAAGTGTGGTTAGGATTGCAGACTTGCCCTACAATCCAGAGTAACTACGGGAGCACGTAAGAGACATTATGTGTACCCATAGTTACTGCACCATCTAAAGAAAACCTATGGGAAATTCATACTGCAATCCACAGCAAATTGTTCTTACACCGGAGCAAGGACTCCCCATAGTTACTCTGGATTGTGCCCTTAGTTGCCTAACCCGCCATTCCTTTTGCAATAGGTAAGACTGGGGTCGTCTGCTTTCTCTTGGTGAACGTCATGGTCTCCTATCATTGGTATTATTGGCCAAACATTCATCTGGAGCCCTTATGTTTTTCAAAACTTCCCCACTGCATAGTGGCCTGAACACTCATGTTCTACAGACCAGCGAGATGGAGAGCTAGTATTCTGAGCTGGACAAAAGCATAGCTTTCAGATAGTAAACTCCCTCCACTGTGCCTTTGCCATATGCGCAGCGGGGAAGGGGTGACATATGGCTGCCCTCCTCCAAGGGAGCTATCTTTGTACCCTGATCTGCTGTGGCCAAAATGGTATTTCTTGGGTGTGTGTAAATGGTAGAGAGGGTTGTATTCTGGGTGCTCCAATTCCTAGCTGTTCTGTTTTGGTCCCTTTGCTGCACCGCATGCACCGGTGGTGCTGTGGCATCCTTATGTCATGTGTGTATGATGTCCTTGGGATGTCTCCTTTAGATTGAGAGTGGCTACTAATGCAGTGCTTCTCATTCTCCAGAGGATGCTGGGAAGCCAGCACCCTCCGATGGTTCCGTCCCCTGCCCAGTTCACCTGGCAGCACTTCTATGGCTGCCAGAATTGGATGCAGTGACATTAGAGCACCACTTCCCATTCATGTCAGAACACTGGTCTGTGGACAACATATTGAATAAGTGTTTCCATGGACAATGGGGTGTCACCAAGAAGGGCTATATCAACATTATTCAGAGGGCTGAATCAGCATGGTATGGCCTGAACAGGCTTAGGATATGGTAACACCTATGCTGGCATCCATGTTCTATTGGTGTGGCATCTGCATAAATTTGTACCATAAATAAATGAAATGGGAAAGCTGGACAAATATAGATGTGCTTAAGAAAGAAGGAAGAATCTTCCTGTTCAAGGCTGAATGAGTGCCTGTCTAAGAAGCAGAATATGTTTATATGTTCAGAAACAGGCCTTGCAAAGACTTTAGTGGGTAAGAGTGGCTTAGAGTGGGGAACTTATACATATAGAACTGAAAGGGCATTCTATAATTATCAAGTAAATAAAATGACTCATTTTGACTTTGCTTTTCCACCTTAAATATAAAATCACAAGTGCCTCTCTTTCATGAGCTGACTTTAACAGTGGTGGGCTTCAGGGGGTTCTCACAGGTTCTAAAGAACCCTTTGCTAATAAGCGCCTGGTTCTGAGAACCGGTTCTAATGGGACATAGAACCTGTTGTTAATTTAGGTTATTATGACATAGAACCTGTTGTTAATTTATTTGAATCCCACCACTGCTTAGGACTTTATCAGGCAACTAGTCTGGATGTTGGGAAATTGTTTTTTAGAGTTGAATATAGGGTTGTCATATGTCCCGATCAACAGGGACTGTCCCAATTTGGGGGGATTATGTTCACATACTGGCAAATGGGACAGAGGGTCCCGTTCTGATTTTGTGGAAGAAAATTATGGCAACCCTAGTTGAATAGCAAACAGGGGCCACAAATAGACACCAAACTGTGCTAGAGGACAGGCAGGCTTTTAATACTTTGCCCAGCTACAATTTTGAGAACAGTTGCAACCATCTGCACACTACTTTTAAATGAAAGAAGCTTATTGGCTTCCAAAAGTTTTTTCCCATTTAGAAATAATGAATGAGGGGGCAAGAGCTCCCTCCATCTTATTTGGTTGTGCAATTAAGTACACATCTGATGAGACCCCAAAACATGACTGTCATCCACAGCTGGGAATTGTCTAAATTCTCCAGGAACTGGCATCAATCTCCAGATGACTACTGAAAGCAATTCTGAAGATTGTTAACAGGACTTCAGGAACTTCCAACATTATATCATATTGAGAAAAAAAATTATAGGAATCATTTTCGCTAGAGTGGCCAACTGTATCTATTATATTCCCAGCAGCTTGTGCGAATCAAAACAAATTTTGACCTGTAGGATACTGGAAAGGAAAGAGAAATAAAGAATTAGTTATTCTTTCCCACATGGCGCAATAGCTGAAAAAGTCTGATGAGTTTTCAGATTAAACAAGTCGTTTATTATTCATCTAACTGTGATCATCACCCATATTGTACAATGGTAGAGCAGTGTGTATGGAGTGAGAGATAATTTCACCTATATAGGATATCAGAATTTTGGACGAGGGAAATGTTGGCCTCACAAAGATACCCAAATCCCATTTTCATAAGCTATTTCAAGATATATTCTTAGGATCTTTTCTGAGGCAGCTGGCCCAAGATAATGAAACACTCACCCCCTAAGGAAGACCTCAGTTACAGGAACTAGGGAACTATAAGCCCAGCTTGGAGATGGGGCTCCACACTGACACTATCAATGCAATCCTGACTTTAGGCCAGAAAAATGCCCCAGCTAAGCTGGCATAAGTAGGCCATATCCTGAGCTGACACTTAGGCCAAATCCACAGGATGATGGAGGCCTCTAGGCTGGCCTTACTCCTGCTGAAGAAATAGCAGCAAAAGGGCAGCATCCTCACTGGGTTTGTGTAGTTGTGCTGTATCCTGAGGTTGAGAGGCAGAGGTTGGCCTGGGACTCATAATTTTTGCCATCACTTCCAACTTTACTCTGACTATCATGAACATCTATGGGTCTACTCAGATTTATTTCTGCTCCCCAGGTGACCTAATTCTGAAGAGCTGTGAGGGGGCATATCTGCCCTGAAAAAATGGATACCGCCTAACTGCACTGTTCTGGATACCGCCTAACTGCACTGTTCTAAGTAATGCTCAACATGCCTTAACATGCCTCTCCTGAACTGTCTTGCCTGGCACTAATAGGCTAGTGCAGGTCCATTTGTCTTGGGTCAGCCTAAGTCAACTTACACTGACCCAAGCCTTTCTGGTGTAACTAGGCTGGCCTATCTTAGAATAGAAATAGATAAGCTATCCCAAGTGCACTTCAGGATTGCAGCCTATGAGAATGAATGAACCAGCAATGAAGAATGCCTAACAGCTTACTCAGGTGCTGTGTAGCCTATTTTATTGGATAAAAATGGAGCTGAACTTACCTTAACACTATCCCTTGGAAATGGAGCTTCCCTCTTGGAAGGAGATTGAGACGACAAAGCACGCTTACCTGGCATAAGCCTTGCTGTATTGCTATCCCAACCTCTAAGCCAACTTTTCTCTGCTTTGTACTCCATCTTTTATCATTGATAAAATTTATTTTCTCACAAACAGACTATGGCATTGACCTGTGTGCAGGTGCATGACCTAGAAAATGAATCTGTTCTTTTCTAGTCTAAGGTTGGGCAAAGTTGTTTTGCTGAATTTAGGGGCCACCCAAAAATTTGTGGGTTTGAAAATTGGTCTTGAATGTTACTGGATTACTGTTTAATTTAGGAGAAACCAATAGAAGGAAAAAAGGAGTGGAGGAAATAGAAAAATATCAAATGGAAAAATAAATATAACATAGTGAATATGAAGCTTCCATGTAAGAGTGTGGCTTTCCTAGTGCTGAGTACAGACAGAAAACCATATTTTAATTTAATTGCCTCTGAGACATTGTAAATGTCAGGTGGTAGGAGAATTAAATCCTAAAAATATATGGTACAGTAGTGCCTGCCCCCCACTATATGCAGGTCTTGTATCTGAAGTTTCACTCATCCACAGTCCTCAAATCCAACATGCTCCTTACTTATCTCTCTTCCTTTGCACCATTCTTCTTTTACCAAATGTTAGAGGAGGAATGCAAGAGGAAGCAGTCAGTAAGAACTAGAGGAGGGAGACAGTGAGAACTCTAACAGGGAGCAATATCCAAGCTACCAAATCCTATCCAACTTTCCAGCACTGATGCATCTTGCTGTGAAGAAGCAGTTGTGGAGGCCTCCATTAGGTAAGGAAGACTTTGGGTTTCATTGCAGCTGCAGAAGCTCTGAAAAGTTGTTTAGGAAGGCTACCCATCCCACACTTTGATCCTCTGACCTGCGGCAGTATGCACATACTGTACCTGCTTCCCTTCCTTTTCTCTCCTATATCTCCAAACACCTCTTTTCATTATGTCTGAAGAGATTCCTTATTCCCTAGGAAAGCCTAGTACTTGTATAGCCAAACAAAATATATGTACCTGTGATCTATTTTTAAATGTTTTCTCTTAGACCTTTTTCTTTCTTTGCCACTTTTTATAGGCATCTGTCACTTTTTCGACATGTTTCGGACCAGAGCACTGCCCAAAAGTGATAATAGTTGAAAAGTGGAAGCCAATCTTTTTTAGTTTAGGAAAGTTGCTTCCAAAGCTTTTGTAGCTTTGGAAATTGTAAATGCCCCCTTTATCTCACAAATTCCTGCTGCCACACAAAAATTTCTCATAATTTTTCTCATGGATTCTCATAATTCCTTCAGAAATGGATTCTCATAATTCCTTCAGAAATGGGAGCTACACAAGGGGGAAGGCAATTTTGGCCTTTAGAATAGCAGAGAAAAAGAGCATTGAATGAATGAGTTCAGGGAAAAATTGAAAGGTGCTGAAAGAGTGGATAATCAGAAAATGACCCACCAGAAAGGATACATACCCGTACTTTATCAGTTTGAAATAACTGTTTGACGATTATAGCACTCTACTGAGGGTTGCGGTGTGTCACTTCTGGAAAAAGGCTTTTCCACTTTATAACTGTGCTTAATAGGGCTGTGGGTGGCACAAGTGGTTAAGACACTGTGCCTGTTAACCAGTAGGCCAGGATTCGAGACCCGGGACCCCACAAGACAGGGTGAGCTCCTGTCCGTAGCCCAGCTCTGCGACGAACTGGAACCAACTGTATTCACTCTGCCTTTCCTTTGGACTATTTCAGTGGCATGGAGAGGGGGGATTTGCTGCTTGGGTAAGGGTCTATCCTCCATATTAATCTATCCAGGCCATCATGCTTCGCATACAGCATCGAGCACGATACCATAGTCTTTCAAGACTGATGAATACCAATACAGACACCTTAATTCCATCACCAAGTGGTGAACAATGGCAGGAAACCAATAAAGTAACTGTTCAAGACGGCTGTTCCTGAACGATGCAGAGCATCTGTGAGGTGGGTGGGATGTGAGATCTTTGAAGAAAGAATGGGTGTGAAACATTCCTTGGAGGCACAGTTTCCCAAAAGACGACTCATCAGCTAGCTCTTGTGGAAATCTCAGGGCAGTTTTAACTGGTAGATAGTTGGGGTATCAACATGAATCCACAAAAGGCTTTCTCTCTCATAGCTCTTGTTTTCTACTCCAAAGAGATGATCTCATGCATTTCTCAATTACAAAAGAAAGCAATGGGTGAAAGTATTCCTAGGGAAACAAGTGAAGTCATGCCTTGTGCAATGCCATGTAACTGGCCGTGCTCTGAGAGCCACAATACTTGAGACACCATTGCACCACCTCTCTGGCAAGACAGCTTGTTTTGATTCTCTCTCTCTCTCTCTCTCTCTCATGCTCATTCATCCCTTTGTTGTTTTCTTGCTTGTCCTGGAAGGAAGGCCCATCAGTGACCTAGAACTGTGTGTTTGCCTGTGCCCCACTGCTTCCTTCCTCTGTTCCTTGCTTGTTTGTTCCCTGTGGCATGGATTTCTCTCATTCACAGGAAGCCATTGAATCAACAGCCAAGCCCACAGGCAACATGTGGAATGGTGCATATTCCACTAACAGCTGTTTAGACTCAGGGTAGACTACAGTAAAAATACATTAGAAAAAGCCTAACAGTGGTTAAGAAAGAATGATATGAATGGTTCTTTAAAGAAATCATTCATGTTAAATAAAAGGTAGAGGTATCTCCCACAGGTTGTACTGCTAGTCATGACTGACTATAGGCTGTAGTGCTCATCCCTGTTTCTAAGCCAAAAAGCCAGCACTGTCTGAAGATGTCTCCGTGGTCATGTGGCCAGCATGACTGTATGTCAAAGCACACAGAATGCTGTTACTTTCCTACTGAGGTGTTACCTATTTATCTACTTGCATTTCCACGCTTTCCAACTTCTAGGTTGGCAGTAGCTGGGCAAGGGACAGTAGCCTACTCCATCTTGTAGTACCCAGGTCTTGAACCCTGGCCTGCTGGTGTCCTAACTACTGAGCCACTACAGCACTTAAATATTATTTATCATGTTAAATAACCAAGGCTAAATCAAGGACTGTTTTAGCAGTATTAGACTGGAAAACTGGAATACATAATCTTGTACTATGCATCACACAGGATCCTGCGTAAGCATTATCTTCGCATAGAAATCAGGACTGTATCCTTATTGTAATCAGTTGGATTTATTTCTGTGTATAGATACACAGCAACCTTGTGCAGGAACTATAACAGATGGGCTTTCCATGTTCCAGCACTATCTACCAGTCAAGAGATATTTTAAATGCACCCGTAAGACAATATTTTTGGATTGTGCTCATACACTGTGTAGTATAATTGACCATAATACTGAATGGAAGTGTGTCATTAATTCATTATATATTATGGGTTTTTTTGGTACTCTCTGTGGGGTTTTACATGTTTTCAGTACTGTTTTTGATCCTCATAGTTTGGGGCATTTCCGCTTTTCCCTCATCTCTTGCTCATCAAAGCATGGAAAACAATTTGCCTATTGCTTACCATTTCAAGGACTCTTCATTTTCAAACTTCTATGGTATGGCATGGCATGATTTTCATTGGCACTGGGATTCAGGAATGTTTGAGTAAGGGATGATTCAGCTGACTGATTCAAATACCAACTTACAGTCGTACAGACAAAGGTAATGATCAAATAGCATGATGATGCCATTACTGCTGAATGAGAAAACTCAGAAGAGAATGGTGTTGATGCCTCTTGTTCCTATAGCCAGAGAACCTCACTCAAGGAGCTCCTAGGAGGACAGGCCCCTCTCTGAATGTGAGCGTAAAAAGCTGTTGGTTCCATCACTACAGTAGAATCAGATAAGGAAATGTGGAGATAAAAAACCATTGTTATTTTCTGTTGTTTGAGGGTTTGTCTCCTCTAGCTGTGGGTAGAATTCTGAGCACTGATTTAAAAATGCAAAATGTCTGGCACGGTTCTGATGAGTGCTGTAAACTATCAGCCAACCTACCTGTAGGTACATCAAATAAAGAAGAATGGTTTTACTTTCTTTATTCTTTAATATGGTGGGGGATTGAATTGACAATATATTTACAATTCTCCTTTAGAACTACTGCAGTAGAAACCCATCTTCTGACTCACTTGTTTTGTTGATAATATATTGTATATTCAAGGAATTGATGGCTTTTCAAAATTCTGATCTGGAAATATTCTTCCAACCTGAAACATTTTTGCTTTTGAGAATCACCTTTCCATATCGACAAAAGGCCAAGGTGTTCATTTCTGATTCACCTAGAAAAATTCATCTAAATTCCAGGCCCTAAAGCCTTAAAGAAGTAATTTCTGAGAGGTCTAGTCAATACATTTTGGATGAGCACAGTTTTCACCTCTTTGCCTCCATTTCTGAGTAAGATTAAGTTAATTCCAGGAAAGGGCTTGGACAGTACATCTGTGGACTTGGAAAAATACATCCTCTGTCTATGACATTACTGTTATAGTTGCTCTTAAAGACAAAAGGTCCCTTCAAAAGAGTGGGGAATAAGTACAAAACAAGGCCAGGATTAGAAACCTGAGACTTGGGGAATTTCCAGAACAAAGTGAATCAGTGGATTGCGTTGTTTGGTATTTTATTTTCTAAATGGTTATCTGTTTAACTTGGCTCTGCATATTGGGTTGATTAATTTTCTTGACATCACTAACAGGTTACCTGCCAAAATGAGTTCCTTGGAAAATGGCACCTTTCGCCTTAAGAGTTTGAGCACCCACCATTTAGAGTGAAAACACCTGTGGATTGTGATTCTGTAGTCTTCTATTGGTTTTGGATTAAGATGAGAGTCAAAACTGCTTTTGGAGGGGAGGGGGCCAAACTGAAAGTCTTGAAACTTACACAAAACATCAAGACATCAAGATTGCAGGAAAGCTACTACATCATAGAGTATTTCAGAAGATTTTATGAAAGTTTAATAGACATGTTCAGCTTGCCAGGCAGTTTTGTGAGGAGCAAATGGGATTGCTCAGTATATCTAACAAGTCTTAAAACAACTTAAAAATCAAGAAAATGACCCTACGGCACAATCCTAACCAACCTTCCAGCACTTTCATAGCTGTGCCAGCAAGACATGGGCTGCATCCTGCAGTTGGGGGGGCATTCAGGAAGTCCTCCTCTAGAAATATTTATTTCCTTACATGGGAGCTGTACTGCCCTTACCCAGGAAGTGGAAAATTGGTTAGGACTGCACCCTATTAGTTTGAAAAAAGACTGATGAGAAAAATTTTCACTTACCTGTTGCATTTCAATAACACTGTTCTGTCAATACAGTTAAGACAATTTACAGTATAATAATACTAATGACAAACAAGATCACCAACAATAAAATAGAATAATCTTAGCCTTTAATAAGTCTGTTCAGTAATTAGAGAACTGAGCTGTCTGACCTGGGCATTGCTTGTTCTTCCTTCTTGCCCCTTCATAGGACACACAAATCTTAAGCAATTTCTGAGATAGCTAGGGAGAGGGTTCCCCCTTCTTTGAAGTGAGTCACAGCACAATCCTAAAAACGCAGCACAAGCACAGGCATAAGTCTGGTGCTGGCCTTGGATGTCATAAAGGCACTTCTGCATCACTCCTGGGGGAAAAGGCCAGTGCGTAAATATGTGCCAGTTTCACCACACCACAACATAAGTGAGTTGTGCTTGCCTAAATTGATTCAGAGTTTACCCTCATTTTCAGAATACAGAAACATATGCATTTTTAACAGTATAGGTATAACCTAATATTAGGTAATTTTTCATTCACTGTTGATAAGGATGAACACAAATGAGGTTGGCCCATTAAAGGATGAAGGTGCTTACCATGGAATTGCAATAAATCAACCTCCCTTTTCCTCTTCAAGGCCTACAAAAGCTGGGAGACAGACTTCCCTTCCTCTGCTTGGAGAATGCAACAGAATGTAGAGCAATTAGGAAGTAGAGATTACTTTGCATTCTTTTTCATAGTTTTCTCATGGGGAAGGAGGGGTCTGCCTCTCAGCTGAAGCAAGCCTACCAGTGATTGTCTACTATAGTAAGCAGGCTTAAAGGACTGCCTAATCTCTTAACTGCTTTTATTTAATGTAAAGATCCGCATCCACATAGGTTCCTGGAATAGAACCCTGGTGGATGCCAAGACTGAACTGATATAATTTTTTCAGATGCCTTATTCTCTCTACTGTTAGAATGTGTTTGAATAGTCTTAGAATAGTGTTAGTGTTTGAATAGTCTTCCGGAACAAATTACAAGGCACCACTTACAAGGCATCTTCTTACAAGGCACTACCGTAGTTGGGGCAACCCAGCTAGAGCACTCTTCACTGCCCTAAATCATCAGTACTCTGATGATCACAGTACTCTGAATCATCACTTCACTGCCCTAGGTCTCATCAGTACTGACACCAACTTGTTGAGAGCCCAGGGACAAAGTCTTCCACTGGTCCTCCATCATTTCCCTGCTTGCCTTCCATGGCACTGATACTGAAAGTTCAGAGATTAGCCTGGTCAAACAGGTGCACTAAAGGGTGCAAATCATCAGTCAGTGTCCAATCTGGCCAACACATGATGTCAGCCATAGGTGCAATTATACTATACACAATAAAGCACCAGAACACATATAAACCTTAAAGAGTTGTATCTTAAGAAAAATGCATTTTAGGGGCTGCAGTGGCTCAGTGGTTAGAATGCTGGAGTTAGAACACTGCTTGACCAGCTTCCACTCAGCAGGCCAGCAGGCCAAGACCCAAGTACTGCCAGATGGGATGAGCTCCATTCCTCATAGAATCCTAGAGTTGGAATGGATCTAGTTGGTCATCTAGTCCAACCCCCTGCCTGCAGCAGGAACTCCTCCTAGAGCATCCCCGACAGGTGCTCGTTGAGCCTCTGCTTGAAGATCCCCAGTGAGGGAGAGTCCACCACGTCCCTTGGCAATCTGTTCCACTGCCAAACCGCCCTCACCGTCAGGAATTTTTTCCGGATGCCCTTTCATGCAGTTTGTCCCCATTGGTTCTAGTTCTGCTTTCAGAAGCAGCTATGAACAAATGAGCATTCTTCACAGATGCATCACACAGCTGACTCATGTTCAGCTTGTGATCCATGGCGATGCCAAGATCCCTATCACATGTTGTGTGGCCAAACCAAGTATCCCCCATTTTATACCTGTGTCTTTGGTTTTTATTGCCTAACTGCAGAACCTTGTACTTCTCCCTGCTGAAATTCATTCTATTTGTTACTGTGCAGTATTCCAGTTTATTCAGATCCTCCTGGAAGTTTCTCCTGTCTTCTGTTGTGTTTGCTACTCCTCCCAGCTTGGTGTCATCCACAAATTTAATCAAGCTCCCCCCGTATCCCTTCCTCCAAGTCATTGATGAAAATGTTAAAGAGGACCGGGCCCAAGACAGAGCCCTAGGGCACCCCACTTGAAACCGACCTCCAGCTCAGGTCGGTTGAATCCTTAGCTCAGGTCCTGCCAATCTAGCAGTTTGAAAGCATGCAAATACAAGTAGATAAATAGGTACCACCTTGGCGACAGGCCCCTGTGACAGGCCGGCCAGGTATCCCTATGTCGTGGCCATCACGGATTGGAGGAAACTCCAATCCATAACAAACGAACACTGTCAACACACAGTATAAACGCTGAAGAACTTGCCTTTTGCCTAGCTTAAGAAAGATGCAGTTACCCAAACATTGTTTTCCTGCCCAAACAAATAATACTGCATTCAGACAAGCAATGAATACCAGAGTCAGCATGGATACTTGAGTGTGTCACAGATAGGTCGAGGGGAGGATTCGAATCAAAAATCATGGAATTTTCTGTGACAAATTGGGGGTTAAACCAGACAGATAAAGCAAGGGGATGTTTAAACTTGTTTTATTGGCAGAAATTTCTCTCCTTATAGTTGAGTATCTACCATACAAATGGCAAAAATGATATTCACTGTTTCCCATCTCCATGATCAGCCGCATCTCACCACATCTCACAGGCTCTGCCTCTGACCTTCTGCTCGGTCCCAAACAGCCTTCATTTCACCCCATCTGTTCCTAACCTTTCTCAGAGGCCTAGCGTTTTTGAAATCAAACACTGGCAATCCTGCTTGGGAGGCAAAGAGATTTCCTAAGGTGACTTTCCAGTTATTTGGCATCCAAAAATACATTTCCAAAGGGTGCCCAGATGCAAAAGAGCTCACTGTACCTCAGTTTGAGATACTTTCTTCACATATATGACAGTATTGATTGGAACAGGGGTTTACACTGAACTAGTGTTTCCACCTTGTATAAAAGGCATTGCTTCTTTTAAATGGGGGGAGGGTTTCCACTGAACTTGTATTTCCACTGCTTACATTTTACATTCCAGATTATAAAATAGGCCTGTTGCTCCACTGTTTATATATTACTCACTGTTCTACAGAGATTCTTTTTATGGTACCATTCGTTGGAGTTCCACACTGATTGCCATGGCACCATTTATATACTACACTCCATATTGTAGAACCAACACCCTGAGCCACGCCATACATGCAGGTTGTATGAGGAGTTACAGTACTGTTCTTAATACGGCATTTTACTGCAAGATGGTTTGCCTCTTCAAAAAAGAGTTAGAAAAAGTTAGAAAAACACCAACTGCCATTAAAAATATTTTAAAAACATACAAAAACAAGGAAAGTTAACTTTGCTTTCAGATCTGGGGAATATTTGTAATGAATAGAAAGCTGTATTCTGCACTTGAGAAAGTGGATGAAGGTCACAGTGGACCATGCAAATCCATAAAGTAGAAGAGAGACAGAACTGTGACACACCCCCAAATCCAGAGTAACTACAGGAGCACATAAGAGACTTTATGTGCACCCGTAGTTACTGCACTACCTAGTGAAAACCTATGGAAAATTCATATTGGAATCCAGAGTAAGTTGTTCTTACACCAGAGCAAGGACTCCCCATAGTTACTCTGGATTTTGCCCACATACAAATGTAAGAAAAGCAAGGCTGTATCAGATCAATGTAAAGGTAAAGCTATCCCTTGCAGGTTGCCTAGTTAGTCAAGACTGATTCTAGGTCATGGTGCTCATCTGTGGTACAAGGCAAAGTAAACAGCATTGTCCGAAAACATCTCTGTGGTCATATAGCTAGCATGGCTAAACACCAAAGGTACATGGAATGCTGTTACCTTCCTTCTAGTTATTCATTTATATAGGTTCATACTGCTAGATTCACAAAAGCTGGGCAAGTAATGGACCCTCACACTGTTGTGTGGTACTCAGGTCTTAAACTAACAACCTGCTGATCTTCAACTTGGCAAGCACAGCATCTTTAACCACTGGGTCACTACAGCCCTGTATCTGATCAAACAAGCTAAACCAGCATAGCCAGATAGATAAACCCTTTATGGGACTCAGCCAAGAAAGAAGCTGAAAGAAACTGCTATGGCACAACTGCTATGGAAAAACCAGGCCACTAAAAGAATCCATGAAAAAAAATTAGTGAATCTGAAAAAGCCAGTAAAAGAATCTGGCATCAGTCTGAATTATAAGAATTCTGAGGTATTGATTAATTATAAGAATTCTGAGGTATTGATTAATTAGGAGAGAAATCATGATGCAGTCAACTGCAAAGGCTGACAGGAATGAGAAAATGTGCCTAAAATAGCATCACAAGAATGTCTCCAGAACACTTTACGCTCCTAGAAGGGGAGCCCTGCCGGTGCAAGCAAAAAGTCTTGGGAGCCCCCAGACCACCAGTGAAAACTGGGCAGGGGCAGATGGCAACCACTGAGTACTCAGCATGCCCCAGGGATCCTACAAATACACTTGTAGAAGTGCTGCTCTGAATCATTTACAGTTGTTTCACTATTGGTTTCACATTTTAGATCTAATTTTTTCACACAGTAATTGCAAACCAGTATTCTATATCCTTTGTCTACGTTTTGGAAATGTACATAAACAGTATTGAACAAATATGATTGTAACAAATACATATAAATGTAAAAAAATGTTTTAAAAATGTAAAGTGCATACCTACTACATGTAAGCCTACTTTTGGCTCACTCTGTATATTGAGTTTAAAGTTGCTCTGCATTGAAATATTATAACATCCAGCATAGGGATTTGTGTCTGGATGAGAAAGGAACAGTTAAAAATTCAAATTTTTTAATTTCAATTCAAATTTTAAAATAACTGAAAAAAATTGAATTTAATTTTTTTTTTATTTAGAGTGAGTTTAAAGTTGCTCTACATAGACATATTATAACATCCAGCATTGGGATTTTTGTCTGGATGAGGAGGGAACAGTTAAAAATTCAAATTTGAAAATAACTGACAAAAATGTACAGTGAGGTTTTGAAGTTCCATGGACTGAATTGAGGAATTCAAAATTATTTCTTCAAAATGCCGTGGAAAAATTCAAAGACCAGTGAGCGCTCTATGGCAAAGGGAGAGAAAACAGAAGAAACACCAGAGGAGGCACAAGCCAGGAGACTAGAAAATGCTGCAGACCATAGAAGATCAAGAGCATCTCAAACATCAGAGGAGGTGCAAGCAAGGAGAGAAGCAGATGCTCAAGGAAGAAAAGGTCAAGAAAACAAGAGAAAGTATCATGAAAACATGAGAGTAAGACTTTACAGAGATTTGGATTCTGGCAGATTTGCAGTTTATCTACTGGATCTTGGAAATGGAACTATTCAGCAAGACAGCAATGGAGACATCACTTTTCCAGAGGGCTGTGGCATTCTGGTCATAACTGTGGAAGAAGTGATTGCTAAGGTTTACCCAAATATTGGACACCATGACCCGAGTTGGCCCCACAAGACAGGGTGAGCTCCTGTCCATAGCCCAGCTCTGCGACACCAGCTGGATCCAATTGTATCGGCTCTGCCTTTCCATTGGACTAATTCAGTGGCGTGGAGAGGGGGGATTTGCTGCTTGGGTAACAGCCTATCCTCCATAACAATCCAACCCAGGCTTTCGTGCTTCGCATGCAGCATATGCAGCACCGAGCACAGTACCATAGTCTTTCAAGACTGACGGAGGCCTGCTTTATCAAGATCACGACTGGCTTTGTGAAACAGCCGTACTTGCACCAAAAAATGAAACTGTCCAGTCTGTGAATTGGAAATTAATGTAAGCAATCAATACTGAAGAAAGAAATCATTTCTCGATTGATACTGTTGTGGACCTCAATGAGGCTGTGAATTATCCCACTGAGTTTCTTAATTCTTTGGATTCTCCTAGTAGGCCTTATCACAAGCTGACACTGAAGAAAGGAGTTCCAATTATGCTTTTCATAGAATCATAGAGTTGGAAGGGACCCAGTGGATCATCTAATCCAACCCCCTGTTTGTTGCAGGAAATCCTTGTCTTGTGGGGACATGGGTCTCGAACGCTGGCCTGCTGGTTAACAGGCACAGTGTCTTAACCACTTGCGCCACCAGAGGACAATCTGGAGAAATCTGGATCCTCCAAAACTATGCAATGGAACAAGACTGATTATCAGGCAAATGCATCCCCATCTTTTCGAGGCTACAATTCTCACTGCACAAGGAAAAGGAGAAAATGTGTTGATTTCAAGAATTCCACTGATTCCAGCACACATGCCATTTCCATTCTAGAAACTCCAGTTTTCGGTCAGGGTTAACTTTGCAATGTCCATTAACAAGAATCAAGGGCAATCACAGAAAATTGTTGGACTTCACCTCATGCAACATTGCTTTTCTCATGGTCAACTCCATGTGGGTTGTTCCAGAGTTGAAAATGGCAACAATCTCTTCATACTCTCACCAAATGGACAAACCAAGAATGTTGTTTATCCTGCTGCTTTACAGTAATCTCAATGATTTTCAATCCCAATTTTGAAAAAGGTATAGGGCTGTGGGTGGCTCAAGCGGTTAAGACGCTGTGCCTGTTAACCAGCAGGCCAGGGTTCGAGACCTGGGTCGGCCCCACAAGACAGGGTGAGCTCCTGTCCTTAGCCCAGCTCTGCAACGCCAGCTGGATCCAATCGTATCGGCTCTGCCTTTCCATTGGACTAATTCAGTGGTGTGGAGAGGGGGGATTTGCTGCTTGGGTAACAGCCTATCCTCCATAACAATCTAACCCAGGCTTTCATGCTCTGCATGCAGCTTATGCAGCGCCGAGCATGATACCATAGTCTTTCAAGACTGACGGAGGCCTGATTAGGTGTCTATGTAAAGCAACTTTAAACTCAATATAAATTAAAAAAATTTAAATCACCAATTTTTTCAGTTACTGGTATTTTAAAATTAGAATTTTTAACCCTTCACTCCGCATCTGGAAACAAAGCTGGATGTTCAAGCACTAGATGAAGGGCAGATTTCCAATAGCAATAAATGCTTCATTAGCATTGCTGTTTGCTTACGTAAAATACAGATGTCTCCAGTGAAGAGGCAGAATTATGAAACTCTGGTGTTTTGACTGAACAGCATTGAACCATCTCCCATTTAGAATGAAATACTAGATACTCTCTTGAAAGCTAGAAAAAAGAGGCAGAGGGTTTCAGGTTCAATACTTATCTTTATAATCATTTATTGATAATAATGAAGACACCGTAATGTCTTCAATAATACCGTAATGAAGACACATAATTCTTCCTTGTGATTCACATGTGCATGTAAACACCCACCCATTCTCAAGTTCTTAATCACTTTGTGCAACCAAAGACAAGATCCTGGCAGTTTCTTGAATGATCATTCCCAACCCTGCAATACTGATAATTGATAGAGAAGATATCCAAAGGGCTATTTCTTTTTAAGTTGTTACAAATGTTCAAGTATTAATGCCATCTCACATGAAAGTTAATGGAATACACTGTCCATTGACTAGAGGAAATTAGCTTGTACATCATAGCAAACCATTGACTGGAGGAAATTCTAGACGATAACATCATCCTCTGACTAATATACTTTGTAATAAAAAATTAGAACCATACAGACAGAATACTCCCAAAACATTTAGTAAAGTGGAGTACTAATAAACTGAAGAGACAAGAATGAGATCTTGATGATGAAGGAAGTTGAAATAGGGGCTATTCTTTTTTTTCTGGGCACAGATACAAGAAGTGTTAAGGCCACTTTAGGAGATCACTTCAGACATTTTAAGTGCACCTCCACATAAAAAGCTGACCCCTCTTTATCTGAATATTAGGTTGCAATTCTAACCAGCTTTATGCACTGGCATTAGCGTCTTGACGGTGGGGCGGGCATTGGCCCCAGGTGTCACAAGGCAGGGGGGTGTCAAAATTGCCCAGTGCCCTGTGCCCAGCTGCTGCCAGTTGCAGTTGGGCTGCCCACTGTGCCACTCTGATGACGAGGCTTCCAGCTCTACTGCCCACTCTGAATTAGCTCTTGCAGTGGGCATGGAGGGCCACCAGACAGAGTAGGCTGCCTAGACAGAGGCAGTACCCAGATGGAGGGGGTGCCAGGATGGCAAGTTTGGAGTGCCAGCAGACCTAGCAATACCACTGTGCACTGACATAAGGCAATGCAACTCCACTGTAAGGGTACAAACATGCCTTATCTTAAGGAGGTTTCTGTGACTGCCCCTCCAACTGTAGGATGCAACACATGCCTCATTGGCAGAGCTATGCCAGTGCTGGAAAGTTGGTTAGGATTGTGCCCTAAGGGTACAGATCCTAAATTGTACAGCTCTCATAGAGTCCAAACAATACATCCACAACTTTACAGAATCATAAGTGCACACACATAGCTCTACACTCTGCTGCATAGCTGTGCTGCTACTACATGTTCATGTGCAGGTGGTTTGTCCAACCCTCCTTTCAACTAAGAATTAAGCATTTGCTATCACATGTATAAACCATTTCCAGCAAGATATTCAAAGTAATGTTTGATTAAACAACTTTAAGTAGTTTTTAATTTGTGGACAGTGAAGTTTGAACAAAACTTCAACATGATTATGCATCAATAAGAGTGGGATGCATCCCTTCACAGATCACTGTCACAACAAGGCATGCAAAACTCAGTGCTAGGCCACCCAAGACACACAGGACATAGTGGACAGTTCAGATTAAATGTGATCCACTGGAGACCCGCACCAGTATCTTGCCAAAAAATCCCTATGGACTTCAGTAACAAAAGGTTAAAAGATATGACACTGGAAGTAGATGAGTCCCTCAGTTTTGAAGGTGTCCAGTATGTTACTGGGGAAGAACAGAGGGCAATAATAAGAAACTCCAGAAAGAGTGAAGGAACTGGGCCAAAGCCAAAAAAGACACCCAGTACTGGATGTGCCTGGAAGTGAAAGGAACTTTATGTTATAAAGAACAATAGAGCATCAGAACTTGAAATGTAAGATTCATAAATCAAGGTAAGTTGGATTTGAGATGGAAACATGAGATGGAAAGATTGAACATTGACATCTTGGGAATTAGAGCACAATGTCTGCTCAAAAGTAAGCCCCACTGTGTTCAATGGGTCTTACTCCCAGGAAAGTCTCTTTAGGATTACAGCCACAGGGAACTAAAATGGACAGGAATGGGTGGCTTTAATTCAGATGACCATTTTATTTACTATCGTGGACAAGAATCCCACAAAAGAAATTGAATTAAATTGAAAAAAGAGTGATTTGGGGGAAATACTACAGTAATTGGCTTATTCCAAAATCAAATTTCCACATTTTTGTCTCTTTCCATCAATAGCCTGTGCACACATGCTGAAGAGTTCCTGACGTGGAACTCCAGTTTTCCTTTAATGAAATAAACCGAGGAAGCAGGAAAGCTCATTAGAAATACAGTTCTACTTCTGCCATTTCCATACTTATTTATAAAGATTCTTTGACATCACAGCAGCTCAGTCAGGACATGTGTGATCAAGAAGGGATCTTCTTCTAGTGGCCTGTCATTCTTACTCAGAAATTGGGTACTATGTTGCCTTCAAGTTGTTCCTAATGTATCTCTCTCTCTCTCACACACACACACACACTCTCTCTCTCTCTCTCTCACACACACACACACACACACACAGAGTGGTTGCAGCCTTAAGCATATCTCCATACATAGTTCCTGTTAAATGCAATTCATATGTGCAAACTGTTTTGCTCTGGGTAGAAACTTTCACATCTACTACTCACAGCTGTACATACAAGTCATTCTATAACTGCTAATAGGAACTGATACAGCTCTCGTGAATAGCTGGGAAAGAATTCCAACCCCTACTCCTTTCTCCACTTCAGTACCCTTCAGGTGACATGCCATTATAATAGCCAGTGCCCAGCATCTAAGAAATGATGTAGTGATGCCACAGATACCCTCATTCTACAGTCCCATGCAGATCCAGGTACTGGGTTTTTTTTAAGTGAGTGGGTATTTTGCCAAGGCCAGTGGCTTCTGACTCCTCTGAAATCACCCCCCTCCCCGGCTCGTGCTCTCCATTAGATATCTTCACGGTGGGTGTCTAGACTGAAGTGCAATATAAGCAAATCACACACACATGGTTGCTGGCAAATAGTTTTGGAAAGGAAAGACAACAACAGACCATCTAAGGATAACAAAATACTGTACATCAGATAATGTTAAGGGGAGATGAGCCAAGTGTGCTTTTTTCCTCCTTCGACGGGTTTTTAGTTTTCATGTTTCAATTTGGAGCAGAGTACTGTTTGTCTAGGAAACAATATTGTGATGTAGACAGTTTCTCAAGGAAAAAAAACATTCTACTCCAGATGACCAGTAAAACACTAAAAAATAATTTGAGTTAGTAGGAGAAAGCAAAGCCAAGAGAACACAATGAAATAACAGAAACCTTGGTCATTACCATTTCCAGTTTAACCCAAGTCAGAAACACTGAATTAATTAACACACATGGCCCATGTTCTGCCCTGCACAGAGACTCCTTGTGGCTGCAAGAAAGGTCCTTGAAGTACTTCCACTAAAGTTCCTTTTGTACTAGAACTGCAGCAGAAAGAGATCCGCAAGTACAAGAGAGGCAGATCTGAAATGGTTGGATAGCCAATACATTGTGGCCTGACCTCTATGCACACCCATTTTGCCTTCCCCTTCCACTTCTTCTGATTATAATTATCAATCCTTGGAATTACACTACTTTTGCTACACATCACCCCTGTGTAGCAAACCTTCTCCTACAAACCCAATGCCCCAAACAAACATTTAGGCTGCAATCCTAAACACACCTTCCTGGGAGTAAGACCCTTTGAAGACAATGAGGCTTACTTCTGAGTAGACATGGATAGGATTGTGCTCTCAGCTGCATTCAGACTGCAATCTTCCCTAAAATTCCTTCAACTCACCTTTCAATAAGAAGCTGGTATGCTCAAAATTTTTTTTTGAAATAAATTTATTTACATCAAAAATGATTGCTGCATCTTCAATTTCTAGAAAACATGAGGACTAAGATTTGTTTCAGATGTGTGAACTCACTAGCAGAAAGCTCAGGCAGATCCATTTTGGGCAAAGTTTTATGAAGGCTTAAGGCCAAACTACACACTACTATAACTGGCCCTTTTTAAAAAAAAATTCCTTCATTCCTCCCTTACTTCCCCCTGGGGAAATGGGATGGTGTGGGGTGTTAGCTTAGTGCCCTTCCCCATAGCACATGTTTGTACACACACAAACACTTTCATTTTTCAAGAAGATTCAACTGAACTCCAACTGAAGCTTTTTTTTGTTTTCTAAATGAAAATGGTGCAAGAGAGAAATGCAATCAGTATTCAACAACAGTAGGGTCTCAGACCTGAATCCCCTCCTACTTCTCGCCATGTGCACATGTGCTGTGCACACTCTCACACATTATTTAACAAAAGAAAGATGAACCAAACTCAGCATTTACATGAAGTTTTGCCTGTATCCCATAGACTGATGGTATGACTCTCCCAACCATACAGAAAGAGAGGATACGTAGTAGAGAATTTTATTTTAAAGCTGAATCTGAAGTCCTGCAGGCTTCAAAAGAGGCTCCAAAGGTAAGAGGAGCAGCCTGGAGCTGCACAAGCTGCCCAGGAATGGGGTCAGGATCTGGCACAAGTGCCCTATGCTGGCCCCTCTCCCACTCTTCTGCTGCTCACCCATTGGCCCGCCTGACACCTGCCCTCCAACCTACCCAAAACACCTCCTTCCCCCCACCCCATGCTCCCCAGACCCCCGTACCCTTGTACCAATCCAGCACAATGTTAGGATTAAGCTCTTAAAGGGGCAGCAGGCCTCCGTCAGTCTTGGAAGACTATGGTATCGTGCTCGGTGCTGCATACGCTGCATGCGAAGCACGAAAGCCTGGGTTGGATTGTTATGGAGGATAGGCTGTTACCCAAGCAGCAAATCCCCCCTCTCCATACCACTGAATTAGTCCAATGGAAAGGCAGAGCCAATACAATTGGATCCAGCTGGCGTCGCAGAGCTGGGCTAAGGACAGGAGCTCATCCTGTCTGGTGTGGCCGACCCGGGTCTCGAACCCTGGCCTGCTGGTTAACAAGCATAGCGCCTTAACCATGATTACAGTATGTCATGGTGAATTCCTGCTTCACCACTTCATTCGTCACTCTGTATGAACCATGAACCATATACTGGAGATTCATTAGTATAATTGTACATAAATAGTCATAATCCAGAAACAGCAATATGCATTTGAATTTCAGTGTTATACAGTACATCTTTTCTGGATTGTTGCTCAAGAGCCCTGCCAGTGAGGATTTACCCACATGGCGCAAATACCCTATCTGCTTCCACCATGTATATTATACAGTGACGCCTCACATAAAGAATGCCTCACGTAAAGTAAGTTTCACGTAACAGAAAAAAATTTCTCTAGGATTCTGCTTCACGTAAAGAAAGTGCTTCATGTAAAGAAAACATTCATTGGCAGTTAGGGTAGACAAGCTGGCCAGCAACCTGTTTAAAAAGCATCAGGGCTGCCTAGCGCACCTGCCCATAGTGAAAGCAACACTTCCATGCTGTTCCTCCTGTTGCCAGACATCCGCTGGGCAGAGGGAGAGAAGAGCAGTGGAGAAGAGGGAAGCAGCTCAGGGCCAGCCAGAAGGGAGCAGAGAGAGAGAGAGAAAGAGAGAGAGAGAGAGAGGCTCAGGATGAAGAGAAGGAGAAAGTGGGGAGACACTTGGAAAGTGTCTTGGATTACAGAAGAAAGTGTCTTTGATTGCAGCCTCCTAACCATGTCTACCCAGAAGTCTACCTCATTGTGTTAAATGGGTCCTACTCCCAGGAAAGTGTCTTTAGGATTGCAGCCTAAGTAGACCTCATAGGATCATGCCCATTGAATGCATGTTTTGAATTCAATTACAGTGTTTTGTCATCATTTTTACATCCAGTTAATATTTTTATATAAATATTTTTGGAGTTGTGGAACCAATCATCTGCATTTCCATTATTTCCTATGGGAAAATCCGCTTCACGTAAAGAAAGTTTCACGTAAAGAAACTGCCTCCGGAACGAATTAATTCTGTTATGTGAGGTACCACTGTATATGGAGAATTCACCTGTATAGGGAGCATTCACCTGTTACCGGCAGGTGTCTCTCAAGCCATGTGAATCTGATCTGCCCACGTCCCATGCATTTAAACTAGCACATGCAGAAGAGCTATCTAAACATCACTTCTTGCCATGTGGATCACCTGTCTTAGGATGGCCTTTCTGGAAGCAGACATGGGGTGCAATATTTAATCTGACCCTGAACAGGAGTGCCTTTTGGAGTTATTCTAACACACTGCAGGTGATATTATATGGCATTTGACCAAAGGTCAGTAAAACAGTCTGTGAAATTCAGTAATCAGTGAACCATCTCTCAAGGATTTGAAAGAGACTGATTTACAGAGACTATGAAATTTTTATGTAGAAATGTCTACAATAAAAATGAGAAAAGAGAACACAGACGAACGTATCTGTTTCTGGAGAACACAGACTAAAGTATGATGTCACTGCTATCCTCTGTGTGTGTATTCAGTAAGAAAAGACACATTCATTTTTCACCTTTTCTGCCACATAAATTATGTATGTTTATGTTCTGGCGAAAACACATGATACTTTATGAGAACTACAAATCAAAGACTTGCATGGTTTTCATTTAGCTGGGTTTTGCGAGATGGTTTCTCCAGAGGTCCAACAGTTTCACTGTATTAAAAAACAAAATACTCTGTAATGGAAAGGTGAATAAACTTCTAAGTCGTATTCATCACATCAGGAACACACATTTTTTTAAAAAGAGAATTACAGCAAAAATGCCTTGAAGAGAAAGTTAGGAGGTCAAGAAAGAATGCAGCAGAGAAACTCACAATCAAGTTAGGAAATATTTTCATATTCATCGTACACCCAGTTGCTTCCATTCACAATTTATTATGAATTGTATTTTAATTTTTTATGATTAGCCATAAATTTTTATGATTAGCTATAAATTATAAATTTCATGATTCTTTTAATGATTATGTTTTAAATTCCATGTTGTCTCCACTTCATAGAGAAAGGCAAGATACAAATCTAGTAAGTAAGTAAGTAAGTAAGTAAGTAAGTAAGTAAGTCAGAAGTCACTGACTGACTGACTGACTGACTGACTGATCAACACTCAGCCAAAACCGCTGGGCCTAGAAGCTTGAAATTTGGGGAGGGTGTTCCTTCCTTGATGGAGTCACCCACTAAAAACCAGTTCTCAGAAATTCCAACCAGAAGGGGGTGAAAAGGGGCACAACACGTTTTCCTCCCTATACTTTACATTGAGAATCCCTGATTGATTCTCCTGTCCTGTTGCTAGAAGCATGAAATTTGGGAAGCTTGTTCCTTCTGTGACATCATCACCCACCAAGAACCGATGTTGAGAAATTTAACCCTTAAGTGGATGAAAAGGGATGCAACATGTTGTTGTCCTATCCTTAACACTGAAGATTCTGATCAACATCCAAACAATTTGGTGCCTGGTTGGTACGTATGGGGGGTTGATGCACATGGAGGTGTGTTGTGCATGGGGTGTGTTGCACATGGGGGTTTGATGTGCAGTGGGGGAATGGCGTAAAGGGGTTTTTTACTCCTGCAATGCAGTTACATTTTGCTAGTAAATAAATAAAAATATACTTTCTGAAAGCAAGGCCAATTTCTTCTTTATCCTGCTGTTTAGTTCTTTCCCTATGTGCCAACCAACCCATATGTGCAATGCTTATATGCCAGCAAAGTATCGCCCACAGTGGATACTGTGCATAAGCAGCAGGCCTCCGTCAGACTTGAAAGACTATGGTTTTGTGCTTGGCTCTGCATATGCTGCATGCGAAGCACGAAAGCCTGGGTTAGATTGTTATGGAGGATAGGCTGTTACCCAAGCAGCAAATCCCCTCTCTCCACGCCACTGAATTAGTCCAATGGAAAGGCAGATCCAATATGATTCGATCCAGCTGGCGTCGCTGAGCTGGGCTAAGGACAGGAGCTCACCCTGTCTTGTGGGGCCGACCCGGGTCTCAAACCCTGGCCTGCTGGTTAAGAAATGTCCACATAAGATATCATCTGTAAAAATCAAAACTTCCTCATTTTTTTATGATTAGAACTCTCAAATGCCACAAGTGCACAGAATTCTGTTACCTTCCCACCAAAGTAATGTCTGTTTATCTATTTGCATTCTTTCAAACTGCTAGGATGAGAGCAGATTGGCAAGTAACAGGAGCACAGTCCAACCAACAGTCAACCAACCAACAGTATTTATATACTGGTTTTCAACAAAAAGTTGGAAGTTGACACAAAGCAGTTTAGAAAGAAAATGAATTCGCTAATGGTTTCTGGTCCCAAAAGGGCTCATAAACTACAAACATTTCAACAAATACAAGCAGAAGCACTAGAGAACAGAAGCCACCCCACTGCTGGGGTGAGGAGGGCCTGTTACTCTTCCCCTGCTCAATAAAAGATGAACACCCACTTGAAAAGAATGCCTCTTGCCCAGTCCATCATGCAGTAATTGGGTCTTGAACCACAACTTCAGTATTTCGAGTGCATTATCTTTGAGCCACCGCAGCCCCACACTGATAATTCTCATTAAACCACAGAATATTGCAGAGAATTTGAGGCAATATGATCAAGGAACTTTGGGGGCACTTGTGGGTCATCACCCCACCACGACTAACTACATAACCAACTGTTGGTAAGATTCCTAGAAATCATAGCATTTCATGGGAACTAGCTTAGAAACTTGATCTAGAACAGTGTTTCTCAAGTTGTGGGGCAAGATGCACTTGTGGACCATGACCTATTTTTGGTGGATCATGAAACTGACAAGCTGATGGCTAACAAAGAAAATGTATTGAGCCCTATAGAAACTGAAATGGAGCTACAAGATAAAGGTAGAGAGTCCTTTGCATTTCTAATTGCTGGCTGCCTCTCTACAATAGTAAGAAAAGCTGTTTTTAAACCATTGTAAAGTGACTCACTTTTTATTTTTTAAACTGCTTACATTTTTTTAATCAGCAGGTAGTCTTAGATTCAAACCCCTGCAGATAAAGAAGCACTAAGAGCAATGGAAGAGCAAAAACTTGGAAGCGAGTCTTGAAATCAATTTTCCTCTTTTTAAAAAATCTATGAATTTTTAAAAATCCACTGGAACGCTAACAGATATCAAAAGACAATCAAATGACAACATATTTGCACTAAGGGTTTTACAAGATAATCATTCTTGAATGACTGAAAAAAGACTGACCTGGATTTCTTGGCCTAGTTCAGCCTGGAAAATAAGAAAGGCAGAAGGGGAAGAGGTCCAATAAGTTGTAAGCCAAGATACACAATGAGATTTGGGACCTGCTTTAATTATGCTTTCTTTTCCTCATTGCACAGACACATGTAGTAAGTGGAAATGTGTGCTGTTCCTGTAAATAAACTCACTAAAGTGTTATTTTTCTTTAAAACTCTGTTCAATGTGCATTCAAGATACCTCTTATAACATACCTTGAGCCATATTAGTTGCTCAGGTGTTTCAGAGGAAAACAGGATATGTTATACAATGTTGGCTCTACCATGCAGTCTAACCCTACAATCCTGAGTAACTACGGGAGCACGTAAAAGACATTACATGCACCCATAGTTACGGCACCACATAGTGAAATCCTGTGGGAAATTCATATTGCAATCCAGAGTAAATTGTTCTTACACCAGAGCAAGGACTCCCTGTAGTTACTCTGGATTGCGCCCTTAGCAAATAAAGTATTTGATGCTAAGCATATAATTCAGCTTTCATTTTAAAAACAAATTTCCTTGTTTAGTCTATATAATAGTAGAGATGCTTCTAGTCAGGATCCACTTGGTGGGTTATGACCCAATTTCTGGTGGGTCCTACAGAGTCTCCAATGGAAACATGGGTGATGGAAAGATCAGATAACAAATGGGCTTTCTCATGAGGAAGCTCCTTGAATCAGCATATAAGATGGTTGTGCTGTACTGCCTCCTTGACAAAGGAAGCAGGACTAGATTGGCCTTTGGCTTGATCCAGTGGAGGCTCTTCTTATGTTTTTATGGACATAATATCTTTTCCCGCACCTCACTTTGGGTGCAGTCCTAACCAATTTAGGCCAGCCTAACTCAGCCGACATATCTTCCTGTGGTGGTGAGGGGTGGTCAGCATATGATTGTGCACTGTCCTAATCCCCCTCCACCCTAGGAGTGGGGCAGAAGTGCTTTATCAGCACTTTTGTGACACCCCAAGATCAGCAAAGAACTTATGCCAGGGCTTATGCCAGCCTAACTGGACTTTAGGATTGCAGCCTTCATGACCTCCCGGCCCTAACAGGCCCACAGCTGGCCCACACATTCTTCTCCTCCTCCTTGCTGCCACAAAGATAAAATGGAGAAGTCTTTTGACACCCTTCATGGCATTGTGTCCATGACCTTGTACCCCTTCCTTTCTTACCTACACCAATAGGGTCATGGACCCACTCAACAATTTCTCCACTGCAGTCCACAGACAGATATGATGCAGAGTAACTTGCCTCTACATCTCTCATGTGGCTGAATTAGCTAGTCTTCCTGCAGGGAACTTTGTGTTTCAGTACCTGGGGTTTTGAGTTAAGGCCGTTTTAATCTACCTGTAAAATTCTAAATGTAACAGCTCATTAAATAATTTTAAAAGGCTGAGCATAGGGGTCACCAAGTCACTGCTGAATTATCTCTTTCAGGCACAATAGCCGGAAACAAATGTGTCTCATGAGCCACAGCTGGCTCCTTCAAAATCAATAAGCTCTCATAGGCAAACAAGGCAAATTTAGGACAGCAATGAACTTGGCTGGCAGTCGAGCACTTCCTTTTCCCGTTTGGTGAAAAACAGCCTGAACTGCAAAGAAAAAGAGTCTTTGCCCTCTTCCCCCATCTTCGTTCCTTTCCTAGTCAAAACTAGCATGCACAGAATAAAACCAATGGAAGACAGATATGGGGAAAATTGCTTATTGTGATGAGGAGTGCTATTAAAATAATAAAGTCTGCATTGGAGGGGAAATGATAATATAGAAATTAAAACAGAGAGGCTTGCCATTAGATTTTAAAGTGGCCATTTCAAAACTTTTACAGACCTGCTGTGGTGGTGCATTGGGGCAAAGGGCATCCGTTTATGGTTCACAGAGATTTAAGGCCTCTTGAGACTGTCAATAAGATCCTCTTAAAATTTACTGTAAAGAATGTTGCCTACAAACTTCTTATGTTCACCATGTGGATCGGGTGCTCAAAACAAATTGGGAAGTATGGACAAAGTGGTTTACTATAATCTTTACTTCTAAATAATTTGCTACCCACTGCCCCCGACATTTGAATAACATGGAACTCTTCCTTCTGGAAAGTTGAAATTTCTCTCTTCAACAGTCTTTTGCAGTCCTGTGGGTAAAGATCAAGCGTTGTGCTGGAACGCCTCTGACTCTTCTATTTGACTTGCTTTGTCCATTAGTTACACATCAGTATGAAAAAGTAGTCTACAGCATATGATTGCAGTCTGGTCCTAGTCTTCAGCATCATTAGCATCACCTACATATGGATGATGATGAAACTGATACACTCTAGCTCAGAAAAAAAAATCTTGGCAGCTCACACAGTTTGCCTCAAGTACAAGGTGAGCATTATTGCTTCTTTGGCTCAGATTTTAATCCATGATGAAAGAGAAAGCAAATTCGCTCAGCCATATACAGTACCTGTATTTCTTGCTTCTATGGCAGTGACAGAGGAAGGGAGGTCTCATCTCTCTTGTCCTCTCCTTTCTAATGCTTGCCTTGCTGCCTCATCTATGAGCCTTCATCCTTCCAGGATTGAAGCTACAGCATTTTTGGAGATTTTGGGCCTCAGCATGTCATTCAACCAAAAACCCTATTAAAAACTCAAGGACTATTCTCTAATCCAGTTATTTTCGACCAGTGTGCTGTGGCACACTGGTGTGTCACAGATGGTTCTCAAGTGTGCCATGGGAATTTGGAGATTGACATTCACTGACAGGAAAAATGGGGGATTTGTACAGTCTAGTGTCCCTTATCAATGGTAAAAACAATTGATGGTGTGCCTTGACAATTTAAGTGCCTGTTAAGTGTGCTGTGAGATTAAAAAGGATGATCTAATCATTGATCTAATCATTAAGAAATTGATGGTGATGCCTGGAGATTCTAGGCCAATCCTGAACAGTTGGCAACTTTACAACATTCCCTACCATCAGCAGTATTGTGGTAGGATAGGCAATCGCTGCCAGAGATAGACTACTGTAGATAGAAATACTGTAGATAGAGTTGTCATCATCACCACCAGATGAGTTTGGACAGCAGTCTTTGCTATATTTGGGAAATATAGCGCAGGTAACAAGGGAAAATCATTGGGGCTAGCTAGTGAATGCACTCATTAGCTGTGTGTGTTCCAAAATAACACCCACTGCATTTGACTACAGAATTCCTGTAGCTGACTTCTAGCAACAAATTCATCATATATGTAAGCCAACAAAAGCAAAGGAAGTGTCTAAATAGAAAATAAATGACTAGGCCTGTGGGAATGCATGTTCCTTCCTAGAATTGCCATTGGACTGAGTAACTCAAGCTACAATAACTGTAAAAGTTACGAGAACTCAAGTTCAGCTAGTTTAGAGCAGCTTGCGGGCAGAGCTGGGGACCTTTGTGTTATCTTCACCACAGGTGCAAAACAACCAAAGGCCTTTTTGTAAGGTCATCATTTGTGGCCAAGAAACATTATCTGAATATAGTAAAAAAATGTGACTTAGGGAAGAATCCAGAGTAACTACAGGACCTCTTGCTCTGATGCAAAAACCTTTAGTCTGGTTTGCAATACAAAATTTCCATAGGTTAACACTAGATGGTGCCATAACTGCGTCAATGCATGTCGAGTTTGTATCAAGGGATCTCTTCACATAATTGCTCTGGATTTAGGGGTTAGACTTATTCAAAGCCAAATAACTAGATTACTGCAAGAGGTTCTGGTCTAGTGTCACATGTCCATTGGTCTGGGAATGGTGCAAAATCAAAGTTGTCATTTTTGGTGCTGAAATGTGGAGGTTTACCATTCCTTGGTCCAGGTTGGCTGCAAATCAGCCCACTCCAGGACACTCCCTGAGCCTGTTTCATACAGATGTATATATTGAACAGTGAAGACAAATCCCTTGGCATTTACTTGGAAGTTTTAATGAAATAAATTAGAAGAGCTCTGGTGGCCCAGCAGTTTAAGATGCTGTTTTTGCTGACCTAAAGGTCAGCAGGTCGGCAGTTTAAGACCCAAGTACAAGATGGAGTGAGCTCCCATTATTTGCCCAGCTCCTGCCAACCTACTAGTTGAAAAGCATGAAATGCAAGTAGATAAATAGATACCACTTTGGTGGGAAGGTAATATCGTTCTATGCACTTTGTTTGGCATTAAGTCATGCTGGCCACATGACCACAAATGCATCATCAGACAGCGCTGGCTTTTTGACCTTGTAATGGAGATGAGCATGCTAGAGTCGTTCACTACTAGAAGAGTACACTACTTTTACCTATGAAAAAAATTTGAGCAGAAACAAATGTCATAGTTTGAGCCCCAACAAGCTTCTGATGAAGAAAGATGGCTCTGGATTACAAAATAGCTTTCAGAAATTTGTGGTCCAGGTTCTGAAATCACAATACAGAATCTGAATCTAATTTTCCTATTCTGATTCACTAAAAGAATGAATATCACTAACAGCTCAATCCTACTTAACTGCTCATCTGGGGATGTAGCCACACCAATGACACACACATTATATCCCACTGGTATGTAGAGTTGCCATATGTCCCAAAAAGGAGGGACAATTCAGTTTGGGGGGATTGTGTTCACATACTGGTAAATGGGACAGAGGGTAGTGTCCCGATTTTGTGGAAGAGAATTATGGCAACTAATCCTGTGGGGAAAGGTTTTGGACAGAAAAGTTCCCCTCCTTATAAGGGAACATTTTTTCCATTGCTTGGGAAGAAGTCTCTGCCGCCTGATGGATCTACTCAGACCGGTATAGGATTGGGCCATGAATCTGTTGCAAGTCAGTTGTCAGACATTGACAAAAATTGTGGCATGCCTGATACTGCTACTGAACATTTGTTGTTAAGTAGTCAAACTGTTTTTTGCTGCTTATCACATCCTGCTGCTGACTGCTGCTCACAACACAGATGTAATTATTGTCTGTGGTGTGATGCATGCTGCCAGATTGTCAAACTATGAAAATATGGCTTGTCTTCTGTTATGTTGGCTGCTACTGCAAAAACTTATCAACCAATATGCTGAATATGGTTCAATGTTTGGCAACTGATCATAGAATTATCTGAAGGACACTCATCATCAAAATGCAGAAGAAATTTAAACAGTAGGATATGTGTGATATAATTTTTTATGGGGGAGTAAAATTAGTTTCAGCTCTGAGGTAAAAGCTTCATTTGCTCACTTGTCTTTCTTTCAACAAAATACCATTACATTCTTCACATCAGATTCCTGGAACAACAGTTACTTTAACTGCAATTTTGTTATTAACGTTATTGCAGACCAATAATCAGAAGAGAACTTCCCTACAGGAAGGTATTTGTTTCTTAGCAGATTGAAACAAACACAGGAACAGTCTTCTGAGCCCCCAAATGGTCTCCCTCCAAGTAAATATGGGGCTATCTTTGCACAAAGCATACATGTACCTGAATACATAGGCCAGCCATTTTCAAACCCTGTACTGATTCAAACACTGTTGTACTGTGAATGGTCTACAGGTGTGGAATGGAAGTTGGGGAGGGGGGGGGAGATTATTTATTGTTTCTTTATGACCATTGTGATTTGTGAGTGGCTTATAATGAGCCCCCACCAACAGAAGGGTATGCTTTGTCAATGAATGAATGAATGAATGAATGATGGGGTGCCTTGACAATTTTAGTACTGTTAGTACCTTTAGTGTGCCCTGAGCTCAAAATGGTTGAAAATATGGGCACTGGCAGAATTTTGTTTCTTTGTACGTGTGCTTAGAAATCGTTATTATGCCTTGATGCTCTGGAATGGTCAACACATACCAGTGCCTGGAAAGCCATTTTGATTTTGTTACATTTTGCCTGGAAGCTGAGATGTTATATAGAATGGACATGCAAAACAACAAGCTTCTGGATCTTTAAAATCCGTTTCAAAGGATTTGGAACGTCCCTTGTCTTCCCTCGTCCTTTCCCCCACTCTTTCATAAAAACCTTGCATGCAAAACCGCTTCTCTTGCATCTGGCCTTCTCTCTAGCAAAGTAAACAACTTCTTCTGTCTCGACAAATGAACGGCAAACAAGTGGAGGGGGGCGGAGAATGAAATATTCCTGCCAGCTCATTTACAATCCGTGTTCTTTTGTGGTGAAACATAAGCTATGCCTAAGCTCGCTTGCTCGCTCTCTCTCTCTCTCTCTCTCTCACACACACACACACACTTGCTCACTCGCTCGCTCTTTTTGGCAACCTGAATATGCACTCGATGCCACACCCCTCCCACTCCATATGGCACTATGCAAGACACATGCTTTCCCGCATGAGCAGAAAAGAGCATGGAAATCCATGTGCCTTAACAGACATATTTCTTTCCTTTTGTTTGCAATCTGAAGGCAGAGGGAGTGCTCCGAGCATAAACTCTTTGATTTATCTTTCAAATCAACTGTTCCTTTTCTCTGGGATAAACAGGATGTTTAGAGTTGCCCAGTATGCTTACCAATCTTCTGCAGCTGTCAGGTCACACCATGGCTCTCCCGTGCACATGGTAGAGCCCAAATATGGAGCAGGAAGGAGGGAACACAAGGAACTCAGAGGGCAATTGCGGGAATACTTCCGTCTAAATTTCTTTATGGCAGAATTTGTGGGGGGAAAAGTTTTTGAGTCCCGCTGAAGTTAGAACTTTCTCTCAGACCTGGATATTCAGAGCAAAAAGTCAAATAAATGGGAGGAGGGAAAAATCCACTGAAACACTGTCAGGCTGTTTCCCTACTCATGTCATCTGCTTTCCAAGACAAAAAAGCAGGAAGTTAATTTGTGCAAATGCTTTTAAAGCAGATCTTAGCCAGATTTATATTCCATTTCTCAGCAAAGCACTCGGCCACAATCCAGTGCACAGCGAGGCACAGTCTTGCACCTCTGAAATCAATGAGAATCAGTGGACCAGCACTGTACTGACTGGTGGCACTTGTTGCATTCGGTTTTACCGTATATGAAACAGGTTGCACGAACCAAACTGAGTGTCAAGGCCTGAGTTCAAATTCAGCCATCATTGAATTTTTGCCTGGTCTAAGGTTACCTCACCTGTGGCTTTGTTTCATTTTGGCATCCCTGGGTAGAGACAGCCTCAAATGGTATTTGTGAAATAACACCGCTAAAATGTGAAATGGGGCTTTTGTGAGAAATGGACCCTATGGAAAGTGAAACTGAGTTTAAAGGTTTACTCACAAGTACGCAAAAATTTATTGATTCCTTGGCATAGACTGGAGGACAGAGTATAGTAAGGACTTTAAGCATAGTATAGAAGAGGGAATTTAGGCAGGTGCTGCTTTTTAAACCCTTCCATATTGAGCTGAAGTTGCCTAAATTTCCTCTTCTATGCAAAGATTAAAGGTACAGGGGTTCTGTCTATTCTATATGGTCATCCTGAATCCTTGCTGTTGTTTTTTCCCCCTGCACCTCAAAACCAATTTGTTGGTTTTCAAACCCCATCATTCAATGCTGTGTTCAAATCTGTTGGTTCAAATTAATATCTTCTCAATGTTCTAATTTGGCATTGTCTTAATTTGTGTTTGGCAGCATTGGGTTTGTTGTAGATGTTCATACAAGTAGCATTCAAATCTTAAATGGCTCCTGTAAGTTTAATTCAAGTAGTTTGCCATGTAGTTGCACTCTTCAGGTATGTGTGTTTGTATGTGTGTTTGCATGTATGTGTTTTACTCCTATTCCATGTAGTTGCACTCTTCAGGTACGTTTGTTTGCATGTGTGTGTTTTATTCCTATGGCTATGCCTGCTGACATAAAACATTACTACTACCTATATGACACTGATTACATTTGATAAAAATGCTTTCAAATTGATTAAAATATGAATTTGAAACTTTTTTAAAAATAATCCCCTAATATTGCTGAAACCCTGCTTTCAGGTCCTCCTTTTTAGGATGGCTTCAAAAGCTATGAAAAAAATAAAAACATTTTAGACTGCCTCTACACAAGGGTCAAGAATGTTTTTTGGAAAAGTTGTATGCATAAAAATAGGACAATTGAAACCCTAAGCACGAGTCAAAATTCCCAAAGGCATTGTGAGGAACACAAACCTTAATAGTCCTCCCCAGAACAGCCTGCACTGTTCCTGGCCTCCTGCTTCCGCCAACAACAACCTTGGCTAGGCATTACAGGGGCATGGGGAAGTCACCACTGGTTAGGAACAGTACCAAACCACTTAAAGCCCTTTGTCCTGGGCTTGTTTTGACTACTTTTCCTAGGAACTGAGTGGGATAATGACAAAGAACGACATTCCAAATATTAGCTATTGGAAATGTGGAGTAAAGGCAGAAATTAAGAGCAGCTCAGTTACTAGCTAAGAGTGGCTTACCACAAACTACATCTGAGGTATCCTATTGAAAAGTCATTGACACTGTTGCCTGTTGCAGACATGGAAATGGGATGTGCAGATGCAGAGTAATCCAAATCCATTTTCCTCACATCTTGATGAGAACATTTCTTTACAAAGCTGCCACAGGGCAGTTTTAGGATCACCGCTTAGCTTTTGATGCTTTGGTTTCTATTTGAAGGAACTGGGTGCCGTGCATTGGTAAGGCTTAATGCAAGGACAACTTGATGAAACTCTATGAGCAGATGTAGTAAATTCCATGCCCTTTGTTGGCCTTCAAGATGTGCAGACACAGAGTCATCCACCAGTGCAGATGAAGTAAGACATCATAAATCCATTCTTGTGCTCCCTCGTCCACTTTCAGTGGGGATCTGAGTAGAGCCAGGCGGAAAAAGATCCATTCTGCTGCTTTGCTACTTGACTGGAAAGCCAACAGCTGCAGCTCTCCTTGTGCCAAATGTGAGAAACAGCTTTCTGCGTCACTCCAGAAACAATGTTGCTTCATTCCAGGCACTTCTGTCAAATAATGGTTTCATTCCTTGGAGACATGCACCCACATCTGCGCCCACAACTCGACCTCCTAGGTACAGCAGCTGACTGCTTGAGTAACACCTACCAGAAGCAGCCAGTACTAACTTGGGCTGGTTGCTTCCAGGGGATGCAATTATCTTCTGGAAAGGGATGTGGATGGATGGTTGGGTGTGCAAGGGACAGGTACACACTCAAATACAGGCATCCCCTAATTATTGGACAGGTTAGGACCGGAGCACTGTCCAAAAGTGAAAACCATTGAAAAGTGGAACGCAGTCTTTTTCAGCTTACAAATTCAAAATGGCCACCAAAAAAGACGTAAATATCACATGCAGACACCTAAATAACATATATTTATTAACACACAGCCAAACGACACAACGAATTACAGAAAAATAACAAAAGCATACATGGAAACCATCAAAGTTTCCTCAGAGAATTTGACAACTCTGGGGTATCATCCCAAACTTATCTCATACTATGCCTCTTAAGACTGCAGAAATGAGGAACATGGTAGGATGTCCTGCACAGTGTGAGCAACTGTGAACACTACTGTTTCTAGAAAAGCATCATACAAATAAAATTGAATTACACTGTCATGGTTTGGGAAAGAGTGACACTAGAATGTGTGAAGGATTTGAAGTGGCCCATATCACCAAGAAACAGGCAGGTCATAAAAACAATATCTCCTGGTTGCCTTGAGTATCCTGTTTCTGTGGAAATGAGGCTCAGTGGGAAAAAATGGCATTTCAGGATGATTGCTTCATGTTTAGTAATAAGAGTCTCTGATTGTTTAGATTTCTGACCAAAAGGATTTTCATTTTATCATCATTTATCATTTCATTTTATCACTTATTGCTCAAACAATAAATAAGGGAGTCTTGGTGTTGTTCTGCAGAACTTCTCTAGCACTCTAAAAGGAACTTTGTGTTCATCTTTGTTGTCCCCCTTTTTCAAAACGCTGGTAATGAAGGGAATTGTGGAGTCTTGTTTCCAGATTCAGATCTCTGTGGTCTTCTGCAAAACCAACTCTGGGTTCAGTAAATTAAACAATAATACAGTGATTTTTAATTGTTTGAAGCACTTCACCTTCCTTACTTCCTTAACAGTGTAAAAGAATCATAAAATGATTATGCTGTATTATCCCCATATATCGGAGAAGTGGGATGGAGGTTGAAAGATAAGGATAACTCCTTATGGAGTTAATCAAGGCAAGGTTTGACCATTTGAACTTCCTGAAACACGCAACTCATGCTCTACGTCACGCTTGAGATGAGACATAAGCACATATGGGAAATGTTAACATGGTGCAAAATTTTACTATACACTCTTGAGTATAGAATGCTCGTTCATGAGCACCCTACAGTCTGCTTTTCAGAATGAGGAGCCACTGGGCTCCATTTCAATCTGACAACCTCTACAGGAGGTGGGAATGAAGTTGGTCAGGCAGTGTTCCCAATGTCAACTCACATTGCAGTTGTTCCACAAAGCCTCCTTGAATTTCCCCTTGGGAAATAAAGGTGGGATACAAATCAATAGTTTTAATTTACATCACCAGTGATTCTGCCATGTAGCCTGGCGTAGCTAATGATCATGTAATCTGGTGCAAAGCTCAAAACGTAGCCCTGGAATTGATGACACAGCTGGAAGTGATGTCATCCTTGGGTATTTTTTTAAAAGAAAATTGGGGAAAACCCAACTGGGTTTTAGGTTTTTTCAAAAGATTTTTTAAAAAGAAAATTGGGGGAAAAGATTGGGGAACTCCTCAGCAGTACACCAACCATTTCCTCTGCTAGTGGAATAGCTAAAGCACCTATTTGCTATCTGGAGTCAAAGAAGATTTTGTTGCCCCTGCCCTGCCCGCAAGAACAAAATCAAGTTTAATTAAGTAAAAAATGAAAATTGTGTCCCTTTTTCATTAGGGAAACTAAGTTGGGGCAAAGATGAATGGTTATTCTTTCCCTGCTAAATACAAGTGGTGCACCACTACAAGAAGAGCACCACTTGGAAGTGCCGGGATAACCCAGTTAGTATGCGGTAAATGTTTTATGATCTATGTACTGTATATGATATTTGTACTGACAGCTTATTTATATTAATACATTATTAGTTCCATACAGTACCAGAATTACATCTCATTGGCTGTCAGAGCCATCAGTAACATGGGAAAGTTTGAGTTAAGAAAATCCACTTTAGTTCCATAGGCTTTTGAGTTTTCATTTTCTGGTTAATTGGCCATAACCTTTGATAGAATATAGATATTCCAATGCAGTTTGTTTCATTGCATTCTGCATAAAATTACCTTTCCAACGATATATATAGCATAATGGTATTGTCCTTCATACATACCCAATTTTTCACAATTTTAGTCACTAGTGTCAAGCTCAGCTTGTAGCCTGGTTCAGCTGCACCCACTGGACCCAAGTAGCTACGCCACTGGTTACCTGTAGCCTCAACCAACCTTCTGCTGATCAACCCATTTTCTGATCCTCCTTGAAGTATCTCCTCAAGTCCTACAACAAGCTCAATTCTAAGCCTGTTCAGCATCCATCCATAAGTAAGCATCCGTTGCTGAGCCTTCTCCTTCCTCTCTCTAACTCTCATGATTTATTTCATTTTGATTATTTAATAAAAGTTCTTTTCCACATATCCAACTAATCAGGAACATAAAAAAATTTTTCCTTATAATTTCTTGTAAGTGGTCAGATCTGACCATAGTGATCCATGCCACGTGAAATCAAGATTACTGCAATGAGCTTTATGTGGGGCTGCCACTGAAGAAAGTTCTGAAGTTGCAGTTTGTGCAGAATGTAGCAGCTTATGTGGTTGCTGGAAGTTGGCATTTTGACTGTCACTCTACTGTTCCAGCAGCGCCATCAGCTGCCAATTTGTTTCCAGACCCAATTTAAGGTGCTGGCATGAACCTTAAAAGCCCTAAACAGCTTGGGACCAGCATACTTGAGAGATTGCCTACTTCAAACACAATCTGGTCTGTTCAATTAGGTTATCACAGGGAGCACCATAAGTTGTGCTGCCTTTATGTTAGGGCGGTGGCAGTCAGAAACAGGAACTTCTTGGTGGTAGCACCATTATTATGGGACTCTCCCCTTTGAGTTAAGCACAGTCTCCTCTTTATTGTCCTTCCAGTGAGGCCTAAAGGCATTTTTTATTCAGGAAAAGTTTTGAAGCCTGTGATGGTTGTTTCTTACTGATGTCCTTTATTGCTGTGCATTTGTTTTTATATTGTCTGTTTTTATTCCTTTTTTGTATCATCTTTTTATTTGTTTTACAAACTGTTTTAATTGGATTTTATCATTTTTTTGTTTTTGTACATGTAGTGTTAGTTACCTTGGCTGCCCTTTGGAAGGAGAAAGGCATTGTACAAATCTAATAATGAATGAATGCCACTATTTTAATCATTCTGTGTAAACTGCATTATAAGACTTGCCTGAAAAGAGAATAATATAGATATCATTAAAAAATGAAAAGAACAGAAGTACTATTTTGCTAGTTCAACAGTGGCCAATCAGATACTCTGGCAGTCATTCCCTGTGGTTGATTCCCAGTATCAGAGCAATTGAGCTATACATGATCTGACTATGGAAACATCATTTTAACTATTATGGTTCATATCCTACCATGCTACACTATTCTATTGTTTAAAAAAACCACTCTATGTCTGTCTTATATAGCAGCAGTACTGTACACAATATGAGTGGCAGTAAAGTAGTTGTGCTACTAAGAATAGAGGTAGCCAGCTAGCCGCAAACCTTCCAATACAGTAAGCCACCTCCTTGTACATCTAGTGTTATATTCTTTTGAAAAAACCTGCACATTTGTGATTTTTATGAATAATTGTAGGTGGATCCAGTACTTTTTTCTCATTAACTACTGTGTGGCAAAATCTTCTTGACCAGCCTCCATCCTCTGTTTTGGATTAACCTGCTAGCTTAAGTGGATCATGATGCACTCCAAAATATTTGTTTTGGTTATTGTACACAAATGGGGTAGGAAATTCAACCAAAATTGTAAGCAACAAACTGCACAAGTCAGATTGTCAAAGGGCAGGCAGGGTGTGGGTGGTTCAAGGCAACTAATGAGCAGAAGGGTGTGCGTAAAATCCTATTTAGATTGCCTCTCAGGGGAACAGCTGTCTCCTTGTAAACATTTTATTAGTTGTTCTGATTTCAAGTTTGAATGGAAAACATTTGTTGTGGCCAAAGTCCAAAGAGACAGAGAGACAGAGAGAAGGTGTCAGTAGGGAAGATGCAACGCCTTTTCAAGTGACAGAACACAGTAGCGAGGACACTTCAAGATGCCTGTTTACAGGAAGTCTTCTTTGACTATTGAGTTGCATCTTCAGATGTACATGGAAAGCTAACAGGTGGACCATCACTGCAATGATCCAAAGGATGATGACAAGCAAAGGATGATGATAAAAGCTCTCCCATACACTCTGGCCCGTGAAACCATTATTCAGAGCTATCCCACTTCTAATCATAAAGTTCCACCCAACTATCATGTTGAATAGATATGGGTAGATCTCTCTCCTCTAGTTCATGGCTTTTCCTGCTTTTTTTTTAAAGGCATCTAATCTAGAGCCATTACTTACTACACAAGTTCAGGATGTGGGGGGACAAAATCTCTTCATCTGCTCTGAAACTACGGCGGATCAGTTTTTCATGACCTAGTAGCAAAAAAGAAAAAGCCATCACTCTTCCCACTCTCTGTACATGTCCTAACTTCATTATCCCTCTTCAGTTATCACCTACTCAGTAATCCTTTTTCTTCACTAAAAAAAAAAAACCCTACATTTTAGCCATTCCTTGTAAAAAAAGTGCTGCAGACCCCAGGATGAAAAGATAACTGAATGACTCACTGACTCATCAACACCCAGCCAAAACTGCTGGAACTAGAAGCGTTAAATTTGGGGGAGGGGGTATTCCTTCCATGATGAAGAAACCCACCAAAAACTGATTTTGGGAAATTCAAACTGAGAGTGAAAAGGGGAGCAACTGATTAATGCCCCACCCCAGCCCCTGGAGAACAGAAGCATGAAATTTGGGGAGCATATTCCTTACGTGACATGAGCATCCACTAAGAACTGATTTTTAGAAATTTAACTGATCAGCACCCAGCCTGAACCCTTGGACCTAGAAATAAAATTTGGGAAGCTTATTGCTTCTGTGATGTAAGGATCCGTCGAGAATTGATTTGTTGCCTGCTGCCTGGTGTTGCCCACTTGTTCCAAGTGCCCAGCGGTGCTTGGTGTCTGGTGCCCAGAAGGGATGCCTGGTGTTCAGTAGGGGTGCCAGGTGGTGGCCTGTGAAGCCCATTGTCTTCTGGTGCCAACTGCAGCCCGGTATGGATGCCCAATACCTTGTGGTGTTCAGTGGTGCCCACTGCCACCCAGTAAGGATGCCCGGTGCCCACTGCACAGTGATGTCCTCTGCCCAATGGTGCCAATTAGGGATGCCTGTTGCCAACTGTTGCCTGCTGCCTGGTGGTACATGGTGTTGACAGCTGCTCACTGCACAGTAGTGCCTGCTGGTGCCCACTGCCCAACCATGCCTAGTAGGGGTGCCTGGTCTCCAGTTACCCACCACTTTTTCTCATTAACTACTGTGTGTCAAAAACTACTGTGTGGTACCTCCTGAGGCCTGTTGGTGCCAAGTGTCCGCTGGTGCCTGCCACCTGGGGCCCACCATTGCCTGCTGGTGCCCAGACATACCCAGAACCCAGAAATATTCTGGAAATTTTACTCCTGCAAAGGTAGGTTCATTCTGCTAGTTTAACAAAAAGTTCAGAAGTTGCAAACCTACTTACACCCATAATCTGCCCTTCTTCTGAAGCTTGTTCTTTCCCTTTAAACTAAACTCCATCCATACATACATACATGCATATCAGTTGATTACTGCATATTTGATGACTGGCAGCTAACTCCTTGGCCAAACATCACAGATGAAGGAAATTCAAGGAAATAATTAATGCTCACCTAAACATGCAAGCCTCCACTTCATACTATAATCATGACCAGTGTTGGGAACTTGACCCAAATGACTTGGACTTGAGTCACAAAAATTTGATGACAATTTTTTAGTGGAAAGGGAACTTACAAGCACATGCCTCACCCAGCAGCAGCTCCATTTCTGTGCATGGTTTTTATTGCCGGGGGAGGGGGGGACTCAATCTTTGAAAGAGCCCACCCCTGTGATTTGTTTTTGAGTCAAGTTGCAGAGGGCAGTGACTCTAGATTTGCCTGCAGGACTCTTCCAAACACTGATCAAAACTGGATTTTCCAAATGCCTAGGAAAGCCAATTCATAATGCATCACCTCAGTTTCAAAAACAGTCAGGATGCATAGAGTCCTAAATCGTTCTACTAAGTCAGGTTAGCTGCGAATGCATTCAAACACATCACTCTCTAGTCTAGGACTTAGACCCATTGAGTGAGTCAACGTGGCACCAATCTTAGACTATGTGCAATGCAGTTCTCAATCTGAACCACTATAAAATGACCATTCAGTGAGTTTGCCTTGGACAGCCCTGTTTTCCATTGTTTTGTTGCATACTAAACAGTGGTGGAGGCCTTGCTAAATTAAAGAGAACTGATGAGAGCAAAAGTGCATGTTTATTGAAACACTGGTGGGTTAAGTAGCAGGACAGGCCTCTGGGAAATCCAACCACAGACCACTACATTTGAGCTAGTATTTCCTCAAAAAGCAACAGAGCTAAGCGTCCACAAAGAAGGCTCCTTATGTAGTGCTGCCTTGACTGAAAACTGACACATCAACTCTAAAGTACAAGAGAAAATCGGAAATTGAGTCTAACTCTATTTTGTTTTTTTAAAAGGAAAGAGGTTCTTTGAAGAAGAGGAAAAAAACAGCCAAGAGTAGGGGGAACACCTCAAATAGCTCTTGTTGACTACTCAGGATAAGCCCAATATTGTATAAATTTTTTATTTCCTGCACAAAAGAGTCCACACAGAAAGGAAAGCATGCGTATGACTTTTATTAGACAAAGTTCTGGATTTAGCTTTCAAAGTCCTCCTCTAAGATTTGAAAGCACATCCTGTGTAATAGTATCTGTACAAAATGAGTGGGGAAAGAGGGCTACATTCCCAAATCCCCAAGAATGCCATTCCAAAGGTAGCAAGATACTAAAGGTCTTCCAATTAAAGAGACAGCTCAATTCTCATGTTTGGCCCTTACTATTGTAGTAACTAGCTACCTCACACTTTATATGCATTTTCTGTTTTACATGATCCAGTTAATGATTTTCAAATAACTTTTGGCTGGCCTGGGTGACACGGCCTTCAGATAACAGTGCTTCATCATATAATAACACGAACTGAAACTTCTCAGTTGAAATTACGAAAAGTATGTGTAAGATGTGCAAAAACTTTCTGATCTTCCATGTACAGATGCTTTGCATTTCTCTTCTGCACAAAATGAGTACCAAAAAGATATTTTCCAGGGACTTTTCTTAAAAGCCCTAAGATGCAGCAATACTACAAAATCAGGACCAATTCAGACAGCAATAAACGGAGTCCCACCCAAGCAACCTAAAGCAAAACAGGTTCATTCTATCATAGCCCAAACCAACTAGAAACTCCTGCTCGTCTAGGGTCATCTTTCTGTCGCTGTCTCTCATCCTCCATAAATTTCTTCTGGATGTCATCAAAAGAACCAGGCTCAATAGTTTCTTCTTTCTGTGGAAACAAGTCTGGAAACTGAAATGTTTGTCCCGCAGCCTAAAAAGACAGAAAACAAATGTTTAATCACTTGTTCCAGTAGTAGCTACAACACTTTCTTGACAGCTGTGCAAAGTTTCAGCTAGTCCAGAATGCTACTGCCTGCCTGAGACTGTTAGTCTCAGCAGATTTCATAGGCAATTAGGTACCAAATTTTGTATTATCACCATGCATTTTTAGGTAGCTCAAGGCAGAAGGCATGTACTATATGCCCATCCCCATCATTTCATCTTCAGGAAACCATATTCAGTCATCAGAGAAACCTAGTCAAATAAAAAATGCCCGACTACACAAAAGAACCAATTCTCCCAATTAAATATGCATTGATATTTTACAAAGTACAGTCCTCAGTTGCAACAGATGCAACTATATGGATCTACAAGAGGTCTCAGGATTTTAATTTAACCTACTCTTCTCACTAAGTTCAATGGGAGACAAGGAAAACCTCAGGGTATTGAACAGATATTTGCATACAACAATGGAAAAACAAGAGAACTGTGGAAGACACACTTATGGGGTGTCAAGTAGATTCAAAAAGGATAGGAAAGGGATCCAGTGAACTGACAAGGGTTAAAGGTGACAGAGAGAAACTGGATGACTCTGGAATGTGGGACAGGGGAGATTTCAGTAGGAATACACATTTACAGGCAAGCTTCAGCAGGCTACTAAGTACTTTTCTCCTGCTTTAAGATAATTATTAAGAGTTGGGTAGGTTATTTAAGGTCCCTGAACTGATTTCTTCAATCTTCTGCCTTCCAGTTTTAGGCCCAACATCACTCAGAGCAGGAACAGAGAGAAAACGTTAAATGAAGTGCAGGCCATGACTATTCAGTGTCTCAGTGTCTATTGCACAACAGTATGAGAAAAACGATATACTAGGCAAAATTGTATAATGATATGAAATAGTGATTTGTGAAATTCATGCAATTCCTGAAATGCAGCATTAAATTTACAGCAATCATTCACCATAATGAAGAGAGTCAGTGCCAACACAGAGAGTTGCCACAGACTCCATGTCTCCCATTTGGAAAACAATCATCGACTGACCTTTTAGCTTTTATTTAACAGCAGGAACCTATTAGTCTAGGACAGCATTCTATTCCTTTGACATTATCTCTTTATTTTTCCATACTGTATGCAGTGTTGACAACCTCATTAAAATCAACCCTGTCAGCCTTCCATTCACATCAAGTGGAAGACTTGGTGTATAATAAAACTATCAGACAATAATACAGCATGGAAAGATGTGTTATAAAAACCAATGACTGGGGATATTTTGAAACCATTTTTTAAAAATACCTTAGTAGTCCACCCTAATAGTCCAGAACTTGGCAAATAGAGATACATATAAAACTGTGAAGACATGAACATCTCTGTTGCCATTCTATAAATCAAAATGTATTTTGCGAGTTAACTAGGTATTTGCCAACAACATATGAAAGCTGGTTTCTAAGCTTCCACTTGCAAATGACAGTGACCCCACGCTATTGCTTTGGAGTGGACAAGTTAAGTTCATCCAAAAAACACCCAAGAAATTTATTATTGCCCAATCCTATCTGCACCAATAGCCAATCCTATCTGAAATGGCCTTTGCTGTATCCTATGGGGCTGGGGAACATCCAGAGGTCTCACTGGGAGAAGAAAGCAATTTGCTCCTTTACCCTGGATAACAGCGCCAACGCTCCAATAGGTCTCATCTCATCTATGCCCCCTGTTGAGCAAGCACAGACCCAAGGAGGCCCTTGTCAGGCTGCCTGGGCAGACAGGGGGATAGGGTAAGATGGCAGACTCTACCATCATCTCTGCCCCCTTCCCTGACCCAAACATCCCCTTCTCCTACTCAATTCCACCCTCCCCCCACCCAAGGAAGCCTCACCACCAGCCAGTGATATTTACCATTGGCCACTGCTCTGTGGTGTCTACCTGACACTGAAGTCCAGCACTGACCGGAGTGAGCTCAGTGCCAGTGCTCCTTGCTAGATGCTGCAAACATTCTTTAGGAACACATTTGCCATAGCCACAGTCAGTGGTACACATGTACTGGTGACTAAAGGACCTTAGTTCCTACAAATATAGGAAGTTGTCTCCTCCTCTGCTTGCCATCGCTGTATTCTGCCTAGAGCACTAAATTCAACTAAATTATTCAACTGAATTATAAATTCAACCAAATTCAACTGAATTATAGGGAGGGTAGTGTCAAGAAAGACTCAGAAAAATTTTGACAACTGTTGTGCAGCTCTAAAATTCTCCTTCTGGAACTCCACTCAAATTCAAGCCTGGGTATTTTCCAAAAGCAATACAAGATTTTACCCAAAAAAGAAAAGCTGAATTGATGTTTAATGCCTGGGGGTATTTTGGCTGTATATTTTTATCTTAAACTGGCTGTTGTCCACCTAAGTCCTAAGAGATTGGGCAGGGTGGAGATCTTTTTAAAAATCATCAGTAAAAACAACACGAATAAGCCTAGTACACAAACTGAGGGCAGCACTGGATACTGATCAAGCAATGTTTGCATAGTTGCCATTTGCCCCTTATCCTTACATTCACATCCTTCCTCATCAAGTGATATTGCTGCACATCCCAGGGCTGAGCTTTCTGCCAGCTGAAAACAGGGAGGCCTTGCCTGTTGTAGACATGGCTCTTTCATCCTCAAGGGGGCCGGGTTATGGCTTGTAGGACAAGCGAAGGTGCCAGGCCTTGTTTCCAAAATTTGTCACTGCATTCCTGGAAGCTGAAGGTAAATAATTCAAAAGGGATGTTGCCACACAAAATGCCACACGTTTCCCATTTTTGTTGCTGTTTCAAGGAACTTTTTTTGGTTTTGATCTAAGGAACAGGGCACGGAGAAATGTTCAACAGAACCATACAATATTCTCTCAGCCATTTAGGTGCTCCTATTTCAAGGCTGATCAAAATCAAATATTGAGCAGAAGTCAATCTGTATCTGGAACCTTTTAATAAATAAAAATCAGTGCAGACTAGTTGGCTCTTTCCACCTCTTGTTTTGCTGAGAAATGCTGATTTTGGCTGGCAGCCAGATAGGATTTTAGACAGCCAAGACATTACATTGAACTCTGAGAACTGAAAGCCTTATAAATCCTCAACAATACCATGCAGTCATTATGCACTGGTTAGATTTTGGAGTGCTGAAAGCTTTATGAAAAATAGTTATTGTGCATGTTCAGTAGCTGGTGTTCAAAAGAATGTATCATGAGTATATCATAACTTCAGCTATACCCAGAGGGATAACTGTATGTAAAGAGCACAAGATCCAAACAGAGGTCCTATCCTTTGAAGTATTGCAGCTGTAAAGGCTTTTTACTCATGACAAGTCAAAGCTGAGCATATTTACAAACATTTAGTGGTGGTGGGGGAAATCAATTTTTTCTCAAAAATGCCAAGGAATCCTTACACATAGCTTAATGAGCAGGGAACACGGAGCCTATAATATTTCATCTTGACCACACTAAGTCTTGTTTAATGTGCTCCCATGGAATCACTCCTGTCAGGAGGTGGATTGTTGTCCTCTGTTCCAGGAGGTGGATTGCCTGTCTTCTGAAGCTTCTGAACAGACATCGAGGTAACCCGTTGTATACTACCTTAAGTAGTCTAGCCTCAAAACTAAGATGGTGTGAGCAAAAAATTGTGCAAAAGTATTTTTTTACTGGGAGCTTGTCTGAAGAAGCATTTATGCAAGAAAAGCTTTATGCTGTTCTGAGTTGCATTCTGGCAGGGCAGGGTATTGTGAGCTCAATGCAAACACGGATTACAGGTTAACATGTTTTGCCAAGTGCCCTTGAAAATGAACAAGTTTCACATGTGTAGTGGTAATCTCCAACAGGAGGCACGATACAAAACAAGGACCTGTTTCAGTCAGCCATACATATCAGTCAGCCTTGGGTGTCCTTTGGGGAGAAAAACATAGACAGCATGTGTGACCTAAGAGCCATATGTACCAAATTTAAGTAAGCCACCTAAAAGCAAAAGAGCTCAGATTCTTTACAAGGTGCTCTACTTAAAGAGATGATCACAGCCAGCCTTTAGGTCAGCCTCTCCTACTACCTTCAATAGCACAAGTGATAAATGTTCCCATCACTCCTCCAGAGCACTGGGGAAGAAGGAATTCAGGGCAAAGTACAGATGAGGTTCTGAAGAATACACAAAAAAACCTTTTTAAAAAACAATCTGGTTCTAGCTTATGAAGCATAAAAGGCAGGCAGTAGTTCTGTATCATGACCAAAGTTACAAAATGTTTTCTCCTTAAGAGGAAGGGAAAAGCACATCAAGAACAGCCTGAAACGGCTGAAGGTGATATTGACCACAAGCACCAATCTGAGGTCATCTACAATTGGAGACAAATACCACCTGCACTGAAAAACCTCATTTGCCAAGTCTGAGGTCGGGGAGAAAGAGCCTTCAATCTTTAAGACAATATGGTCCTTATGCATACAAGTCAATTCTCTACTTTTACCCATACAGCTATGTGTTATATGATGTCTAACACTTCAGCCTTTTCATCTTCCAACACTTGAACGCAATGATTAATACGTGCATATTATATTGCATAAGTTGGCCTAGAAATTAGAAGCTGATGACTTCCAGAATAGGGAAACGTAACCGCTGCCTTCAAGACAAAACAATGTCCCAGATACACAAGAAAGTCGGGGAGTGGAGAAAGTAGTACAAGGAAGAATGCTGCTGCCACCTACTGACCCAGTAAAGAAGGCCAGTCCCAAATCTTCCAGGACTGATGACTCTCTTACAGAAACATCTGGAAGTTAACAAACATGAACCTGTTTTGAGTGCTAGTTTTGTTGTAACAATCAAAGATTGAATGAATCAGAGGTCTCTTTCCTTGCCTGTTTCATGCTGTGAAAATGATATCATGGTATAAAGTTGAGAGAAGCAGCACATGAAAAGGTGTGTGAGAACATCCTGAGTTCACCTGTGCAAGCAAATCCCAGTTAAGGTTGAATACCCAATTCAGGAAACCTACTGCAAATCACTTCTGAAAGCAACATGGTAATTCTAATTATCTAAAACATGCCTCAGTGTAATTTTCTTCCCGTATCATTCTAATTTTCATAGAATCAGAATTATAGAATCATAGAGTTGGAAGGGACCTACGCTGCAATCCAGAGTAACTATGGGAGCACGTAAGAGACATTATGTGCACCCGTAGTTACTGCACCACCTAGTGAAAACCTATGGGAAATTCATATTGCAATCCAGAATAAAGTGTTCTTCCTCTGGAGCAAGGACTCCTTGTAGTTACTCTGGATTGCACCCCTAGTAGGTCATCTAGTCCAAACCCCTGCCTGCAGCATGAAATCCTCCTAGAGCATCCCCAACAGGTGCTCATCGAGCCATTTTATGAAATACTGAATTACAGACAATTCAGCAAGGGAAAAAAAAGCAGCAATATTATATGATTTGTGACTCAAATCAATAAGAATCTGTTGAATTACTAATGATGCCTTTTTAAATAAAAGATGTAACTAATTACATCTTTTTAAATTACTTAAAAAATTAATTTTTAATTGAAGATTTTTAATTTTAATTAAATTCTTAAGAAGATGAAATTGGTTCAAATACTTTGGGGTCAACAAAAGATAGTCATTGCTTTAAATAATTACAACAATCTTAACCATCAAGGTCAGTCATAAAACATTCAGGAGATAATAGGTAAGCCGTTGAATATGAAATTTTCCAAATGTATTTTTACACATTTTACCATGGGAGCGTGTGTGTGAGTTTGAGTTTGTGAGTGTAAAAAACTAAACATCAGATCAGAAAGTTATTCAGATGTATATTCATATGAATGATTAATTCTTAGAAACCACAAAGGTACAAAAGGATGGTATTTGCAAGGCCCTGCTCTCTGCTATAGCCAAGCTAGTGGGAAAGAGCATTTCAATTCCAATTTAAAGGTAGGCATGACAGCAAACCAAGATTATCACAAAGAACAGTGCCAAAAATAGAAATGGGAATTCCATATGGGTGGCAAAGTTAATAAGATGACAAAAGGGGAAGGAAGTTTACCTTGAAACTTTCAAAATTTGAGCACACTGCCTGAGCCTCAGCAAGGACTTATCTACTGTATTTATATGTCCAAATACCTAAAATAATTTTGACCTGGGAAGTCAAAACTCATATTGCTAGTTTTATCAACTACTATTCTGCATTCACTATTCATAACTATGCACTTCTAGAAAACATGCATGTGCGTAACTGAAGAGTCCCAAATACTCTCAATCCCCTTCTTCTCAATCACATAAGCAAAGCATTTTCAAGTATTCCTCCAAACAGCAATTGTAATGTGGGGCATTTCATTCTCATCGACCTCCCGCTTTGAGAAGTAACAATTAGATTCCAGTACCTGCTAAGTAACATCCAATCTACCCATCAATAGGATCAAAAAAGCTGCTCTTGAGCCTAAAAAACACATGCTTCTCCTCTCACCATATTCTTCCCTATTAAAATGCTTTGAGCCAAGCATGCTTTGAGTTCAGGCTTCTTTGAAACTCCATTATTTATTACTTACAGCCAGACCAATCACAGGATGAGGCCAAATTGGGGACCCACATGGTAGCAGCAAGACAGCAGATGGAACAGGGAAGACAGGCTAATGTTTGCTCAAATCTTGGGTTCCTCCACCCATGTTAGACAGCAGGGATCCACAAATGTGCTCACCACTGCCAAACATATGTTTTCACTTGGTGAGTGTAGAGTGAGAGAGACAGGCAGGAGCTTGTCTCTGACCTCACACTGGGTTTCAGATGCAGCAAGACTAATGAGCATCTCCAAAGGTTGATGGGGACTGAAGGTGTAAGACCACTGCCCTTCTTTCAAGTCAGGAGGAAGGAGGGACTCATACCTGCAGCCATAATGAGTTTCAAAATGACGCTGAAGCAGCATGGCTTGCTCCTTCTGCTGTTGTTGGTTCTTCTGTACCAGAACTTTGGTACAGAAGTTGCTGGCCCTCATTTCCAACTGTAAGGGCCAGCAACTCATCTTCAAGATCCTAAGATGCTGAACCCTGTCTCCCGTCTCAAGATCAGGAGAAAAATATAAAAAAATCCCAATTTCTCAAATTAAAAAAGACAAATAAAAATGTACAACAAGGAAGAAGCCCACCAAGAAACTACACTCTGGAAATTAAGTAATATTATGCAGATTTGTCTAAATTGCATTCTTTATTCAGTTTATAGGATCTGGAATCTAAACCCAGATGTTTGTGGATTAATAGGAAAAGTGCCTAGACATTCTGTTCTACAACAAAGCTGTTTAATTGTCATTGCTTTCCTCAAAGGACTTTTGGGAAGCTGTGGTTTTGTGAGAAAGCTGAAAATCCTCTATTAGAGAATCTCACAGTACTTTGTGGGAAGTCAGGGCAGTAAAATCAGCACCAGCCTTATAAATCAGACCCTCCATGAAGTTTTCAGAGTGAATTCAACAAGGATATACCAAAACAAAGAGCACAAATACCTTTACTGATAATCCAGTTGTCCTATTGTCATATATTTTTAATAACACAATAAGATCATTTTATAAATCCAGGTGGCAGTTCCTTATGTAATGTTCACTGCAATCCTAAGCATGTCTACTCAGAAGTACGTCCCATTGTGTTCAATAGTACTTATTCCCAGGAAAGTGTGGTTAAGATTGCAGTCTGAGACAAGTAGCTCTGTCCTGGGAAAAGGTTGACACAGAAGCCTGTTGATCCATACTGTTCAGTAGATGCAAAGGGCATTCTAATAAATTAAATAACTAATAAATTTCAGTTAAAGCACCTTCTTTTCAGATTCATGCATTCACTCACCAGCTGTACATATGCAACCTTGAAATCTGGCTTCTTTATTGGTCTGTTTTTGTGATCCCTCCTCTTGTTTGAACCTGTTAAGTAGAGAAAATACAGGACTTGGTTTCACAAACAAATCCCCTTTTTCATAGCAAAAATTTTCCATTCAGTTTTAATCTTTTGAAAAGTTAGATTTAGTATTTATAGAGGAAATGCTTGTGTGGTGCCTAGAACTTGACTTTTGGCTTTCCCTTCCCAGCTCAGTAGATCTTTATGCCCGACTAAAGTGATTAGGACTGTTAATTCTGTCGTAGTTTGCTGCCTCAAAGACTACCAGAAATGATGTTTTTAATGTGTTATAAGGTATCTTGTAAGAGCTTCCCCAGGCCCTCCCCATACCTTTTAAGGCATATCCTTGGTTTCAGCTATCTCCAGGAGGTTCACTGCAATATTCTATTTAATATTGTATTATTAAATAGAAAACCATAATATTGATAACAGGGAATCATTCTCTCATTTTAAGTGCCACAGCCTCAGCAGCAGAGCGCTGGCTCTGCATGCAGGTGGTCCCAGGTTCAACCCTTTGCATCTCCATGTATTACTGGTAAATGAAACACTGGAAAAAACAGGAATTGAGCCTGCTGACTTACCAGGAGCAACACAGACTTTACAGGGGGCTCTGCAAGCTGTTGAATATCTAAAACTTAAGTATGCAAACTTTGAGTTTCACAGTCATAAACTATTACTATAGGTTCAGCCTCACCATCCCCTTTGCTTGGTTCCAGGAACCTCCATGGTTACGCATTTTCGCTTTACACAAAAGTAATTATTTCTCATGGTAACGAGACATGTATGGGCTCAATATGAATCAAGTTCCCTTTAAAACTAGTTTCAACTGCAGAGGCAGAAGCTTTCCATTACAAAGCAATTCAGAAGTGATCATCACTTTAATACAATTTAAATTGTATATATAATACTTTAATTATCACTTTGCATTAAAGTGATAATCACCTGTGGAAGAAAGCAGTCTTTCTGCCAGCAGACAGTAGAAACAAAACTTAACCCTTTATGAACCTTTCTCGGACAAGTTTTATTGCCTGCCATTACCATGGAAAGCGGGACGCTTTTAAGCTACTTAAGAGATCTTTATCTTTTAATTTAAAGAGCCAACCTCATTCCTGTTGAGACAAAATTGCTGAAATAAAATACTGATAATTAGGTTATACCTATACTACAACTCCACTTCTGCTCCCAGTTCTTTGAATCCCCAACCCTTAGACTTTGGACTCACCATGCTGTATCCTGGTTCTCACAGCAGCCACAGGAACATTGTATATCTTTTGAAGGTAATCCTTAAATTCCACTCTTGTCATTCTTCAAACACACAATGCAAACATGGAACAAAAAATAAAACAATGACTTAGGGCACAATCCAGAGTAACTACGGGAGCATGTAAGAGACATTATGTGCACCTGTAGTTACTGCACCACCTAGTGAAAACCTATGGGAAATTCATATTGCAATCCATAATAAGTTGTTCTTACTCGGGAGCAAGGACTCTCCAAAGTTATTCTGGATTTCAGTCTTAATTTAATTTCAATAAAGGATAAAAGAGCCACATGCTAAAGCCATGTCTTTGAAGGGAATACAGTGGCGCCTTCACGTAACGAATGCCTCACATAAAGTATGTTCCACGTAACAAACAAAAATTTCTCTAGGATTCTGCTTCACATAACAAACTGTGCTTCATGTAACAAACAATTTGTTGGCAGTTGGGTCAGACACGCTGGCCGGCAAACTTTTTAAATGGCGTCAAGGCTGCCTTGAGCGCCTGCCCATAGCAAAAGCAACACTTCCGGACTGTTCCTCCTGTGGCTGGGCATCCTCTGTACAGGGGGAGAGAGCCTCTCTTTCCTCTGCTCCCTGCTGGCTAGCCCTCAGCTGCTTCCCTCTTCTCCACTGCTGTTCTCTCCCTCTGCCCAGTGGATGCCTGGCCACAGGAGGAATAGTGAGGAAGTGTTGCTTTCACTTGGGCAGGCATGCTCGGCAGCTCTGACGCTTTTTAAAAGGGCTGCTGGCCAGTGCGTCTGCCCCAACTGCCAACGAGTGTGCTTGTTAAGTGAAGCAGCACTTGTTATGTGAGGCAGAATCCTAGAAAAATTTTTCCTTGTTATGTGGATCAATTGTTAAGCGAGGCACTTGTTAAATGAAGTACCCCCGTACCGAGTTGTTTGAATCCGCTACTCAAAAGACATAACCACGAGAATAGCACTGAGGAAAATTTATTTAAAATACTGTCCTGAAGTGCCTAGCTAATTGGCACTTCACAGATGATTTTATCTGCAGAAAAAGAAATTCCACATTGAAATGGAATAAAATTCCATTTTGTTCTTATTGTAGAAAAAAAGAATGGTAAAATTTATTCAACATCTGCTAAAACTATTCATTCATTTTATACCCTGTTTTTATCCTGAGTGGGCACACAAAGCAACTATACATCAAAACATTTTGGAAATAAGCCCTACTGAGATTAGTGAGGCTGCATTCCAGGAAAATGTTGTCAAAATCGAACTGTTAAACAGTGAGAAGAGTAAGACTGAATTCAGGTAGTCCACAAAGCAGTCATGCTCTTCATTCCTTGGCTTCAAACTCAACTTTGTAACAACCAAAACAGACATCTAAAGTCCTCTAGTGGACACAAAGCATCAGTGCACAGAGGTGCAAGTGAGGCAATGAAAGCCAAGTTTAATTTTTGCCAAAATCTCTGCATTAAGTGAGATCCCACTTAATTCAGACTGTATTTGTATGGTGCCTTTGAATGATATACCACTTTTATTTAAATAAGTTCACAGAGGCACTACGTATTTAATAATATTAAGAACTTCTGCAGACTAAGGCAAATTTGGCTTTCAAGAATCTAGCGCACACTTATTCTGCTCTTTATTATATATTATTAGCATGGCAAAATTATGCATATTGCTTATTAATGAATAAAAACAAACATGTCTACAAAGTATTTACTGTGAAAAAGGAAACAAGAATCTTTTATGAAGTTCAAACCAAATGTGCTTCATTGAAGTGAGACTAATAAACTGTCCTTTAAAATCAGAATTAAAAATATTGTTAAAATTTTTGTTAAAATCAATAAAATATTGATAAAATCAGAATTTAAAATATTAAAAATAATAGAATATTTATTCTATTTACAGAGGTATCTTGTAAGACAAATAACTTCTAAGAAAAATGCTTTCTACGACAAACTAAAATTTCTAAGAAATTCTGCCTTGTAAGACAAACAATGCCTTGTAAGACAGTTTACAACAAAAATTTGTTGTAAAACAAATGAATTGATGGATCTGCATTGTGAGCAACAGCAATAGGTTATGGAGGAGATCTCATCTGCAGAGGACCTCCAGCACAGTGTATTCACCTGGCAACTGAGAGCAGATCGTGCTGGGCTGGCCTAATTTCCCGCCTGGGAGTGTTGCAAATGGCCATAAATGTGCCTCCATTTGAGTCAGGGATGCCGTGCCGGACATGTGCCGGGCTCCCTGAGCACAACAGATGGTCAATTTCCATTTGTGGCTGGGGCAGTGGATACTGTCAATCTGTTTCAGCACAGATTACAACTGACATCTCTGTCATTCGGCATAAGGATTATGTTCTCTTGAAGCGTTTTAAACCATAAGCAGACAACTCCCTTTCTTGCTTGTACTTACTCCATGGGGATGCGGAACTGCACAGTGTCTTCTGGCTGTGAACCAACAGGCCTCACCAGTTTCACAAAGTAATCTGTCCGGAAAACCCTTGTTTGAGGATTCCCAAGCTGGTACAGGGGATAACTGCAGATAAAAGCAGAAGATACCACAAACACTTGATTATAAGTCTCACAGATTAACTGAAGGCAGGTTTTGAGCCAAAAACCAGGGAATTTTCTATGACCCTTGGAAAAGTGGGGGGGGGGGTTTAAACGTATGGTATTGTCTGATTTCAACCAAGACCAGATCCTGAAAAAACAACTACTAGTAATTATCTAAGAACTGTTCAGGCTTATAAAAAATCAGCAAAACTTACCTGCTGTTGTGGGTAACATCCCCCCATGCAACACCCCCTTCTGTGCAAAACCCCCTCCAGGCACCATCCCCTCCTCTCCCACTGGGCTGGGGCTGGATTTGGGGCTAGATTTTACCAATCTTCAATGTTAAACATAGGATGAAAACAGGTTGCCCCTTTTTGCCCCTTAGTGGTTAAATTTCTAAAGATCAGTTCTCAGTTGGTGTTCATGTCATGTAAGGGACACACCAAATTGCATGCTTGTAGGTCCAGGGGTTGGGGCAGGGCTTGTTTCAGTCAGGGATTCTTCAATGCATAGGGAGGAAAATGCATTGCGCCCCATTTACCCACTTCCAGTTGAAATTTCTGAAAACCGCTTCTTAGTGACTCCCTCTATCATGGAAGGAACATCCACCCCAAATTTCATGCTTCTAGGCCCAGCGGTTTTGGCTGGGTGCTGATGAGTGACTTTTCAGTTTTGTATATATAGATTATAGTAAAAGAAGATATATTTTTATTCTAGGACTTTTATAAATTCTGGTCTTCACAATCTTTTTGTAAGCACTAAGAGAAAAAGTGTACTGTAAACAACATACCAGTAGAACAACTAATCAAATCCTTCTATAAAGTGCCTTCTGGATTAAGCCTGAGGCTCAATATTCAACATAACACCTAAGTGGGAATGTACAATTCAATTTACAGTTAAGCAACAATAAATGAGCATGAGAAAGTACTGCTACACATATTGCAACCTGATTTACTCAGAAGTAGACCCAATTATTTTCATGGGTGTTATTTTTAAGTAATGGTGCACTGAATTGTAGCCTGGGACTTTGTTTCAGATGGAATTAAGGATTAAATCCCAGTGTTTTGAAAACCAGACTTCTGACAAACTTCTGCAAAATGTAATAAGGCTGCAAAAAAAAAACTGCTAAAAGGAATATGCTTGTTTGATGCAACGTCTGATTCTCTCACACACATTATATATGTGTGTGTTTATGTGTATTTTATATGCATAAGTGTGTGTGCATCTATCTTCTATATACAGTGGTGCCTTCACATAACGAACGCCTCACGCTCCTGGAACAAAGTATGTTCCATGTAACAAAACAAAAATTTCTCTAGGATTCTACTTCACGTAACAAACAAACTCATGGGCAGTTGGGGCAGACGCACTGGCCAGCAGCATTTTTAAAAAGCATCAGGGCTGCCTAATACGCCTGCCCATAGTGAACGCAACACTTCCATGCTGTTCCTCCTGTGGCTGGGCATCTGCTGGGCAGAGGGAGAGAAGAGCAGTGGAGAAGAGGAAACAGTTCAGGGCTTGCCAGAAGGGAGCAGGGGAGAGAGAGGCTCAGGATGAAGAAAAGGAGAAAGTGGAGAGACACTTGAAAAGTGTCTTGGATTGCAGTCTCCTGACCATGTCTACCCAGAAGTAAGCCCCATTGTGTTAAATGGGTCTTACTCCCAGGAAAGTGTCTTTAGGACTGCAGCCTAAGTAGACTTCATAAGACCCTGCACATTGGATGCATGTTTTGAATTCAATCCCAGTGTTCTGTCATCATTTTTATATCCAGTTAATATTTAGATATGAATATTTTGGGGGTTGTGGAACCAATCATCTGAGTTTCCATTCTTTCCTATGGGAAAATCCGCTTCACATAAAGAATGTTTCACGTAAAGAACATGCCTCCAGAACGAATTAAGTTTGTTACGTGAGGCGCCACTGTATATATATTTACACACACGCACATATATATATATATATATATATATATATATATATATATATATATATATATATATATATATATTTGTGTGTGCGTACATACACATACATATGGATATATTTTATGTCTATATACTGTGCACCTCTTATGTTGTGTGTACAAGCATGTTAAGACAAACACACATGAGTATACACACACATTATGAGTGTGAGTGAAAGTGTGTGATTGACAGTGAGTGTGGTTTAGGATGTGTTAGTGACAGTGAGTTAGTGTGTGATTGACAGTGAGTGTTGAGTGAGGATATGTCAGTGGCAGTGAGTGAGAGTGAGATTGACAGTGTGAGTGAGGATGCGTTAGTGAGTGTGAGCGAGAACGTGAGAGAGCGTGAGTGTGAGTGTGTGTGAGATTGACAGCAAGTGTGAGTGAGGATGTTAGTGAGTGAGAGTGAGTTTGAGTGAGTGTGTGATTGACAGTGAGTGAGGATGTTAGTGAGTGAGAGTGAGTGTGAGATTGACAGTGAGTGTGAGTAAGGATGTGTTAGTGAGAGTGAGTGAGAGTGTGACAGTGAGTGTGAGTTTGAGTGTGTGATTGACAGTGAGAGTGAGGATGTGAGTGTGAGTGTGAGTGAGCGTGAGTGAGTGTGAGATTGACAATGAGTGTGAGTGAGGATGTGAGAGTGAGTGTGAGGATGTGTTAGTGAGTGTCAGCAGCAGAGGGTCCCTGCTCAGCGCTGGGGAGTCCAGCCCCACCCGCTTCGCTTCCCTTCCTTCCCCCCCCCCCCGCCTGGTGGGCTGGAGACACTCGCACGCGGGACACTCACATGATCCGCCGAGCCATCGCCAAATCTTCGGCCACGCCCACTCGCCACGCCACGCCCCCTCCCGCAAGGAAGCGGAAACACCTCAGATGACCCAACTCTATGGTCGCCAGGAAACCTTCAGGCATAAAGAGACGCACGGCTAGAGCGACTGCCCAGCTGGCCTCCTCAAGGGGAGCCCCGAAGACGAGGCTGCGCGCGACGCTTCTCCGCCTCTGCGCCGCGCGCTCACCCACTCAGCGCCTCTCGCGCGCCCCCTGCAGGACACGCTCCGGTACTGCACCTGCAGCTGCTGCACAAGAGCAGGAAAGAAGGCAGGAAGGAACAATGCATAAATATTTATTATATTTTAAAATATGTGTACATTTTATACAAATATAAAATATTTAAAAGCAGAATTTTATATATTACACCTAAATCATTATAATTTTTTATATATATATATATATATATATATATATATATATATATATATATATATATATATATATATATATATATATATAAATGGATTATATTAATTTTATATGCTTAGATGTATATTATATTAATCAGCTATTTTTTTCATTTTCTTGCAAACAGCTTTGTGAACTTTTCAGTTCAAAAGCGGTACAAAAACACTGTAGATTAGGGGTGTCCAACCTGTTAGCTTCCCTGGGCCACACTGGAAGAAGATGAGTTGGTTTGGGCCACACACAAACATGAACAACTTTTTTTAAAAAAAATAGGACAAAATGTTGGATGTCCTATATTTTGTCCTACATTTTTAAACCTTGGAGTAAGTCTCATTGATTTTAATGGGACTTCTGAGTAGGCGTGGGCTGTGGGTGGCACAAGTGGTTAAGACGCTGTGCCTGTTAACCAGCAGGCCAGGGTTCGAGACCCAGGTCGGCCCCACAAGACAGGGTTACCTCCTGTCCTTGGCCCAGCTCTGCGATGCCAGCTGGATCCAATTGTATTGGCTCTGCCTTTCCATTGGACTAATTCAGTGGCATGGAGAGGGGGGATTTGCTGCTTGGGTAACAGCCTATCCTCCATAACAATCCAACCCAGGCTTTCGTGCTTCTCATGCAGCATATGCAGCGCTGAGCACGACACCATAGTCTTTCCAGACTGACAGAGGCCTGCTCTGAGTAGGCACGATGCATAGGATGGGCAGCGATCCTCTCCAAGCTAAACCTTGGAGTAAGTCTCACTGATGATCATGGGGTTTTCTGCTGAGTAGCCATGCATAGGATTGGGCTCTCAGACTGCAACTTGGGAGTAAGCCTCGTTTACTTTAGTGGGGCTTACTTCTGAGGAGGCATGATGCATAGGATGGGCTGTGATCCTCTCCAAGCTTAACCTTGGAGTTATGCTGCAATCCTGAACACACTTTCCTGGGAATAATATCCACTGGGTACAATGGGCCTTACTTCTGAGTAGACATGGTTAGGGTTGCAGCATAACTCCAAGGTTAAGCTTGGAGAGGATCACAGCCGATCCTATGCATAATTGGGCTCTCAGACTGCAACTTGGGAGTTGCAGTTTACTTTAGTGGGGCTTACTTCTGAGGAGGCATGATGCATAGGATGGGCTGTGATCCTCTCCAAGCTTAACCTTGGAGATATGCTGCAATACTGAACACACTTTCCTGGGAGTAAGATCCACTGGGTACAATGACTTTAACAGGGCTTACTTCTGAGTAGGTCTCAAGGGCAGCAGGCAGCAGCTGGGATAGAGGCTGAGGCTGCTTTCGGGGGATGCGGGTGGGCAAGCGCTGCAAGGTCTGCAGGGGCCTGAAGTGCTCTGAGTGCCAGGAGGCAGGTAGGGGGAGGAGGCAGGCAGCCCAGACCAGCTTTGTGGCAGCCGCCCAGGACAGTGCGCAGAGAAGCACACAAAATTTGAAAATGGCTCCTGCCACAAAGTTGGTTTTCCAATGGTGGTGGCCAGCTTTGCAGGGGGGCCGCATCCACCCTCGTCCTGGGCCGCATGCAGCCCCCGGGCCTTGTGTTGGACATCCCTGCTGTAGATATGTATGTATAATATGAATAATATTTTATATTTACATATATTATATATGTTGTTAATTATGAAAATATTACATTCATACATCTCTTTCTATACAGAGATGTTTATATATATGTGCGTGTGTGTGTGTCTATTATGTATACATATACACAACATATATAGAAGTTGTCTATAAGGCATTCAGGTGGAGATTTTGTCAAAAATAGATTTTGTCTTAGAAAGTCTGCTTGGTAACTTTGACTGATCTCCATTTGCCAGCCAACCCAGCTAGCCACTTGCCCACACATATCACATGTATTTTTCAGCCATTGTACTGGTGTCTATGGTGCATCTGTCAGTGGATCTTTTGACTTATTGGTCCTCTGCATGTTTATGGAGTATTTAACATTTTGAAGTTGTGGAAGACAATAGCCACTTCTGGAGTGACACTCTATAAAGCAAAGCAGAACATCATGGGAGTTCCCACAGGCTGAACAGTTTTGCTTTCAGTTTAGTAGGCAAGACTGCCTCAGGAGTATTCCCCTCCTTTTTTCGGAAGCAGCACTGTTTTTTTCCTTCAGTTTTTTGCCAGTTCTTATTTTGATTACTCTTTATCATGCTATAATGTAAGTATTTTGATATACTATTTTTAGATTAAAAATTTTTATCTATATTTTATAATTTATATAATTAAAATATATATTTATGTACAAAATTAGATTCACTCTTATTGAACATCCTTTTTTGCAGCTCTTGATATTGCTTGTGTCATCATTAACATTGATATGGACTATAGGATTTGTATTAGATTTAAATTCTGATTCTTGGCTGTTGAAAGGAAGTTTGCTAGCCTGTATATCCATCGCTATATCACTATTTGCAAGGTGTGTGCAACTGATTTCAGTATGATTATTTCTGCATTGAGAAAATGTTGCTTTGATTTACCGTTGTATTTTTTGAGAATCCTGTAAGAGCATCTTTGGATGACTGAATTTTAAAAAAGCACTGCAACTCAATTAAAACACATTATGGTAATATAATATAGATTACAACTTATAGACCGTCAACAACTTATGGACCGTTTTAGCAAAGCCTGCCAAGACTTTGGACTAACAATCAGCTTGAAGAAAACACAAGTCATGAGTCAGGGTGTGGATCCACCTCCCTGTATCACAATCTCTGAACATGAACTGGAGGTTCTCCATGACTTTGTGTGCCTTGGCTCAACTATCTCTGACACTCTTTCCTTAGATACTGAGCTGAATAAACATATTGGTAAAGCGGCTACCACGTTCTCCAGGCTTACAAAGAGAGTATGGCTTAATAAGAAGCTGACGGAACATACAAAGATCCAGGTCTATAGAACTTGCGTCGTGAGTACACTCTTATACTGCAGCAAGTCTTGGACCCTTTAAGCATGGTAGGAGAAAAAGCTGAACACTTTCCATATGCGCTGTCTCCGACGTATCCTTGACGTCACCTGGCATGACAGAGTCTCAAATGACGCAGTCTTGGAACATGCTGGAATCTCTAGCATGTTCACACTTCTGAAACAGCGGCGTCTATGCTGGCTTGGGCATGTCGTGAGAATGGCTGATGGTCGGATTCCACATGGTACACACATTCTAATGGTTCCCGCAGATGCTTCCGGGTATGAGTTCCAACCCTCGACCAATCAAAACGCGAGAGGTTTGACGCAGTCTTGGAACATGCTGGAATATCTAGCATGTTCACGCTTCTGAGTGAGCAGATGTGGAAAGGGGGCATGGAAAAGAGAAAAGGATTTTTTTTCCGAACGGAAGGCAACGCGGGCCAAAATTAGTAGGAAAGTGTTGAGAGGAGAGAAACAGGTAGAGAGGGTTGACTAAGGGAAGTGTTGCCCTGGGTGGTTCTTCCTCCTTTTCTGATCTCAGTGTGCAGTACTCTCCACCCTTACCTAGGAGTAAGCTCCATTGACTTTAATGGGACTTACTTCTGAGTAGACAGGCATAGGATTGAGATTTCAGGCTGCAGTACTCTCCACCCTTACCTAAGAGTAAGCCCCATTGAATCTAATGGGACTTACTTCTGAGTAGACAGGCATAGGATTGGGCTTTCAGTCAGTGCACCATGAGTGTTTGGACTGTACAAAGCATGTCTTCTCAGAAGTAAATCTTATTGTATTCTATGGGCCTTACTCCCAGGAAAATGGGGATTTGCATCATGAGGATGCAAATACTATGCAAACCTCATGAGAGGAAACCACACAATGGATTTTACTTTCTGAGTAGACATGTGTAGGATTGTGCTGAGTCTGTGACTTAGCTTGAAAAATATTTCTCTGGCCTGATAAATGAGATGAAATCCACTGAACACAAAGTGGGACTTACTTCTGAGTAAGTTTGCAAAGGGTTGCATAAGACGATCCTGTAATTTACCACAAAGTAAATATCTCTTGTTGTGCAGTTTAAGTTCTGTCTTGACTGTGACCCCCTGGACTGCAGCACACCAGGTTTCAGTTCTTTCACTGTCTCCTAAAGTTTGTCTAAATTCATGTTCATTCCTTTAGTTTAGTGTCTAAAGGCCTCATCCTCTGCTGTCCCCTTCTCCTTTTGCATTGTTTTTCCCAGCATCAAGATCTTTTCTAAAGAGTCTTCTCATGTGGTGCCTTTGGCTGCAATCCTGAAGTGCACTTGGGCTAGCCTATCACTGGCCATAGGCCAGCCCAGTTAGACCAGAAAGGCTTGAGCCAGTGTAAGTCAGCATAGGCTGGCCCAAAACAGATGGACCTGGGCCGGCCTACCTGTGCCAGCCTAGGCAGTTCAGGAGGAGTATGTTCAGCCTAGCCCAGCACAGTGCAGTTAGGCTGTATCCAGAGCCTGTTTTCAGGGCAGACATGCCCCCTCAGAGTTAGAACACCTAAGGAGCAGGAGTAAGTCTGAGTAGACCCATAGGGTTATTGCAGCCTTAGTGGTTAAAGGGGCGGAGCCTGTCAATCTGAAGATCAGCAGGTCAGTGGTTCAAGGCACAACTACTGTGAGATGGAGGCTGCAATCCTAAAGACATTTTCCTGGGAGTAAGACCCATTGAACACAATGGACTTACTTTTGAGTAGACATGGTTAGGATTATGCTCTGAGTGAGCTCCTATCCCTTTCCCAGCTCCTGCCAGCCTAGAAGTTTGAAAGGAGGCAAATGCAAGTAGATAAATAGGTACCACCTCGGTGGGAAGGTAACAGCGTTCTATGCACATGAGGGCCATATGTCCATGGAGACGTATTTGAACAACACTGGCTCTATGGCTCTAAAGACATGATGAACACCGACACATCATTGTTACAAGCTTATACATAAGTCTTCTTTGAGCACAATACACTTTGAGCTCAATACACTTTTCTTTGAGCACAAGAGATAAATACACTCAAAAAGCGGTGCATTGTGTGTTGTGTAGTCATCCAACATAAAAATTGTGCTATGTGAAAGCACAACTGATAATGAAATCTCAACATGAAAGCCATGCACTGTCGTGGCATAGATGGAAGGGGTGCAAAGTACTAAGGCTGCAATCCTAACCTCCCTTGCTGGTCTAGGGGTGTCACAAAAGTGCTGTAAGGTACTTCTGCGCCACTCCTGGAGGAGGGTTAGACCAGTGCACAGACATTCACACAGGAGCGTCGTTGAGGTGGTGCAACTGGTACAGAGCCTCAGGGGTGATACGCTGAGGGAGTATGACACCTGCAACATACACCTGAGGGAGTATGATCACCGCCTGCTGAGGATGTGCCGCACCACCAGAGAGCTCTTCTGAGGAGCAATCAGCAACCAGAAGAGCAGAAGCAACCAGCTCCTCCCTCAGAGGCGCGCTCCAGAGCACAGTGGCAATGGCATCTGCGCCATCCGGGGGGGGGGGGGGGGTTGATGCACATCCCGGGGATGATGCACTCACCCCCCCGCCCACACACATCTCTCCTGCATGCACATCACCACAGGAATTACAAGAGAAATAAGTTGTGCCAGCCTGGATAGGATTGCACCATAAGTCTTGAAGGGATTCTCTCTACAGTGAGAATTGTACAGTGAGAATCTACAGTGAGAATTGCTTGAGCCTCTTTCAAGCAGAGGCTCAACGAGCACCTGTCAGGGATGCTGTAGGGGGATTTCCTGCTGCAGGCAGGGGGTTGGACTAGATGACCTACTAGGACCCTTCCAACACTATGATTCTATGAGTGTGGAAGGGGCTTCCCTTATCTTCAGGGCCATTCTAGGTGGGGAGGAACAAAATGGAGGCTCACACTGGAATCGCTCTGAATGAGCCATTAGAATGAATAAAGTTAGGTGCACTAAATATTCAGCTAAAATAATTCTTTGTTTAACAATTAACACACATGTTTTATTGAGAACTTAAGAGCTTAATATATGTTTATATATGTTAACATGTTTAACTACATGTTTAGCTTTAGAAATAATTGCAAATTTACTAATTAAAGGTTAGCTGCTCTGCCGGGGGCAGGAGGAGGAGGTGGTGGGGCTTTCCTATTTTATTATTAATTTTAATAAATTTTAACCCTTAAAATTTATTTTATTTTAATTAATTTATATTCCGCCTTTCCTCACCTGCAAGAGGGAGCTCAAGACGGCTCACATAACCAGAATAAAACACCATTAAAAAGCTCATAAATAGGAATTAATACATAATTAAAATACAATTAAAATACAATTAGATTTAAAATATTAATGATTAAAACAGACTAAAAAGTTATTAAAACAATAATATAAAACAATAAAATGATAAAAAATTATAAAAACTGCCTCCCAACCTCTGCCCCATTTAAAACGCTTTTTTAAAATAAAAGGTTTTAAGGCTCCGCCTACAGCTCCGCTGAAGGTTGCAGGTGTTGCAGCTGTGGCTCCAGGAGCTGTCACTCCGCTGAAGGTTGCAGGGGTTGCAGCTGTGGCTCCAGAAGCTGTCACTCCGCTGAAGGTTGCAGGGGTTGCAGCTGTGGCTCCAGAAGCTGTTGCTCCGCTGAAGGTTGCAGGGGTTGCAGCTGTGGCTCCAGGAGCTGTCACTCCGCTGAAGGTTGCAGGGGTTGCAGCTGTGGCTCCAGGAGCTGTCACTCCGCTGAAGGTTGCAGGGGTTGCAGCTGTGGCTCCAGAAGCTGTTGCTCCGCTGAAGGTTGCAGGTGTTGCAGCTGTGGCTCCAGGAGCTGCCACTCTGCTGAAGGCTGCAGGAGGTGGTGCTAAAAATCTGGGCCATTCAATAACCGCCTCCGCAGCATCTAGAATTATGTTTCCTGCCTGTTGTAAATTTTGATATACCGTATATAGTCACGTATAGACTGAAGTTTTTGGGCCAAAAAAAATGCTCCCAAAAAGCCCCCTCGGCTTATACTCGGGTCAGGCAAAATTCTAAAAAAAGAACTCACCTCTTCTGGAGCCTTTCTTGGTGCAAAGTTGTGCAGTTTCAAGAAAGCCTTTTAAAAGGCTTTAAAAGTGTAAGAAAGCATTGAGCATTTTGTCCATCTCCCTCCTGCTCCCTCCCTCAGTGCCTGCTTCCCATAGAGATGAGCAGGGGGGGCAAGCAGCCCTCTGAGAGGAATGTTAGTTAACCCTTTCTGTTCAGGTTTCTCTGGCACAACCAATTTTTTTAGCAATCCTGCCTGCACCCACACCCAATGCTAGGCATGTCTCCTCAGAAGTAAGTCCCACTGGAGTCAATGGGGCTTACTTCCAGGAAAGTTTGGATTGCAGCCTTAGAGCCCCCTCCTAGGCATGTCTTCTCAGAAATAAGTCCCATTAGAGCCAATGGGGCTTACTCCCAGGAAAGTGTGCATAGCATTGCTGCCTCTCAGCTTGGTCCTAGGCAGGTCTACACAGAAGTAAGTCCCCTTAGAGCAATGGGGCTTACTCACCATCACTGGCTCCATACCTTGCACTTTAGTCTGGTTAGAGATCAAGAGCTTGTGTGAGAGTTAACTATGAGAGCGCAACCCTAGGCATGTCTGCTCAGAAGTAAGTCCCCTTAGAGCAATGAGGCTTATTCCTAGGAAAGTGTAAAAGGATTGTATCCTTGTATCAATCCTAGGCATATCTACTTAGAAGTTAGTACTATTATAGTCAGTGGGCTTGCGCTTGGGAAAGTGTAGACAGGACAGCAGCCTCAGAGCCAACCCAGAGACTGCTGCATTTCCCACCCTCGGCTTATACACGGGTCAATAAGTTCCCAGTTTTTGTGGTAAAATTAGGTGCCTCAGCTTATACACTGGTCGGCTTATACACCAGTATATACAGTAGATGCAGAACCAGTTCCTCAGGGGAAATGGGCTCTCTGCCACTGATGGCTGCTTCAGTTGCTTCACTTTCCCTATCATCCTCCCTTCCCATCCGGTTTCGTCTCAAGAGGCTATCGGGAAGTTCTCTCTTGTGCTTACTCATTTTTTCGAGAGACAGGAATGGGCTTCCACCAACAGCCTTCCACCAACGCCCAGCAGTTTGCAACGGTTTAACCGCCAAACATCCAGATCTTTGACGTCATTTCCGGTTGGTGTCTTGCTGTGGACGCCGCAGTTAAGATAAAACACATCTGGAATGCATTTCCTTAAATGAAAAGATAACCCTTTCCAATATGGGCTGCCCACTCCCAGCTTCTAGACAGAAACTGGGCTGGCAACCCACAATAAATTCCCTCCCCAAAACAAAACACAACCCTGCACAAACCCTCATAAAGACTAGCTAGTCATATTCACCCAGTTGAACTAAATCCCCATTAGATACAAAATATTCCAGGTAATCTCCTCAGCCTGCACGCTGAGGCAAAATACCACTTCTAGAAAAACAGACGCCGAGAATCCACGCCCAGACCTTTTTATCTCTCCAGCTGAGGCTTGGCTTCCTATTCTTAAAGACAGCCAAATTCTTCACAACCGCAAGGACCTAGAGAAGCATCCCGGTCAGGATGGGAGCCTCACAGCCCAGCCCTGTCTCCTCAGAAATAAGCCCAGTGTGGGCAATGGGGTTACTCCAGGGGAAGTGTGGACAGGATGGGAGCCTCATAGCCCAGCCCTGTCTCCTCAGAAGTAAGCCCAGTGTGGGCAATGGGGTTACTCCAGGGGAAGTGTGGACAGGATGGAGCCTCACAGCCCAGCCCTGTCTCCTCAGACGTAAGCCCAGTGTGGGCAATGGGGTTACTCCCGGGGAGGGGTGGACGGTACTGCATCCCTCTGTCTACTCAGAAGTAAGCCCAATTCTATCCCATGGGGCTTACTCCCAAGTAAGTGTGGACAGCACTGCATCCCTCTCCCCTGTCTACTCAGAAGTAAGCTGCCCATGGGGCTTAGGGCACAATCCAGAGTAACTACGGGGAGTCCTTGCTCCGGTGCAAGAACAATTTGCTGTGGATTGCAGTATGAATTTCCCATAGGTTTTCATTAGATGGTGCAGTAACTACGGGTACACATAATGTCTCTTACGTGCTCCCGTAGTTACTCTGGATTGTAGGGTTACTCCCAAGTAAGTGGGGACAGCACTGCAACCCTCTTCCTGTCTACTCAGAAATAAGCCCATTCTAGCCCATGGGGCTTACTCGCAAGTAAGTGTGGACAGCACTGCATCCCTCTCCCTGTCTGCTCAGAAGTAAGCCCCATTCTAGCACATGGGACTTACTCCTAAGTAAGTGTCTGAGTGTAGGAGTCAGAAGATGATTATAGAATCCATGGAGTCCTTGCTCCAGTGTAAGCAATTTGCTGTGGATTGCAATATGAATTTCCCATAGGTTTTCACTAGGTGGTACAGTAACTATGGGTATATGTAATGTCTCTCTTACGTGCTCCCGCAGTTACTCTGGACTAAATGACCCTATGATCCTAAATGTTCCACAACTGGCACTTGAGGCTCTTAAGGTTGCAATCCTGTGCAAGCCTACATTGAAGTCAGTGAGGCAAAGAGCACAATCCTAACCATGTCTACTCAGACATAAGCCCCATTGTGTCCAATGGGCCTTACACCCAGGAAAGTGTCTTTAGGGTTGCAGCCTTAGAATGCAATCCTTTTCATTTCTACTCAGAAGTAGCGGTAGGTTCAATTTAATTCAGTAGGGCTTAGCCCATAGGATCAGACCTCATGAAATATCTTAATTTTACAGTTTTTGCTAGATGCATGGAAATGATATGTTTTGGGGCCTTTCCTAAATTATCCCAAATAATTAATTGGGTCAATGAACTCTAGGACTTTGCCTAAAGAAATCAACACCATCAATTATAATGAAAGAACAAAACAGCTAGTCAGAAATATGGCAGAAATATGTTATCGGTCACACTTTATTTACAAAACCAAGTGATTCATACACTGCAATCTGTAGGGCAGCGGTAAGGCTGGTATTAGGAAACACATGCAGCAGGTGGTAAATGGCATCAGCAAGGAATCATTTCCATTTTAGGGTAATGGTTTTGGAAGATGTAGGAGCCCTTGAAACAAGCAGTAGGCAATACAGGCTGACGTTGCAACTATGGTTTTGCTCAGGCGAGGGAACGGAATTCATGTTTGAAGAGGGAAAGGGAGATCAGCAATGTTTAGCCATGCCACTGCTGAGGAGTCTGCCTGCAGGCGCCTTCTGGATCTTTACTTCCAGCGTCCTCCAACTTTGCCCTTTGCTCCGGCTCCAGCCTTCTTGCTACTGTAATACAGAAAGAAGGAAAATACATCAGTGTACCTGCTGTAGTCGGGCCTTACTAACTGTTGTTCATTCCATTTCAGTGATATTCTTTGCACATTCAGGTAATCCAAACAGGCTAATCAGGCCTGGATGCATTAGTTTGGGAAGGGATCAAAGAAATTCCTATTGAATATTCCCTTTTCTGAAGCTTCCACTTAAATCAGAAATGATCAATTGACAGCCTGCAGGTCAGATCAGTGCCCTGCAGCCATTATCTCATTAATTTGGTCATCAGCATGAGAAAAATGTTTCACAATTTTGTGAAATACTGTATATTTTATAGAATAATTTCTCTCGTACATATAATTTTTTAAAGTTTTATATCCAATGCCGTAATTGCCCAAACACACTGACTTTATAAAAATGAAACTCTTACGTAAAGGATACTCATGCCAGTGCCCAGTTTATATCTGATCATTCATGAAAGGTGCAGCAACATTTGTTGTCAGCAACCATACCCCAGTGTGGAAAACAGTGGCACCCAAGAATTCAGAAGTTGTGCATTCTTGTGTAATTCATTAATGGCAACAACTGATCTATCATTTAACACTTCCTTGGGAGGAAGCCAAATTTAACACAGTGCGACATACTTCTGAGTAAACATGCATAGGATTATGCCATAATTTTTTTTAATGTCATGATTGGTACATGTCTAGTAAACTGGAATTGTTCATAAATCATTAATTTTCAAAATGCCCATATTCTTTTACTGTGTAAAGTTTACACTGTATTGCAACAAAGCCAAACATTTCCTTTCCTAAAGACAAGGAAAACAAGGATATAGGGTGCAATCTTAACCTAGGCAGGCATAACTCATCTGTCTTCTTATTCCTATGGTGATGTAAGGAGGAAAGCGTAAGTCTGGGCACTGGCAGCAGAGGTGTCATAAGATGAGTGCAGGACTTATGCTGGGGTTTAGACCAGCCTAAATGGAGTTTAGGATTGCAGTCCTAGGCTGCAATCCTAAAGACACTTTCCTGGGAGTAAGATCCATTGAACACAATTGGGCTTATTTTTGAGTAGACATGGTTAGGATTGTGCTCCAAGTCCCCCTATAGTTCTTAAGCTATAGTTCAAATGATTTCCAAATTGCTCAATTTTGCATGCAGAGTGAGCAATGCCCAAAACATGCACAGCACTTACCTTCCTGCTCAGAACTAGATGCACAAGTGAATTCCAGGTGAGTAAGTTAGTCTATTGTTAGAGTCTGCAATATGATGTGACCAATACTTGTGCATCATTCACTCCCAATCTCCCCATTTCAAACACCCACTGACAAGGCCCCTTCTGGTACTGAAGAACAAGTTACTGAACACTATTTAACCCTTTATGGTAATAAATAATCCAGCAAACCAAGCTGGATCAATATCCAGAGGCTTTGTGGTTTAAAGCTTGGAATAAATGCTCCCTTTGGCCACTTCAGTTTAAAACTAGAAAAATATATGGGAAATATTTAGATGTAACTGCAATAATTAAGTTCTTTCAGGCTTACTCAGACACCAACACCAGTGGAATTTTCAGCTATGAAACAATCGTACTCAGTGACACACACACAGAGTGCATACTTTACCTGTCAATCAACCTAGGAAAGCCTTCTGAAAACAAACCTTATACATTAAAGACTGACAGGATACCAATGCCATCCTGTAGAATTAGATTTATTTGTGAGCATATGGAGAACAGAAAACTAAAGTAAAGTGACTAAATGTGTCAGCACAAAAGAAGTGAAACTAGGTAAAAGGTGATTCTTGTAAAAGGGATTAGCTCAGAAGAGTTTAAGTTGATTGAATTGAAGTAGCTTTGACATCAATTATGTTAATCCAATCAGTAAATTAAAGGTATATGATCAAGTATGGACATATGTCATTGAGTATATATAAAGGTGCATGTCTCATTGTAAAGTTGTGGGGAGATAAGAGAGGAGATAGACGTGCTGAAGGACTGTGAATTGGTAACTGTATTTTTTTTTTGTGAGAACATAATTTTATTGGTATTTAACAGTAAGTGAAGTGGAAAAAACCGCATAGATGAAAAACTGTATTTTGACTGGACTGACTATTCTATACTTTATACTTTATGAATATTTATGACCTGGACTGTTTATGACTCTGTTTAATTGCCTGATCCTAATAATACAGTTTGCTAGATCCTAACAATCTGGTTGTCTGTGGTTCTTTACTGATATTATTGTTGGAGACTTGATCAGTGTGCTTCAAAGGCCAAGGTATCCTAGCAAGTCTGGGAAATACCTAGGAAAATACTAGCAAAGACAAGTAGCTGCCAACTCTTGTTGGCATCCTCTTCCTATTCATTGTGTCGCCACATGTGCTCCCAGTGCCCATATACTGTAAGAAGAGCAATTCATTGAACTGGTGCAGTAGACACCTTTGGTATGTCCCACATCTCAACAAAAGCTTAGGATTCATCTGTAAGGGTTCATCTGGCCTCCTAGTTGTACCTAAACACAGTTTAAAGGCCTTAGCACTTTGCTTCAGAAATGTGAGGGATCCATTTTATTTAAAAGGCATCCTATCTCATGGGCTCACTCTTATTCCAGTACACCACAACTTTTAAAATCATAACTTTTAAAGCGTGCAGTGCCCCTGGAACTGATCTCAGCCCAATTCCCTGCATAATTCTTGCATGAAGAATATGTCAACTGTAAGGTAGTTCCTGTCAATCCGTCAAAACTCATATCTACTTCTGTCCAGTCCCTATGTTTGCCTTTTATCTGACTACTACTCTCTTGGTGGCTTTTATCTCTAATGTATTAGGTTTCTCGGTGATTACATGCAATAACAAAACATGGAACAAAACAAGCAGGGGAAAACTGGAATTAGAGGAGGGGAATAAACGGTATACAACCAATTAAAAAGAACCCATTTGCCTTGGTCACATGTTGCACATGTGACAGCGGCAAACCTGGCTATTAGTGTGATTATATCCTGTTCCATACAATCTCAGAAACCACGTGGAAGCAGGGTTGCCATATATACCAAAAAACAGGGACAGTCCCAATTTTGGGGGATTGTGTTCACTAACTGGCAAATAGGACAGAGGGTCATGTTCCGGTTTTGTGGAATAGAATTATGGCAACCCTACCTGGAAGGAACATAAAAAATTCTAGTGTTTGAAAACACAAGCCACTTCCAGTAGCAAAGTATCCACAGAGAAGCTTTGCAGCGATTTTTGGAAGCAGGGAGGGTTCTTTTGCTTTATGGTTATATAGACTCACTTCAGTTTCACCAACATTTTTCTAAAAGGAAGGGAGTAGCGTGGAAGGTTATCCTGCCTTTCACCTCTTCCAAGAAGAAAACTGGTCAAGACTGAAGCAATTGCTATGAACATTTGAGTGGGTGTTCCAGACCACAGGCTAGGGAAGGGGTACAGGTACTCACTGTCTCTGGGCCTGATCAATCCGGTTCCTGAGAGTGGTGATCTGTAAACAATATACATGACTAGGGTTTTTAAAGCGGTCTAGTTTCCCATGGCAGAGGGAGGTTTTTTACCTGGTAGGAGAACTGCTGCATGGAATACCAAGTCTGTTTTCTTGGAGACAAAGACATTGCTAACTGGCAGTAATATTACCCACAAACTGATTCTTTTCATGCCATAAAGAGTCAAGGAACCAGGCCAGAGAAGTTAGAAATTTTGACTTTAACCTTTATGATCTTGGGAAATTTACCCCGTGTGGCTCTGAGGTTAAAGGTGCTGTGCCTATTGATTTGAAGATCGCCAGGTCAGCGGTTTGAGATCCAGGTGCTGCATGAAGCAACATCCTGGAGACAGGCCCCTGCAACAAGCCAGCCAAATTTCCCCATGTCTCTTTCCTCATCTAAAGTGGGCCCTTCCAGGAGTAGGAATAATGCTAAGAAAATGATGATGATCTTGGGAAATTTCACAGAGCCTGTTTATATGACACATGTTTAGTTAAATTGTGGCCCAAAACACGAATGGGAAATAAATCAGAATCGGCCTTTTTGGGGGGGAGTCGGGATGATGACGACTCTGGCTTGAATGCTAATTCAGTGGTTTCAATAAAGGAATTATAGGAATGATCCTGAAATTAGTTGTTCACCTTTGCAAAGTCTAGTTGTTCTCCCATCTACTGTATAAACGTTTGTGAAGATTTACTTGCCAGTTAGCAAACATTGATTGGAAAGACAGAGATTGACCTTTATTGAGGTAAAACTGGAAATAGATAGTTTCCAAAGCTAGAACATTAGGCAATTGAAGTTTGCTCAGTAGTAGTGGCCACTAAGCTTGCCACTAAGATTTTGGCAATTGCCATCTTGGAAGTAGGAGAGCCATATCAGCCTTGATATTTCCAAAACAGAACTTAAATATTTCCAAAAAGGTGGGGAAGTCCTGAATTTGGAGAGAAAAACTGGAATTGATGGGTATCAATGAATTACAGGATTTTATGAAGGCTGAATTTCAAAAATTCCAAATTCTACTCTAGAACATTTCTAGAATAGGGCTTTCATATCCTTATTTTCTCAAACCTCCCACAGATACTGAAAATCATAGATTATCAAAGCCATTATTTCTGGCCCTATAAGTTCTCCAGTGGCAACTAGAACCAATGCTAGATGCTGGATGAAGCTTGTAAAGGCCACGTGCGTCCTCTGAGAGGTCCTGTGTTCAGATATGGTGACTATTGATCCAACACTAAATCTCAAGGTAAAGAAAAGCAAGAACAGCAGAAATAATAGAATCTTTGTGGCAATGACGCTATGGCTAATTATATCACACATAGGCTGCAATCCTAAAGACACTTTCCTGGGAGTAAGACCCACTGAATAGATTGGGGCTTCCTTTTGAATAGACATGGTTAGGATTGTGCTCAATTAGTTTCTGTGGTTACTATGAGTTGCATGTTCCCCAGCTCCTTTGGAAATATATAGAGAAAGCAGACATTTGTTCTGTCAAATACTATGTAATTCAAATTTTTCATGACTCCATGTTCTTCTGAGCAAACCTGTAGCCCTAGAAGGACCATAAATATATTTCCTCACATTCTAAAACATACAGTATTTAGACCAAAAAGAGTTCTCATTGAGTCCTTGTCCACCGTTTCGGCCAAGTTTCTTACATAACAAGCAAAAACAAGAGAGACTGTGACACCGGAAGCAACGTGACAACATAAAAAAGAAAGCTCAACCACCTGATGTACTTACTTGTAGAAATTTAAAATCTGCCTTGTGGAACTGAGTTCACTAATAACTCTTGGGTTTTTCTTGCAAACCAGGTATTTATTAAGGAATCCATTCAACTTTGCTCATCCATTTAATCTCAGTGCTTGGCACTTACCTTCATTGCTAAACCTGTAAAAAGGTGAAGACAGCAGGTGTGGCACTCAATCTCCTGGCTAGCAAAAATAGGCAAGCCCTGAATGGGAACTGTGTATACTCTTGTTCTATTTCTACCCTTTATTTCTGTTAATCCTTGTTAATCTGTTAATCTTGTTCATTTTTCCTCATTTTTCTTTTTACACTATATAGAGTCCCACTGCCATGCTCACTTCCTTTCTGTACTTCTCTCCCTCCACAGATCTCTTACCTTGGATCAGGCCAGGATATCACATTTGGGCTTAGATCCTAGAACCACAATGTAACATAATTTTTAGGCAAAGGGAACAGTTCTGAATAGCTTTGATGTAGCACAAAGGACTGTGGTGCTGTTGGGTGGAATTGACAGGTAGCCAATTCCTTTCACTTTTAGTGTTTGGCTTCCAACATCAATAACACAGTGTATTCAACATGGGAGCTGTGATCTCCTCGGGCAGCAGAAACCACTGTTTTTCCCCTTAAGAGTCTGGCAAGTTTGTACTGATGGCGGTGATTAGACTTCTGAGGTTGCACTGCTGCCATCTAAGAAAAAGGGTTACCTGTCTGCAGTATACATTAATCCAGGCTTTCTGGTAATCATTCGAGTCACTATTCTCGACTGTCCGGTGGACCATGACATGAGAAAAAGAGTCTTACACAAATAATTTCTCCTCACCAGTCTCAATTTCTGATCAGTTTGCTGAATATGTTCACAGATTGTTTGAGGACAGTAGCCATGGTCCTAAAGACACCATTCTATTAAAGGGGATTATTTTTCCTGTGGCAGGGAGTCCATGGCACATTCCCATACCCTCAGTTCTGACCCTGCCTTCTTTTCCCAGTATCACTGTTTTTTTTGCCACTAACCATGTAACCTACCAAATGTATATAGGTTAGAAGCACAATACTTGAAGCCCAGGCCAGAAGCATGGTAAGGATGCTACAGTGTGTGCTCCTATACTTCTGATCCACTGCCTCAGCCTTCTCTGAATAAATGGAAAGAAAAAGTCAGGAAAAAAAGACGCCCAAGATTCAGTTTCTTGAGCTCTGTGTAGGACTTGAGTGCCAGCCTGCTGTCCATCTCTGAGAACCTGGAGCTCCTGGAGTCTCAACATGCAGGAGGCTCATGCATGTAAACAACCTTTCCTGCTTTGGTCATGTGGAGAACTCTTTGTACTTACAACTTGGCCAGTGCCTCCACCCTGCAACGGAGTGATAGAATCTAAGGGAGATCAAGATAATTATATTGGCTTTGGGGTAATTCTTAAATCCAGATGTTTGCAGTGAGATAAACAGTTCAACACAACATTTTAAGGCAGCTAAGTCCCAACTGATCTAATCTTCTGGGCATATTTCAAAGGATTCCATATCACATTCTAGTTCCAGGTAAACAAGAGGGAAGGAATTCATTCATAAGTACCCTCTTCAAAGCACAGATTCAATGCATGGGGTGGAATATAACTGGAATTTTGCATACTATTCACCACAGTTCTTATCTGCAGACCCTGCTCACTCTGTGAACTGGATATGTATTTGCAACATTTGGTTCCTGGAAGTCCCATAATTAACTATTTTTGTATTATACAAAGGAAATTAGTTACCATGATGACAAGGCAGACAATGAATCAAGATGAATTTAAGAGTTTAGAATACTCTCAACATAAACAAAAGAACAAATACACCCACTATAAAGAGAGATACTAGGTGGAATAAGCAGGAAAACAGAATAGATGGTGCTGGCCTCTCTATCTATGGGAATGTAGATGAAGGAAAGAGCATATAACACATGAATGAGAGGACATCAGAATAGGGTTCAGCATTAGACTCCCACTTAATTGAGTCCAGTGCACTTCAGAGGTATAAGTCCACAGAAATTCTTGACTCTTGGTTTCTGTGATGGGAAATAAAACCATGAAATTAGACAGCTTATTTGTGAAGGCAGTTTTTACAACTGAGACGGGCAATCAATGGTTCTGACTAAAACCTTTTCCATCTTCCAAGCACATCAGGAAATAACATCTTTTCACCTAGTAGAAAGCCAAAATCCATTTAAGTTAGAAAATCTTAAAAGTATCAGTCATGAAAAGTTTAAAATCCTGCTGATAATATTCAACCATGCCTCCCTCAGAATGAATCCAACCAAACATCTTGAACTTGAGGATTAACAGGATCTCAACCAAGATCTCCTTTTTTACTCACATCATATCTTTGTCTCTTGATCTTCTCTAAATACTCATACTTCTCAGTTTCCAGACTATATAACCAATCCCACATCTCCTTGGCTTTCTCCCTGCATATTGGTGAAGAAGCAGAAAGACAAGGGAAAACATTTCATGTGGTTTTTCATTACATATTCTGGTGAAAGGGATTTTGTAAATCTCGTATTCTGTAGACCTCAAAGTGCTCATAGCAATAAAAACTTTACTAAAATTGTGACTATATTTACACAAATATCTCTGTAGCTATCAAGAGAATCTTGTTTAACTAGCCACATATGAAGCAGAAGTATAACTAGAAAAAATAAAGATACTATTTGAGGAAAACCACGAATTGCAAAGTTCAAAAATAGGGGATCCTATAATACTTATGGCTTCATTTTCCGAATTTACAGGACAATCCTAAACCCTAGGGCCACAGTAAGAAGCTGTGGGCTGAAATGGACTGATGTATCCAGTGAGGATGGAGCAGCCACTGGAGTCTCCTGCTTCTCCTGCACAGTTCTGCCTCTCTTTACCTTGCCACCCCTCTCCATCTCCTCCCCACCCACTCCACCAAAAAGCCTTACTGCTAGTCAGATGTAAAAGCACTTACTTCTGGCCACTTCCCACCTTTGTCTCCTGGCTCTCAGGCTCACCACCAGCACCACCACCATAACCTCTACACCAGAGCGGGGGTACCTTATGGCCAGTGATGGGCTTCAAAAAATTTAAGAACCGGTTCTCTGCCCATCTGGCAGCCACTTTTAAATGGCTACTTTTAAACTTTATATGTCCTATCTCTTGTTAAGAACCGATTCTATAGAGTAGGTGCGAACCTGCTAGAGCCCACCACTGCTTATGGCACTTTTGCACTAACAGTGGCCAGAATAGCATGCCAGCCACTGGCACTTCTCCTGCTTAAGATCAGGTACTTGGTCAGTCCGTTCTGACCCTGCATTATATGGTATCCCAGTTCTACAGACTATATAACTGCTTCAATTAAGTCAGGACGTGTGCTCTAATATTATAACAGTAAATACCTTTCATGTTTTTTTATCTATCTACAGTATTTATATACAGCTTTTCAACTAAAAAGTTCACATCCCCTTCATTGGCAAAATCCTATCTTGGAAAAAAGGCCTTCCAGGAAACCCTTAAAACACCAATTTGGCTAAAGAAGGCACTCAAATCCACTTGATTTCTTAAATTTCTTCCAACCCCAAGTGGACAAGAAAACAGAATTTTACCTCAGTTTGTCTTCACTCATGTGGTCAATGTTTAGGGGTTTGCGTCTGTCTGCCAGGATCTTCTTCTTCAATTCCCTAGCAGTTTGTTTCTTTCCTCTCTTCTGATCAGCCTGTAAAGAAACAGTATTTACAATACGTCATATTCATCTTTCAGTACTCTCTAGTCTGTTGACAGTAGCATCGCTGACCTCTAAAAGATAAAACGGACATTTGCTATTCTCCAGAGGAATATTTTTATGACCATCAAGGCAGGTCCCTCTAATCTAGTTTTCCTAAAACTGTGGGTGGGAACACATTAGGTGGCTTCCACACCAATTTCAGGTGGTTCCCCATTCATTTCCATTTGAAAGTTAAAACCACTAGTCTAAAGGATATGGTATTTGTTTTCAATATGTTAGACTAGGTGCTACCGCATGGTATACAATTGCATTTTGGGAAGTGTTACAGATTTCTTCTTTTAACGGGCTAGTATGTAAACGTTTTAACATTAATAGTCAATGGAGCTTACTCCCAAATTAGTGAGCAGTCTGTGATGTTTGCAGAATTTAAAAAACAAATCAGCAACTGCTTGAGAAGGTTAAGATAATTCTTTAAATAATTTTTTAAACATATACTTATTATAACTTTTAGCACAATCCTAACCATGTCTACTCAGAAGTAAGCCCCAGTGTGGTCACTGGGTCTTACTCCCAGGAAAGTGTCTTTAGGATTGCAGTCTTTGGGTGCAAACCTAACCTAGGCCAGCACAACTCAGTAGTCTTCCCGTTCCCATGTGATGTAGGGAGGCAAGCACATGTCTATGCACTGGCCTAACCCTCCCCAAGAAGTGGAACAGAAGTGCCTTATGGCACTTTTGTGACACTCCCTGACCAGCATAGGACTTGTGCTGGGGCTTATGAATTGTAGCCTTAATTTTCTTAACTGATTGATTTGATTTAGTCCCATGGAGGTGTTAAAATTTTCCTGCTTGATGATGTCCCTTCCATGTGAGACATCACTTCCAGGTTAACGACATCACTTCGAGTGGATCTCAACAAACTGTCATTCTAAAAAGTGGATTTTGGTGCTAAAAAGTTAAAACCACTAGTCTAAAGGAAATGGTAGGAGAAAATGGGCTCATCCTTGACATCTCTCATTGCATTTCATGAATGGACAATGACAAACTGATAAACCATGACTTTTTCCATTTCTGACTGAATGTAGCTGAATGTGCTCAGCTTCTACAATTATCAATGCCAAAGATACATTGCTGCAAGGTCTCGGAAAACATTTTTTTCCAGAGATGCTTTGCTTCTCTCAGATTTCTACTTTGATGCTCTTTTTCTGTTTGAATCTCCTCAGCCACCACCACCACCACAAGCAAAGCAGTGCTTCCAGATCAGCAATCTGAATTTATTAAGGAGACTAGAATAGTTGCTTCCATCAGTGCAAAAGGTTCACTGTCCCATTGCCTAAGAATCTCTGTATTAGCACATTAAAATGAGCTAGAAACTCTCTTTTAAAAATGCTGGTACTGTATTTCTAAAGAAGTAAAAACAAAGTCACAATAACACTGAACTGATACTGAAGATTCATTTGCCTTTCCTAGAACAGTGAAGGTCTTTGGGGCTGCAATCCTATGATTAGAATTCTATGAATCTAATCCTAACCTTCAGTTAGGCTGGTGTAAGTTCCAGCACAAATACAGTGCTGTCCTGGGGGTGTCACAAAAGTGCCATAAGGCACATCTCTGCAACTCCTTGGGGGGTTTACCACCCTTTCCAAACCACCACTGGAATAGGAGGCAGGTGAGTTATGGAGGGCTAAATTGGTTAATTAAGATTGTGCCATCAGGTTCTTGCCAATCTGATATTAGAGGGTTCCTAGTAGATGATGGGATGTTTGTGAGATTTCAGGGAAGTCTGTCAATGTTATTGTTCTAAATGGTGGCATTCATGAACAGGGGTTTTCCAGAGCACACACAGTTTCCAAAACACAGTTTTCCAGAGCAGCGATAGCTTTATAAAGCACCCCTCCTATTGTCTTCAGAGCCATAACTGGCTCTGAAGGCAAGAGGGAGAGTACTTTACAGTGGCGTCATTGTCTTGAAAAAACACAGTGTATTGCCCACTGTCCAGGAATGCCACTGGTTCTGACAAGCATTGTGATAGTTTCCATTTGATATATTCTTATTTCCTCTTCAAGCTGGATATTTACCTTAGCCAAATAGCTGCTGTAGTTGGCACCCATGGAGGACAGAGCCTTCTTCTTCTTAAGGTCATCATCAGCCCTTCTCTTTGCATCTTCCTCCTCTCTTCTTGCCCTCTCTTCCTATGAAATGTAAAAGAGGAAATGCCAAGTGACTCTTTGGGAATAACCAGCACAGAACTAACAATCTGAAGCCGCAATCCTATCCAGTATCCACACTTTCCTGGGAGTAAACCTAACTGATTATAATGGGACTTACTTTCGAGCAGACAGGCATAAGATTGGGTTCTGAGCAAATAGGATCTTTTTTATTTGTAAACTATAAGATAGACTTAAAAGTATATCAGATTCAAATACAGATTCAGAGGCACAGCTAGCGGGTGCAGGGGGTGCTGTTGCACCGGGCTACTACCTATAGGGGGGCAACAAGCTGTGCCTGACACTAGTGGCTAAAATTGTGAAATATGTGCTATATATGAATAAGAATACCATCATGTTATATATCATTGGAAAGGAAATTTAATGCAAAATGCAATGAAACAAACTGCACTGGAATATCTTTATTCTATCAAACGTTATGACCAATTAGCCAGAAAATGAAAATTAAAAAAGCCTGTAGAACAAAAGGTGGATTTTAAAAACTCAAATGTTCCCATGATAGTGATTGCTCTGAGAGCTAATGTGATGCAATTCTGATAATGTATGGAACAAATAAGCTCTCATTTCCATATATCATGATACAGTTTACCCATGCTAACTGGGCACTGCTAAGTGGTGTTCCTCTTATATTTAGCAAGGAAAGAATAGTCATTCCTGTTTGGCCCAGCACAGTTTCACTAACAAATAAGGGGCACAATTTTCATTATTTTTACTTAATTCAATTTGAATTTGTTGTTGCAGGAGAAAATGTTACATTTTTTTAAAAAATACCCCTGGATGATATCACTTCTGGGGCAACATTTTGAGCTTTGCACCAAGCTACACTATCATTAGCTACACAACTGACTATATTACTATATCAATGGGGTGACAGATGTCGCAGCCAGATTGCCCACACAAGAGCTAGCTGCTACCTTTAACCACAGTGATAGCTCGACTTGCCGAGAATGTTCCTGGAACACGCCTGAAACCCTGGCACATTTAATTCTTGATTGCCCCCGCCACTTGGACCTTAGGGAAATATACATCTCCCCTTTAGTTTCTGGACTTGTCGGTGCTAGTTCAAAAATCTCCTTACACTCACTACTGTCCGTTTTGGGCAAGGAGAGTGTCAACAAAATTGCCTCATTCCTTAACGCTGTCCTATTGAGGAAGAACCCAAAAGAGTAGCCCTAGATTTTAATTGTGTTTGCCGCTACTGGTTTTATTATTTTAGAGATTTTACCAATACTGAAGTAATGAATTCCTAAAACTGCTGCTTCAGTGTACTATGTATTTTATTTGTGCTGTTGTTGATGCTGTAGTTTATATCCACATATGGCTAATAAAGGTTTATTGAATTGAATTGAATATTACTATATTATATTATAATATACTATATTATAGTGTGTGAATCCATGGGTTGTGTGCATATTCATGTGTGTGAGAGTGCATGGGATGGGTATGTATGTATGGGCAAAATCCATAGCAGTTACGGGTCCACGCAGTTATGTCACTCTCTAGTGTTATCTTATGGAAATCTTAACTGCTCCGGAGGAAGCGGCTTAATTTCACTTTAGGATATAGGCCTATGTGTGTTGTGGGTGTGTGAATGAGTGCATAGGATGAAAGACGTGTGCATGTGTGTATGTTTGAGAGAGCATATGGAGGTTGGGGGCAGTGGGGTGGGAGAGAGCATGGGGATTTGGGGACAGAGTGACCATATATTCCCTTTTTACAAGACAGTTCCTCTTTTTCAGCCTTGTGTCCCGGATTGGGGGTAGCAATTTTGACAGGGGAGTCCTGGACAGATTCCAAAGATTGAAAGGGTATCCCAGGCTGAAATGGCCAAAGACCACTACCATAAAGGATCTTGCATGACCAGAATGCCAGTACATCAATAGGGCTTCAGTGATTCAGCCTGCTATTATAAGTGCAATGGGTGTCAAGAAAAATAAGATGCAGCTAGACTTACAAGAAGTCTGGCCTGACGCTCCTTTTCCTTCTCAGCCCGGATTCTTTGCTGTTCAGCCCGTTCGGCTCTACGCTTCTCCTGTCAATTGCACATACAAAAAGAAAAAAGTTGTGAAGATTGTATCTTGATCCACTCAGGAAATGCAATGGAAGACATCAAAAAAATCCATGCTGTTTGCGAAGTATTGATGTAATAAATCCAGTCTGTTTGAGAGAAGAAACTGTCCTTGGAAACAATACACCCAATGGTCAAAGTATCCTGAAGTAACTCTTGCTTACCCTAGGATTGCCAGTTTTAATGATAGCGTCTGGCCATGAAGAATTGTACTACACATCATGGTCAAACAGTTGTCTTCATTTTGCCAAAAACATCTAAATTAAAACTAATAAAGACTATCACCACCTACCTTTGAGGTCAGATGTAACAAAGCTCATTTGCCTTTGCAGATTTTTGTTCATTTTGAATACACTAATTAGTTTGGAAAAAATGACATTTATATGAATATAACAAGCTACCTTCATTAAAAATATAGTTGCATGGTATCTGTTCTACCTCCACAAAATAATGGTACAAATACACAAAGATTGCTCTTAAGAATTTTCTTGCTACCCCTATTACATTGTGACAGTATTTAGTCACTGGGTATATTAACCTCTCGAAAAAGACAACGTTGTAAACACATAACGAAAACCTACAATTCTCTCTTTGAGGGCCAGCAGCTCCTCCTCTTCCTTCTTTCGTGCTTCAAAATGGCTGTCAATTAAGGCTTGAAGCTCAATCAAATCTTTGTTCTGCCTCTTCTTTTGAATGTCCTGGAGAAAGGAGAGAGAGATGATGATGAAGATGATGTCGATAGTGACAACATGATGTCGATAGTGACAATTACCTCTTTGATATAGATCCTTACACTTGACGGTCCATTCATGTCCCCATTTCCAAACACCAAAAACATCCTCTTACGAATTTTTATTAGGGAAGATATTATGAAACTTTCAAATAGAAGTTCTTTTTACTTTCTGTTTAAACTAAATTGAATGTTTACGGGGGCCAATAACAGGACAGCTAACGTTTATGATCAAAAGGAACTAGCTGTACTTACATCAAAGTCTACTTTCTCGCCCTCTGGGATTTTAGGAGCAGTCAATCTATAAGAGTAGGAGGAAGAGAGACAAAGTTTTTTAGCTCCAAAGGGAAACATTCTTAGTACTGGAAGCAATGATGATGTTGGTAAAAACTGTTCATAGAAAAAGCAAAAATGAGCCTGCAATCCAGAGATTAATCCCCACTGACCCCAGTGGAACTCTGATTACAGGACTGCATGCTTTACTGAGGACACTGACTTCTTTGAGATGGTTCAGAAGATGAATCAACTTGAATGAGACAGTAACTAGCCTTTGGCAATTCCTAACCCACTCTCTTTTTTTGGTGCCTCATGTAGAATTACATTGACTTTTCCTTCTTTGTGTGTGCATGTGCCCATGCATGTATGTGTACATAAGGGTTTAGGATGAAATTAGTCTAGGATGAAATTAATAAGTCTAGGACTCCTTTGTCATTTATTTTTATCTCCCCAGTTATTTTTATTTTTATCCCCACAAAAAAGCTATCTGTTGTTGTACTTTTAACCTTCCCCCTCCTCTTTTTATGTCATTCCATGGAGCTGTGTTGTCAGCCATAGCAACCTGTTGTGCAAGCAACAAGATTCCACTGTGCACAAGACAAAAACATTGCCAGTAATTGTAGTTTCAGGCATCCTACTATGTCATAATTCACTTGACTGTGCTTCTAGGTAATCTCCAAAGGGAAAAGCTTTACTGT